>OZ008370.1:69332612-70540192 GCA_963931995.1 Phaonia tiefii
ACGGCCACACAGGCACGGAGATATTTTCGCTACTCAAGTTCACGCAAAATACAAATTTATATTTACATTCAAACAACAACAAAATACAAATTTTTCTGCGTGTAGAGACTGCATATACAGGCCTGTTGGAAGGCGTTCGTTACATGGCATGCATTTTCCGGCAGGGCTAAATACATACAACATTTACATGGCAACTACAATTCAGAGTTGCGAGTCATCTTCACATTCGGCAATGGATGCCTGGGGTGGAGGTGGGTGGTTTAGAGGCCTGTATTAGTACAATGAATTGTGGCAACGTAGCATCTTTTACTTTAGCCCCATCTCTCTTTCAGTTTCCCTATTGTTGTCGGTTGATCTTTGGTCTATGTATATGCAATTTTGGTTTTGTTAAATCATTCATGTGTAAATTATGGCAGCATATTCAAAGCACGATAAGGCTGGCGCACAATGGGGTAAAAGGGATAATGTGTGTACATTTTTTTAAATAACATTTTACAATGTGATAGGCAGTGAAGTTCTGCCGATCATGAACTTTGCTTCTGCACAGTTGTTGATATTCAAAAATAGTAACAATAATTTCAAGCTTTTTTTCTAATGTTTGTGGAAAACCTGTGAACTACAATCTCAACATTAAGTCTAGAATAAAAAGGGAATTTCTACCACAATATTGTATACAAATCACTCAATGTGCGGCGTATGTATACTAGGGTGTACTGAAAACAGGGTTTTTTCGAATTTTAATCGTGGGGGATTACGAGAAACGTCAAACTTTTTTTATACGAAGGTACTTATTATAGTCACGTACCAGCCAAAAGAATTTTTTTTGGTCAATATGAAAAATATATGTATGTACTGGGTTTTCCAATAGGTACTTGACAATTTTGAATTTAAATTGTGAACGCACTATTTCACTGATCATTTAACTGTTACTTTCCTTTTTTCCAGTAAACTCAACATTTTCATCATGGTAAAGTACACGAACGAACAACGTCTGCAAATTATAAAAATGTACTACCGAAATTCGGAGTCGGTGACCGGAACTTTAAGAGCGTTAACTCCAATTTTCGATCGTTATTCTCGCCCTAGTAGACAAGCAATAACAAGTTTAGTGCAAAAATTTGAGTCTACATATTTAGTGTGTGATGCTGCCGTGCGAGTGAGACAACGGGTTGGTCGAAGTGTCGAAAATATCGCTGCCGTTCAGGCGTCCGTAGCAAACGATCCAAATCATTCGATTCCGCGGCATTCTCCAGAACTGGGCATCGCCAAGACCACTTAATGGTGAGTTTAGCGTAAAGACCTTGGTTGACTCAAGCTGACTCAAGAATTGAAGCCGATGGACCATTTGACGTGACGTACGTTCTCCGATTGGGCTCTGGAGAAGGTGCGCCAAGATGATGAATTTCATCGCAAAATCACCTTCAGTGACGAAGCTCATTATTGGCTCAATGGGTTCGTCAATAAGCAAAATATGCGTTATTGGTTTGGTGAAAATCCACATGTGCTTCATGAATCACCACTTCATCCACAAAAAATAACTGTTTGGTGCGATTTGCATGCCGGCGGTGTCACCATGATTACCGATTATTTTTGGCCCGAATTGGAGAGCATGGACTTGGACGACATCTGGTTTCAACAGGACTGTGCCACAAGCCATACATCACACGTTGCAATCGATTTATTGAAGAGTAAGTTTGGTGAGCGTGTTATCTCAAGAAATTGACCAGTCAATTGGCCGCCTCGTTTGTGCAATTTAACGCCTCTAGACTTTCTTCTTTGGGGCTACGTCAAATCATTGGTCTATGCCAACAAGCCGACAACGTTGGAAGAACTCAGAGCCAACATTGAACGCGAAATAGCGGTCGTTAGGGCCGAAATGTTTGACCGAATCATCGAAAATTGGGTCCAACGAATCGACCGCTGCCGACGTGCCCGCTGTGGCCATATGAACGAAGTTGAGTTCCATTCATAAATGTTTTGATTGTATTTCATGTCGATCATAATGTTTGGGAAATATCTCAAATGGTTTGCGTTTTATTTAAAATAAAAAAAGTTGTCAAGACCTTATTGGAAAACCCTATACATATTTTCAAAAATTTTGACTAACGTTTTTTTTATTTGGAAGCATTTTGAAGTCTTGATTAATCGCACTTTTTCCGAGTTCTCTTCTATTTCTCATTGTACTTCGCGGATTAGCTTTTTATTATATTTATTGAATAAAATTTAACTGAGAAATTGGGACCAAAAACTATGCGGGATCGAAATGTGAAAATGCTACAGTGCAAGAAAAACTATCCACATTTTGAAAATATTTTTTCCTGCTTATGCTCGCCATGACACGTCGATTGATTCTTCAATACGCATCTTTTGAGATTCTCCTCCATAATAAATTTTTCAGTACACCCTAATGTACACGTGCCCCAACTAACGTAACAAATATACATTTTTATTCTTTTCTATAACTCTACTTTTATTCCTGCATTATGACAACGCAAACGCAAGCAGAAAAGTCAATGATGATGAATGCAAAACGCTAAATCATACAGTTTAATGATTTCTCCATTTGTTTCTTTAGCAGTTCACATGTATAAAGTTAAAAATTAATGTTAAAACGAAAAAAGAAAACAAAAACAAATTAAATACACAAATAGAAACTTAACAACAACAGAAACACAACCTTGAATGTGTAACAAATTGTTAACTTGAGAAAAGTTAGTTGAACATTGTTAATGTTGCTGCTGCTGCTACTTTTGTTAACTTTATACTTAGTAGTACACAATAAAAGAATAGGAGCGGATCAGTCATCCGAGTTCAGTATCATTACAATGCCAACTGACCTTCGTGGTTTAATGGACTTGCTGTTGTTGTTGTTGTGTATTATTGTTGTAAGCGTTTTCAATAAACACCTTATTATTAGTGTCTTCCCTCCCCCTAAGTTCAATGGAGATGTGGCATAAAGATTATCGAAAAACAATAGTATATCGATTTCAAAACAAGCAATGCACACACACAGAAAAATATCGTTCCCCACAAACGAAATTTTAGCAAACTACACTTCGTTTGGGGAATTTATTTGGGGACAAGAACATTTAGCATATCGACTTGAAAACGAGATCATACGAGAAGTGGCCCGGGTTCAAATTTTTGTAAAGTCAAACACTTTTAGCATATAGGTGGTTTTGCACAAATGATAATATTTCAACATGGCTTAACAAAAAACAAATATTAAAATTACGCTAAATGGAGAGATTCATTTTGGATGGAACTAGTTTTTGTTTAATTTGAATACGTTTTTATTTATCCCTGAAATGGAGTCGAACCCAGGAACCATGCGCGCGTTGTTGCTCCGGGCTTTCGCAGCATTGCACCAACGCGAACAATACCATCTTAACATTAGGATTCGCCTGTTTGTTTTTGTTGAAGGGAGAAGAAATTTTGTGTTTCTATATTTGCACTAAAAGTAAATGATAAAAATGTTGGGGCAATAACATTTCGTTTACAACCAATACCAACGACTTTCAGGATACATGTTGTTTCTTATTTGGGGGAAACGTTTCATCTGTTGCGGCTAACGTTGAATATACGTAGCGAAAGAAATATTTTTGCAGCAATCAGCATTTTAACAATTTCTATTGCATGTCACAATAAAATTAAAAAAAAATCGTTTGTCACAACCTGAATATTCGGTTGATGTAACCGATTCTAGGGTTGTTTTCACCGAATCCTTTCGGTTGTGACAACCTCTAAAACATGGCAAAAGAAATAGGTAAAACTAAACACCACTAATCATACGAGTCGGACGGCTTTATCGAAACCCCCTTAGAAATCCGCAAACCATTTTTATTTTTTCGATTGGACATTTGTTATCCGAGTTAAACACATGAGTGCTTTAGCGACTTTTTATTAGTGTAATTGCCCCTTACAAATTTGTAAATATTTCCTTAATTTGACTCTTTGTTGCGGAAATTGACTAGTTTATTTTAGCGATTTTTAAACAAATATTTTGGCGCCCTACTAAAGGGTGAAATAGAAATAGAATTGAAATTGTAAAAATTAAATTTTAATGAAAAAAATTTTTTCGTCGGAAGATCAATACGTGGTATTAACATTTCAAAATGATTTTGAGTATATTTCCACCGCGACTGTTAATGACGAAGTGCATTCTGGACATCCAATTTTGGGCCCGTTATTCCAGAATTCACGAATAACACGGACAATTGTTACCTCCAAGTCGTCAATTGTTGCTGCACACTGAAAAAGTTATATTTGTTTTGTTGTTTGGATGCAAATATAACGTGTTGGCAGTTTGTCGCAAATACTTGTGTACTTGTGTCCAAACAAATTGTGTTTTGCTATTCAACATAACGCGGTTGGGACACAATGATTAATAGGTTATAATAAAGGGTCCGCCATCTAACGTTTTTTTTTTCAACTAGTGCTTATTTCGTAAATGGTAACACTTAGCTCATGTCTGATTTGACAGATAATTAGTTTTATCCTTCCGCTGAACGAATATGGTTGTGCATACGCTTGAACAACGCTGGGAAATATTGCGACATTACTTTGAAAATCATGGTAAGCAAAATTGTCGCATTTGGGGCACAGAAAACCCGCACGCATACATTGAAAAGCCGATGCACCCAAAACGAGTCACTGTTTGGTGCGGATTTTGGTCCAGAGGCATAATTGGGCCATTTTTCTTCGAAAATGAGCAAGGAGTGGCCGTTACAGTCAATGGCGATCGTTATTGGGCCATGTTGTACGAATTTTTGTTCACAAAAATTGAAGAGGAGGATATTGGCAACATTTGGTTTCAACAGGACGGCGGTACGTGCCACACAGCCGAAGCTACACTCGATGTTTTGCGCCCTATTTTTGAAGATCGCATTATCAGCCGCAGAGCTGATTTCGTTTGGCCACCTCGGGGCTGCGATTTGACACCGTTGGACTATTATTTGTGGGATGCCCTCAAAGATAAGCTTTAAAGGACAATATTCGTGAAGCCATTGGTGAAATACAGCTGCACACAATCGATAATGTGCTTAAAAATTGGACCGATCGTGTAGGCTACTGCATGGCCAGCCGAGGCAGCCATTTGAATGAAATTATTTTCCATTATTAACCGGAAGGATTGTACTTTCAAATAAAAAAAGAAATTTGAGAAAATATTCAGTAGTTTTTTTTTTAAAGCATTTAAAAAAAAAAAATTATTTGGCGGACCCTTTACATGTATTTGTGACCTAAATGTGGCTTTGTTTGTTGAAAACTGCTGTAAACAATAACGTGACAGATAATAAAGGAAGAAAAAGCAGCAGCTCCTATTCACGAAAACAATGCTTGCAAACATGTACATTGTTCTTGCAATATGTTGCTGGGGCCGTTATTTTTAAGCGAGTGATTTATCAGTATATTCTACACGTAGCCCAACAGGAAACAATCGAGAGGTGTTAAATCGCACGACCATGGAAATCAATTGACAGGTGCATTTCTCGAAATCAACTTAACGCCAAATTTTGCTTTCGATGGTTTCGCGGCCACATCTCGCCCGGATCAATATTATCCATATTTTCAAAATGATTTCGAGCAAATAATTTTGATGCGGTAACGATCTTCATTGACTGTAACGCGAGCTTCGGCTTCATTTTTAAAGAAATAGGGTCCGATGAGGCCACCAGCGTGTAAACCGCACCAAACGTGGAAACCGCACCAATTTTTGTGGATGCGATGGTGTCTGGAGGGTCGTTGTGGATTGGTCGCACTCCATATACAGCAAGTTTGTTTATTTCAACAGTTTTCAACTGCTCCCAATCCCAATCGTGGCTTTAATTCTTGCCCCAGCTGGATGTTATACGGCTGTAGGCCAAGATCTTTGTGCAAAATTTTCCACGTAGGGCGTCAATTTCTGCGATCGAAAAATTATGATCTACATACTTCCATAGTTTCGTGTACAGCGGCTATATTCGCTTCAGTACGCATATTTCTTCGACGTGTTGTCGTCTAGAAGTTGCGCGAATCGATGACTGATTGTCACAGTAAATTTGGATAATTTGGTAGTGTTGTTCAAGCGTGAATCTATTCACGATGATTTGCAAGAGTATACTGATCATAAATGTCAAAAAACTGAGCCCTTTACGACAGTTCGTTTGACAGTTAACTCTTTTGTAAGTTTTATACACGCAAAAAAAAACACCATTTATTTTGGCGATTGAATTACGAGGGCGGATCAATAAATCCGTGACTTTTCCAACTTCCCTTGTAGTTATATGAAATGCAACACTGCTCCCATCAAGTACAACCTGTTAATAGACTACTGTCAAATTTTGAGCAAGTTCCGTCATTTACTTTGCGTTTAACAGCTGTTCAAAACATACAACCGCGTGCACTTTTTTTAAAAATAGAAAAAAGTGAATTTCGATTTTTTATTAAACATTATTTTTTGTGCAAAAAACCGTCAATCAAACCAAGGAAAAGCTTGATAAATTCTATGGGGACTCTGCACCATCGATTTCAATAGTAAAAAAAGTGGTTTACTGACTTTCGTTGTGGTCGCACAAGTACAAATGACGATGAACGTTTTGGACGGCCAATTGAGGTCAATACACCCGTAAATGTCAAAAAAAATCGAAGAGTAAAAGTGCGTGAGATTGTTGATGCCATAGGCATTTCATAAGGCAGTGTCGTTTTGATTTTAAATGATCAGTTATGTTTAAGAAAGCTGTCTGCAAAATGGGTGCCGCGTTTGCTCTCAATTGACCATAAACAAACGGTGCACACGTATGCAGTCTCAATGGCAAAATTCCAAGAATTGGGCTACGAATTGGTACCTCATCCGCCATTTTCTACGGAGGATTTAGCCCCCAGTGACTATTTCCCATTTTCAAACCTAAAGAAAAACAAAATCTACTACACGAATAGGGTCACTTTCTCTAAATCCCTTAGGAGCCCACAAAAATTGGTTATTTTTCTGAGATATAGAAAAGCCGACTTTTTTTAAAGTCAAAAACTGTATATACATTTATATTTATGTATATAAATTACTATATTTGAAAATCGAAATATAAAATCACTAAGTTTTACAAATGTAAAAGGAATTTTAATGCGATATTATTAAAATAGGTAGAAAACTCTACAAACTTCTTAAGTCAGGAGTTTTGTGTAAGCTGTATGACTGCAATATATAATATTTCAAAGCATTGGCAAAACTATGTTTTCAAAAGGATTCAGGATCAGGATTCAGGTTGCGTCAATGGGACTAGTATCAAATAATAGGTATTGGTGTCTAGTTTAATAATTTCAGACCCAGATTTCCCAAAAAACTTTCGGAATATCATATTCTGCGACGAATATAACTTTTTCATATGGAGGGCGGATTGAATGCGTCCATGGTGGCCAAACGGGGAAGGTTGCGTCAATGGGACTAGTATCAAATAATAGGTATTGGTGTCTAGTTTAATAATTTCAGACCCAGATTTCCCAAAAAACTTTCGGAATATCATATTCTTCGACGAATATAACCCAAGTATAAAATTAGTAAAACGTTTTTCCTAAGGTTTCACTTCAGTCCGAAACGAAATGCAGCCGTTATTTGAATCTGATCGACTGATTTATTTGTGCGCGTAACCGATATTCTTCGTAAATGTGTCTAGACGTTGTGATGACACTTCTTCCTCTCAAAAAAGTGCCTGATAAGTCAACTCTGATTAATTGAAGAGTAGCATTCGTTTTGGACTGTGTTAATCAATATCGGTGTGTGGCTGTGTCTGTAGAGGAAATATCGTTATCGTTAGTAATTGTGCGACCAGATACTGTATCTATAGATAGATCTGTGTATCCACCAAAATAAAAAAAAAATAAATAAAAAATGCTGTGTAATTTATTTCAATTGTACAATCAAATGCAATAACAATTTATTTAGAATTTTTGTTTGTTTGTGGACACCAACACACACACGCCAACTGATAGATGGATGTATGATGTCCACGTCAGTGTCTGTGAGGATACATTGTGGTTTTTTATTTTTATTGTTGCAATTTAATGTGTGAAATAAATTAAAATTGTCATTTGTTGAAAATGCAATGACAAACAACAAACAGATGATTGTGGCAGAGATGCTAATGATGATGATGATGATCAGAAACATCATCATTGTCGTCGTTTGCGCAGAATATGATAATGGAACATAAAATGATGTCAATAGACTTTCGACTAAATGCGGGGGGGGGGATGTCAAAAACCCTCACGCACACACGTATGTCTGAATTCAAGTCAGTAAAGGCTCGTGATTCCATTTAATTCAATTTTCATTTCATTTTCATCGTAGCATCGTAATGTTGTCGCTGCATTCAATTAAACGTAAATTGTTTTTAATTTGAATTGACTTTATTTTCACGAGTAAAAGGTGTCGTCTCTCACGCAATTCGGATGTCTTTAATATAATGAATGGTGGACAGAGGCAACTATTGAATCAGAAAATAATGTTGATAATAGTGAATTTTTTTAGAAGAAATTCGGTTTTTTGTTTGGTAGATTTGGAAAGTTGATAATTTTACGTTCAGTGTATAAATTTCAAATTGAATTCCATCATTTAAGTTGGAGTTAAAAACAACCCCTATATATTCGCAGTTACTACAGCATCCCAATGATTACGTGCAGCAACATTGTCCATGTTACAATTGTAATTTTAAATTACAGTGGACATTGTTTGATGCAGACCATCGGCTACAGCAACTAAGAGGGCAAAGATCCAATTGTAAAAACAGATTTACATATAACAAGTTTTTCAATAAGTTAATGTGCCACACAGCGAATGCCACAATCAATTTATTGGAAACCAAGTTTGGTGAACGTGTTATCTCACGAAATGGCCCAGTCGATTGGCCACCTCGGTCGTGCGATTTGACGCCGTTAGATTATTTCCTGTGGGGCTACGTCAAGTCTATGGTCTATGCCAACAAGCCAGCGACGATTGATGAACTTCGTACGAATATCGAACGTGAAATTGCAGCAGTATCGGCCGATTTATGCTTGAAAACCGTCGAAAATTGGGTTCAGCGTTTGGACTTCTGCAAGCGTGCCCGTGGTGGCCATGCAAAAGAAATCGAGTTCCATACATAATGGCATCGAACGTACTTTCACAGGAATAAAGAATTTCATTGGTATCTAAACCCGGTTTTGTTTTATTTAAAAAAACATTTGTAGCGCTCTTATTGAAAAACCCTTTACTTGACATCTGTAATCTCAAATCCACACTATTTCCCCTTGAATTGAAATAAACCCAATTCAAATACAAAAAAAAATCCATTTGAAAGCAATTGAAATTCAAAAATTCTAATTGAAATTCAAAAATTTTAATTGAAATTCAAAACACATCAATCAAAATTTAAAACCCACAAATTGAAATTTATAAAAAAACAGTTTAAATTTGCAAAAACACTGTTGAAACTTAAAATATATCAATTAAAAATGGAAAGGCAGCAATTGGAATTTAAAAGATATCAATCGAAATGTAAATGGAATCAATTGAATCTTAATTGCAGTCAATTGAAATGTAAACGCATCAATTAAAATGCAAACAATCCCAATCGAAATTCAAAAAAACATAAAAACCCAACCGTTTTTCAGTTAGAAAAATGTTCCTGACCTTGTAAACTTGTAGTATGAGTTTCTTCCACATTAACTAAAAACTAACAAAATCGATTATAAAATTCAAATTCATAACAATAGTTGGTTTGCATTTTTTGAATTTAAATTTAAGAAGTTTAAGTTGCAAATGGTTCCATTCTTTTGAACTTCCAAGTGATGCATTTTACATTTCAAATGGAATTTTAAAATGCACTACTTTTTTAAAAATAAATTGATATTTTTAAATTTCATTTGGAAAAGGTGTAGATAGATCTTATCCATACAAACAGCTGTAGAAATTGTCACTGCCACTTAATATTCCACTAGTTTCATGAACTAGTATTTTTTTCTCAATTTTTTTTAAACTGTTTCCTAGCGGGCATCTACACGAAACCGTTTACAGCTGGTTTGGCGCAAAAATATTTCTGTTGTCCCAAAAATATTTCTGTTGTCCCAAAAGTATTTCTGTTGTTCCCACAGTATTTCGTTTGCTACCAGCCCCATATTTAACATCAAGTTTATGTAAATGAAAATACGCACACCACAATGTCTTGTCTCTCGAATTGATTATATTCTGGTTTCTAATAATTTTTTTGTCTTCACACAAATGATTCAGTGGATAGACGCGCGAACTTGCATTGATGGGGTCTGGATTCAACCCCATTTCAGGAAAAGCGTGAATTTGTATTTCAAATGTCTATTAGTAAGGGACGCACACTTCCGTCCAAAATAAATCCTATTCATGGACATATAACTACTTAACTTTTTTGCGTTAAACGTTGAATGTTATAATGTTGTAGCAAATATATATTTGAGTTTAGAGTTACTATAACTCGTGCGCGGTAAATGAAAAAACATTCAACGCAAACATGTTTTTGTTCCTCGTAAACATTTCTGTTAAGGTTTGTTAACATATATCGTTTGTAAATGTGTTGGTTCTCGTAAACGATTTTATTTATTTATCACAAACGGACTGAAATTGTGATTCAACAAATTCTCATTTGCCGCCATTATATTCCCCAAACGAAGTTCACTTGTCCGTTTGGGCGTAACAAAATTTGTTGTTGCGTGTCCGTAGTGGTTTGTATGAGACGATCAGAAGCCATACTGATTAACTCAATTTTTCCAAAATGTTGATGGTCTATGTTGCAATTTTGAATTTGAACCTTCCGTTATTTCGAAGCAGATGGTCAATTTGACATTTATGAAGTGACAGATTATTGGCTAAAAGTTAGAATTTTACGAAATGGGTCGCTTTACCCCTGAAGAAATTGGGAAATATTAAAAACTTTCTGACTGTTTAACTAAAACTGTAAGAAATCTACGAAATAAATTCGATAGTAATAGAGTTCCGTCAACGCAGTTTGTCCAGTACGTTCAGTGGAAATAAATTCCCGCTGAAGCAGAAAATATGCTCGTACTTCTTTGGGCAGAATTTTGCATAAACCCCTCCGTATGAAGGCGTATAAAGTCCAATTAGTCCGAGAACTGAAGCCTCGGGAACAATCGATGCGTTTTCGCTGAATGGGCTGAAGATGAACATTTTTACCGAAAAATCGTATTTTCCGATAAAGCTCATTTTAATCTTGTGGCCCACGTTAACAAACAACATTTTCGTATTTGGGGCTCGGAAAATCCACACGTCGTCGAGGAGAAACCGATGCATCCATAACGAGTGACTGTACGGTGCGGTTTTTAAATGACAGCATTATAGGCCCACTTGTCTTCGAAAATGAACAAGGAGACGCCGTTACCGTCAATTCCAAGCGCTACCGTGCCATGTTCCCAAAAGTTGAAGAGGACGACGTGTGGTTTTAATATGGTCAACATTACAATCGATTTTCTGGGCACTGTGTTCGAAAACCGCATAATCAGCCGAAATTCAGAAGCCGCCTCGCAGCTACTATTGGATCCCGTTAGGGTGCGTACAGAGTGGCCGCTTGTTGCCGAGCCGAGCCGACTGACGCTTATTGCGAGAACCAATGCGAGAAAACTGGTGCTATACAAATTAGTACAAATAAGCGCGAACCTGTCATAGTGGGCGCCGATCTGGTCAGAGCGCAAAGCTGATTGAGTGGGAGAAAACAGTTCCAAAGCGTATTTCAGCGCCGAAAACATTGTTTATGTTCTGTTGTTATGATTTCAACTTGTTTGGAAAACATAAGAAAAAAATTAAAAACAAAAATTTAAGAAAAAGTAAAAAAAAAATTAAATAAAAATTAAAAAATAAAATAAAAATTAAACAAAAAATAAAAATTCAAATAAATAATAAAAATTAAATAAAATTATAAGAATATAAAAATTAAACACGAATGAACAAGAAGCCCAAATGCATACAAAAATACATAAAACACAAATAATAGATAAAATATCAGCGCTGATTCTCGCATCCACTATGCACACTCAAACTTGTTTCTCGCATGAACAAGTTATCGCAATAAGCGTCAGTCGGCGCGGCTCGACAACAAGCGGCCACTCTGTACGCACCCGTAGGCTGATGAAAGAGTGAGCGCTACAGGCGTTGCTATGATATGTCGCTACAACTTGCTACAAAACTCTGCTTGTGTTTACTTATGTGCTCGCTCAAATGTTGTCAGAGTGAGAGCAGAGCATGGTACAAATAAATGGTAGAAGCACTAGCCCAGCTGATTTGAACTTTTTTCTGGAGTGAGTATGAGTAAGTTTTCCTCTTATGTCAAAGTTTGTTTACATTTGGTTGTCTGCAACCCCCGTTCGCCCGCAACTGCTATTTTTGAAATGTTTTCTCTGTAAAAATCACATAAAAACGTTTTAATTTTCGCACTTAAACACTTTCAATATATCAAATAACACTCAATCATTTTCTAAATGGCACTTTGTGCAAATTTGTTTACATTTTCATCATTTTTCTATCAGCTGACTTGACACAACACAGACACTGAGCAAAAACAAAATGTCTGTTGTTTTTGGCCTGTTGTATTTGTTGTCGTACTGCATCTACCATTATATTTCTACCATGGAGCAGAGCTACAAAATAGTTTCAGTGCTTGGCCGCTATAAAGCAGGTATACCTGAAATAGGTATACCAGGTATAGTGAAATGATTTATAGCAGCGACATATTGAAGTGAGAGAGAGTAAAAACAGAGAGAGAGAGAGAGTTAAAATAAAAATGTTGGCATGGACAATGTGTGCATTGTTTTTTAAACGGTTTTTCGCATTGCTTTTTATTTTCTATTGCAACCGCACGCGTCTATTATTCCTTTTGTTTGTGAAATCAAATTAAAAAAGTTGTGAAAATAAATGGATTTTGATACCGAAACATTTATTACGGAAGTGTTTAACCGTCCTGTTGCCTGGGACCCAAGAAATAAAAAAAATTCCATGTCAAACAAAAAACTACATCTCATTACAAAATAAGACACACAAAACATAAACAAATCGTCACCTGAAATGCAAAAAGGCGTAACCCTCAAAAAATAAAAGCTGTTTTTTTGATTGAATATAATACTCCACCCTAAAATATATATGTGCAAAATAGTAGACTTCCAAGTTTCTAAGGTAAGCTGTGGAATGAACGCGTTTAAAACTGAAATACTTTCGATTTCATAAGGTTTTTTGCTTCTCCTGAAAAATTTTGAAAACGAGGCTTACGTCTTTGGGCATTTTAGGTGACGAAATGAAAAATAAATACACTAAAGAGCGTAATAAAGTTTGCGCTCACATTCTCTCTCTCAAAAAACACACAATGTAGCACACAATGTAGCGCTTAATTTGACACGTCAAAGATTGATATAGCAATAGCGGTTGTAGATTCAAGCATAGCAACGCCTGTAGCGCTCACTCTGTCATCCGCCTTAGACTATTATCTCTGGGGCGCCGTGAAAGATAAGTGTCCCGAGTCCATTGATTCCTTAAAACTCGTAATCGACGCTGTCTTTCACAAGGTAGAGGCCCAGACAATCGAAAATGTGCTGAAAAATTGGGTAGATGATGTCGAAAAATCGGGTGAATGTAAAAGTAACTTACAAGATCAGGGCCAATGTATCGCCAGCAAACTCTTGTATACTCAGATAACTAATTATTTGAAAAGAGGATGTAGCAGCCGTCAATTCGGCTGGTGCCACCGAACTGCGGTTGCAACAACAGAATTGAGGTTGTAACGACCGAATTTAGTTCCCACAACTGCAATTCGGTTGAAGCAACATCGCTTCACAATTGATTCGGTTGTGACAACTGAATCTTCAATTCTATTCGTTGTGTAATTTAAATTTTCAATAATTTCTGTTGCCACAACCGAATATGGAATTAATTCGGATGCAACAACTGAAATTAATACCAAATTCAGTTGCAGCACCCGAATGTGACATCAATTCAGGTGCAACAACCGAATTAGCTAACAATTCGGTTGCTACTATCGAAGTTGGTAGCAATCCGGTCGCAATAGCCAAATTTGATCTTACATCAGTTACAGCAACTGAATTTCAATTCGGTTACCACAACATTATTCTTTATATTTCAAACATGGTGTTTAAAATGCTCAAAGCGTATATTATATTAAACTACTAAAAAAAAATTTAGAATTGTTGCGGTCGCGGTGACATTAAGATTTTTTGGGTATTAGGAAAGTTAAGTCAAAACAGTGTAATTATTCTTTCTGCATTACAACCTTCTAGGTGCAGAAATAATGCCATCATTTTATATAAAGGTTTATGCATATAGATTTATGTAAAAGGTTTATAAGGTTATATAAAGGTATTTTTATTTCATATTGGTATTGGTACGGTGACACTGATGGCCGGGATTCCAAAAATGGTCGGAAATGGATGTAACATGAATTTGTTACCCTAAAGATTATCCCATATAAATTATTTCCTCTTTGTAATTATTTATGACAATGCAGGAAAATTAATCATCACTAAATTAATAGTCAACAATTTAAAACTTCGGCTGTGACAAACTCTAATTCGGTTGAGACAACATCTAATTTGGTTGAGGCAACCTCTAATTTTCGACTCCCTGTGAGAAGGTACTTCGCCTTACCTAATTTATCGCTTCATGTTTAACTCTGCTCCTTCCGAAATTCATTAAAATTTGCATTTTTTCTACCTTTGTTGTGGGGTTTTGTGAAATCACACCCTAGCTGCCACATTCCCGCCATTTTTACTCTTTCATAAAAATGATTACGAAACTGTGGCAACATTGTTATTTACATTTTACGTTGTGAAGATGTGATGGTAGGTTAACCTGAGTTCATTATAATTTTTTTATATTTCATTTTAACAAAAATCCGTTCCTCAATGAACGTAATGTGCACTTTACACTTTCTTTTGTACAAACATAAATATAAATATAATAAGAATGTAATTTTAATTCTACGAGTTCTGGTTTTTCTAAACAGACGACGGATGGACGGACGTTGACGTTAGTTGTGCAATTTCTCGTTTTCTTTTCATTTCATTTCATTTCGTTTTTGTTTTCATTTTGTTTGGTTCTATTCAATGTAAATGAAAAGCGTTGCTGGCGCTTTTTTTGGGGTCGTTGCAGTGCAAACTGCAGTTGAAGGTGATTTCATAATAGCAACATCAACTGAAACAACAACTACAAAAAGTCGAGTCGAGGCGAGAGTACATTAGCATTTACCTATCTATAATCGTATGTACATACATAAGTATGCATGCATGTACACTGTGAATATTTACACATGTTTTATACTTACACATTTACAAGAACACAATGACAGATTGTCATAATGCAGAGGCAGATTGAGGAGGCAAATAGAGACTACAATAAGGCAATAGTGGTCGTATAAATGAGCTTAACATCAGACGGGTCGAAATAGCAATACGAGGACGTTCATCGACAAAAATGTAAATGAAAATAACGAAGAACAACCTAAGGCGACTTATGCCGAAGTTACTTCTCATTCGGACACATATTTATATCACATTAAAAATTGTATAATTCCATTAAGTCCAGGAAAAGCTGAACAAAATCTTAATATATCTAAACTACAAAATTTGTGTAGATGCATTTATTGAAATTTTTGTATATTTAAAAAAAGAACAATGAGAAAAGTCTCCCACTGTACTAAGGGTCGGTTTATCCAAATCTATTTTTTACACTAGAAATGCAAATTTTTGTTTTTTGCTTTTGCTGCCACTATACAATTATTTTTAATGGGTTCCTCCATTACCGCCGCTGCCATCATAATCATCATTAGTGTGGCGAATATTTTCCCAGTTCGGTCGGTCATAGTCTCGTCGTTCTGTGTAGTTAGTTCTCCCCCACATCCCCACATCCACTCAACACCTTTAAAATGCAATTAGTGAGCGATTGCATTCAAATACTGTCTACTTTTGTAACAGCTAAAAATAGTTGATTGAGCGCAAATTTGCAGTTCGCCAATGACAGAAATATGTTCGTTTTGCACTTTGTATGGTTTCTCACCTATCAATGGCTGATCAATAGAACACAATACACCACGATTAAATAAGTGTGGGGGATTTGGTTGTACCGATATCAAGTTAAGATATTCGGTTCTTACTTACAATAATATGTTGACGTATGATGCTCTTTAGAAAATAAGTATTTACCTGAAAGTAGATAATGAAAATAACGAATTAGTTACATATTTACATATTTAATTAAAACTAAGTTAAACTTCGTTACATTTAGAACAAATAAGAACTTAAGTATCTCAGAGCCCACACGTTGAAAAATCTGATTTTTGTTGTTGTTTAGTATGGGGCTACACACGTCAATTTTACTTGCGCAATTTCAGAGTTTATTAGAAAGAGAATGTAAAGGGCATGATACAAATACACGGTAGCAGCATTAGCATTGTTGTAATTTCCGTACCCAGTTATTGTCAAAGTCAGCTGACAAAAATGTACACATCATTGTTCAATTGCGAACATAGATAGATGGATTCAAAAGAGAATTTTTTTTTAATTTTTTTTTTAATTTTTTCACAAATATAAAAAACTAGCTGGACCCCGCCAAAGAGTGAACAAAATGTGTTATTCCTTACATTTCAAACTATAGTCATGGCTGTTATATCGGTCACTTTCACCCTGGCTGCAGTTCATACTGTTCAAACAACATATATACCAAAACTCATCTTCATATCTTTGACAGTTCATGAGATATAGCCATTTTAAATTTCAAGTTGTATGGGCGGTGTCACGCCCCTTTATCCAATCACAACCAAGTATAGCCAAGGAGTATCAGCAGGTCGTCAGTACCACATTCTGAAATTTTCCTAACAATCGGTCTATTGGTCTATTAGTAAAGACGTCAGAGCGTGGCACCGCCCACTTTCACCCGGGCTGTATAACCGACATATGTCACCCGCTAGATGATTCTGAATATTGTCTGAAAATTTCATCAAAATCGGTCCAGCTGTTTTCGAGTCCATTCGTAACATACACACATACATACATCCATTTATATATATATAAATATATACATAGATTCTCCTCCGAATAAAATTTTTTATAATTGAAATAAAATGGAATGTCAAAAAACAAGAACGTGGAAGCTAAAGAAAGCAAAAATTGCTGAAGCAAACTTTCCCCATGTCAACATGAAAGCAAGTTCAAAAGACAATTAAGAAAACCTTGCGCAAGTAAAATTGCCTTGTGTGACCCCAAACTTAGATGCAAATACATATAACGTGTTTGTAGCTTGTGGCAAATATAGTATTCTTGTGTCCAAACACACCGTGTTTGCTACTCAATAGTACTTGTTGGAGATGCAATGATTAATATTTTATTATATATTTGTTTTTGTGATTCATGAAAACAATGCTTGCAAACATTTACATGGTGCCTGCAACACGTTGCTGAAGACTTTTTCTCAGCCTGCAAGTGGCATCGAATAATGTTCACTGGTGATTATTTTACCCTTTTTCAAGCTAGTCGATGTGAATGGTACCGCATAAAAAAAACGATTGCCCACTACATCTTATAAAGGTATTGGAAAGAGCCAATCACAACCTGTGACCCCTGCGCTTTATAGCTTTACACTCACTGACTGGGACCTACAGCTTTACAATGACTCCGAACGGTATTTTGAGTTGCTTTTCGTAGCTAACTACTCAATAGTGTAACCGTCACTAAGCGAGGTGACCGCCGCACAGTGGTTCAGAATCGTTTTCCATTGGCCAAACTTGAATATCTTTAATGGCCAGTTTTTCAGTCAGTGGTAATCTTCGTTTCCTAGTTACATTGTGGTTAAACATCGATTTGTATTTTTTAGTCATTGTTTAACTATGATTTAACCACCCAAAGTTGGTTGCTTAACTTATAGTCAGAACCATATTACTATTTTGACAATCAAATTACTGAGTGTCAAAGTGAGAAATGAAGATTGTATAAAATACATGTTGAGTCTAGATCGTTAAATTGTTGCGCCAATATAGTTTTTACACAATTTTGTTAAAATGACTTCGATTTTATGCATATATTTCTTATTTTACATAATTCCATTTTGTTTGTTCCCCTTTGTTGTTCTGGTATTTATCCCAAAACATAAGTTTTTTTCAATAAGAATACAAAGGGTTGCCATATTAGTTGATAATATGGCGACTTACATTAACTCACCACTGAAAAACAAAATGAAAAGTTAACCTCTAATTAACTTAGAATTAAGATTAAGTAATCCGATAGTTAACTACCCACTTAAAAACTGGCCATAAATGTAATAAACATTTGTAAGTTCTGTAAAAACCCGATTTTAGGAAAGGATCGCTGGATTAAGAATCAAGGATTACTGCGATATATCAACATCGAAAATCGCACAGTGGGGTATATTACAGAAAATTTCCAAAGTTGACTACTTCTTGTTTTTTTTTTCGATTTCCAAGAAAACAAAAAATTTTGGGTTATTCCTTTTTATGTATATTTTAGCATATTTTGGCATGAAGGTTCATAATACGCGCAACAAATTTCTTATTACAGATATTGGTTTTTTTTTGAATTGTGAAAATCGAACAATGTTGACCTTCTTTTTTTGCATTTCTTGAAGTGTATGTCATTCAGTTTTAGTGATATTGCACTATATATTTCTTTATTAAAAAGAGTGAGTGGGTGGCTTTAATATGGCAGATATGTTTAGTTTATACCAAATATAGACGGTTGGACAGAATATTTTAAAAAATATAGAAAATTCACCATTTTTACAGTTCCGTCGAACTTCACGAGGTTGTGTCACAATAGTGTCACAATAAAAATAAATGACTCAGCTGGCTCAAAATTTACAGTAGTCTGTCTATTAACAGATGGTACTTGTCCGAAGCAGTGTTGATTTTCAAATAACTACGAGGAAAGTTAAAAAAATCACGGAGCTTTCAAAGCACTGTTCTAGTCGTTGTTGTTCTAGTTGTAATGTGTGCTGTAACCTGTTAGGGAATGGGACTGGATGTTGGTCTTGTAGCGTGTAGAATTTCGTCTGACTGTTGTTAACCAAAATGCAAAGTGTCGTTCAAATTAATTCTTGAGAAATTACGCTGACTGTTATTAGGAAATATTTTGATTGTGGTTGTGGGTAGTTTATAGTTTGTTGCATATTGCGGTTGCAACGTGTGTTGTAGATCAGGACTATGTCATTAATTGATCGATTATATAAAAGAGTAAACAAAAAGTTATACGCCGCCGAACCACACCACCGCCGTCGCTGCGCCGATTTCTACGTAATCAGGCGGCGACGCGGCAATAAACTCAAAAAACGGCGGTGGCGTGGCTCGACTTTCCATTTGAGCAAAATTTCCTCAGATTTGGTTTTTATAATTTTAAGTACAATTGGACTAAATTTAAGGAAATTTTGGCTAAAGCTAAATTTAAGGAAATTTTGGGCGACAAATTTTATACGACAACTTTTGCTGATACACAGAACAATTGTTACAGAACAATTGTTAATAAATACAAAAGTTACGACAATCTCATTAGTGCTACTGTAAATACTTAGCATTTTAAAATTTTAGGCCAACTACTTTACGCCTTTAATAATTAGAAAGGCATGAATGAGCAAGATAGTGTATTAATTAATTGTTCAGCGTCATTAAACAAAACTAACCACGAATATAATTTCAATGGGCTTCTTTCCAATGCAAAACAAAAATATACTTCTTGGCACTTAAAAAAAATAAAATTGAAATGCTTGAATTTTAAAACTTTGTATACAAGTATTTGTTTGCACACATACATATATTGTATCTGTGACTAGATACCCTATATATACCGCCGCCAATTAAATTAAATTGAAATTTTTATATCAATCACTCTCGTGGTCTCTTTCCAAACGTTGCAGATTCTTTGTATATTTACACGCTGAAAAATTTGTTTGTTTGTTGTGTTGGTTGCCAAAATATAACGTGTTTGAAGCTTGTCACAAATATAGTATACTTGCGTCCAAACACATTGCGTTTGCTATTAAATATTATATGTTTGAGACACAATGATTAACAGGTTATAATATATGTTTTTGTGACACAAATGGGGCTCTGTTTGTTGAAAACTGCTGAAAACAAATACGACACACATAACAAAAGGACAACAAACCTACAAATCTTCAATTCACGAAAACAATGCTTGCAAACAAGTACATGTTGGCGGGGCCATTATTTTTCAGCATGTGTACATGGTTCCTGCAATATGTTGCTGGGCACGTGTTTTTTTCACCGTGTATTTATAAACGTTATGATATTATTAATTTCGATTTAATGCTACTACTGCCGGTTACAATTATTGCTATATTTATACACATCTTTCTGCCAAAATGATTGGAATCTTAAACGCCAGCGTCGTTATCAGCACACAATGTGTCAGTCAGGTGGTGGTACAATGGACGATATTATCGGTGGTCGGGGGTGATTTTCCTTTTTGTTTTATTTTGCATATAAAAGTACAAAACAATTGTATCAGTGTTGTTGCTGTTTTCATCGACAACCTTGACCGTTGTTGGTTGTAAATGCAATTAAATAAAATTAAAATACAAAATTAAACACAGAAAACACAGAAAACGTGGCAGAGCCCCAATATCAGACTGAAAAAAGTTGAATTCAAATATGTTTGCCAATTTGCATATATAGGTATGTACGAATGTATGCATGTCTACTAGTGATGCACAGAATCGAGGAACCGTTTCTGCAGAAACGGGCTCTTTACAAGACCCGACCGGACGTGCCGACATCGGTTCCAAATGGACCAAAAAACGGAAACGGTTCTTAATGGAACAAAAAACGGATTCAAAAGAACCGAAAATAGTTCCTGAAAAGGCCGAGAAACGATTCAAACAGAACTGAAAAACGGTTTGAAAATAACCGGTTTCAGAATAACAGGAGTCGGTTCCAAAGAATCCAAAAGTGAAAATGTGTATTTTTGTCAAATTATATATTCTTCTAAGATATTACACTTAAGCCTCTCTGAGACAGCAGTAGTTTGCTGAGAACCGGAACCGGTCCAGCTACCCCGTTCTTCTCGGAACCGGACTTGACACAACCGGTTCTTCAAAAACGCAGAACCGCACATCACTAATGTCTACATGAATATGAGAGTTTTGTGTGTGAAAACTTTCACACTTTCATTCCACACGAAAAATACAATGAAATTTTATTAAAGGAACAGGAATGAATTTAGCGATTATTATTATTGTTTGCAGAACATTCAATATTTTAAATGGTGACCGACAGACAAACTGCGAAAAGGAGAAATATGCTTGCGAATAAATAGAACAAATCCCTGTACTGGTGATTTTACGGCTCACACGCTGAAAAATCTGTCTTTTTGTTGTTGTTTGGATGCAAATCTAACGTGTGTTTGGAGCTTGTCGCAAATATAGGATAATGGTGTCCAAACTCGGGATGTGCGATTACTTACTTTACTTTTATTGACTAAATTACAGCCTCATGAGGTCAGACGTCTTACACATATTAATTAAACAAACAAATTAAACAAATTTCAACATATTCTTCCAACTGGCTCTATCCTTCGCCTTTTCTCGCCAATTAATCGATTAATACAAATTGTGATTAATCGATATGGTGATTAATCAGTTAATCGAATAATCAAAAATACTGATTAATCAAAAGTATGATTAATCAATGCATTTGAATATTGATTAATCATATTTCAATAATTTTAATCATCACTCAAATAATTTGTTGGAAAACATACCACTACGTACTATACAATCAGATGGAATCATTTGTACATTTCCATAAAAGAAAGGTTGTTGAAAAACTTAATTGAAACCTCAAAAAAAAAACATGAATTGTTCAATTATTAAAATTTTGAGTAATCAAATTTTAAATTAATCAATTAATCATGAATATTGATTAATCAAAATGAATATTAATCTATTTAACGTAAACATGATTAATCAAAATGTATGATTAATTAATTAATTCGTTAATCACAAAGTCGATTATTCACACTGCGTGATTAAGAAATTAATCGCATATTCCTGGTCGAAAAACATTATGTTTGCTATTCAATATTATACGTTGGAGACACAATAATTACTATATTCGAATATATGCGGTTGTGATCCAACTATAGCTGTGTTTGTTGCAGTATTTACTCTAAAAATTATTCCGCCACTATGCTTGTCGAGAGAACGAGAATAAAAGAGAGACAAGGAGAGATTTTTTACAACCGCTTGTTCTTTGGATGCAAATATAACGTGTGTTTAGAGCTTGTTGCAACTATAGTATACTTTTGTTCAAACACATCGTGTTTGCTACTAAATATTACATGTTGGAGACACAACGATTAAAATATTATAATGCCTATTTTTGTGATGCAAATATATCTGTGTTTCTGACACAAATGCAACTGTGTTTGTTGCACTGTTTATGCTCTATCAAGAACAAGAGAATAAAATAGAGGTAACGAGAGATTGTTCACAGTCTATCAGAATTTTTGCATTATTCTTTCAGTCAGTGATTCAAATATTCCTGAATGTTTGTATAAGTGAGGGTTTGATGAAGGGAGTGTTACTTATTGGAATATTGGAGTTTTACTTGTTGGAATATTGTTTTAGTTGCATGCATTCAGTCGTCAATTGTTCATCGGACAGATGATTTAAAACGCTCTTGGTCGGTTAAGTATGATGCTAAAAAAGTTATATCAGTAAAAAAATATTTGTGATCAGTTAAATGGTTTGTGATGTTGCTTTGGTTTTTGTGTACATAGTAAATACATGTCCAAAGTGTGAAACGATTTTGAGGAAAGAAACTGAAAAGAGCAACAACGTGAACGCCTTTGTCTATCCGAGCAATTAAGGAGAAAATCGTAGCGGCGGACAGTTTGTGAAATACTGAAATTAACACAAAGAAAGGAGGAAGAAAGAGCAGGAGATTCTCATTTCATGAAAAAAACAAATAATGCATTTATTTAATGCAAGTAAATGTAAAAAAGAAGAGAAGAATGTGCACTGAAAGAAAAACCTTCATACCATTACTGAATTATTACATTGCATCAATGAAAAGTGTCATTGTTTTTGAGCCAATGTCGGGCTTTATTAATGCTATGAACAATGTTACATTAAACGAAAAATGTTTCATAGACCTGAAATTAATGTAAACTTTCTAACCGGAATGAAACATTATCATTGTATTAAAGAAATATGTTACATTGATATTATAAACATAGTCATTGATGTAATGAAACATAGTCATTGATGTAATAAAAATGTTACATTGATGCTATGAGCATGTTTCATTGCTGCTACGAGCATGTTTCATTAATGCAATGAACATGCTTCATTGATGGTTTGAACATGTTTCTGAATATGTTTCATTGATTGTATGACACACGATTCGAAGCAAAAAATTTAGCCCTATTTTAGGAGTTATGGGCCTCCAAAGTTCGGGCTTTTGTGGCACGGTTTTTTTCGACTATTAGGTTTTCTGGGACGGGCCAGGGAGAGGAATATCTCTGTTGCAAATTTTGGATTTCTGAATTTTTTTGGGAAAATTTACCCATACAAAAGTGTCCCTGCGTGGACCCGTTTTTTGGACCTTGTGGGTCCCCATAGGTCCGGCCGGCAAAAAAGTTTGGTTTTTGAAATCCCCTTATTTTGCTCGATTTTCGGGTTTTTTTTAAATGGCGCGGGATTCTGCATTTCAGCCTTTTATTTATCTCTTATTTATTCCTTATCTCATACTGGAACTCATATATTGTGTCACAACTACTGTACATACATAAATAATACGTAACTACATACATTTATACAAAGCGTACCTACATACATATTATGCTTTTACCAAATTAATGAATCGTTCAAAATTAATGAAATTTTACATTATATTAAATAAAGATGTTTCATTATTGCTTTTTCAGAAAAAAATATTTTAAAATGCAATAAAATGAGTGTAATGTAAAGAATGGTCTATTTAATAGATTCTACTTTACAATGTCGATAAAATGTGTGCAATTTTTCTCTATAGTTTCCCATATTTACATGAAAAACATCAATGTGAAAGGTTTCTTAGCATTAATGACGGTCCACAAATTCAAAAACTGCAGCAATGAAGGAGTTCATTGAAGTAACGTAACATTTCATAGCACCAAAGAAAGTTTTCATTGCATCAATGTAAACCCATTAATGTAACCCATTCATTGATGCTATGAAGCGTTTTTCTTTCAGTGTGGCAATCGGTGGTGTAATGGCTAGTGAGCGGGGCTCTTGTGCAAGTGAACGTGCATTCGGTCCCTACTCAGACCACCTTACATTTACTTCGAGGGCGGGCACCTCGCTTAGTGATGATCGACAAGATTTTGCCATGCAAAAAATAATATGTAAAATTATATATTTATTGAAATCAAAAAATTATTTGTTTCTAAATAATATTATGTTTGGGAGGAAATACACACAATTTCCCCGTAAGTATACGGAGGTTTGGGTGCAGGCGCGTACTCAGCCCCCCAGATTATTTCCCCAAGTGGTAATTTTTGAATGTAGTACTATTTTTCAACCTAAATTCCAGGTTAGACATCTTCGATAGAAAATTTGGGAGGAAACACGCGAATGCTTCCACGTAAGTCTTTGGTTGTTTGGGACGAGGCACACAAGTTTCCATATAAAAGCATAGATGTTTCTAGCAGTATTTAGTAAAGGTAAGTAAAAGGAAAGTATTACCAAACTCTACGCTCTTCTTTTTCTACAACCACCCTAATTTCTTATAACCAAGGCCGATGTCCTACCCCTGATTCTTGATCTATCAATCCTCTTACAAATTTGCTTAGAATCGTGCTAGAAACCGTTTGGTTCTTTCTATACTCATTGCCTTTTCTTTTGTGTCCCCTACAAATTAACCGACCATAACTTTGAATTTGAATTTTTGAGAACTACGAGGTATTTGAAATGATCAAGAGGTTTGCAACAGGTAAAAAAATCGTTTGCAATTTTGTATTTTTCATTTTGGTTTTATTTGTGGTATAGGAAGCGCAAAAGTCACAACACTTTGTCAATTATTGTGAATGACTTTGCATTTTCTGTTCGAATTTAGTGAGAAAAAACCTAAAGTGAAAAGTCCGATTGTCTAATATTTTATTCAAATTTATTTTGCAAATATTCAATAGCAGCTACATGCAAACTACATACAATATTGTTTACTAAGAATTAAATTGAAATTGAACTCTACTGACGATTATACATGTCTAATCGACGACTCAGAATTGAATATCAGCTGTTATCATTAAATCGAAAACAACAATTGAATTATACTCGTACATATGTATATGGATGTGCAAAAAAGACACGTTGTTTTTACTGAGCTGGCAAATCAATGGAACTTGAAAAAGTTAATACTACTGCTGCTGCTGCTGCAGCCATGACTGACGACGATGACGACGACTCTGTCATCAATAATTGCCAACAATGGCTGTGAAACTATTACGGAAATTGCGTAAATTCACAAGTACTGGCAGGAGGGGCGGGAGTCAATCAGCAGCGGGTCGGTGTGCATGTGAGATTTCGATTGGGATTACCATTATTGCATCCACACGTACAAATGTTTACATTTCTGAATTTCTTCTCGATTTTTCTCATTGTTTGAATGTAATTTTTTATTGTGTTGAATTCCCACCCTGCCTCTGCAACAACATTTCATCAGTCGCTCCACCATGGGGAAAAGTGCATTCATTCATTGTTCCAAAACGAGTTTGTTTCCACAGTTTGGTGTAATAATTAACATTTGTATGTGGTTTTTTGTATTTTTTTTTTTTTGTGACCGATTTTGTCACATGACGTTTTATTTTATTTTTTGTCATGCTGCCGTAATTATTCAATTAACACACTTTCTATATAATTCTTAACAAGTCTGTGGTTGTTTCTTTTATCAATTATGACAATGACGAGTTTTGTGGAATGATTAGCTCAAACATTTATTTGGGAGTGGCAACGAACTTGAGTGTTGGGTGACAAATTCATTGGCCGACAATCAGTGATTGGTGGAGGAAGCAACGGCAACAAAAACCTAAGCGAAATCTCGGTCACCATACCAATCCAGGGGACGGTGGTAATCCGTGTTTTGGGAGTACGACACAATGAAAACTTGAATCCAAATTTAAGAAATATTTGAATTTATTAAGGAGTAAAGTAAACGATGCATTCCATAACAGATTTTTAGACGTTTACCTCAAATAAAAGTTTGTGCGAGAATTTGAGCTAAACTACATGATAAACGACTTCGGACAAGTGTGAATACACTCTGTTGTGGCTTAACGGGCTATACGCTACTTCACCAACACCGAAACGATCGTCCAGCGAATGTGAGTTCGAATCCCACCCACGATAGTAAATTTTTTTTTTACTAATCTGTTAGCCTAAAATATATTACAACTTTCTACATTTCGCATAAATCGGATAAAAGGCAACAAAAAGTGGGAAAACTAAATTTATTTTTATAAATAATTAACCGATTAATTAAAATGTTGATTAATCAATATCGTGATTAATCAGTTAATCGAACATCAAGAATTCTGATTACTCACAGCTATGATTATTCAATTAATTTGAATATTGATTAATCACGTTTGAACAACTTTATTGATCTTTCAAATAATATTTTTGCAAATACCAACTTACCACCAAAAGGAAAAATTGTTACATTTTGAGTAACGAAGGTTGTTGAAAAAATTAAACTTAAAACCCCAAAAGCATGAATTTGCTCAATTATTTAAATTTTTGATTAATCAATTTATAGTTTAAACATTTAATCATTAAAATTGATTAAAATTGATATGACCAATCAAAATGTACGAATTCGATTAATCAGTTTGTTGATTTATCCTCTTGCTTTATTGATCAACGCACAATCAATTAATAATGTGCGATTAGCGCATCCCCAGTTTTCTAATTTCGTTTTAATTTAAGTATGTACGAGGGCGGTTCAAAAAGACCGTGAATTTCGAGGTCTCATTAAACATTATTTTTTGCGAAAAAAAAAGCGTCAGTCAAACCAAGGAAAAGATTGATAAATACTATGGGGACTCTGCACCATCGATTTCAATGGTAAAAATTGGTTTACTGTCTTTCGTTGTGGTCGCACAAGTACAAATGACGCTGAACGTTCTGGACGGCCATTTGAGGTCAATACACCCGAAAATGTCGAACGCCCTTATGTATTTGCGTTTTTTCTTTTCATAGTTAATTTTATTTGTTTGATTTCTTTTTCGTGTTTTTAATTTTTTCGTTCTATTCATTGTTGTTTTTAAATTTTTGTAAACTTTTTTCAACTTAGTTTCAAAATTGTTTAAATATTTCCTTTTCTAATCTCTATTTCAAATTATTTTAAATTTAGTTTTTAATTGATTTTTCAACCTTTTCCAAATTTCATTGAAGTTTTGAACATTCTTAAAGGTTTGAAGTTTCTTGAGATTTTCAACTTCTCCAAGTTTTATACTATGTTAATATTTTGAAATCTTTTCAAGGTTTTGAACTTTCTTAAGCTTTTGTACTACCTTAAGTTTTTAAACATTCCTCAGGTTTTGAACTATCTTAAGGTTTTGAACTTTCACAAGGTTTTGAACTTTCTTCAGGTTTTCAACTTTCTTAACGTTCTTTATACTTTGTTAACGTTTTGAACTTTCTCAAGGTTTTGAACTTTCACAAGGTTTGAACATTCTTAAGGTTTTGAACTGTCTTAAAGTTTTGGACTTTCTTAAGACATTTTATACTTTGTTAATGGTTTGCAATCTCTTAAGGTTTTTAACTTTCTCAAGGTTTTGAACATTCTTAAGGATTTGAACATTCTTAAGGCTTTGAGCTTTCCTAAGGTTTCATTTGAACTTCCTTGAGGTTTCTTCTTCAGGTTTTCAACTTTCTTAACGTTCTTTATACTTTGTTAACGTTTTGAACTTTCTCAAGGTTTTGAACTTTCTTAAGGTTTTGAACATTCTTCAGGTTTTGAACTATCTTAAGGTTTTGAACTTTCTTAAGACATTTTATACTTTGTTAATGGTTTGCAATCTCTCAAGGTTTTTAGCTTTCTCAGGGTTTTGAACTTCTTAAGGTTTTGAACTTTCTTAAGGCTTTGAACTTTCCTAAGGTTTCATTTGAACTTCCTTGAGGTTTCATCTTCAGGTCTTCAACTTTCTTAAGGTTCTTTATACTTTGTTAACGTTTTGAACTTTCTCAAGGTTTTGAACTTTCACAAGGTTTTGAACATTCTTAAGGTTTTGAACTATCTTCAGATTTTGAACTTTCTTAAGCCAGTTTATACTTTGTTAATGGTTTGAAATCTCTTAAGGTTTTTAACTTTCTCAAGGTTTTGAACATTCTTAAGGATTTGAACATTCTTAAGGCTTTGAGCTTTCCTAAGGTTTCATTTGAACTTCCTTGAGGTTTCTTCTTCAGGTTTTCAACTTTCTTAACGTTCTTTATACTTTGTTAACGTTTTGAACTTTCTCAAGGTTTTGAAATTTCTTAATGTTTTGAACATTCTTAAGGTTTTGAACTATCTTAAGATTTTGAACTTTGTTAAGACATTTTACACTTTGCTAATGGTTTGAAATCTCTTAAGATTTTAAGCTTTCTCAAGGTTTTGAACTTCTTAAGGTTTTGAACTTTCTTAAGGCTTTGAACTTTCCTAAGGTTTCATTTGAACTTCACTGAGGTTTCTTCTTCAGGTCTTCAACTTTCTTAAGGTTCTTTATACTTTGTTAACGTTTTGAACTTTCTCAAGGTTTTGAACTTTCACAAGGTTTTGAACATTCTTAAGGTTTTGAACTATCTTCAGATTTTGAACTTTCTTAAGCCAGTTTATACTTTGTTAATGGTTTGAAATCTCTTAAGGTTTTTAACTTTCTCAAGGTTTTGAACATTCTTAAGGATTTGAACATTC
Source organism: Phaonia tiefii (assembly GCA_963931995.1). Lineage (NCBI taxonomy): Eukaryota > Metazoa > Arthropoda > Insecta > Diptera > Muscidae > Phaonia > Phaonia tiefii. The sequence continues at coordinate 69,361,562 of OZ008370.1, forward strand.
TTAAGGCTTTGAGCTTTCCTAAGGTTTCATTTGAACTTCCTTGAGGTTTCTTCTTCAGGTTTTCAACTTTCTTAACGTTCTTTATACTTTGTTAACGTTTTGAACTTTCTCAAGGTTTTGAAATTTCTTAATGTTTTGAACATTCTTAAGGTTTTGAACTATCTTAAGATTTTGAACTTTGTTAAGACATTTTACACTTTGTTAATGGTTTGAAATCTCTTAAGATTTTAAGCTTTCTCAAGGTTTTGAACTTCTTAAGGTTTTGAACTTTCTTAAGGCTTTGAACTTTCCTAAGGTTTCATTTGAACTTCTCTGAGGTTTCTTCTTCAGGTTGTCAACTTGCTTAAGGTTCTTTATGCTTTGTTAACGTTTTCAACTTTCTCAAGGCTTTGAACTATCTTAAGCTTTTGAACTTCCTTCAGGTTTTGTACTATCTTAAGATTTTGAACTTTCTTAAGCCAGTTTATACTTTGTCAATGGTTTGAAATCTCTTAAGATTTTTAGCTTTCTCAAGGTTTTGAACTTCTTAAGGTTTTGAACTTTCTTAAGGCTTTGAACTTTCCTAAGGTTTTATTTGAACTTCCTTAAGGTTTCGAACTTTCTTCAGGTTTTAAAATTTCTTAAGGTTTCACACTATCTTGTGGTTGTTAACTCTATTTTATGCAAAATTGGTTTTTCATCCAAATATGAAAAGCGAAATGAACTAATGCAAAAGTCACAAAAGTACATATTTCCTAGATTTATTTCGATCACAAAATGTGGCTGCCAATCACACAGGCGAAGTTTACTTTATTTTTAATGGTATTCGATTATTATTTATGACAAACTAGTGTCTTCCCAACATTCCATTAAACTGTTCGCGACTTTTGAATATACAGGGTGGTTCAGTCACGACTTGGCAAATTTCACCAGCGTATTCCTTGGCGCATTTCATGAAAATATGTCAATCTACGACCATCACCGAAAATGCAAGGGGCGAAATGGCAACTGTTTGAAAATTGTTGGTGGTCGGAAAGTACTAGGGAAAAATTGCTAAAAAATCTGCAATCTGGATGAGAAAATTGAGGTTATGTGAACGTTCTAATGTCTTTTTTCCAAATTTTTTTATCTCGGCGATTTCTCTATTCTCTTAGAGGTCTTTCCAAGAAGCCCAAAGCCAACAAGCCCATCCGACCACCGATTAAGAAGTTAGCAATTGTACCTTAGTACCCTCCGACCCCCAATCCGAAAATTTTCAAACCGCTGCCATTTCGCCCCCATCCATTTTCTGGGATGGTCGTAAATGGTCATATTTTCATGAAATGAGCCATGGAATACGCTGGTGAAATTTGTCCAGTCGTGACTGAACCACCCAGTGTCGTGTTTATAGTTCCATACAAAAGTCAGCTGTTCGATTGAATTGAGATTTTGATGCCAGCATAACCCCGGTATAACTAATTTTAAAGAAATTAACCTAAAATGTTAAAAGAGTAGAAGTCAATTTATGCGAATTTCTTTGAAATAATAATCCCTGTATGTACTGAAAGGCAGTAGATGATAGCTGGTCATGGTTTATGGCAACTTTTAACAAAAAACAAACTTTTTAAATAGATTTCTAAAAGCGAATATATTTTTTGGCACTTTAAGCAATAAATGCAAAGAACATTTTAGAATTGTTTTTTTCCTCTTTATGATTTATTCTAAACATCTAGAAAACAGAACGAATACTCGAATATATTAATTATTTTTGTGTTTTCGTTTGCATTTCAAACAAAAAACAAAAGCAACAAAAAAAGACTGCTTCTGTTCTATTTTCATCCGCCGCCAAAAACAAAAACGACTCAAAACAATAAAAAAAAATTGTCAAATTGCCATAATTTTTTGTTTATATGTATGTATGTAATTGTAAAAAACGCATAAAGTTGGCACAAATCGTGTATTTCCTTTTGGCGTACGTACGTACATACGTACTACTACGTCGATGTCAAATGTTGAAAATAAAATTTCATAAAAGTTGAGAAAATTGGCAACGTTGCTAGCAGCTCATGGCACGGATCTTCTAATGATAAATGAGGGAACGTAAATGTCCGACACGAAAAACTTTGTCTTCCAAAGAAATCCACGTGTGTGTCATAAATTCCATCATAACCCGAAGCAAAAAGGAGGCCATGTTTGTTTGTCTCATGACTTCCCTATCCACAATTTGCAACTCCTTGGCATTATACATATTCGAGTGGATGATGTGAAGCCAGCCCATCCCCAACTTTGCGACAAAAATTAAATAAAAAAACAAGGATCTAAGTGGCTGCAGGCACTTTGAGCAATTGTTGTAGAATTTGCGTGGAATACAATTGTACCATTAACTGAGAATTCTATTTTTAAATGTTAAAAATAAATTAGTATAAGAACCATTTTATTTCACAACCAAAATGTAAGATGTGTTACACTGCTCGTTTACAAACTGTTATAATTTGTGCCGGGAATGTTGCTTACACTACTACTACACCGATTCCAAGAGGTTAATGAGAAGAGTTTTCGAGTGAGAAGAGTTACTCGAGTGTCGCCGCAACTAAGCGAGCTAACCCAAGCCGAAAGAACTATTCTGTCTCAAATATTTTATAGGTGGATATACAAGGTTTTGCTTCCCAACCATATAAATTTTATTTAAAGATATTGTAATGTTCGAATAAAAATAAAATACATAACTATGTAAAATTTTCAGAAGTGATATTTTGGCGCTAGGTGAGGTCGGTTAAATTTGTCGGTAACTATTATATTGAGTATAATTTATTTTTCATACTTTATATGAAACGGGACTGACATTTCGAAACACCCTTCGAATTCGTCAAAATAACGGGCGAAACCGTAACAAATTTCACTGAAAACGTAACAAATTTCACTTGTATTTTTTTACAATCAAAACACACCGAAGTTGGGGAAAAACTATAAACTACTTACACAAATCTAGAACAAATAAGGAAACATGAGCTTAAAAAAACCAACCCGTAAAAAACATAGTTTTTGACTATAAATTCTTTATTTATGACCACGCCCCTTTGTCCAATCCCGCCCATATTTGCAGCAGATCTTAGAATATGTACACCGAACCAACATACCCAATTTTGTTCAAATACCGTTAACAGGAGCAGAAATAATGGATTTTTAATTTGTGATTTGAATGGGAGGTACCACGCCCCTTTGCCCAATCCCGCCCATATATTATTTCGTCGCCATTGGTTTGCCTGCGAAGTTTCAGCTTGATTGGATCACGGGAAAAGTGTGAAAAAGCAATCTAAAGTTTTTTCCGTGCGCAAACAGGTGATGTTAATATAACGAATTTAAAAAGGGTCGTCTTACATTTGCGGAAAATGTTCTGGTTCTCCTAATCCAAAATAAAACTACTCTGAATATAACGGATTTATTTGTTGTCAATCCTGACCTACACACTGAACAATCTGTATTTTCTTGTTGTTTGGATGCAAATACAATGAGTTTGTAGCTTTACACAAATATAGTATGCTTGTGTCCAAACACATTGTGTTTGCTATTGAATATTACATGTTGGAGACACAATGCTTAATATGATATATGTATGTTGTTGTGACCCAAATATGGTTTGGTTTGTTGAAAACAGCTGAAAACAAAAACGTGACAGACAACACAGAAACAAAACAGCAGCAGATCTTCCATTCATGGAAACAATGTTCCAAACATATTATACATGTATAATACATGGTGAGGAGCATCTAAATTGTTTTATTGAAAAACGCGTCAACGTACCGGTCAGTCTATTGACAACATTGCTGCTGTACACGAAAGTGTCGTTGAAACCCCAAAAACATCAATTCGGCATCTTTCTCAACAACTTCAAATTTCACAAAGCTCTACGCTGCGAATTTTGACAAAAGACCTCCACCTTCATGCGTACAAAATTCAGCTTACTCAGGAGCTCAAACCAGTAGACCATGGAAAGCGCCGGCAATTCGTTCAATGAGTAATGGAGCAAAGTCAATGCGAATTTTTCAAAAAAAACTCATCTTCTCCGATGAAGCGTATTTCCATCTGAATGGCTTCGTGAATTCACAAAATTTTCGAATGTGGGGCTCAGAAAATCCTCATGCGATCCATGAGAAACAAATGCACCCACAACGAGCAACTGTGTGGTGCGGATTTTAGTCAGGTGGCGTGATTGGGCCTTACTTTTTTGAAGATGAGGCCGAAATTGCAGTGACTGTGAACGGAATTTGTTACAGGAACATGATAACGGAGTTCTTGTGGACTCAACAGGACGGCATGGATCTGGACGATATGTGGTTTTAGAAAAACGGCGCCACTTGCCACAACGCGCATGGAACAATCGATTTTTTGCAGAACCGATTTCCAGAACAAATTATCTCAAGAAATTCTAATATCAATTGGCCAACAAGATCATGTGATTTAACGCCGTGCGATTTCTTTCTTTGGGGTTTTGTGAAATCTCGGGTTTATGCGTATAAACCAGATACAATTCCTGAGCTCAAATCACAGACCCAACGTGTCATCGGTGAGATACAGCTACAACTCTGTGAAAAAGACATGGAAATTTTCATGAAAAGAGTAATGACCTGTCATCAGAGCCGTGGGGGCCATTTTTATTTTCCAACATAAGGTTGATGTCTTTGCTAACTGTAGAGCATTCTGGAAAATATTAGATGTTTCTATATAACTCGAGGACTTCTGCCAGTTGGATACTGACACAAAAGAATATCACCGTGTGTATATAGCACAAATATATGTTTATGACGCGTGTGAACTGCGAACAAATGAATTTGGTCGTGTAAACTTGCGACTAAAATAGCCTTAACGAAGGATTAAACGTTTGACAAAAATTATCTTAGAGAACGTTGAACAGAGAATACAATTGTTGGTCATTGTCTCCTTAAACCTTCAACAAAACTATGATAACTTTTTATGTAACTTGACAAGACTATTGGAACTGTAAACATTCAAATGTTAGTTTCAAATAAGTGGAATACATTTTTCGTAATGATTGTATACATTTTGCAGACAAATCCCCGAAGAAATTGGATTTATAAAGGGTTTATAAATTTCTATCAATTTGGAAAACATATTTGTATTAATTCCTTCCCAGCTACTTGAGAGTTACCTTAGCCTACACGTTGACAAAACTCTATATTCGATTGTTGTTTGGATAACTTGCTTGCAGCTTTTCGCAAATATAGTATACTTGTGTGCAAACACATAGTGTTTGCTACTCAATATTACGTGTTGGAGATAGGATCATGAATATATTATAATATATGTTTTTGTGGCACAAATGCGGTTGTGTTTGTTGAAAACTGCTGAAAACAAAAACGTGACACACAACAAAAAAGCAGCAGATCTTCAATTTATGAAACAAATGCTGGCAAACATATACATGGTTCCTGCAATATGTTGTTGGGGCCGCTTTTTTCTCAGCGTGTATAATTTGCATCTGAGTTCCCATTTAAGTCGACTGTCAAAAAACCAATTTGAAACTTGGCTGAGTGTAAAAAAAACTGTCTGACTAATCACATTCGCTATTACATGTAAAACAAGTTTCTTGACACTCTGGGGAGTTTGAAATAGATTTTATCCGTCAACTCTGATGAGAACTCCAATAGTGTAATTATAGATTTGGCAGACAGTCTAATTGCAACTTTGTCATCACAAGATATCCATTCTTGATGAAATCTTTAGTCAGACACTTCAAAATATTTACTGGGTTGATGTGGCCTTAATGTCATAAATATTAAGTAGTACATTCAAATATAAATATATAAAGATAAACAAATTAAAAACATTTAAAAATTCTAAGAATCGAGAGCGAGTCACATTTATTATAAATTGAATCATCGTTCGGTATCTGATGTTAAACTCGTAACATTATTGCGTTTGGTTCGGTCATCGGACTGAGCCGGCCATAATTGAATTTTGAATTTGAATTGAATTCGCTTAATGGAAAGATTTGACATTAATTTATTTGCAAATAAAAATGTACACCACATGTATGCATGTGTATAACGGCATTTGCTGCTTCTTCGCTGCATTTTATATTTGTTATAATAAATAATGTTGTTTTTTTGTTTCGTTACCAATAAAAAAGCAAAATGACGATTTTGTCGATTCGTACGTGATTCTCAAGCACCGACAATTTGTTGTTGCATTTTAAATTATATGAATATTCATTAAAATTATTACCTGACTTTGTTTAGTTTTAGCGAATCTGTCATTAAAATTTAACGTACAGCGTTGAGTCTATTTTTGTATTTATAGCTACAATTTCATTCGATTATATTTTACTCGACAAATTGTTTTATTTAACAAAAAAAATGTCTGTATGTAGTAATTTTTTCTCACTCTGGAAATTTTCTACATTTATGCAAATTGTTTTTTGATTGTCTGCATCAAAATGTTATTGTGTCAATTCAATTATACAAAATTATAAACTTGATTGCAACTCAGCTTTTCGTATCTCTCTCTCCCTCTCTTTCTCTATGGCAATATATTTCACATACTGTGTCACATTCGATTAATTGAAAATGGATTTTGTTTTTGTCCGAATATCAGACCTTTTAGAAGTTTACAACTCTAGTTAGGGTGTGATAACTGTCAAAATATTTGCGACATGAAAAAGTCCAAAACTCTAGTATACAGTTCTGGAGAAATTTTCGAAAGCAATTTTGTCATTTATCTCTATACGTACATTTCTGATGCAGAGAGTTGCCACTTATCTATGATTTACCTTGAAATTTATTTATAAAAGTGTATAATGTAATGAGTATCAAAATATTTCAAACATGAAAAAGTCCAAAACTTACTTTAAATTCCCCAATACAGTTCTGGAGAAATTTTCGAAATCAATTTTGTCATTTATCTCTATACGTACATTTCTGATGCAGGGAGTTGTCACTTATCTATGATTTACCTTGAAATTTATTTATAAATGTGTATCTCCTCTTTGTACTCCATTTTACTTTCAACACATAAAGCCCAGTATTCTTACGAAAATTTGTTATCAATTATCTCTAAACGGAAAATGTTGCCGCAGAGAGTTACCACCTATCTTTGATTTACCTTGCAAATATTTAATTTATAATTCCTCTACGCACTCCATTCTACTTTTAATCCATGCTGTGTTATGCAGGGTATACACACATCAAGAAGTTTGCATATACACATGTCAAATGTTGTACTTCATACACTCATTTTTATCGGAATGTTGAAGTGAAAGCACGTACGGTTTCTTGTCGGCTGCTTGTTATACTTTATTACTTTATTAATATTTTTCTTTATATTTTGTAAGGAGCGTTTCATATTGTTGGTTTTTTAAATTCCGACTTGCATACTCGTCTCCTTTTATGTTCCACAACGCCGGTAGAGAACGATAAACTTCGATCAATTCCAAAATAATGTTTTTTCTTCCATTTTCCACTCTTCACTTGAGATGTTTACTCGTTGCTTTCCACACAAAAATGAGTCATGTTTGATCAAACGGTCAAATTGTGTTATACACACATCAAATTTGAAGACCCGCTTGAACGAAAATCAAAAATTTTTGATTTTGCTACAAACGTCAAACAGACGTATACGTGTGTCGTTTTTCACACTCTCACACTCAATGTTGGTCAAACCGCTTGATGTGTGTATATCCTGCATTAGTTACACGCTGAAAAATCTGTCGTTTTTTGTTGTTTGGATGCAAATATAACGTGCGTTTGGAGCTTGTCGCAAATATAACATACATACTTGTGCGCAAACACATTGTGTTTGCTATTCAATATTACATGTTTGAGACACAATGATTAATAGGTTACAATATATGTGTTTGCGACCGATATATGTATATATATGTTTGTCATACAAGTACAGCTGTTTGTTGCTCTCTTGGTGGTCAGTTGTAACACCAGCTGCTCTCTCGATTGCAAAAGACTAAACGAGGGACAACGAGAGAGTCTATCTTGTAAGTGTGTATCGGTATTTGTGTGTTATTCTCTCAGTCAGTGATTCATAAATATTCCTGAATGGGCGTGTAAATTGCCGATGAAGTTTCATGTATTCAGTCATCTATGGTTCATCAGACAGAGGATATCAAAAGCTCTTGATCAGTGAAAAAAGACTAAACAGGCTCGGACGGTTAAATAGTTTGTGATGTTGCTTTGGTGTTTGTTGATGTGTATCGTATATATGAATGTGTCAGAACCGATTTTGAGGAAAGGGCAACAACGTGAAATCCATTATCTGTCCGAGCCTTTACTAAAACAATTTATATACTTATGTATATTGTTTGTGTACCATCGACTAGTGATAACCGACGCATAGTTGAAACCTTCTGAATACAAAAACGTAAAAGACAACAAAGAAGGGAGAAGCAAAAGAAAGGAGAAGAAAGAGAGCAGCAGTTTCTCATTCCCTGAAAACCGAAACATGAAGACTGTTTAGAATCTTCTAATTTGTTGTAATTCCTATTTATAAATGTGAATTTATATTGATAAAATTAATAATAATAAATAATAAAAATATGTTGAATACAAAGAATAATTCGTTTCTAAATATTATTATGTTTGGGTGGAAATACGTACATGTTTCCATGTAAGTATATGGAGGTTTGAGGGAAACACGCGAAAGCTTCCACGTAGGTATATGGATGTTTGGGATAAAGTACGCATATATGTCCACGTAAAAGCATACATGTTTGCCAATAAACATGATACTGTTTGCATTCAAATACAAGTTTGTTTGGGACTTACAAACATATGAATGTTTGAAGTGTGTGCCAAACATGTACAAGGTTCCTGCAAAATATGTTTGGGAAAATATGTTACAGAGGTTTTGTTTTTGTTTAACTCTATTTCTATTCGCTCTCACCAGGACAATAGGTAAGAAGAAAGGACATCAAGTGTACCATAAATGCACCAAAACGTACATAAAATTGCCAAAAGTTCACAAAGAGTACCAAAAGGTAAAAAAGTGCACTAATAAGTAAATAAAGGCTACCAAAGTTATTATTTGTACATACATGCTGAAAATCTGTATTTTTTTGTTGTTTGGATGCAAATATAAAGTGTGTTTGGAGTTTGTCGCAAATATAATATACTTGTGTCCAAACACATCGTGTTTTCTATTCAGTATATTACATGTTTGAAACACAATGATTAATATGTTATAATATATGTGTTTGCGACCCACATATATTTATGTTCGGGATACAAATACAGCTGTGTTTATTGCAGTCTATGCTCTCTTGAGAGCAAGTGAATAAAAGAGTGACAACCTTGTAAGTGTGCAGTATAGGTGTGCATCTGTATTTTTGCATTATTCTGTCAGTCAGTGAGTCATAAATATTCCTGAATGGGCGTGTAAATTGCAGATAAAGTCAGTGTTTCTTATTTTTCCTAATGTATTACGTTTTGATTTCATGTATTCAGTCGTTAATGGTTCATCGGACAGAGGATATCAAAAGCTCTTGATCAGTGAAAAAAGTATAAACGAAGGCTCGGACGGTTAAATTGTTTGTCATGCTACTTTGGTTTTTGTGTATGTGTTTCGTATATATGTATGTGTGCTACCAAAGTGAGAAACGATTTTGAGGAAAGAAACTGGAAAGGTCAACAACGTGAATCCCTTTTTCTGCCCGAGCCTCTACTGAAAAAATCGCAATGGCGGACCATTTGTAAAATATATTAAAAAAAACACAAGTAATTAATACACGCCTGTCTTTCATGAACTAGAGTTGTATATAAATATATTGTTTGTGTACCAACGCATTGTGATAACCAAGGAATAGTTGAAACCTTCCGAAAACAAAAACGTGAGAGACAACAAAGAAAGAAGAAGCAAAAAAGAGCAGCAGATTCTCAGTTCATGAAAAAAACAAATAATGTATTAAATATAATAAAATAAATGTAAGAAGGTCCGTTTAAATCTATTAATTTTTTGTATTAATTATATTGTTAACATTAAGTATAATAAATAATACATATATATATTAAAATCGATGAATAATTCGATTCTAAATACTATGTTTGGGTCGAAATTCACATTTGTTTCCACGTAAGTATATGTAGGTTTGGGGAAAACACGCGAAAGCTTCACGTAAGTATATCGATGTTTGGGATGAAGAACGCATTTTTCCACGCAAAAGCAAACATGTTTGTCAGTAAACATGATACTGTTTGCATTTAAATTCAACTAAGTTTGGGACTTGCAAACATATGAATGTTTGAAGTGTATTCCAAACATATACATGGTTCTTACGGAATATGTTTGGGAAAATATATTAGAGATGCCGTTATATTTCAGCGTGTACCATATGTGTTCTTTTTGGTACACATTTTTGTACACTTTATATACTTTTTTGTACACTTTATGTACTTTAGTACACTAGGCTGATGACAGAGTGAGCGCTACAGGCGTTGCTATGATATGTCGCTACAACTTGCTACAAAACTCTGCTTGTGTTTACTTATGTGCTCGCTCAAATGTTGTCAGAGTGAGAGCAGAGCTACAAAATGATTTCAGTGTTTGGCCGCTAAAAAGCAGGTAGTGAAATAATTTATAGCAGCGACATATTGAAGTGAGAGAGAGTAAAAGCAGAGAGAGAGAGAGAGTTAAAATACAAAATTTGGCATGGACAATGTGTGGGTGCTTGCGTGCGATGTTTTTTAAACGGTTTTTCGCGTTTAAAAGACTTAATTTTTGGACTTTTCCATGACAATTTTATTTTTATTGCAATTAAAACAGCATAGTGTGACATACACAATATGGAAAATAAACCTTAGAAATATACATTTTTTCGAATGGAAAACTATCATAAAAAAAAGCCAACAATTTTATTGTTGTAAACCATAATCGTGGCCGTCGGTGGTGCAATGGTTAGTGTGCGCGCCTCTTGTACTTGAGATCCTGGGTTCGATCCCTGCTCTGACCACCTTAAAATTTCTTTCAACGGCGGTCACCTCGCATAGTCACGGCGACACTATCGAGTATTTAGCCATGAAAAAGCTTTTCAAAATACCGTTCGGAATCGGTGTAAAACCGTAGATCCCAATCAGTGAGTATAAAACTATAAAGCGCACAGCTCACTTGGTTGTGAAAAGCTCTCCCCGTTTCCTTCATGGGATGTAATGGGAAACCATTTTTTTTTTAACCATAATCGGCCATATACAATTCGTACTTTTGGACGTCCACTGTATAAATAACAACCTTAAAGTTATTATTAATTTTTCGCAAGGCACTATAGGATTTGTTATGAAATTTGTCCAACGCTTTTCAAGCTTGCACTGTATTTCCAATGAAATATAGTCAACAGTCTCTATTGACATTCTTGAATAATTAAAAAAATTTTCAGATGTTTCCTCAGCTCATGATATAAGCTATGAAATTTTTATTTTTCTCTATTTTTATTTATTTCATGTATTCCTTCCTTTTTGGCAAAAAATACGTTATAAGTATTGGTTGACATAAAAAATTCTTCGTCCGAATCCATTTTAAACAAATGAGCTCAAACAAAAAACTACATCTCATTACAAAATAGCACGCAATGTAGCGCTTACTCTGACACGTCGAAGAATGATATGGCAATAGCGGTTGTAGCTTCAAGCATAGCAACGCCTGTAGCGCTCAGTCTGTCATCAGCCTTAGACACATTACGTACTTTTTTGTTACAGTTAATGTCCTTTGGTGCAATTTCTGGTACCTTTTATGTACTTTTTGGTATATTTTTGTACATTTTGTGAACTTTTAGGTAGATTTTTCATAATCTTCGGTACATTTGCTTTACATTTTTACTTTACTTATTTTTTTAGAAATTATGCGTACTAATGGGTGATTTTTTGCCGTTTGGTATTCAGTGCTAAGTTTTTCCAGTTCACGCGTGATTCGCGAAGTGTGCCGAAGTCAAAAAAAGTTCAGTTTATCTTACCATTTCATCATGAATAAACTTACAAACGAAAAACATTGAGTTTTATTACACTGGAGAAGTCGAAAAAAGAGACAAGGTGGGACAGGACGGTTTTACACTCATTAAGGCACGAGGAACCGAACTGCATCATTAGTTTTTTGAGTCACAATTACGGTTTCATACAAAAAATACGTAGGCTTGTCAGACGTAGTGTCTTCAACAGTACGCGTACTTTTTTTTGTTCGTTGTTCTTGTTTTCTGCATAACCCATAATTGTTTTTAGGTTTGTCTTTGGTCCAAATCCCGACTAAAAAGTGTTTTCATCCAAAAAAAAAATAATCAGTGGAATTTGAGAATTGAAAATTAAAATGGGTAAATAAATATAGTTATATTGTGAAAGGTTTTCTCTTGTTTGGCGGAAGAATATGATTACTTGCAATTTGTGAACGGAACAACAACAAACAAAAGTCGGAAAATTACATTTCTGCCGATGTTCCGAATGAAAGAGGCCCAAAACACAGGTTTTACAGGTAAGCTGTGTTCCCAAGAGTTGAACTCCAAAAAGTTTGGAACAACTTTGAAAGTTTACCCGTACAACCAACTACATATTAGTTAGTGGCTGTCAAAATTTAAGAAAAAAGCCATTCTATTAGTCAAAAAAAAAAAATTGTATGAAACCGTAATTGTAACTCAAAAAACTAATTATGCAATTTGATTCCTCGTACCTGAATTAGGGTAAAACTGTCATCTCCGGCCTCGCCTACGAAAATATGTATGTGCCAAAAACTATCAGTGTTATCAAACTTTGCAACTGTGAAAAATGTGTTTCGCAATTTATGGCCATAATCGACCCACTGAGCAAGTTCACTCTATTGGATAGCAATCTACAAACCCGTTTGCGTAGACTCTGTACCGAGAGGAATGTCTTATTACAATAAGATCCCGATTTGTTCATTCGTCGTCGACCTCAGCAATTGTGTTTGTGCTATTCGACCACCTGGAAGATTTTACGTAAGAACCTCAGACTGAAGCCATACAAAAAACAGCTGGTGCAGGAGCTGAAGCCGGGCGACCACACCACAATTTCGTATTTTCGGTGAATGGCCATAATTGTTAGCTCAATGGGTACGTCAATAAACATAATTGCCGAATTTGGTCCGAAGAGCAGAAAGGCGCGATCAAAAAGTAGACAGACAACCAATTTTAGTGCGCAATTTGGCAACCACTGCAAAGGAGAACCAAACAGGCGGCACAATTCCCTCAAGAACAGTTCGCTTTCGCGTCATATCTTGATTATTTCGTACTTTTTCGTAATTTTATTTAAACATGGTTTGAATTTGTGTAGTAATATAAAAAACAATATTATCAAAAAACTGCTCGGGTATTGAAATGTTCAATGAAGAGATTAAGAGAGAGAGAGAGAGCAGAAAATCGTAGCGCTTCACTCGTTTTGTTTTGTTGTCAAGAGAAATTTTGAGTGCCTACTTTAGTACATTGTGAGTGAGAGCAGCCAGAGGTTGTTCATGAGCTGCCAAAGCACCCTGAAAAAATACACTGTTGGGTGGTGCGGTTCATAGGCAGGCGGCATAATTGGACTACTTCTTCAAAGACGATAATAGCCGGAAAGCTACGGTCATTGCAGCAAGGTACAGTTCGATGATCACGGATTTTTTCCCCCAAAATGGAAGAATTGGACTTGGTTGACATGTTGTTCCAATAGGACGTTGCCACATGCTACACTGCACACGATACCTTGAACCAATTCAGAGGCGAGTTTGTTGGTGTGCAGGTAGTCTTACGCTATGGCGCTGACCCCACTAGACTGTCTCCCCATTTAGATTATGCTTGTCAGGCTGCAATTATCGCACTTTTCTCTTTTAAAAAGCCTACGTAAATCACGATTACATTACATTCTGAGTTTTGGCTTGCAGTTTTTGTCATTTAATCTGCTGATCTCCCTCATACCTACATTTGTGAAAATTTCGTAAAAAAAAATTTTGAATTCGTTGTCAACATCCGGTAAGTCGATAACTAAGCGACTTATCAAAAAGTGCTACATTATTTCATAAGTTTGTTTTGAATTGTTTTATACAAAAAAAAGTGATATCAATGGCTTTACACGGTACGTCAACGCTCACATATCCGAAATTTCGGGGCCCATAACTCCGAAACTATGCAGTTGCCCCGATTTTCATATTTTACTTTTTTTGCTTAGAATAACGAATTCTACCCTCTTGTGGTTGTTTTTTGGAGTAGAACCCGTAAAATAGACCTGTTCCCCAAAAAGTTTAAAAATAGAATCCCAAAATCGCGGGATCCCGAAATCCCTGTATTTTCAGGATTTCAAAAATCCCGAATACCGGGATTTTTTAAAATCAGTCCCGTTTAGCATCCCTAGTACCGATCGATTACACCTATTCACGTCGACATGAGAATTAATATGAAACAAAATAGCAGAACTACGAAAGTGAAGAAAGAGAAATGTCAAAACTGCCCACAAATGTTCGTACCGTGCGTGAAAGTCTACACATCTCTCACCCACAAAACGCGTTAGGCACGTGCGTGAAAGTCATAATGTAATGATGCACTATTTTTTGTGTAAGACAACATACACACGTCACTGTTGAGATAAAAAAAATAAATAAAAAAATGGTGTCCCATATTTGAGAGCGGTATTCGTGAGAATCTTTTTCATGGCTAAGTACTCGATAGTGTCGCCGTCACTATGCGAAGTGACCGCCGTCGACAGAAATGTAAGGTGGTCTGAGAGGGATCGAACCCACGTTCTCATGTACAAGAGCCGCGCACACTAACCATTGCACCACCGACTGCACCATACCGGCCGAAATTTAGAAAAAATTGTGCAACAATTTGACTTTCAGAATGGACCACGTGAAGCCTAGCCGTGGGCAACATTTGCATGATATAATCAATAAAAAGTAAATGGGAGTCATTGATCTGTCAATCGAAATAAATATTTCATTCACTTGTACAGATTTTCTGTGTTTCCTTAAATTTTCAAAAACAAAAAACCTCTTCATTTGCAAAATATTACCGTTTAATGGTGTTAAGGCGAGTGCGAGTAGTGAGTTGTTGCACAACGAGCGAGCACGCGGACAGGAGTTATTTGTAGAAACTAAACCCATCACGGGTTATTTTAGTGCTCGTTTTTCAAATAACTCAAGAGCGTGAGAGTTTAAAATTTACATTTGAAAGTACTCATGAGCGCGTGCGTTGTCTACAAGTAACGACTTACATGCCGCATTTTGTGTGCAAAAATATATGTACGTCTCGATTCTCGCTAGATGTATTTTGAGCAGTGAGTGCGATTTCCTATGCAGGCTATACATGCGTTTGCGATGGTTTCCATAAACATTTTTGTAAATATATTCTTTGATTTAGTGTGTGATGATTGAATAACTGCTAAGGCATCATTTGACAGCTGCATAATGGGTAACACACAGCATCAAATACTGCTGAAAAGAGGAAGAAAGCATGTTTGATATTTCAGCAAAAAGATGTCTGTTGATTATGCAAACATTTTGGCAGGAATTTTATTAACACTGCAAATAATCAGTTTGCTGTTATCGCAGTACATTTGCTGTAATAACAGACTAATTGCCTGCTGGCTGATAAGTAGCAAATATTGTTTGCTAATAATACACGCAGAAAAAACGGCCCCAGCAGCATATTGCAGGAACCACGTACATGTTTGCAAGAGTTGTTTTCATGAATTGAAGATCTGATCCTTTTTTGTTTCTTTGTTGTTTGCCATGTTTTTGTTGTCAGCAAACAAAGCCACATTTGGGGAACAAAAACATATTAATCATTGTGTCTCCAAAATGTACTATTGCAACATGCAAACAAACAACATGCATACTATATTTGCGACAAGCAACAAACACATAGTTGCATCCAAACACCAACAAAATACCGAATTTTTTAGCGTGTAGCTAACATTATTTTCTGAGTGTAGTCATTTTCATGTCAGTCATTTACAGGGCAAAATTAAAATTGTTTGAACTGTCATATGCATAGATTTTCCGACGTCAATTCACTTCAATTAAATTGCATCTCAGTTCAATGAACTTTTATGAATTTCTGGCTAAAAAATTGATTGTAATCATCTAAAATACCAGCCGAGTAATTATTTTTTTTTTTGTAATTACTAACATAGTTTTGACTTTTTGCCCCGATTGGGTGGTAATCTTATCGAAATTGGGGATTATTTATAGTAGAAATAACATTTCTGCCAGTTATAAAAACTGAATGACAGATAAGATATTGTTGGTTTTTTGTTAATGCAAGATTAGATAATAAAACAAATAACACTCAACTTTAATTTAACATTTAATAATAATTTAAAAAAAAAAAAGAAAAAAATAAGTCATTCATATTCTAGAATGTTGATTAGACTCTTTACGACAGTTGTTCAGCTCGAGGCCTTATCAATCCAGCGAGTCAGTCTTTACGTTAGAATGCAATGGAACCGAAAATCCCATGCGAGATAAGATTTGAACTTCAAATGAATGAACGAACGAAACGAAACAAAAATAAGAATGAAAACGGCGGCAGCGGCTGGGGAGTGGGTTCAGTGCACATGAGTAGTACAATAAATAATACCTTTGTTGAATGGAATAGATCAACATTAGGGCAATCATTACCACGAGCAGCAGAAACAGCCACAGACTGGCTATATAAATGTTTGCATTTGTATGTAGAATGAGAGTAATTGGGACAGGATAAGATAACATTTTTAAGCTTTATGAACAGATTATTTGTTGATATTTTCAGATCACGCAAGGAAATTTGATTATTATAAATCAAAATGTCTTAATAGCAACACGATACCACATTGATTTCTCCAGTCTTTATTGAATATCAATATTAAATATACAAAATTCTATGAAGGTATGAAACTATAAATATGGGAAATGGTTTTCTTAATCTGTCTTCATTTCGTCCACTCCACCGTCGCCCATTACAATATAACTTGGACCGTTCAGAGCTAGAAAATATTTTGCTTTGTACCAAACAACAAATATTTTGGAATGGCATCAAGAACTGTCAAGGCATTCTCAATTATAAAATGTCATTTTTTACGCTTGCGTTTGTGTTTGCGTTCTCGTTTGCATTCGAGTGTAGTTTCACTTTAGCCCTGACCGCGTGCGTTCTGCAACATCTCACTACACTACAAGAAAAATATTGCATAAAATGTAAAAAAAGAGGGAAATTTGTCAAACAAAAAACAAAAGTAATGGACAACATATGTACCAAGAAGTACATAACGTGTACCAAAAAGTATAAAAAATGTTGTAAAGATTACAAAAAAAGCTACCGACTTCCGAGGTTTTGATATTTTTTTATTATACATACTTATATACATTCGTACAATGTAATAATTTTAATTTAGCAACGCTTTAAGTACTTTTTGTTAAATTGGTTGTACTTAAAATTTATGTATTTTATGGTACACATTATGTAATATTATGTACTCTTCTCAGCACATTTTATGTACTTTTTTGGTGTAGGTTATGTACATTTTGGTACACTTTATGCACTCTTTGATATTTGTACAAACTTTCTGAAACACACTTTGTATACTTTTCATTCAACTCTTTTTTACTCATTTGAAATACAAACGCAAGCAGCTCGCTTGCGAACGTGTCGCCTTTTTGGGTTTCTTTTTCGTCGTACTCCGAGTCGGTATCACCCAAAAAGAGCGAATTAATAAGAGCGACAAAATAACAACGAAAGAAAAAAAGGAGATAATAAAAAGAGCGAAAGGCAAAAAAGAGCGAAAGATAAAAAAGAGCGAAAGTTCTATAAATTTGATAATATATTAAATACACAAAAAAATTATACATATTATCAAAAGTATAATAATTTTCTAATTAACAAACGATAAATTTAATTTTCGCATTTTAAATAAAACACATTATTAACTACTTGAATAAAACTGTAATACTCGAATTAAATTTGGAGATTAAAGTTGTGTGCAATACCCCGTAAAAAATCAATTACGTCCCGGTTTTCGTAATCATTAAACAAGTCTTCTATTTCTTTAGCTGTATCACGATAAATCTTTCGGCTTATTGGTGGGTGTTGGCCTGCAATATATTGTTCAATTTTTACTTCGTTAAGTTTCTGCTCATGCTTCAGAACATCGATGAACTTCCATATAATTGGATGACTAAATCCTAAAAGGGGGCTAAATCCTCTATGCCATCCTTCCACGGAATTATTGGTATTAACATTATAATTGTTGTACAGTGCTTTTAAATATTCGAAATAAAATTAGCGAAATCCGAAAATCTCGCGATTTTCTTAATTTCATAAGTCGAATTTCCCTAATTTTATTCGCTCATTTTACCTTTCGCTCATTTTACCGTTCGCTCATTTTTTATTCGCTCTTATTTTTCGCTGTTTTGGATTCGCTGTTTTTGTTTTCGCACTGATTTTTTTGCATCTCACAACTAATGAGTAGGTGCGTTTTTGCACTCTTCTTTTAGTGTGCATTCACGATGCCTGTTTTCGGAGCCAGAAATTCCGTAATCGCACGGTAAAAAAAAATATTTCCAAATTTCCAAATCGACACTAAACCCCTTCTGATATTTTCAGTGTGAAATTGAAATTTTTTACATTTAGATATTTTGAAACATCTAACTCCACATTTGAAGAACTTTTTAAATTTGAATGCTATTAGGACCAGCTCATTTATTATCATCATCACATCAAAGTAAAATCATGAAGTATTTATACACACTGAAAAATTTGTATTTTTTTATTGTTTGGATGCAAATATAACGTGTTTTTAGCTTGCCGCAAGTATAGTATACTTGTGTCCAAACGCATTGTGTTTGCTATTCAATATAACATGTTTGGGGCATATTCATAAATAGGTTATAATATATGAATTAGTGACCCAAATGTGCATTTATTTGGTGAAAACTGATGAAAACACTGGTGTCTGTCACAATAAGGAAATAAAATGCAGCAGATCTTCAATTCACGCAAACAATACTTACAATCATGTACATGGTTCCTGCAACATGTTTCTGGGGCCGTTTTTTTCAGCGTGTAGACATCGTATTGAATCTACATGAGATCCAATATCTACGTGAGATTTATTTCTATTATGTTGTTTAAATTTGAAAATAGAATATAAATAATAGAAAAGCATATCGCTTTTGATATTTGTCCACAATACAAAAAGCAAGAAAACATGGTTATACATATAGTTTCCAGGGAAATTTGCCCATATTCATTACTCTGGCGCCATCTATAAAATTTCCCTTTACTTTCAAATCCACCACTTATCTTTCACCATCTATGGTTTTTTATTTATCTATGGTAACCTTTATTTTTTTTATGTATGGCAACTCTGAATAATTCCTTTATAGTCAGAAACTTTTCCTTCGATAATATTATAAAAGGAATTCACAAAAACAAAGCGAAATATTTTAAATCACTCTTTTGTCAACAAATTAAAAATCTCTGAAAAAAGTTGCAGCAAAAACTCCCTCGTGTAAATTCGGCCTACTTCTGCGTAGCGTTTCTACGCGTCAACTCCAAGTCAGACGTCTCGGTGTGCACAAGTCTTAAGAGCTTTAAGGCTCGGTGCTTTATGACCTTAAGAGCTTTAATGTTTGGGCACCCTCGGCGCATTCTACGCTTGACGTCGCACAGTGTTTCATAATCGTCGTGCTCTAAACAATTTTAAGTTCTCTAAAAAACCGAGTCAAGAATTATTGCGACATATTAACACTGAACATCCCACAGTGGGATATATTTCGGAAAATTTTTCAAAGTTTACTACTTTTGTTCTTTTTTCCACGAAAACAAGAATTTTGTTGTGCTTTACTTTTTCTCTTTTACATAATTTACTTTGACATAATTTTGCCATAAACATTTTTAATTTTTTTGTATCACAGATATTCCCCAATTTCGAATTTTGAAAACCGAGAAATATTGATCCGTTTCTTCGATTTTCTTGAACTGTATCTCATTCAGTTTTAGAGATATTGCACTAAATTTGTCCTTATAAAACAGAGTGATTGGTTGGCTTTGATTGGCGTGTAAGTTCTGTTTATATCAAATGCAGTTCGCTTGCACTAAATATTTCAAAAATTATAGTTTTAAAAAGAAAATTTACTTTAGAGCAACATAACTTCTTTGCTGCAAAGGATGTGATACACAATGAATGCGATTCACAATTTGAAAGGCTGATCTTTCCACAATATCTCAGGTAAAGTTTCGTTGCCGCCCGATTGATCGCAAAGAAAATGGTTCTAACTCAATGAAAAAATCCGATTTTTTAGTGCCTGAACGTAAATAACTATTTTTTTCTCAAAAACTTTACAAAAGTAATTACGCAGCTAAACGGGTGATAAAGTTCTCTTTTTCATTTTGTTAATTTGTGTACTAATCGGACTTCATTTGCCTGAGTTATGTTCCAAACAACATCCCTTACAACACAAATTTTATCATATTAATCGAATTACTGCCGTTGAATTACATATATGTAGGTGGTACTGAAATTCAACAAAAAGCAAACATTGGCATTATTAGGTTTTTATACCTGAATTCTAACAAAATTCTCCTCATTTACAGCCGTGGATCAATTTTATGGTCACTGACGTTGTATTCGTGCACACGTTCAAGAAAAGTGTTCATCAATCAATGAAAATATCAGTCATTTTGATATTTCGCTCTGATTGACGTATTTGACCTTTGATCTTTGGTAACTTTGTAGGAACAATTTATTTTGCTCTTTCCCCCTAAAACACCCGAATTGTATGTGGCCGGATATGAAATAATTGTACGTACCTATGAATTGGTGATGCACCAGCTGGTATCCGCTGCTGTTGCTGATAGGCTGACATATTTGCTGCCGCTTGCTGCTGCTGTTGTTGTTGCTGCTGCTGCTGTTGTTGTTGTTGTTGTTGTTGTTGCTGTTGATTGGACTGTTGTTGTTGTGAATGTTGTGTATGATGTGTGGGCGGTGGTGGTTGCTGCTGCTGGGACGTAGGTCCATTATCAGCAGATTGTTTCTGCTGTTGTTGCTGCTGCTGCTGCTGCTGCTGTTGTTGCAAATGATGGTGGTGATGAAGTTGTTGCTGATGATGTTGTTGCTGCTGCTGCTGTTGCTGCTGTTGACTTTGACCACCATTAGGTGGCGGCTGGGGACCACCGACCTGTACTGATGAACGTATGGCTGCTTCCATTTCATGCCGAAATTCGTAAAAGGTATTTACTCTATTAGCCGATCAAGCCACATCATTTCATAATTGCACACCATGAAACACTCATTAACAGCAATTTATCTTTACTTCGATTACAGATTACGAGATTAAAACGAAGGTTTTGTTAAGAATTTCTTTCTCATTCGTTGGAAATGAAGATTTGAATATTTGACGGGGGTGCGCACAATCACACAATTTCCAGAACTTTTGCGTTGCCGAGAATACTCTGCTTTTGAATATGAATTTTATAATTTTGTATACAGACACACACACAGGCGATTTGAATATTATAATTTTGAGAATAATATTTGCGATATTATTATTATAATGATATATATATTTTTATTTCAATTTTACATTCAAGAACGCTTTCTCCGGATGAATTTTTTTACACACTTAAGATATTTTTATTTCTTTTTTTTAGCTTAAAGCCTTAGAACTATTTTCATATTTCTTATTATTTTGAAATATTAAACCACTTTTTTAATTTGAAATGATTTTTTTGAATATTTTTTTTTTTTAATTAAAAATTATTATGTATTATATTAATAGCTTATTTAATTATTATTATTAATATTATTTTTATATTTATTATTAATTTATATTTTTAGAAAAAGAACACAAGTTTTCTCCAGTAAAACTAATTTCCACATTTTCTTTCTTCTTTTCTCATCCCTTTTCAAGTGGATTTTAAATTAATTTCTTTTTGAGAAAATTGGAGAAATCATCAAAGATTTTCACACATCCTGCAATAAAGAGAAAGAAAAACAAAAAAATTTAAATTAATATAAAAATCACACGAACCGGAATTGTAGCCGGGTAAAGTGGTGGAGGTGGGGTGGTAGGGGGGGTCGTGGTGGTTAGTGTCTTCAATTGTGCAATGAATTCAGGTTTCCAAACAAAACAAAAAAAACACAATTTAGACCATATTTAGATCTTCCGATCTCGCGTCACGCTCTTCTCTTGCGTCGAATCCGCCTGTGCATTGTTGCCGTTTTTATTATGGATTTTTTTTCACTTAATGCTCCGCTGGCGATTTACGCAATAATTATTTTTTCTCTTCAAATATTTGCCGCGCTTTTTAGTTTTGCTTTGATCAATAATTAAATTCGTTTGTGCAGTTTATCTTCTTGCTACATTTGCTGCGCCGCAGTTTAATTTACTTGTTGAACTGCAAATTGTTTTTTGTTTAGATGTTTTTTGTTATAATTAATAGTTGCGCCGTTAGTTGAGGTTTTTTCAAGCGTTTTAAACATCTATGAACAGAGATTTTGACGTTCGTGCCTTCACATTCAACCGCCGCACGGTGGCGCTGATGAGGATTCCCTCCCCATTAAGCGGCTTGCAAAAACATTTTGCCTGAAAAATAAAGAAATATTTGCAAATTAAAATTATAGAAAATATTAAAACACTTGCGAGCTTAAACTATAAAAGATGGGAGAATACAGTACAGTAGTGGGCTATTGAATTGTGAAGGACGAAATAGATTTACATGTTTTTGTCTTCGTTATCACTCATCACTCTTTGGCAGTAAAAGCAATGATTTATTTCAATAAATTCTCTTAAATAATTGGGGAATTTTTTCTAAAAAAAACCCTTGTCTCCAAGGAATCGCATTATTGTGGAACCTTTCCATGACAATATTATTTACGGAAATGGTACAACCAGTGATATGATATGAATAATAAAAAACTGCATCACTGGCCAGATAACCAAGACAAAATTTTAAGCTTATCATCAGTCACTCCAGACTGAAATGGGAATTATTATCTTTCTAGTCGTTATCACGTGGTACTTGTGTTGGTTTTTTGTTTATGATAAGACAAATATGACCTACACGAAAATTGTATTTTGAACAAAAGACTGGGAACGAATCGCATCATGTTTTCAGCTTCACAGAATAAAACCGCGTGAGCTTCATAAAATCTTAAAAATATTAACAAATTCAAATGTCGTTACTGGCCATTTTGAAATAACAAGTTTGGCGTGAAAAAAATCTGAAAATTTTCTGCTTTCCATGCCATTTCCAATTGCCATTCAAAAACTATCCATTTAATTTAAAGAAATATTAATTGAACAACTCCATTAGAAATTTAAATGCATCAATTGAATTTGAAAATACATTAAGTAAAAATCCAACGACATCAATTGAAATTTAAAAAACATCAAAAGAATTTAAAACCCCTAATACATAAAATCGATTAAGGATCTTTGAATTTCAATTCACGAATTTCAAATTTCAGTTAATTCTTTGAATTTGAATTGACGTTTTTTAAAATTTCAAATTGAATTTTTAAAGTTTAATTGCTGTAATGGGTTTTTCAATAAGAAATTCTTTATTCCTGTGAAAGTACGTTCGATGCCATTATGTATGGAACTCGATTTCTTCTGCATGGCCACCACGGGCACGCTTGCCGAAGTCCAGACGCTGAACCCAATTTTCGACGGTTTTCAAGCATAAATCGGCCGATACTGCTGCAATTTCACGTTCGATATTCGTACGAAGTTCATCAATCGTCACTGGCTTGTTGGCATAGACCATAGATTTGACGTAGCCCCACAGGAAATAATCTAACGGCGTCAAATCGCACGACCGAGGCGGCCAATCGACTGGGCCATTTCGTGAGATAACACGTTCACCAAACTTGGTTTACAATAAATTGATTGTGGCATTCGCTGTGTGGCTTGTGGCGCCGTCCTGTTGGAACCACATGTCTCCCAAGTCCATATTATCCATTCGCATTCACAGTAATGTACCGGTCTAGATCATCACGGAAGAAGTACGGCCCAATGACGCCGCCGGCCCATAAATCGCACCAAACCGTAATTTTTTCGGGATGCAATGATGAATCATGGATTACGTGTGGATTGCTGTCTGACCAATAACGCATATTTTGCTTATTGACGAAGCCATTCAGCCAGAAACGAGCCTCATCGCTGAAGATGATTTTCCAATGAAAATTTTATTTCAAGTTGTTATGGTGGTCAAGCGGCTTCAGTTCTTGCGTCAATTTGACCTTGTAAGGATGTAGGCCAAGATCTTTTCGCAAAATTCGCCACAACGACATCACAGAGATGCCCAACGCTTGAGAACAACGTATGAGAGACACATTTGGGCTTTCTTGAACTGAAGCCTCAGCGGCAGCAATATTCTCGACACAACGGGCACTTCTTTGTCTCACTGGCACGGGAACATTTTGTACTGTGACTGTGGATTCAAATTTTTCCACTAGACGCTCAATTGTTGATTTGGTAGGACGATTATGACGACCATAAATTGGACGGCCCTGACTCCGAATTTCGGTAGTAAATTTTAATAATTTCGACTCGTTGTTGGCTCGTTTATCTTTCCATGCGTCCACTTTTGTAGCGTCTCTGTTGAAAAACCCTTTATAACAACAAATTGTCGTCGGTGGTACAATCGTGGGTTCGAGCTCTGCTCTGACCACCTTAAATTTCTTTCGACGACGGTCACCTCGCATTGTGACGGCGACAATATCGAACATTTACCTATGAAAAATCTTCTCAAAATACAGTTCGAAACCGGGGTAAAACTGTAGTTCCCAATCAGTGAGTATAAAACTAGACAGCGTACAGCTCACTGATAGTGAGAAGCTCTCCCCAATACCTTCACAGGATGTATTGGGAAACCATTTATTTATTTTATTTATAATAACAAATTTCAAACTACATTTTCAAAATTGTAATTAGTTTTTTCTATTTTAAATTCAATTGGAAGTGTGGTGCGGATATGAAAATTGACTTAGTACATTATAACGTGTTTTAAATATCACAATAAACCAAAGTCTAGTTTAGCGAGGCAAAAATAATACATGCTAATACTATAATAATACTACAATTATAAGAGATTATGTGCATTTCCAAATAGATGCATCCAAATAGATGCAGTTGACGGCCATCGCTAATTAGTTTGCGGCAAGATTGGTCCGTTCTTTTGCTTGAGTATCTGTAAACAAAAATTGAAACCCCATCTCTTTTTCTAACTTAAGCCCCGCCCCGTATTCAGCTCTTATGGAAATTTTGTTTCCATCAGACGGATGTGTATAAAAAATAACGAAAATTTCGCGAACCGCTATTCACCTCTATACCAATCAATAACAGGGTTGTTATACCAAACTTATATCGTACGAAAACATTTGTTTGCAACCAATGCAAAAATTCAAATTACCAAAACACAAGATGTATTTATATCAGGTGGTAACGTTAGAACTTAAATTTTTTTTTCAAATATTTCCTTAATTAATTGACTTAATTTCCTTAATCAATAAGTCCGTCATTTTTCGAACATCCCTCGTAGTTGTATGAGATGCAACACTGCTCCCATCAAGTACCACCTGCTAATATACTACTGTCACATTTTGAGCAAGTTCCATCATTTACTTTGCGTTTAACAGCTGTTCAAAACATACAACCTCGTGTAGGTTTTTAAAACTGGAAAAAGCGAATTTCGAGTGCTCACAATCAAACCAAGGAAAAGCTTGTTAAATTCTATGGGGACTCTGCACCATCGATTTCAATGGTAAAAAAGTGGTTTACTGACTTTCGTTGTGGTCGCACAAGTACAAATGACGCTGAACGTTCTGGACGGCCAATTGAGGTCAATACACCCGAAAATGTCGAAAAAATCCACGATATGGTGTTGGCCGATCGAAGAGTAATAGTGTGTGAGATTGTTGATGCCATAGGCATTTCATATGGCAGTGTGGTTTCGGTTTCAAATGATCAGTTGGGTTTAAGAAAGCTGTGTGCAAGATGGGTGCCGCGTTTGCTCTCAATTGACCATAAACGTAATCGTGTGACAACTTCAAAGGATTGTTTGGAGTTATTTAATTGAGTTACGAATTGGTAGCTCATCCGCCATATTCTCCGGATTTAGCCCCCAGTGACTATTTCCTATTTCCAAACCAAAAGAAATGGCTCGATGGAAACAGATTTAACTCCAACGAAGAAATTACTGATCAAACAAATGCCTATTTTACGGACCTCGGAAAATCCTATTTTTTGGAAGGGATACAAAAATTGGTGAAACGTTGGACTAAGTGTATTGAGCTAAAAGGAGATTATGTCGAAAAAAAAACTGTTTTTGGAAAAAAAACCTGTTTCATTCAAAAAGTCAAGAAAGTTTACTTTTTTTAAGAAATGGCACTTATTAAAGAAAATTTTATTTTTTAAATTTCTTTCACTCTCACTTTGGCTTTTCTAAATTCACCTTTTATTGGGTTCAAACCCATAATATATGTATATCTACTAAATATTGGTTACAAGCTCTACCTAGAAAGGTTTTCATTAAACACGAAATTTCCCAACATATGTTAGTCTAGACACAAACCAAAGCAAACGTACCCAATATTAGTCGTGTTTTGGTTACAAGCAAGCGATTGTCGTTTGCTAAGTTGCAAAGAAAACGGCAATTTAGCGATAAGTAATTTTTCCAAAAATATGAATAAGGGTTGAAAACGGTAAAAGATGTCAAAAAAATTAGTTTTTCAACTTAGCGAAAATGATTCTCGTCGCTAAGTTCTCGCTAAGTCTTCGCTAAGTGCTTCATATAAACCAAGCGAATATATAAGCAAGCGGTATAACCAAAACACGCTTATTGTTGATAATACGGGTTTGTAGCATAATAGTGTTAAAAAAAGGTGTTTAAAAGTTTAATTAATTCGTTCCAAAAATGTTCCAAAAATACTAGTGTGGAAAAATGTAGTACGAAGAGGAATTATTCATGAAATATTTGCAAGGTAAATCAGAGACTAGTGGTAACTCTACAAACAAATTCCATATATTATGAAATTTCTTACGAAAATTTCACGGGGTTTACCAGAAGAAATTTTGGAAATTGAAAATTGAAAAAATTGGAATTGTGTAGATGTTTTTGTTGATAAGATAAAAAATAAATAAATAGTTTCCCATTACATCCCATGAACGGACCGGGGAGAAATTCTCACAATCACTGAGCTGTGCGCTTTCCAATTTTCACTCACTGATTGGGACCTACAGTTTTTACACCGATTCCGAACTGTAATTTGAGAAGCTTTTTCATGCCTAGATACTCGATAGTGTCGCCGTCACTATGCGAGGTGACCGCCGCCGAAAGAAATTTTTTAAGGTGGTCAGAGCCGGGTTCGAACCCGGGATCTCATGTACAAGAGCCGCGCACACTAACCATTGCACCACCGACGGCCACAATAAGATACAAATTAAAAAAACTTCTCATAATAAAAAAATAGTGGTTCTCACAAAAGAATTAAAGTTTGTCACAACGGAATTTAAAGAGCGTCTCATGTGAATTTTGAATTTTTTTTAATTAATTAAAAAATTAGTGAAGATTGTTTCATGTTTTAGTGATCATTTATATTTTAAAAATCGAGAAAATAGTGCATTTTATTTCTAGTAATCATTTGGGAAACAAAGTTTACATGCCACTTCCCACCGTTTTTGAAGCCCGGCCATCACGGGTTCAACAATTTCAAAGTGTTGTGTCTGTGGATTTAGGTACTAAACCGTTCTATATACAGAGGCTGATAGCACATCCCAATCCACCGACCTTGAAACATTTCATAACTGTTGGCATTTGCTTGTACTGTACGTTGACAAATACTGAAAATTTCTTCAAAATAAGACAATTTAAAGCAAAAACGCAATATTGTTACTTACTTTCCATAATAACTACAAAAAAATATTGATGTCACCGCGACAGCAACAATTGTACATTCTTAATTCTTTTCATATAATAATCGTTTTTAGAAGTTTAAACGTCATATTTGGAATGCATTGAATTATGTTGTGGTAACCGAATTGAAAATTATTTCCATTGTACCAACAGAATTCATGGGAAGATCGGTTGCAGCAACCGAATTAACGCCAAATTCGGTCATTGCAACCGATTTACTGCCAAATTCGGTACTTGCGAACAAATTGATATCAAATTCGATAGTAGCAAACGAATTGATACGAGATATACATAGATAGTTGCAACTAATGCGAGATTTGGTCGTTGTACATGAATTGATGCCAGATTCTGTTACTGCAACCAAATTTGTTACCAATTTCGGTTGTTGCATCCGAATTAGTGCCAATTTCGGTTGTTGCAACCGAAGTGATACAAAATTTAATTGAAAGAACGTCTGAAGTTTAATGTTTGAAAGTTCAATTGAAGATTCAGCTTAATCAATCATGAAACGAAGTTTCTTCAACCTAAATCCAGTTGTTCTCCACTTCGGTCCTGACAACCGCCATACGGTTGTGGCAACGGAAATGTTGATAGCAGCAGCCGAAGTTACGCTTGATACAACCTATTTTCAAACAATTAGTTCTCCGAGTGTACCGACGACGTCAAATCTGATTATGTCACATAGAATTCAAAGAAATCACCACGCAAATGTCAAAATTGTACTAAGATATGATTAAAAAAAATGGCTTCCCTTTACATCCCATGAAGGGACAGGGGGAACTACGATATGATTATCCAATTTGAAACGTAATAGTAACAACAGCGCCGTTATAATCCCGTATATAATTTTGAGCCGAAGGTGGTAAAGTTCAGTCTTAGCCCATTCAGCAGCTGAATGAATGCCTCTTGCTGATAATTACTGTATTTGTGTCAGTTTACTTGTTTATTTTGTGATATCGCAGAATGTCATTTTATTCCCCCTATATAAGTTTATAATTTTATTGATTCGTTTGTTTTTTATTTCACCTTTGTCGACGTCGTCATCGTTATCGTCCACATAAATCTCATTCCCTAGAAATCTATAAAAGTGAAGCAGGCAACATTGTTTGCCGGCCCATTAAAACAAAAGCCAATGAGGTTCGACAATGATAATACATATAATTTTGTTAACTTCTTTCTTTTTCTCCGATTGTCTGCATTTATTTGGGATTTATATTGAAAAGTTGATTGGAATATTTTTATAGTTGAAATGAAGTGAATCACTGGTGATAAAATGATATGATTCGATATGACCACTTGATTACTGTATCCAATGAGTGATACATCTTATATGGGGAGAATTATGCAGACACGAATGCGGATCGAACAGACCATTTATTGTTTGCGTTTTTGCATTAATTTAAAGCTTCATTCAAACGTATTTTGAATTTGAAATATTTCGTTTGAAATTGTTAGGGTTAACAAAACGCGTCCAAAAAGATGATTCATCAAAAGTTTGAAACAATTTTACAGTGGGAGTAGATATAAAGGGTTTTTCAACAAAGACGCTACAAAAGTAAACCGATAGGGACAGCAAACGACGCCATGTTTTTTCCCGCTCTTTTGACATTTCTCTTCAGTAAGGTTTGCCATTTCATCATGGAAAGATATACGAGCCAACAACGAGTCGAAATTATTAAAATTTACTACCGAAATTTGGAGTCAGTGGCCTTAACTTTAAGAGGCCAACTTTAAGAGGCGTCAACAATCAGCGATGAGGCTCATTTCTGGCTGAATGGCTTCGTCAATGAGCAAAATATGCGTTATTGGTCAGACAGCAATCCACACGTAATCCATGAGTCATCATTGCATCCCGAAAAAAATTCGGTTTGGTGGGGTTTATGGGCCGGCGGCGTCATTGGGCCGTACTTCTTCCGTGATGATCAAGACCGGCACATTACTGTGAATGCGAATCGCTACCGTTCAATGATAACCGAATATTTTTGGCCCCAATTGGATAATATGGACTTGGAGGACATGTGGTTCCAACAGGACGGCCCAACAAGTCACACAGCGAATGCCACAATCAATTTATTGGAAAGCAAGTTTGGTGAACGTGTTATCTCACGAAATGGCCCAGTCGATTGGCCGCCTCGGTCATGCGATTTGACGCCGTTAGATTATTTAATGTGGGGCTACGTCAAGTCTATGGTCTATGCCAACAAGCCAGCGACGATTGATGAACTTCGTACGAATATCGAACGTGAAATTGCAGCAGTATCGGCCGATTTATGCTTGAAAACCGTCGAAAATTGGGTTCAGCGTCTGGACTTCTGCAAGCGTGCCCGTGGTGGCCATGCAAAAGAAATCGAGTTCCATACATAATGGCATCGAACGTACTTTCACAGGAATAAAGAATTTCATTGGTATCTAAAACCAGTTTTGTTTTATTTAAAAACAACTTTTGTAGCGCTCTTATTGAAAAACCCGTTACATAACAATATCTGATGTATGATACCATAAAATCAAATACCTTTGATTTTGGCGTTTCATTGTAAACATTTAAAAGACCCTCAGAGCAAAAGGCAGACTTAAGCGAGATCTTGAAATGACGCTTAAGGCCATAACTTTCTATTCTAGACAGTCGTTGGATTATTGTTGAGCAAAATCTGAGATTTTCTGTGATTCATTATAGGGCGTTTACATGCACTCGATCTTTCGAATCGACTCGATAATTGAAAACCCCCACTTTTATCATGTGATTTCTCATATATTTTTTTTGTATCCAAGATCTAGAAAATTTACCTCGATAAAAGTATTATTGCGTCGGAAATAATTTCATCCGCAGAGTTGTACCAATATGAACTATCAAGATGATACCGTGCAAACAGTACTCATACTAAGAAATGTACTTCACTGAACACGTACAGTAATGACAAGACATGCAAAATACCAAAGAGCAAATTAGAATAGAGTATTTTATTCTCTCATCGGACGTTTCATTTCACTCCCTTCATCGTAGGTTGGTGCAAATGAGAGATATTCGACGAAAATTAACTTACACCAGTAGTGATATTCAGTAAGCTGTTTGAACGATAATCGAGTCGTTAAGTTCACTTAATGATAAATTTAACGATTTTGCTATTCTGCAGACAGTTTGACAACGATATTCGCTGTCGTTAAAA
Source organism: Phaonia tiefii (assembly GCA_963931995.1). Lineage (NCBI taxonomy): Eukaryota > Metazoa > Arthropoda > Insecta > Diptera > Muscidae > Phaonia > Phaonia tiefii. Next base: position 69,392,564 of record OZ008370.1, read on the forward strand.
CAGCTGTTGAAGTTAGCGATTCGACTATCGCAAAATTAACGACAACTATTTTGTGTTGTTAAGTTCAACCATAGAGTGATACAAAACAGAAATATCCAGCAACATCGACAGTTGCTCCGGCGAGGCACGGCTCCGTTTCCCACTTGAATTTAAAGAAATTCTAAAAAATATATTATGCACAAATAACAAATATACATATATATACATACTGACATTGTTAAAACGTTTATAAACTATCAAACTCAATTTTATAACAGAAATTTGTTTATTTTTTTCGATTCCTCTTTATGCTTTTCGTATATTTTGACATTTACATAGACAGAGCTGCCACTTAATATCAATTTCAGTAAACACAAAAAGTCAGCTGTTTACTATCGCTAAGGAAGAGTTAGTGCAGCACACAATTGTTACTGCAAGCGACAAAAATCGTTAAGTAATATAGCGATTATCGGTTTGCTAAAAGTTAGTGAATCGCACTACAGGTTGAGATACAAGAACTGTTGGCTTAACTTTGTCACGTTGTTTTGGTATAGAATTGAGAAATTTAAATTAAATTAATTTAAATGTTTTGCTCCAACGATAAAAGGTTTGTATTGTATTTAACACAACTAATTTGACCACGAAATGCGGTTGCTGTTGCTTTGTTGGAGGTTGTGTATTACAGTCTCTATCTGGTAGTATTGAAATCATGGCTCGAAACATCCAACGTTTACATGCAACCATACCTATGAAGTTAAAATTATTGAGAGAATAAAATATTCTATTCTAATTTGCTCTGTGCAAAATACAATACGAAAGAAATAATTTTAAAAAAAATTTATAAAAAACGCTAAACAAATTTATAAAAAGAAAAACTTCAACAAAAATTAAAACTATGAATAAACACGCATAGTGCTTATAACTCTTTCTGTGTTTCCGGACTTGGGCTTTTCTCATCTGGGATCCTCCAAAACTGGATTCGCTGCTTTGAAAGTACCAATTCCCACTCACTTTCCAATTTCAAATCAAATGTTAAGGCCAAGAGTATGTACGGCTTTTTCTACCTTCTAAGGTTTGTGTGGGGTCACACACGGCAATTTTACTTGCGCAATTCTTGAGTTTATAGGAGAGAGAGTACTCTTATTTCGTTTTGTTTTCATATCCGCAATTTTTTACGCGAAGTTGGTTGCAGATGAACATTTTACATTTCTATCCATTTTTTATTTCGTCGTGCATAAAACTTTCAACTGTTGTTTGATGTTGATAGTAGTTGTTTTTTTTTATTTAAATCATTTCTTCCACTTCCATTTTTTCACAAAAATATACAAAATTTCGTTCATAATTGAAATAAAATGGAATGTCAAAAAAAGCAAGAACTTGGAAGCGAAAGAAAGCAAAAAATTTCTTCGAAAATGAGCAAGGAGGATTATCGGCAAGGATCGTTATCGGGCCATGTTGAACGAATTTTTGTTCACAAAAATTGAAGAGGAGGATATTGGCAACATTTGGTTTCAACAGGACGGCGCTACGTGCCACACAGCCGAAGCTACACTCGATGTTTTGCGCCCTGTTTTTGAAGATCGCATTATCAGCCGCAGAGCTGATGTCGTTTGGCCACCTCGGAGCTGCGATTTGACACCGTTGGACTATTATTTGTGGGGTGCCCTCAAAGATAAGTGTTACGCCGACAAGCCAGAGACAATATTCGTGAAACCATTGGTGAAATACAGCTGCACACAATCGACAATGTGCTTAAAAATTGGACCGATCGTGTAGGCTACTGCATGGCCAGCCGAGGCAGCCATTTGAATGAAATTATTTTCCATTATTAACCGGAAGCATTTTACTTTCAAATAAAAAAAGAAATTTGAGAAAATATTCAGTATTTTTTTTTATAGCATTTATTTGGCGGACCTGTTATATATACATATATATATATGTATATATATATGTATATAATTTATGTATATATTTGTTGTTGATTTTAGCACAGAAACACGGAATCCGGTTGATCTTGCCTTGTTGGATGTTTCATACTAGTGCCTCTATCTGGTAGTATTGAACTCATACATTCCACCATCCAACGTATACATGCAACCACACCTATGAAGTGAAAATTATTGAGAGAATACAATTCTAATAAATGAATTTCCAAGCTTGAGGTTTTCTTTAATAACTATTCGTATTAAGTGAACTTTCCGACAACACCAAACTCCAATTAGTCCAGTTGCTTTCAAAACGAGAATTTGATGGAACTGAAACATTCTTGCACATTCTTCTTTAGGTGTATAATCAAGGATAATTTCTTTATTCTTTCTGGTTTGGAATACAAATTACGGTTTAGCCAAAACTCTGTTGGTAATTTGAATTTAATTTGTGTTTATTATCTGTTTCAAACCCCATTTTTTCTTTTTTATTTAAGTCTGGCACCAATTCACTTCATTTTATTTTGTTATTGAACTGACCACCTCCTGCACTACCCATGTAAAGAAAGAAATGTGTCGCATGTAACCGCTCTACAGCACTTTTGACTAGTAACGAAACTAGTGCCACCTATGAGATAGTTACGTTGTCGGGCTTAAGGGGATTAAAATACAAGTATCTTTCTGTATTACTAATTGCATTGCTAGCGCTTAAGTAGAAATGCCGGGTAATTCATATGTCTGTCAACAAATTCAGTGAAGATAATAATATTTTTTTATCAACAACTTATGTAAATACGTTAAGCGATGTTTATTGCCATAGTGGCCGACAGTCTCTCCCTCCCTCCCGCATTTTTTATTAGTCCACATTTTAATCTTGTCTGAAATTCTATCCCTGCCATCATCTCTATCGTACATTATTTATTTTTTTTATTAATCATAGTAGCCTACATTTAGTCGTTTCTGTTTTTTCTATTTTTGTTTATTTTTCTCCGTGGTAATTTTTGTTTTGTAAACTTGCCAAAATGTACTGTCGTTCGATGAGAGATGATAATCTGGACTTTGTTAAATACGATAAATTAGACGACATTTTTCAAACAACTCAAAACCGAAAAGCAGACTCGACATAATGAAAAAAAACATGGCAGGGGAACTAACGCCACCGCATATAATTCTTCTTGCTCCACATTTCCCAGAATTTTGTATGGCCTTTGTATCTGGGAGAATTGCATACGTCATTGGGAAATCTTGGTGGAATACTGTGAAATGGTACTCGGAAATCGAAGAAGTGTAGAAAGTGGTTAAATCGTGGTATGGCGTAAGTAGAGTCACGATTATGGACAATCACCAGTCTTGAATCCCATCGAGAAACTCTAGGAAATCATAAACCAAAAAATTGAGTGGGAAAATTGTAGAAGTTCTGATATTTTGTTTCGACGACTGAAAGATGCGTGGAAATCAATCCCAACAAGCATCAATGACAAACTAGTAATATCAATGCCGCGAATATGTCAGGCTGTAATCGACATCAACGGATTTGCGCTTGATTTTATTGTTTGCATATGTTTTGGCCACTGCAAAATAAGAATGAATACGTATGTTTATAAAATTGTTCATACATTTTTCTAAATATCTATGGAGCTGATCCCTTTTCCTTATTTTTAAAGCAATAAAATATAAAATTTAAAACAAAAAATTGCTAATTTTATTATCAGAAAATTTTCACGTAATATTCCGAAAAAGATGCATTTCGGTTGCATTTGTTTTGGCCACCACTGTACGCTTAGATGGATTGTTCAAAAGGTGGGGTCATATCTCGGATTCACGGCCCCAGGGCTGAGGATTATTTGGGATATATCAAATAATATCTGGGAATAAAGATTTTTTGAAATAATACAGCTTTGTGGAAATAAAATGCAAGAGTATGATTTACCCTGTGACCCACTGTACATATGTTAGATGCCATGAGTGAGAATGTGAGGTCACGAATGACAAATTTCTAACTTGTGAATGCGTCTTTAGATCTACATACTACTTTCTTACACAGTATCTCAAAGTGGTAATGGGACAGTAGGAAAAATAATAAAAAAAAATTATATAATATTATTGCATATGGCCAACTTAATAATGATTATCCAGGAAAAAATTATTCCCTTTTATCTGAAATGCTGTTTGTGAATTGTACCAAATAATTTATAGATCAACTAAAATTTCAACATTTTCACCAGCCCTAGGGCTACTCAAAATTTGTACAAGTAATCAAAATTTTGACATTTTTTTTATGCAACATTTACTTACAGACAGTTTTGCTAGTACAATATCAATGCAATCACACTTTGTTTACTTAAGCCATAGACCAATACAAACATAGATACATTTATTCGCTCAATAAATTAAACGTCATAGGTACGATGGAAAGTAAACATTGGATGGTGGAAAATATGGGTTCAATAATACCAGATAGTGGCAATAGTATACAGCGATAAACAAAGGAACAACAACCGAATTTCGTGTTTTTGTGACAAACTAGTTGTGTTAAATACAATACAAATGTATACCAACGATAAAAGTCAACAAAAAAATGCAAAATATATTTAAATTTTTCAGTTCTACACCAAAACGACATGAAAAAGTTAAGTGAACACATTTTGTAACTCCACCTGGTGTAAGGTAATTTTAAATTTAATTGCTCTCATTTCTTACTCCCACGATGAGCTTTGCTGAAGATCCAGTAACATACCTTCACGAAAAATGTGGTAGGGTTAGTATACACCACAACATTTCTCTCAACAAATTTATGACATTTGCTCTGGTGTGATATGAACGTTGGATGTCGAAAAGAATTGCTTCAATGATACCAGATAGAGGCAATGGTTCAAAACAACGAACAAAATAACAACAACGGCATTTCGTTTTGTGTGTTAAAATTACTATTGTGTTAAATACAACACAAATGTATGCTAACAATAACAGTCAATAAAAAAAGTTTATAACACATTTCAATTTCACAGTTTTTCACCAAAACAACATGAAAAATTAAAGCAAGAAGTTATTGTAATTCCACCTGGTGTATGTCACTTTTCGTCAAACATCTCTCTATCACAGCGACCGCATCACGAAGAGTGTGAAAGGAAACGTCAGATGAGCCAAATATTTTATCTACTAAGATTTACTCTATGACTAAAACACTCACACTTCTCTCATTCATAGAGTAATGCCACCTAGAGCTGCTATACTTCTCATCTAACGTTTCATTTCACACTCTTCGTTGTGCGTGCTGATCTAGTAGAGGTTAACGCATTAGAACACCTGATTTTGCTTTCTTATGACACTATCTGTCTAATTCAGTGTATTTTGTTATTGTACTTTTTTTGTTTATTTTGTTTGGTCATATGAATTTGTGTTGAATTTGACATTTAGAGTCGTAGAACAAAAACAAAATCCCTGTTGTTGGTGCCCACAACTACAACAAATACTACTGCGTAAACCTCTACTAGATCAGCCCTGGATCGGTGCGATAGAGATTTATTTGACGTAAAATGACTTATAAGGCATCTATCTCCACTGGATGATTACGAGCAATTTTTGTAATTTCGCTGAAATTAGGTAACATTTTCCATACAAAATAGCAAATTTTAAATTAGCTCATTTCAATGAATTTTGCATTAAATGAGCATAAAAAAGAAATTACTAGCCACCCTGTGTATCAACTTCACTTTTTAATCGCAGTATTCAGATAAACCTTAATTTCAGGTTTCCATATGAAGTCTATAAGCCTGTTTTTTGCTCCCTGCTAAACTAATTTTTCGACCACTTTGTATGGGTAGCTAAGCAATTTGCTCATACAAAGTCGTCGAAACCTACTTTATCCTTTATCCTTATCAGAAGTTAAAAAACAAGCTTTTTGTAAAAAAGCAGGTGGTTACTTACATATATTTTATATGCAAACCTAAAATTCAGTTTCAGCTGAGTAGTACGCTTAAACAACGACATGTCAAACGAAATTAAAATTAAAATTGTTAGGTGTGGACGGGTTGAAACAAATTTTAAATTGAGCAGTCAGTGGAGACATGGAATTCAACAAATTGGAATTACAAAAATAGTTGACTTAAATTGTTCATGTCCTTATATTTTATGTTATCATATCTTTTTTGTTATGTTTTATTGTTAGTACATACTTGTGGCGTATTTACATATCTACGAAATGCTGCTGCGTTTTCTTGTTGGTTTGTTCGAATCATTGCCTCTATCTGGTATTATTAAAGCAATACTTTCCAACATGCAACGTCCATTATGCAACCACAAATAAGAGAAGTCCGATACGATTTGGCGCAGACTCAGCTCCGATGGGCTTATTGGGATATTATTAGAGTTGGGAATTTTAGTTCATTCAAGTGAGAGCTCTTTTTATTTCAGCTCAACAGAGTGGACTAGTTCGCTCTTTTAGTTCACTAGATCATTTTAGTTCATGGTAACATTTAAGTTTAACAGGTTATATGAGCTGTGAGCTAAAGTGCTCATTTCCGTTCAATCGGAGGGAATAATCCTGAAAATTATCTTAGTGATGCAGATTTCTAAAGTGTTTTGGATACTGTGATATCTAAATCGCAATAAATATTGAAGGCATTATGTACTAGGTATGTATATAAGCCTAAGCGGAAGTACAAATTGAGATGGGCTTAACGATTTGATTGTAACGATTCAGAAATATTGGTGGTTCTGTAATGTTTTTATATTTCGGAAAGAGAACATGAACTAGAAAATGGCAGCGAGAACTGCACAACTGAAATGCACAACTACTGAAGTAAAAGAGAGGAAAAATGGGATCTAGTTCATTTAGTTCACAAGAGTGAATCGTTCAATTGAACTAGTGGTTTGTTCGTGAACTACACGACTCTAGATCTCATCATGCAGATATTTATACTCTTTATGTTATTAAAGTTTACATTTACGTCTTCACCGGATAAAAAAAACTTTGCATCAGGTCAGGATAGGGATGCCAGATTTGAAATCAACAAAAAAAAGTACATCGAGGAAAAAAGGCAGTACAATTAAGAAAATAAAAGTACACTTCTGTTATTAAAAAATCATAAAGTTCGGTACAGAAAAATAAAATTTTACGCTAAGAAATAAAACAAAATCAGTGCATAACAGTAACAATTTATAAATTAAGGGAAAAAACGAACAAACTAAGAGACCAGAAATATTTTTTTTAATACAAACTAGTCAGGTGCTTCACTTTTTATTTTTATAAAGTAAAAAGAGTGTAATCTATTCAATATTAACATTTTTTAATACTGAACATAACCTTCTTATTTTAATTATTTAAAAATCAAAGATATTATTTTACAAATTTCTGAACGAGTTACAAATATTTATAGTTTTTGTGGACTTGATTAACTATTCCCTTTTTATCATTTTCTGTTTTTAAAAAATTTTCAAATTCATTGCAAGTGTACGTAAAACTCGTTTTTTAATTAATTTCCTAAATTTTGAATTAAAGTTTATTTCGTTCGTTTCTCGAAAAATTAAACATCAAACTGAATATTCTTTCACATGCTGCATAGAATTTTCTTTTTGAATATTTTCAGAAAAAGCTTTTAAAGATATAAATTGGTCAAAGAGCTGATCCAAGACAGTTTATTTGACTGAATATACATAATTTTATTACGGCATGAATGAAATGAAATGCTTGAATTAAGGTTAAAAATGGAAAGTTTTTCAAATTTGTTATTTTTTAAAGTAAAACGGTATTCTATGTAAATACTTATACATATGTATACGATTTTTCGTATGAACAAGAAGTAACATTTCCGTATTTATTGTTGGCATAACAAAAAAAGTACAAAAAGAAGTACAGATGCTAAAAAGAAGTACTTTTGCGTACTTATTAGGTGCTATGCAGTCAGAAGAACAATTAGTAAAAAAAAAAGTACGCGAACTGCTGAAAACAGTACGTCTGGCAACCCTAGGTCAGGATCACCAGCTAAATCGTGAAAACCGTTAAATCAAAATAATTTACACAACTTTTCTCAATTCTCTGGACGTTTAACACAAACGTCGCTACGTAAATTACAAAAAAACAATAAGCTAAAGAATTTGTATCTTATATTAAAACTCAAATAACCTGAAGTGTAATCCAAGTCATCTCTAAAAAAAAAACTGTGAATGCAAAACTTCGACGTCTGCGTAATATAAACCAGCACTGTAATATGATAATACGTAGTACTAGCACATACATACCTAAGTATCTGATGAACAAGTGGCGTAATAAACGTTCCACATTAATCGTATTGTCTGAACAAGGTTTAAGGTAACAACGTGTTCAATTACAACAAATAAAAAAAAGGCCGCATCTACAATCAGCTGACGGACATGAGACCCTTTCTAGCTACCAATCAACGCTTGTTGCCAACTACGAATTAATTTGCTTAATCAGACTTCATTGCAGGTTTTAAATACAACACGGTTTGTGTTTACGTTGATTTACATACACACATCCATACATACATATGTACATACATGCATATAAAAATAGTATCGTTTTTGTTTTTGACGCATCGCTTTCATTTTTCATTATTAATGTTATTGTTATTATTTTTCCGTTTTTTTCTTGTGGCAAATGGAGAATTATTCACGTATTGTCTATTAGTTCGTATGTACTTACATACATAAGTACATATGTATGGATGTATGACTGGCTGTTCGTTCATACATACGTCGTCCGACGACTCGAAGTTCATATCTCAGCTTTCAGTTCATTTGTTTTATTATTTTATTAATAATCGTCTTTGTTGTTGTTGAGCGAGTAGAAGCGCCTATTCTCGTTCCGAATTCCTCTTTCATTGTTTGTGTTGCCCTCCAACTCCGCCGTCAGATGCGTTGTTGTTACCATCCTCCTTTCCAAACTCAGATGCCTAAATCCATACATATGTATGTATCTACCTAACTCTATACATATGCATGCATGCATCCATACATGCAAAGCTAAAATCTAGATGCCTAGAGTGCTCTTAATAGCCGGTTTTGTGAGTGAACGCATACACTTGTGCTCTGAGCTTCGCTGTCAGTTCTTGTTTTTGTGTTTTGGTTTTTTTTCTTGGTTCTTCATATTTCATTTGAGTTGTTGCCAGTCGAGTAAATGCGTTGTTGTTGCTGTTGTTGATTTAAAACATTGTTGCTTATAATTGCCTGCCGGCCTGCCTGCCTGCCTGACTGACTGACAGCGTGTGTAGGTCTGGCCCCGCTGCGTTGCCACATTTCATTTTGCACACACACACATTCGTACAGCAATACGTGTAGCTTATAAAGTCTAAACACGTCAAATAATACATCCAGCGTGCCATTCATTTCAATGTACACCACACAGACGCACACACTCACACACAATTTGGTTCGTCGCCCATGCTTTCGATTTGTTTGGTTTGACCGTCTGACCAACAGTCAGATCAACCGACCCCTACGTCGTTGATTGTTTTCGAAAGCGTGTGTGTGTTTGTTGTGTTATTACCGCTTTTTGAGTGTGTCCATTGTTGTTGCTGCATGTTTTGTAGGTCTTTATCGTTAAGTCGTCATCGCCGAAATATACATGCATACATACTACATCAATATATGTATGTATGTACGTAGTATATACAACAGCAGTCATGTCATTAGCTGCGTTGTGCGTTGTACGTCGACGCCGTAGATGAGCGATACAAACAGAAAATACGGGGAGGCCTTTAAAATAGTACCAAATGGTACTTTTTAAATGTTAATAGTGCAACAGTGTGAATTGTTTTTGTAATTTGTTTTCAAAAAAAAAAGGAACCGAATACTTTCTTCTGAATTAGGTAGGTATGTCACAAACAAATAATCGATAACTTGCAAAATTGTTTGCATATCAAGTGACTACAAATGTCACCGATAACTAATGTTCATGCTGATGATTGACAAACTCAGTTTTGAGCACGAGCATGCTCATAGTAAGATAATGTGCACTTTAGCTTGTCAAACCGATATGAATTCACAAAAAAATTTTGTCAGCAAGATAGTGATGGGCACGAAAATGGTAGAGTTTGGTTTTGAAAAAATTAGTTTTCAGTTGTTTCGGCTTCAGGTCATAAGAATAAAAAGAAAACACCAGAATTTCTTCCTACAACTTTATTAATACATATTTTCCAATATTTCGACCAACTTCGTTGATAATTTTCAAGGATCTGATAAAACAAGAATTAACACAAAGTACCTACTCATAAACATTATTGAACAGTTCAAACAAGAATCAATATAAACAAATATGCAAGTACATAGTATATTATTTTCCCCAAAGGGAGAATGATTAATTTTAATTACATTTTGAGATAACACAGAGCTCTTCCAAGAATAAAAGGAAAAACAGGAACAATTTCTTCGGCCGGACTAATGGGGACCGGCCCTCAGGGTCCATAAAGGACCCCGAGTACGACTTTTGGAAACTTCTAATTACATTAACTTATTTCGCAGAGCGCTTCAAAACAGTTGTTTGTGTAATAAAGCTTTCCGCGAGGGCGGCCTTCGGCGTTGCTTTAAGAATTATGGCCTTATCATGTAAATCACTTTCAAATTCACGGTAATTCTCAACATAATTTTTTGACCGAATTAAGAACCTGACGAATGATTTTTGCCAAAATATTTATTGTTTGGGGTACATTTTACATAAATATTAACGAATATCTTTCGGTAAGCACTTACTTTGTTTGGTATGGCGATGTCTAAAATGGCAAGTGAAGTGAATGTGACTTGTATGATAAGGCCGTTAGTCAGTACAGCACGCATATATGTAGGTTCAGATGCTCTTTCCTATTTTTCTCGCTAATCCATGGTTGTTTTCGAAACACTCTGACGTTCCATAGAATAATATTTAAGAGTTTCTATTACTCTCTTCGCTGGCCCTTCATGACGACGAGGTAGTAGGCCATTTCATAGAGTTTTACTTGTTGCTCTATTTTATCAATTGTACACTTTCGTTGGGCATAAAACGGACAGAAATCAGAGGGAATGCGTATTTTCGTTCAATGCAAACAACATAAAACATAATTTAGCTGTCATTAGTATCAATAAATACTATTTATTTAAAATTTGCTCTTCTTTGCTCTTATTCTCCATCATCGGCCTTTTCGATCAGCTCTGCCATAGAATCGCCCTGGTCGTTCACAGTTTCTGCATCTGTATTTAGAATTGCGCCCAGTTTTGAACACCGGATGCTGGCGATTGACATCAGTGTGAGCATGGCCATTCGTATGTTCCCAGCTTTTGGGTAGTGACGACTCTCGTCGTCTGCCGCCTCTTACTGATTTATTGGCGAAACGTGTGGAATTGCGCAAAGTGGATGTCACAATTCCGGAAAGATCGGAATGGAAGGACTGTGGGATCCCCTATTGGGACTCTATCTTTAAGGACGGACCGAAGATGGAACATGGCACTGGTGCTGCTATATATACAGGGAGGACCTTACAGCTAAGACTTTCCTTTATTCTAATAGTGAATGCGTGCCTTTCAGGCTGAGGTACTGCTCCTTCAGAAGGCCGTGGAGGCCATCATGGGATGTGGAATTGATACTAGCAAAGAGATAATTCTCTGTGTGGATAGCCAGGGTGGGATAAAACCGATCAATTCTACATGGTGCAGATCACAATTGTTGAGAAATTGTAGACAATTTGGATAGGCTGAAGCCTGTGGTTATCAGCCTCGGTTGGGTTCCAGGACATTGCGATATTTCTGGGAACGAATCAGCGGACTTACTGGATAGAGGATGTTCAGTCGTTGCCTTATAACCACTCTCTAGTGGACGTTCATCCGCCTATCTGTTACCTTTTTGGCTTAGTGGAGAACTGGATGTGGAAAACAGCCAGCAGGCGTTGGATTTCCCAACCCGCCTGTATAACTGCTAGATCATTATGGCCCGAAAATATCACATCCCGATCGCAATACATGGTTGAACTGTGCATAGGAGATTTGAGACTGGCCTTTAGAATTCTAAACGGCCACTGAAATTTCAGACACTTGACGGGCAAATGGGATAGTTCTGTACCGGATTACTGTCGCTTGGGAGAGGACGAGGAGGAGTCCGAGACGATGGAATATCTTCTCTATAGTTGTTTCGCTCTGGCCCAGAGGAGGCTGAGCTACTTTGGGCAAGACTTTATAGGGGACTTGAAGTCTGACCTCAACCGAATTGAGCACTCTACTGGTTTTCACGCATTGCCTCTCACGATTGGACGCGTCAAGAAGAATGACAGAGATTCACTGCTATGGGGGCTTCATCCCACTATCATGTCTTCATTCCTCTTGTATAAACTCTATTTTGTATCCTTCCGTTCCCACTTCCATATTCTCATTTTCAATACTTTACTCTCTCCTTTTTGAAGCGGAAAATCATTATGGATCGCCTAGTGTAGTGTGCACCAAATCCAACACTTTGAACATCGCTGGACTAGTAGACATTGCAGACTTAGAAAACCTTTTTTTGATTTTGTATTACCATAACTGTCAAAATCAGTGTATTCTGCTACGATACTCTTTTGTTAATTTTATTCTATTGTTAAGTTAGTTGATTATCAACCGATTTTCGCTTTCTCACCGGATTTAAAAAGAATAAACTTAGGCCTTTCAAACGATATATGGGCATTTCCAGAGAAAGTGCCACCCTATGTCACATCACGTCACCCTCGTTAATTGCTCATATTTTAGGACCATGTGGTTCGATTGTTTTCTATTTTTTTCCTAAATACAGAAAGTAAGCAACTGCATATTTAGTAAAAGAAAAGAAGACACTCAAACTAACAGGTCCTAAAATATAAGGAATTATCGAGGGTGACGTGATGTGACAAAATGTTGACCTTTCTGTGGAAATGACCATATACGTTATATAAAATCGAAGCATAATTATTTTTTGTTTTAATAAAAACGTCAATAATTCAGTCAATTAATACCGGATATTTAGTTGCGTTGCGTTTTACACACAAGGAAAAAAAATGTGTGAAATCATCGCCGAAATTTAAAAATTATGACCAAAATTAAAAACTCTCTGTTTGCTGGACTTAAAGAATGTATATACATATCCTTTGAAACGGGTAAGTTGTTCCTTTTTAATTCCGGTGAGAAAGTGAAAATCGGTTGATAATCAACTTACAGGATTATAAGTGTGCAAACGTACGCACAACCGGGTTTTTTTTTACCGGTTTTCAAAATTTTTTTTGGGGTGTTTGGGAAATTGGAAATTTGGCCGTCGGTGGTGCAATGGTTAGTGTGCGCGGCTCTTGTACATGAGATCCTGGGCTCGAATCCTGCTCTGACCACCTTCAAATTTCTTTCGGCGGCGGTCACTTCGCATAGTGACGGTGACACTATCGAGTATATAGCCATGAAAAAAGCTTCTAAAATACCGTTCGGAATCGGTGTAAAACTGTAGGTCCCAATCAGTGAGTGAAAACTGAAAAGCACACAGCTCAGTGATTGTGAGAAGTTCTGCCCGGTCCCTTCATGGGATGTAATGGGAAACCATTTATTTATTTTTTTTGGGAAATTTCCCAAGCAGATTCACGTTTCACTCGACAATACCTACAAGATAAATACTATCACTTTCCAGGTATTTCTACTTTAGTATTTTTTGTAACTGTGTTATACGTCGTAGTCACTACTTGAAAAATCGAAACTAAAACAGCAAAACCCAAGCAGTATTTACCAAACCGTATGTATCTATTGATCCCATGGAGATCCCATTTGGAAATTTGACTATAATGTGGAGAAAAAGGTGAACTTTCTTTTTGGTGGGGGAAATCAAAAGTTAAAGATACGTTATGCCAGGATATTCCAGGATAAAAGATACTTTGGAGTTTTCAATATCATTGAACCACAACGAAATGACTGTTGTATGAGCGGTTTTTGCAAGCTTTAAAATGATATACAACATTTTGAAATCCATTAACGCATTCCAAAGTTATGGCATTTTTAAATCAGGTCGTTTTTTCAGAAAGTGCCATACAATACCTACACAAAACTACTTTGAATTTTGACTCAATTCTGGTGTCACAGAATTCGAGAAACTACTGTCCAAATTTTATATCAAACAAAAGTGATCGGGTTCGACAGTTCTGATTTTTGTGTCGATTTTTTTGGAATTACCCCATAGACACTCCAATATCATAGCTCCAATATGTGTGGAGTTGTCTTTTTTGTCCCATACACAACCTGTATGCACTTTCTGAAGTATTCGGGTAAAGTTCTATTGGAAATTCGGCAACTAATACACACATATGCAGCATGTATTTTCAATTGTCTTGTCTCGTGTAAACGTAGATAATGTATACTTTTTAATTTGTATGGGGAAACACATGCACTGGACGAAAAGAACAAGCCTATTGTGGTTGGCAAATTATTTCCGTCAGGTTTTACACTTAAATCTGTACACTGTAAAACAATCGTAGTGCCCGTCACTTTTGTCATCTCTTCTTCCCGGCAACATATTTTGCTTTTCTTTACCCTCGTCATTGTCGTAGTTTTTTTTATTTTTGTTTTTTTCTTGTATAATTTAATGCTTCTTCTTCTTTCTATGACTTGTTTTTGTTTGTTATTTCTTTTTTTTTATTACAAATTGTTACTATATGTATGTATGTATATACGTTGTTGTTTGCTGTTGTTTTTGGTCTCTCCTTCGTTTCTGTCGCTGCTCTAACTTTTTTTTCTTATTTGATTTTTAAGCCTATTTTTATATTATAATAACAGTCTTCAATGTTGTTCAAAGTGAAATGTGGCAACGTGGCGGGTAGTATGTGTGGCTGTTTGTTTGTTATGTGTGTGTGCAGTGTAGTAGTGGTGTTGTTGTTGAACTCGTTACGCGTTTTTGCCTTTAAGCTTTCTCGTTTCATTATAATTGTTTGGAAATGTATGTATGGATGTATGTGCATGTATAAATGTATTTATGTACGACGGCAACGACGACGAGGATTGCAGTGACAGCGACAGCAAAGACAGCAACAACAACCGGAATGCTGATGTTGTGCAATTTGACAACGTCGCATTTCATTTCAACTTTTGTTTAAATTTCATTTAATCAAAATATAAAAATTCTTTCTGTGCAAAAAGTTCTCGTTTCTCATCGTCGTTTCGCTTCATTCACTTGATGGCGTTGAGTTCTTTAGACTGTCGTTTTGTGACGTGCTTCTTTTTCTTATTCCTTCTATCCATCTACATATATACATACTTATGTACATATGTATGTATCTTCTTTTCTGTCTTCGATGTCGCAGTAGTCTGCTGTTGTTTATTGTTTGTTTAATTAAATTTTATTCTCACCTTATTTATTTTTTGCTTTTTATTTTTGTTTACATATTTCATGTAGTATCATTGTTAAACATTTCAATTCATTTGAATTCAATACAATTCCATTCTCTGCTCTCACACTCAGCATCCAAAAGTGTTTTTTGTTTAGGTTGAGAATTCACTTTTTTCAATTGTTAAATTTCAGAATACAATCCCATATCTGTTTTATAAGTGAGAAAAATATTTACCTTTGGATATGAATTTTTTAAAAAAAATCCATATTTCTTTTTTCGTCTTCACCAACCAGTCACGGTTTTATGAAAGTGCTAAAATTTTAAACACGATATTTATTAAATAATAATGTTTTTGCTTCTACCTACATACTTCATTATTATTCAAATCGGATTAATTGTTTGGGGGTTTTTTTCCTGAATAAATAATTTTCACTTTATTAAATATTTATTAACATTCATACACTAATTTGTTCGTATAATAAATTAAGACGTTTGGGGAGACAAATATTCGAAGGCTGTTGCAGGAATTGAAAAGCGTCTTAAATCATGGGGGGAGCATTTAAGACAACTCGATTTGGTGTCTTGGAAATGCCCGTAAACATCCATCCATAACTAGAAGCTGCATATGAATAAGGAAGCTAGAACTGAGCAATTGAAATACCAAAACCTGACTCATAACTTTTGAATTTTAGTGTAATGAAAATCCGATATCATAATTCAAATACGATGTTGTGGTATAAGATCAGCTGTTTTCGAATTTGTTCACGTCGTTTGCTTTGTTGTTTTGTAAATACAGATATGGACATATGGTTTTGTTCTTTCAGTTTTATAAAAATATCTGCAAATTGATTCCAAAAAGGAACGAAATCAAACGTAAGGTCTGGCAACTCTGTAGCGAATCGAACTTGAGAAATACCGTTAATGTGGATGCATCTGATAACAAACGCGTGGCGTGGAATTTTTTATTCAAGTTCTAGTAATTGGCGTGGACTGTGAAGTATGTAGGTGCAGTTCATGTAAAATGGTGAAAATTAAAAGCTTTTATTTTACAAATGTAAGTAATTTGATAAAATTGACTTATAGAATCAAAAAATTAATGCAAAGTTACATTAAATATTATGTTAGGTGGATCGCGGCCAACATTGCAGTGTTGAGGGAAGCCAGATTGTTTATCAGGCTCGAATCCAAGAAAAAACTTAAAAATTTATTGCAACCGCACTTGGACGGCAGTCACAAAAATTTGTAACGAATGCTTTAAAGCTTAAAAACAAAATTGAATATCGCGGTTCAATCAAAACAACCACCAGCAACAGACCAGACCGGTAGTGGCACCTCTTACCAGTAGGTAGGGCTGGTAAATATGTACATATCAGTAGTTTTAGTATTAGTTTTTAAGTTTAGTATTTAGAAAATGTCGATTTATCCCCCATTAACTAATCCTTTTTAGGGGAAGCGTCTAGTAGGCAGTTGAATTTGATTTTTTGTTTTTAATTGTTTTGTATGTAGGTTACCACTGCTTAAGTATATATCGGGTTTTTCAATAAGAGCGCTACAAAAGTTTTTTTTAAATAAAACAAAACCGGTTTTAGATACCAACGAAATTCTTTATTCCTGTGAAAGTACCTTCGATGCTATTATGTATGGAACTCGATTTCTTTTGCTTGGCCACCACGGGCACGCTTGCAGAAGTCCAGACGCTGAACCCAATTTTCGACAGTTTTCAAGCATAAATCGGCCGATACTGCTGCAATTTCACGTTCGATATTCGTACGAAGTTCATCAATCGTCGCTGGCTTGTTGGCATAGACCTTAGACTTGACGTAGCCCCACAGGAAATAATCTAACGGCGTCAAATCGCACGACCGAGGCGGCCAATCGACTGGGCCATTTCGTGAGACGTTTACCAAACTTGGTTTCCAATAAATTGATTGTGGAACCACATGTCCTCCAAGTCCATATTATCCAATTGGGGCCAAAAATATTCGGTTATCATTGAACGGTAGCGATTCGTATTCACAGTAATGTGCCGGTCTTGATCATCACGGAAGAAGTACGGCCCAATGACGCCGCCGGCCCATAAACCGCACCAAACCCTAATTTTTTCGGGATACAATGATGACTCATGGATTACGTATGGATTGCTGTCTGACCAATAACGCATATTTTGCTTATTGACGAAGCCATTCCGCCAGAAATGAAATTCAGAAATTGGACGTAGCGCTCTTAAAGTTGAGGCCACTGACTCCAAATTTCGGTAGTAAATTTTAATAATTTCGACTCGTTGTTGGCTCATATATCTTTCCATGATGAAATGGCAAACCTTACTGAAGAGAAATGTCAAAGGAGCGGTAAAAAAAATGGCGTCGTTTGCTGTCCCTATCGATTTACTTTTGTAGCGTCTCTGTTGAAAAACCCTTTAGTTCTGTAAATATTATTAAATGTAGGAAACTATGGGCGATAGGTGTAAGTTATCCTATAAGAAACTTTTGTCAAAATGAATTTTAGGGATTAATAAACATTAAACAACAGCAACAGACCATCGGATTGTGACTACACCTAAAAAGATCCCTTCAAGTCATCCAGAGCAATTGCAGAAAAAATTTGAACACTTCGACGATGATTAGTAGATGCAAAACTACCTGAAAGATTAGCTAAGAGAGTCCATTTACTTAGACAAGCAAGTTTATGGAAGAGGAAAAACTTCGCCTTGGCTCACAAAACTTGGTGCGGACCAGAAGGAGAACAAAGTGGCGAAATTACCTTTAGACAAAAATAAATTTAATTGCAAATGATGCAGGAATGAATGTCCGTCGACCAAAAGGAAAAGAATTACATGCAAAATTCACTACAAAGACTGGCAAACACGGCCATGGCAGCTTGAAAAGCTTTCTGTTTTTGTTTGGTGTGTAGTTTATGTCAATATCAACGTACTACGAACAACGGACACAAAACAAAGGTAAACAGCATTTGACAGCTAGTGTGCACCAGTTTGGCACCACACCATGAAAAAAACAGCTGTTCTTATACCACAACCTTCTTGAGCAGCTTGAACACGGCGGAGTAAATGTCACGGAAAGGTGCCACTGTTTTGGGAGGGTGCAGGCCCGATACATTCAATTGAGAATACTATGGACAGATGTATTTATAAAAATTTGGTGGAAATTGTTATGTTGCCATATGCTGAGAAGAATATGACGATTATATGGAATTCCAATTGACAAAATCAACTAGAATTGTGGACTTCAAACGCCGGCAGGGACCCAAAAGTGACGTCGCAAAACAAACGTTTGACATTTCCATAATTAGTTTTCCAATATGAATCGGTTGGGGGCGCCCTCTCATGTGAAATTCCAAAAATTTTGATTATCACTACGCCCTAATGAAATTTAAGTTGTCAATACTGTTTTCTGTTACAACCTGTTTTGGGGAGCAACGTTTAGAACATTTTTAAATTTATTTTTCATGGTTCAATTCGTTAAACTCATGGCACCACCAGAGCGAATAATTCGAGATTATGGATCGTTTGCCCAATACGTACATTTATTCTAAACGATAATACGCATCCCGTTAGATGTCGTACAGTATGTACATATGTAACAAGCGTTTGATGATGTGCTTGGAAGCCAACTTGGAATATTGTCGAAACACGGCCTGACGAAATACGGCCTGACGACGATTGAATTTCTAAATTTTTCTAGAAAAAAAAAAATGGAATGCAAACGGGTTGGAACCAGCGTTGTAACCAAACTAGAGTTGGGTAGTTCCTGAACTATCTAGTTCATTTAGGGTGGCCAGACATTACCCTCGTGAATATAATGCACATGTTCGATACGGCGAGTATGTTCGTGGTTGTTGTATCCGGGAACTTTAAATGAACGAGTTCGAGAACTAGTGAACGATTTCGACACAAGTCTAAACCAAACCTCTTCTGGTACCTCATATACAAATCGCCACATTAGAGAATCGTGTATATTGTAAAAAAAATTGTCGAGTTGCACTAAGAGAAATAATAGTTTGAAAAGTGTTTGTAGCAACCGTAAAATCGGATGTTGCCACCGAATTGCGGTTGTCTCAATCGAATTGAGGGTGTCACGACTAAATTTTGTCCCCACAACCGATATTTCATTGAAGCAACCTCGTTTCATAATTGAGTCGATTGTGACAATTGTATCTTTGATTATATTCATTATGTCAACAAAGATTTATATAATTTCGGTTGCACAACCGAATTTGTAAGTAATTCGAATGCAGCAACCAAAATTGGTACCAACTTTGGTTGCAGCAACCGAATGTGGCATCAATTCAGGTGCAACAACTGAATTTGGCATCAATTCGGTCGCAACAACCTAAATTGACCTTAAATCGGTTGCGACGACCGAATTTGGCGTAAATTCAGTTGCTGAACCGAATTTCTCAACCAATACAGTTTCAATTCGGTTACCACAATACAATTCTATATACATATTTCAAGCCAAATGTTAAAAAATTTAAAAAAAAAAAAATACAATTGGTGGTCGCGGTGATATCAAGATTTTTGTGGATATTAGGAAAGGTATGTACAAATTTTGTAATTATTGTTTCTGCATTAAAACGTCGTATTTTGCAGGAAACAGTTAATTCTTTATTTTTGATATGTGTTGCCATCGTATTTTTATGGAGAGAGATGAAATTCAAAAAATCATCACTAAATTAATAGGCAAAAATTAAAAAAAAAATCAGTTGTGACACTATCTAAATTCTGTCGTCGGAACCCCTAATGTGGATATGACAATATCTCGAGACCTTAGAACAACAAGGTTCTAAGTGCACCCAGTAATTTTTGAGATATCCCAGATCGAATCCACGTTCTTAACAAAATTACAACATGGAAATATATAGTTAGAAGTTTATTGTATTAGATATAGACGACGATAAGATTAGATATAAGATATATCAACATCAGTAATAGAAAGAGCATGCCCATGTGAATACGTAAAGATATGCAGCTGAATTTATCAAAAATTCATCATTCAATTCAATCATTTAGAACCTAATTGTTCTAAGGCGCGATCTAACTCAGCTGTGACAGCATCTAATTTGGTTGTGGCATGCGTCAATCTACTTTCTAACTTTCTAAAATAAATAGTTTCCAATTACGTCCCATGAAGGGATAGGGGGGGGGGGGGGAGAGCTTCTCACAATCAGTGAGCTGTGCGCTTTATAGTTTTACACTCACTGATTGGGACCTACAGTTTTGCACCGGTTCCGAATGGTATTATGAGAAGTTTGTTCATGGTTAAGTACTTGATAGTGTCGCCGTCACTAATCGGGGTAACCGTCGTCGAAATAAATGTATGGTAGTCAGCGCAGGGATTCAACCCACGTTCTCATGTACAATAGTCGCGCACACTAACTACTGCACTACCGACTCTCAAACTTTAATATGGACATAATTTTTTAACCAAATGCAAACCTGATAGTCATGATTGTTGTTAGTAAAACGACAGCTCTTTGTCAGCAATTAATATGTCTTCCAGCCCTTCGTAGCCAGTCGTTGGACACAGTTTAGTTGAAGTGTTATGAATACGACGGTTAGTCTTTGAAATGAGTCCTCAAGTAGTTTCTACAAGTTTTCTATAATTTACAGAAATTTTTGTTATTTTTCTATTTTTTTTAGGAAATTGCAGTTCATGTATTTATGGATCTAGAGGTGGAGAGAGTGTTCAAACCCGTGTCCGAAAATCGGGAAACCAGTTTTCATTTGCAAACCCGAATGCCGGCTTTCCGGCTTTGGGAGGAACAATTTACTATATGTTTGCAAGCATTGTTGTCATGAATTAAAGATATGTTATTTTTTGTTTCTTTGTTGTCTGCCGCGTTTTTAAACAATTTTTAACAAACATATACTACACTCTATTAATCATATTGTCTCCAGCATGTTATACTGAATAGCAAACACAATGTGTTTGGACACAATTATACTACGTTTGCGTCAAGCTACACAAACACGATATATTTGCATCCAAACAACAACAAAAAAATCAGATTTCTCTGGGTCCAGCAATTCTGGCTGAAGCCAATGTTACACGTTCAGTGGCTATTAGTTCAAGTGGAACGATTTAAGGAGAGAAAAATTAAATGAAACTCTCTTTAACTTGGGAGAAGTCGTATTCTTAGAGCTCTATTACAAGATGGCATTTCTTGCGGGCATATTTTTCAGATCTCTTAAAGTTACTACGTAATTCATCGAGCTATTACATGTTGAATTTTTTCAATTCCGAATTATTGATTTATCACAAAAGTAACAACCATGAAATGTCACAATCAACACAAAAATGGAAACTACACAAAAAGAAATTGAAAAAAATTCCCCGAAACACAATGCCAGGGCATTTCATGACATTTTCCCCCCTCTCTTACTTCCATACACCTCTTGAACATCGAACGAAAAATTCACGAATTTTCTTGCGGGGATAAATTCATCGTGTAATAGTACTTTTACTTACTGTGTTTATGAAATAAGAATTTTATTCGAAAACATGTTCCAACATAAAGTCAATGTAATTTTATTCCCAAGACTGTCCTATAATTCAAGCAAATCTGTTATATTAAACAGCACCCCGTCCTCCCTAACTGTGTGAATTGGAACAGGTGTATGTTCTTCTAATCCCACTAATGTCACCGCTAAAACGAATAGAATGGAATGAATGACATTTCTGAGAAAAATCAAAGTACAATGAATGACGGAACTACAATCGCTGCAATTATAACGACTAGAGGTAGTTGTCGTCGTAATAATGTGGCCAACGAAGAGTCAGGCAGTCCGCCAACCAGTCAGATAGATTCTATTAAATACCATGAATTTCGATTTTTTTCCTACTGTTTGAACGTTCCAATAATTTCCAATATCAATAATTGAGACGACAATAAATGCCTTTTATATGTCAATGTAGACGGCACAACAACAAACGTTGGGCTGGGGGAATGGGCGCTTCAGACAGTGTCAGTTTTCAGTGCACAAAATGATGATAAATGATGCAATTAATTGAAGTAAAACAAAATTTCAAATGTCCAAATAGAAAAGTGTCTTATTAATTATGAAAAACGACACTGCAGTGAACCAGCAGCTGCAATGACCTCAGCCTTACAGAGAGGACAACAACTTTGCAATGGAGAGAGAATGATATGTGGGCGAATCTATCGGGTGGATGAGAGGCAGCTAATAAACGTTGAGGCTGGGCCATGGTACAAATAAATGGTAGAAGCACTAGCCCAGCTGATTTGAACTTTTTTCTGGAGTGAGTATGAGTAAGTTTTCCTCTTATGTCAAAGTTTGTTTACATTTGGTTGTCTGACACCCCCGTTCGCCAGCAACTGCTGTTTTTGAAAAGTTTTCTCTGTAAAAACCACATAAAAACGTTTTAATTTTCACACTTAAGCACTTTCAGAACATCAAATAAAATACAATCATTTTCTTAATGGCACTTTTATCTATTTTGCCAACAATTTCAGTATTTTTCTATCAGCTGACTTGACACAACACAGACACTGAGCAAAAACAAAATACCTGTTGTTTTTGGCTTGTTGTATTTGTTGTCGTACTGCATCTACCACTATATTTGTACCATGGGCTGGGCAAATAATGAATTTGAATAGAACTTTAGGAACGCTAGACTATTGCATTTCAATGGATTACTCTGAATGTGCTGACTTTAGTACTTGTCATTGCCCAGGGTCATCTACATACATAATTGGGAAGTTCTGCAGGCACGTATGCAATTGTAATGCCATCAATATCCAGTCCATTATTGGACATTGCTTGATTAATAAATTTGTTGAATATGAAACAAACAATAACCATTATCACACCATTATCATGTAATTTCGCATACATTTTTGTACCCAAGATCGAGTAGATTTACCTCGATAATGTTATTATCATATCACAAAGTATTTCAACCCCAGGGGTGTTATATACTCTCTCAGTATGAGATTGTGTGAACAGGACATGGACATGGGAAAGTAAAGGTACCGTACTTCACTGAACATGTACATATATTAAAGACAACACATACAACATGATTGATATAAGAGGTAGTGTTATAAGATCACCTGCTATTAATTTCTTTTTTATTTTCTAAATACTTACAAATTTTAATTCTAAATAAATAAATTCCACCTAAAAGTTTTGCTAATTAAATAAAACGTTATTTTTACTAATAAAGCAAGAAAGAAATAGAACAAATGACAGACTTTGACAGAATTGTATGATGCTAATATATACAAACCCTTGTGCTATTACCTAGTATAATTCCACCATGGCATCATGAAATACAAAAATTTCAAAACTAAATCGAGCAAAAATGCATGTGAACACCTTTTTGCCGTAGAATGATAATCACGATTATTATCATGACACAAGGGTGCATGTAACGCACTATGAGGACCTAAATCGACAGACACAAAACGTCCGAATTGATGCGGTGGCTCTGGTGCAGGAGACTTCAAAAAACGGTCAGAAGTGAATGTAAAATTATTAATTTGTTACCCTAAAGATTACCCCATATGCAATAAATAATATTTTTTTAAATTTAAATTGGTAGTAACTAATGAGGGAAATACCAAAGGGGGACGCAAAATTTATTTGAGAGTAACTAATTGGAAGCTACAAAATAACAGCTGTTTATAGGTGTCAATAAGCTGGCTGATCAAATAAAAAGAAAGTTGGCTGAAAGCCCCGGTTTGTCTCACACTAAGGCCTAATTTTTGAGTGGAAAATCATCTTTGATCAACGATCAATCATAATTTAAACTCTACATTTTTTTAGGTTAATAGTTGATTGCTGTTTAAACAGCCAAAGCTGGGCATTTAAACTATGATCAAGTGCCCATATGATTTTGGCAGAAAAGAAGAAGAACAAACACAAAGCTTCTTTAATTGTAAATGTAAACAATTATAATCACCATCCTAGTTGAAATAACAAAAAAAAACGTATTATTTAACTTGTAGTGCAGTTAGAACTTCATTTCTGCTGAAATACCTTCCAATTTCAATAAATATTCTGTATTTTATCACTTCACCTTTGCTTTGCAAATGGCGTCAGTTTGATGTATTGTAACGATTAGCGCATGATACAAATACAAGGTAGTAGCGTCAGCCCATATGATTTCCTTTGTTTACATTTCATCGTACCCAGTATACGTCAAAGTTGTTTGTGTGAGTACGTTCTCGTTTGTTTTCATCTATCTATGTTCACGATTGCACATGTATGTATGTGTACACTTTTATCATCTGATTTTGACAATAACTGGGTATGGAAATTACAACAATGCTAATGCTACTACCTTGTATTTGTATCATGGATTAGCGGATAAATTTTAAAACTTTGATTTTTAATCATTTCAAGGGATAAATATAATTAAAATTAAAATTAAGATTAAAAATAATATTAACATAAATATGCTCCAATACACTATTTTTTCCTAAATCCCATTGTATTTATATTTTTGTTTTTTCATGTTTTTTTAATTTTTTTACTTTATTTGTATATTCATTTTGTATTTTTATATATAAAGGTAGTTTGTTTTAGAAATTAATAATTTTATTAGTATATATTTTAATGTATTTCGTGTGTTCAAAGTACAAACATATTCAATGTAACACCCTGTGAGCCAACACACTCGTTATAAGAATTTATTTTCTTTTGGGTTGGTTGTAATAAATAAATAAATAAAAAAATAAATAAAAAATAAATAAATAAATAAAATGTATGAATACCGCTTATTTTTCGTAGCATTTGCCACTGTTGCCACCTGATAGCATGATTATTTGGCAAAACTCTTTTCGTATTTAAAGTAAGATCACACATAAATCAGAATCAACTGATTACCAATTTCAATAACCAGTCAAAAATTGGGCCTAAATCTGGCAATTCTTATTTATTCCTTTACATGTAATATTGAATAGCAAACACAATATGATTGGACACAAGTATACTATATTTGCGACAAGCAGTAAACAAAAATATATTATAATGGCCAAGTATTTCGCTTTCTTTGAGAAGTGAAAACTAATGCTGTTGGATAGTCTGCGCCCTGTTCACCAAACAAACTGTTTAGTTGGCTCGGTGTGCGCACTTTCAGCCCAACCCGACTAAACTATCGGCCGATAAAAAGTCTGCAGTCTGCGGGGGCCCTAACAATCGATAGCTTCCGCTGGATATATCGGTGAGATAAATCTGAATATATGAATTGACTTTTCGAATATTAAAAAAGATTTATTTAATCTGAGTAAAATTATGTTAAAAATATTGGTACCTTAACACTATTTACATGTATACAATGAAACCAACCTTGGGTGACGGTATTTTAAGTCACTTGGATTATACATTAATAAACTTGTGGTAGATCAGTTCTGTCGCTGAGGTTTGACAAACACAGCTAAAATTGTTACTGTGAATGTTCAAAATAAGTAAATATGAACATCGTGAATGCACAAAACTAAAAATGGAGGACAATGTTCGATGTTCGCACAAATTGTTGTAATTCACTAGCAAAACAGCTGCCAAAAGTTCGTTTTCTCATTGAAGAAGCTCAATGGGAAACGTAAGATGAGACGGATATCAAATCTATATCGCATACAAACTACTAAACAGTCATAACTCAAAATTTAATAGTTTTCAGAAGAGATAGAAAAAACTCCAAAAAAAGAGACAAAAAAACTCTCCATAATAGACATGTTTATATTGTTTTTTTTTTGACGAAATAGAAGAGAAGTTGACGCCAGATTTTTACAGGAGATAGAAATGTTCCTTGTTTATTATGTTTAACCAAAATATTAAAATTTTGAGGTATGAGGCTTTTGAAGATAGGGTGCGATATATAAATTAATCAAAGAATTTTTTAGACTAAGATATTTAGAATGAATGGCCAGTTTTTCAGAGCGAGTTTAAACCGCGGATTACTAAAACTGAGATTAGATTTAATCTTAGTTTAACTGTCCAATCTCGCTTTTAAAGTGCACAGTTAAATACATCACAATTTTTTTACTCTGTCATGTCAACCTTGTGCAAATGTCAAATATATCAACAGTTGTTTGTTGTTATTTGTCTTTTTTGTTTTGGTTTTGGTAATTGTTCTATTTGCTTGCAGCTTCTTTTTTATATGTGTTTTTTATATGTGGCCCACTCAAATCAAGAACTGCATATCGTTAGCTGAAATGCAAAAAGGCGTAACTAACAAAAATATAATTTTACAGGAGAAGCAAAAAACTTTGTAAAATGAAAAGTATAAATATTTTTAACGAAGCTTTTTCTAATTTCACTTTTCTAACACGATTCAAAATCATTCAATGTTCTTAAAAAGGCTCAATAAATTAATTAAATTAAATTAAATTAAACTAATTTCACTTTTTTAAACACACAGACAGATTTTTGATCGCAGAAGTGTAAACTTTTGTCAAGGCATGTAGTTTAATGACATTCATAATAATCAATCAAAAACACAATTTTGAATTTTTGGTTAGATACGCCTTTTTGCATTTTAGCTAACGACATGCAGATGCTTTAGTTAGACGGAATCTTACAAGTCATTATCGCCAAGCAAATTGAAGTGATTTGTCCGGGTCATTATAGTGCGTTGTTTTCTTGTAACCTCATAACAAAATTCTTCGCACATTTCTTGGCCGCTAATGTCTTCTAGATCCGAGGAAAAACTCATTTTCAAAACTCGAAAAAATATCAACAAAATGTTTTATTGTTTACATACACAAATCTCTTTTCCTTGTTTTTATTGCTGCTGTCAAAAGCCAACACAATCTAAACTTAGTTTAACTCGCACAAATTGGAGAGTTAAGGGGCTCTTAGACCTGTGGATCAGTTGCTCGACTTCAAATTGACATCAACTTCGATAACTAGACATCAACTTCGGTTTTGCCCTTACACTCTCAAACTAGTTGAGGCAACTTCATTTTCTTGTCAGATGACGAAATGAATGGTGGTGAGCGCACTGCGAAAATATCACAAATTTTACGAAAAAACGCTGTATATAATTTCTTTAAATATTTCTAAATAACACTATAAATCTCATTTATTTAGTATATATTTGACCGATACTGTTTAATTTATATATTTTTTGGTTCATTTATTTACATTTTGCCGATAATGTTGCCCCATGAACGTTTCTCACCGAAATGCGTACGAAAGTTGGATAAGTTGATAACAACTTCAAAAAATCAAAATGGCTTTGATTTTACATCAACTAGGTTGTACAAACCACCAACTTCACCTTACACCATGGATAAGTTGATGTCAACTTGAAGTCGTTGCAACTTATCCACAGGTCTAAAGGCCCCTTTAAACGTAGTTTTACCTTTGACTGAAAAAATGAAAATCTGGTTTAAACGTAGTTTAACTCATATCCGATTTCGTAAATTAAGAATGTGGCAACTCACATTTAACTTATAAGACTTATATTTTGACATCATCTTAAAATATTTGAAGTTCTCATAGATAAAACTATATATTTTTGTAAATGTCAAATAGAATCTCCTTTTTTGAAACTTCCTTCTTATTTTGGCTGTCATCGGTACAACACGTAAATTTGTAATTTACAATTAAATTACAATTAAAATAAAACAAACTGTTATTATTTGTCTGAGGTAACTGAAAACCTACAAAAATTACAACACTAAGATATTTAGAATGTTTGTTGTACTCTCTTTGATATCCTTGTTCTCCTTTTATTAAAACTTCGCGAACTATTTTAAAAAAATTGGTAACAAGTACAACGGAAATTCCCTGGATCTCTGGAATTTATTTTTTTTTAAATCTTTCCCGGGAAATTAAAAATTCTGGGAATTTGAATTCCCTACGTAAAACTCAAAGAAAGCACGCAGGAATCCGCTATAGTGAAATGTTCTACGCTTTCAGCCCCCGTACGCAGGATTTTCTTTCGGGTGGAGCCCAACTTGAAATTTAGGTTGAAAAATAGAACTACATTCACAAATCACTACTGAAGGAACGAATTTCGGGGGGCCTGAGACTCCGCCCCCTCTGCGTAAGTGCCCGGGTGAAACACTCATAAGAATACACACAGACAAATCTCAATATACCTTCCATACAAAAGCTGGAGGCCGTCTGGTTGGTCAACACGATAAGTCGCGTAAGACGTCACACTTCCTTCACCCACTAAAAAAAATTCGATTTTGCCACGTTCAACTTGGTGCCTCTCATACAACAGATGTGAGGACGTTTGGTAGATCAACTACCAATAACCACAACCGATCGTTACGAAATTTAGCATTAGACAAAATTTCGTCAAACGCCACTCTGTCACTGAAAAAGTGGGATTCTTCTTGGTCGGCGAAGACTACTCCCGTAGAACCCAACCGTTCTTAATGAAAATCGGTAGAGGCCGTTTTGTCCAACGCTACTCTTTAAATGAAAATTAACAATTCTTCAGGCCCATTTTGGTCGATGAATGCCCTGAAAAACACAACAATTCTGGTACAATTTATTGAACAACGTCACTCTGCCATTGAATATGACGAATTAGTCAGGCCCTTTGGAATAATTAAAGTTTGGTTGGCAGTAACAAAAATAAAAAAATTGGTATCAAACATCTTTCAATATTTCAATATAATTTGGATAAACTACCTACATACATATTTTAAATAAAACTTTGACCCTGAGTCAGTGTATTGCAGGAGAGACACACTGCTATCTCATTCTTAGATCTGCAACAAATGTATCTATCTATCTATCTATCCTCTTCGTCTAATACAAACTGTAGGTCTGTCCTACTGGGATTTCATGATAACACTTTTGAAAAATACAAAATTCCTTGGAATTATTTGTAGGTACATACACACGCAGACAGCTTAATCTCCGAAAATCCATTTGGATTTCGAAACAAAAGAAAACGAACAAAACACATTTAATTGCGTTTCACCTTAATTTGTTCTTATAAATTGTTTTCCCTCTCTATCTCTCTTTCCCTAAGTCTATTACCAACCATTACCATTCCTTTTAACCCTTCATTTAATTTCAAAGTTTTTCGTTCTCTACGTCTAAAAGGTCCAACCTTCTTTAACACAACAACAAAAACGGCTACAATAGTAATAATAATAACAACAAATATGAATTGGAATTTTGTTGTTGTTGCTGTTCTTTTATTTCGACTTTTTTTTTTAGGGTCGTTAAGCAAAATGTTGCATGTTCCAAAGAAATTTCCAGGTTTGTAAAAAAAAAAGGTTTCTTTGCCCGCTTGTTATGGGGTTGGTTTGCTTCAGGAAACTGGTTAAGCAGGATCATCTTGTTGAAAACATTTTAAAGTCCTCGCTCGTTATGGTCCACGTAAGCAAAGATGAAACACACAACACAGAGTGGAGTGATTGTATTGTGGACAGGTCCACATAATTGACATGGCTATTCCCTTACTTGTTATGCAACAGTCAATCAGTATTTGAGAAAATTCGACACAATAGTGGTATTCATGTAAACACGCAAGAGCCTCGGAAACTTGCACAGCAAACGTCAACACAAAAATGTTTCGTCTTGCACAAATGTAGAAAAGATTCGGGTCAATTTTTCTGAGCAATCGCCGAAAACGAAACGTCGGTCATTTGTGCAAGTCGTTTTACTTATATGGGAACATTTTCATTTTGTTTTGACGTTTGGCTGTGCGAGTTGTCGAGTTTTCGTGCTTACATGAATACCACTAATATTGTCATTGTGAGTGAAGGTACGATACAAAAACGAAGTTTCTGAGATACCCGATCATAGAGTAACTCGAGGATCACACACGGCAATTTTACTTGCGCAAGTCTGGAGTTTATAGGAGAGAGAGGAGAAGAGCTTCCGTTCCGTATAGAGAGTATGTATGAATGCTTCAGATCCACCATATTCTCGTCGAGTAACTGGACTAGCGATAGTTTTGATCATAGATAAAGGAAAACTAGGTGCTGTCCTGTACTACTGTCACTTTCACTGAAGTTTCCCATAATTCTCATTGACGTTTATTCAAAATTGTGGGAAATTTTTGTGAAAGTAATTTAAACAATGGAAAATGTGACAAAATTGATGTGATTTTACATAAAAGCATTTGTTTCTTATGTAAAAAACTATTTCAAAGCCATGAGGCCGGTGTTCGGATATCAATAGAAGAAAACCCTTAAGATTTTGGGGGGGGGGGGGAAATTGGGGATAGTAAATTCAAAAGGTGCACCTCAAGGGCTATCAGTGGGTATATAGTTGGTTCGTGGTTGAAGCCGCATTTGGCCACAGTGGGCCAAAATCAGTTTTCGTATATGAATTTAAAAACCGTATTTGGACAAACTGAAATTGTTCTGAAATATATGGTAACCACTTTTAGAATGTACTCCTCGAGGGCTCTAAGAGCGTATACACTTGGTCCATGGTTGACGACGCATTTGGTCACAGTGGGCGAAATTCGAAAAAGGGTCCCGAAACTGAAAATCTTAAATTGCGCGATTCTGAAATACTGCTGGAAATTGGGGATAGTAAATTCAAAAGGTGCACCTCAAGGGCTATCAGTGGGTATATAGTTGGTTCGTGGTTGAAGCCGCATTTGGCCACAGTGGGCCAAAATCAGTTTTCGTATATGAATTTAAAAACCGTATTTGGACAAACTGAAATAGTTCTGAAATATATGGTAACCATTTTTAGAATGTACTCCTTGAGGGCTCTAAGAGCGTATACACTTGGTCCATGGTTGACGACGCAGTTGGTCACAGTGGGCGAAATTCGAAAAAGGGTCCCGAAACTGAAAATCTTAAAATGCGCGATTCTGAAATACTGCTGGAAATTGGGGATAGTAAATTCAAAAGGTGCACCTCAAGGGCTATCAGTGGGTATATAGTTGGTTCGTGGTTGAAGCCGCATTTGGCCACAGTGGGCCAAAATCAGTTTTCGTATATGAATTTAAAAACCGTATTTGGACAAACTGAAATTGTTCTGAAATATATGGTAACCACTTTTAGAATGTACTCCTCGAGGGCTCTAAGAGCGTATACACTTGGTCCATGGTTGACGACGCATTTGGTCACAGTGGGCGAAATTCGAAAAAGGGTCCCGAAACTGAAAATCTTAAATTGCGCGATTCTGAAATACTGCTGGAAATTGGGGATAGTAAATTCAAAAGGTGCACCTCAAGGGCTATCAGTGGGTATATAGTTGGTTCGTGGTTGAAGCCGCATTTGGCCACAGTGGGCCAAAATCAGTTTTCGTATATGAATTTAAAAACCGTATTTGGACAAACTGAAATTGTTCTGAAATATATGGTAACCACTTTTAGAATGTACTCCTCGAGGGCTCTAAGAGCGTATACACTTGGTCCATGGTTGACGACGCATTTGGTCACAGTGGGCGAAATTCGAAAAGGGGTCCCGAAACTGAAAATCTTAAATTGCGCGATTCTGAAATACTGCTGGAAATTGGGGATAGTAAATTCAAAAGGTGCACCTCAAGGGCTATCAGTGGGTATATAGTTGGTTCGTGGTTGAAGCCGCATTTGGCCACAGTGGGCCAAAATCAGTTTTCGTATATGAATTTAAAAACCGTATTTGGACAAACTGAAATAGTTCTGAAATATATGGTAACCATTTTTAGAATGTACTCCTTGAGGGCTCTAAGAGCGTATACACTTGGTCCATGGTTGACGACGCAGTTGGTCACAGTGGGCGAAATTCGAAAAAGGGTCCCGAAACTGAAAATCTTAAATTGCGCGATTCTGAAATACTGCTGGAAATTGGGGATAGTAAATTCAAAAGGTGCACCTCAAGGGCTATCAGTGGGTATATAGTTGGTTCGTGGTTGAAGCCGCATTTGGCCACAGTGTTTATTATGTACTTTAAAAACTTCAAGTTTTTGAAATACAAAATTATGTACTTTGCAACATGTTTTTGAATTACTACATTAACAATATAAATTCCGAATATATATGCTTTCTAATTTCTAAATTTGACTTTAAAATATTGTTCTAATCGGCTAAAAAGTAATTATTTTTATATATTCTCGCATTTTAAGCGCGTTAACATAGCTCTGTTAACACAATAACAGTGCTCAGCTAACTGATGTGGTTTGTGTCTTTGCTAGTTATATTCGAATTTATCTTCACGCACATGCAGTCGCCGGGCTTAAATCCTATTCAGAATTTGTGGTGGTACATTAAAGTGACTATCAAAGGAATAAACCAATTTAATAAAGATGAGCTTATGACACTGGTACAATCGGCGTGGAAAACATGACTTGTGGAGACTTGATGATTCAATGTCAAGGCGTTGCTTAGCTGTGATAAAAAATAATAGTTATTTCATAAAGTACTGAGATAATATAAAGGATTAATGAAACATACATTTTATTTGACACAGCTATTTATTCAAGTTCAGATGATGAATCGCGATGACTCTATTTTAATTCACAGGCAAAACGGGGCATTTTGAAATATTTTAATTTATACCTAATGATTTAATTTTAAATTACGACATTAATGTTCTAAAATGTTATATCTAGTTCTTAATTGAACAATTAAAAATAAAAGTTATAAACAAAATTTAATTTTTCTACATTTGTTTTTGTATTGAAAATGTTGATTAGTGTTGACTCTATTTCATCGCACACCGTTCGTTTTGGTCGAACACCGTTCGTTTTGGTTGTGGTACACTAATCAAAACCACTAATACATAGGTTACAATCAATGAATGCGAACCGAACACTAAAAAAAATATAATGCTCATGTTACGATTGAAACGTTAGTGGTTTTGTTATACGAATGAGCGTAATATAACCGAAACGAACGGTTCCATGGTTGAACTAGTCAAGTTTGTGTTGTTAGAACAGCTGATTTGATTTTCCCTTGCCATGACACTTGTCAACTATCAAATTCATGTGCTTTTTTGAAAGCAACATAGTGATGGAAACAGCAGCGATTAAGTTTGAATGCATCGGATATCGAAATTAGAGACGCCTTTTCGAAGCGAAAGTGTGTATCAAAATAAAGAAACGAAAAAAAGAAGTAAAACTATATAACTTTTGAGTAACATTACGAAAATTTATGAAATTGTATGTACATACATATCTATGTACGCTCGGAAGAAGCTTTTCGGAAAGAAGTTCGTCTGGAAGACACATTTCTGTAAGAAATTTGTTCAGGAGACGCAAAAGACAATTTTGTTTTTAATAAAAATTGGTCCGGTTGACAAAATTTCTTGAATACGTCGGGAATACGTAAAACATGTGTCCGGAAGACACTATATTACTTTTATCAAGCGGACACATATCCGTCAGAATGTAATTTATCAGTGTAATTGCACGTTTTTTTTTCAATTAAATGAAACTGTCAGTATTTGTCTGCCAATCAAAAGAAAAAAATGTGTCTAAGAATTTGGCAAAATCATATCCCATTGGTAGGAGACTGTCCCATCATTCTTGAACTATAAAAGAGATCGCATTTTGCATGTGGGCATAAAGCCCTATCTGTTTTCACGTTCACTTCAGCATTTTATTTTTTCTGCTGACAAAACATTTCGCGAGGATACGATGGGATTGTCTCTTTCCAGGATTCATATCTCCTCTAAATAAATAATAAATAAATGGTTTCCCATTACATCCCATGAAGGGACTGGGGAGAACTTCTCACAATCACTGAGCTGTGCGCTTTCCAGTTTTCACTCACTGATGGGGACCTACAGTTTTACACCGATTCCGAACGGTAATTTGAGAAGATTTTTCATGGCTAGGTACTCGATAGTGTCGCCGTCACTATGCGAGGTGACCGCCGCCGAAAGAATTTTTTTTTGAAGGTGGTCAGAGCCGGGTTCGAACCCAGGATCTCATGTACAAGAGCCGCGCACACTAACCATTGCACCACCGACGGCCATATCATATCTCCTCTCCATAATTTAAATTTTATTGATGTTCAATTTTTCAATTGCAAAATATACACAGTTTGAAAAACATGAACACGAAATGTCAATGAAAGGAATCAAGATGTAAATGCGTCTCTATGAATGACAACGCCTTGGGCTAGTAAAAGCGCAGAGAGAGCACGTAGTGAAACAGCGTGCGCAAACTAATCGAAACTTGTGCTCAAGAATGACTAGTGTGTGGTTCGCTAAACTGCCGTATTCATCAAAAGTTGTGAGAGATTTGAGAGACGTTTCTTGTATCATAAATCGTCTCCCAAACCTATCATAACTTTTTATTAATAAGGCCGTAAGTGTTTGGAGGTTTCCGATTCTCAAGACCCCCTATGTCGGTGTAAAGTAGGGTTAGTTGAGTCGCCAGATGACGCACCACAAAAATAAAGGCACCATTAAAATTGTGAAAAGAATGCCTTTCACTCCAGCAACCACACACTTGCCCGTTTTAGCCGCGCCCAAATGGATCCATTCTCTAAACCCTAAGGCTCATATATCCGACCGAAAAAAAAAATAATTTTCCATGTTCCCTATTTGCCTCTAATTTGGGAGTTTTTATCAAGATATGACAATGTAATGCTGAATTTTCAACGGACTGATTTATTGTTGCCGTAATTATTAAAAAACATTTTATTAAATGCATTTTTCTAATTTTTAGGCATATCTTAAGGTTTTTCAAGCATGTTTGAGGCGCATATTGTTCAAAAATAAATGCATAAAAATCCCATCCCTAGTCTTGATTGTGGAAACCAAATCAAATAACTTTTCGACTATAACACGAATGAAAGTTTGCATTCTAGATCACTGTATGGTAAACTCGTTAGAACAGCTGTTTTCAACTTTTTCTTGATTCCGCTCCTCACTTATGTCAAATTCACATGCATTTTACTTTCGTACTTTTTTGTTAACTTTTTTATTAAATTTTACAGAAAATCTACACGAAACAAAATGCCTGTTTTGTTGCGTATAAAATCGTATAAACACAATACCTACTGCGTTTATCTTAAGCGAACCCATCGAATAACACATACGTAGAAGGTTTTATTCGCTCATCTGACGTTTCATTTCACACTCTCATCGTAGGTTTGTGGAAATGAGAGCAAATTAAATTTAAAATTATCTTACACCAGGTGGAGTTACAAAATATGTTCACGTAACTTTTTCCTGTCGTTTTGGTATAGAACTGAAAAATTTAAAAGTAGTTTGCACTTTTTTGTTGATTTTTATCGTTGGTATACATTTGTATTGTATTTAACACAACTAGTTTGCCACAAAAACACGAAATTCGGGTGTAGTTCCTTTGTGGATCGCTGTATACTATTGCCACCATCTGGTATTATTGAACCCATATTTTCCACCCTCCACTGTGTAATTTCCATCGTACCTATGACGTTTAATTTATTGAGCGAATAAAAACTTCTATAGTATGTGTTATTCTATGAGCGAACCACACACTTGTCATTCATGAGCATGAGATTGGTCGATAACTTTTTATCTGGCTGATAAATTTGAAAAAATATTACCAAACAAATTGTAAGATAGTGATGCGAACAACTTCTATAACATTCTTATTTGGTATCAAGAAGGGCGGTAAACCGACAATAAAGATCAACAATAGCTGACGTTCATGCTCATGAATAAGAAGTCGGTGGTTCGCTTAATGCTACATACGAAACAATATTGAGCAGGTAAAAATAAAGTTGGAATATCACTTAAATAGTTTCCAATCGCAGTCCTACATTTGTGAATCATCGAAAATTGTTCCTCAATTTCGATTTCATGAGTCATGTGTTTCTAATAGTTTGAGCACGGTGTTCGATTACATTCTCAAGCTGCTTCTTCACTAGTCTATCGTATTGTAATTCCCATAGTTGCAATTTAATTTAAATGTATTTTTTTTTTTGTATTTCTTTAGTATTTCAACAAACAGATGCATTTTCGTGATTTAATTTAATGTGAGGGCAAATTGTGTGTCTCAAGGATAAATTTCATTCTTATATTCTTATATAAATGTGTGTTCTCTATGTATTTCCAAAACAAGTGTGTTCCAGTCACATTTTTTACATATTCCTGACGAATGTCTTATACAAAGAGCATCTTCTAGACATATTTCGTATGGAAAAATAAGCCATTTTTTGATTTCGATCCGCTCGTAGATATAAACCGGTAAAGGAGTTCAATTTATAATTCTTTGACAATTTAAATCTTTTAAGCTCCCGAGTTTTATTTTTAGCTCGGGAATTGAATTTTAATTTTCAATGATTTTAAAATATTGGTCGTTACCGATTTAAAGCCTCGTATTCAGTTCTTGTGAAATTTACGTAAGGAATTTTGTCATTAACTCTAAACGGAAAATGTTGCTGCTGGGTAAATCAAGCAAATATTTCATTTATTAATCCTCACCCCAGTCCATTTTATTTGTAAAGCATGTGGGTGGCGTTACTTTTGGTTGCTAAAATTATAGAAATGTCAAAATTTCGGTCCCAAACAATTGTTTTCGTACGAAATAACTTTGGCGTAACAACCCTGTAATTGATTTTGCCTACGAAAATTTCGTTAATGGCTGAGTAACAAGCAAATGAAAATTTAGCGAAATTTCCGATTCATGAAGTTTCGTTATTTTTTATACACATACTTCTTATAACAACGAAAAAAGTGGAGAAAAGCTAAAATTAAAAATTCGAGAAAATTTAAAAATCGTTTGTAATAAAATTTGCGATGTGTTATAAAGGGACAAACCCGGCAATGCTTCAAATAATGAGAAAATTGTTTGATGTGATTAGAAATCTGCACCATTTCCAATTGATATTAAAAAAAATCAACTGAAATTTAAAATTTACTTTTGAAAACTTCAAATACATCGACTGAAATTTTAAAAATGCAGGGTGGAACAAAAGGCTCCATGGGGTTTACAAATTTAATAACCATTTCGTTTAGATTTTTTTTTCATATTATTCATAATAATTATTATTTTTTCAGATATAAATAAATAACACCTGGAGAATGAATAATGGAGAAATTCACAACTGAACAAAGAACCAGAATAATAGAATGTTACTATTTAAATCAACTCAAAGAGCTTATCTTCGAAATATTAACGTCAGAATTTCGCCCTCTGAGGCACTGATTCGTTGCTTAGCTCATCGTCACCACCAACATGGCACCGTAAGAGATTTGCCTCGAGCAAATAGACTCCGTATGTACATATAATTAGCACTGCGGAAAATATTGAAGGTGTAGAGCAAAGTGTTAACGAAACGCCCAAAAAAAGTCTATCAGAAGGCGTTCTGCTTTGCAGGGAATTTCTCGTACGTCACTACGGAGGATTTTAAAAACATACTTACTGTTATTCCCATATAAGGTGCAATTGGTGCAAGAAATTTGCCGATAATCGCAACGTCAAAATTTTGCAGTTAAATTTCAACAGTTGACCAGTTTTTGCCACCCTGTACTATTTGACATTTGAAACACATCAATTGCGTTTTAAAAAACATCAACTGATACTTGAAAGACTACTTGATACTTGAAAGATATTTAGAAGATATCAATCATGGTACAAATATAATGGTACAAATATATACAACAAGCCAAAAAGAACAGGCATTTTGTTTTTGCTCAGTGTCTGTATTCTGTCAAGCCAGCTGACAGAAAAATGATGATAATGTAAACAAATTTGAAGAAAGTGACATTTAGAAAATGATTGTGTGTTATTTGATATTTTGAAAGTGTTTAAGTGTGAAAATTAAAACGTTTCTATGAGGTTTTTACAGAGAAACATTTCAAAAACAGCAGTTGCGGCAAACCGGGGTTGGAGACAAACAAATGTAAACAAACTTTGACATAAGAGAAAAACTTACTCACACTCAGTCCTGAAAAAAGTTCAAATCAGCTGGGCTGGGCTTCTACCATTTCTTTGTACCATGATATCAATTGAAACTTAACACCCATCAATTGAAATGTAAAATACCTTAATTGAATTGTGAAAGGTATCAATTGAAATTTAGAAGACGTCAAATGAAATTTAAAAATTTAATTCCTATATAAAAACGGATAATAATTTTTAAATTTCAACTAACGAAATTTAAATGTCATTTGATTGATGTGTTTAAGATTTCAATGATGTGTCTCAAATTTTAGTTGATATGTATGTCTTAAGTTTCAGTTGATGTTTTACATTTCAATTGATGTCATTTAAATATAATTGATGTCTTTTAAATTTCAATTGATGTTTTTTAAATTTCCAACACAAATTTAAAATCTAAATTGATATTCCACAAAAATAAATTGATATTTTTGGAATTTTAATTTGACGTCATGTAGTAAAATGGTTAAAAACAATATCAAGAAATGCGAGAAAAATCGTTCGGAATGACAAAAAAAAGGTTGCAAATTTGAAATGCAAGAAACAATTTTTAGAGTGATTGGGATGTGTTAAAAATTGCGTAAAAATGAAATGAAAAAATTTCAATTCGGTATGGAATGTATTGAATCAGTAAAAAATAGTGCTTGTGGGGAGGATTAAAATGTGTGTACAGCAATTAGTATGTAGAGGGCAAGAAGGTGTATCTTAAGATTAGGAATATTGAAGAAAACTGTAGATTTAGGCCAAAAGAAATTTGTATCTTCACTTTGTTCGCTTCAACTCTCATGCGTATTTGCAGAATTTTTATACTGCGCATTATACAAAACGACTGCCAAAGGAATTTTTTTCTAACCAGTTTTGTCGTCATTTTAACTTTTACAATCATCGTCCGAACCAAATTTTAGTCTGCTCTTAGTCGGCCTTAATTAAACTTATATTCCATTTATTAGTCGAGCTCTATTACCAATCATACAAAACTAATTTTCCCGACATTTGCAGCTTTACACTTCTCATTTCAAATAATATTTCTCGTATTTTGAATTTTTTTCCTTTTTTGTCCCTTTGTAGCCACAACATCCTTACTATTCCAAAAATTTCTTTTCACATTTTCAAGGTTCATCCCTCTCTTGACATTTTTACCCCTTTTCACCACATACGGGCATTTTCACAGAAAGGTCCACCATTTGTCACATGTCGTTAGTTGATTTTTACCCCTTTTCACCACATACGGGCATTTTCACAGAAAGGTCCACCATTTGTCACATGTCGTTAGTTGATTCGTTAATTGCTTGCATTGTAAGACCTGTTAGTTTGATTGTATTCTCTTCTTTTACTAAATATAGAGCTACTTAGGGTCTGCATTTAGTAAAAGAATAGAAAGAAATCGAACTACTTGGTCCAAGAATTTACAATTAACCATGGTGACGTGATGTGACATAGCGTAGCACTTCCTGCGGGTATGCCCATTTACTATTCTTGCACTACGTTCCTCCAATCAATTTTAGCTACAATTGCCTCTTAAACGGTCCAAATACTTGCCATTCATGAGCATGAACATCAGCTATCGTAGATGTTTATTTTCGGTTAACTGCCCTTCTTGATACTCGTTCACAAAATTTTTTCGTAATATTTTTTTAGTTTCATCAGCCAGATAAAAAGTTATCGACTAAGCTTATGCTCAAGAATGACAAGTTTGTGGCTCGCTTTATATCCAAATTCGAAAAAATTCCCCCGCGAGTCGAAAAATTCGGATCACTTTCACTATAAAACTCTCACTACCAGTATAATAAACATTTAACTTCAGAGTGAATTTTTATTTTTTGTAATTTGGCTCGCTCAGGAGAGATTTATTTGAATACCTACAATTTTAGAAATTAAGTTGAGTCGCAATTTTAATTAAAAACAAAAACTATTAGTGCGATTTTTATGTTGATGGTCTGTATTTTTCGGCTCTCGAGCAGAATATTTACTTACTCTGCTCTTGGATAAATTATCTACGCAAGTGTTTCTTCGAAACGTATTTAGACCCAAACAAGCCTCTCCTGAGTGTGTTGCCGGCTTTTGCTCCAATTTATGCGGGCCCCACATTTGTCAATCATGAGCATGAACATTGGTTATCAGTGACAGTTATTTTAATTTTAACGCCACTACCGAAGAGAAACGAGAATGCAGTCGCTGCGTGTTCACATCACTAACTTGCTTGCAAACAATTTTAGTAATCTTTATTGCTGTTTGTTTATGAGCCAGAAAAAGTTATCGACAGAACTTATGATCGACCTCTTTACCAAAAACAAAGTCTATTTGTTCGATATCTGTTCTGTATCTGCTAATGAAGAATATTTGGCCAACTGACTGACATCGGTATGATGAGCTAGATAAAGCACTAGTGTGTGTGGTTCGCTTTACCCCTTACGATACCTTATTCGGTTACGGTCTTGTATTCCTCTGCATAATATCCGCGATATTATAAAAACATTGATTTATTTGTATTTTACCACCGATGTCTCGATAACTAATCGAATTCTCTAAACATTTTACTCATTATTTCCTTGTTATTTTTAAGAGTGCTACCAAAAACGACCATCGGATACAGGATGGATATCATGCGGAGAGTGCGCGGCTAGATCCGGTAATGGTTTTAAGTTGGAAATAAGTTGGCGAGATATCGGTGGATTTAAATTGATAAAATTGAAATTTTTTATATCATAAGAGCTATAAAAAAACGTAAAAACAATACCAAAGTTCCGAAGTCTAACATTAGACCCATCCACAGGAGAACGCCCCTAAGCCCGCACTAGCTGAAGGCTTAAAACAAACATGCAAAAAGTCAGGAATCTAGTGTTAGGCCTCTCCCAGAGATTGTATGACCTCCACGCAAACACCTTATATTTGAATATAACCTGGCTTAAAGGGTTTTTGGTCAAGCAATATCTCAAATAGATTGTCGATTTTTAAAACTTCAGCCCCAGATAGCAGAGCAGTTTATAATAATATTCTCTTTAATGTCCTTCGCTTATTTTTTGATCGCTACAACAAAATATCCAGCCGAACAAAATGGTAAAAAGTTTATTCATTTTTTTCTTCAACTTTAACCCAGATATCACGATAAATAAGAAAGTTATCGATAACTTTTATTGTTTCTCAGATGCTTTTGGGGCGTTCTACAATAAAAATTATCCGACTGTGAGGCCACAGATATCATACTCTTGACATGGACGATAACTTATACAATTCATAAAATTGAATTACAATTTTTGAACGGTTTTGTTAACGTGATAACGAGAGTGACAGCAACGGTTACATTCTTGTATGGTATCGTGTGTGTTTTCAAAACGACAAGAAATATCCACCAATACTCGTTCTCAACCACAGACTAGTTAGATATGAGCATGAACGTCAGCTATCGCTTAAGTTTATTGTGGATGTACGGCTCATCTTGATGCCAAATCAAAATGTAATCGAAATTGTCCGCATCACTATCATATTTACCAACTTTTTTGATAACATGGCTTCAAATTCTTCATAAAAAGTTATCGACCGAACTCATGCTCATGAATGACAAGTCTGTGGTTCACTTCAAGATTGTCCCTTGTGTTGTCCAGTTTTGGGACACCCACAAAGTAATAAATAACAGATATCGGTAGTTATCGGTAATAATAAAAGTAAACATAAAGCGAACCACAGAGAATGAGCTTGGTCGATAACATTTTATCTGATGGTGAATTTGAAAAAAATTTTACCAACACGATAGTGATGCGATGAAAATCAATTACATTCTCGTTTGGTATCAAGAAGGGCGGAAAACCGATAATAAACCTTAACGATAGCTGATGTTCATGCTCATCAATGACAAGTCTGTGGTTCGCTTAAAGATGGCACGCAGAGTTTATTTTGGAAAGCCCTTGTCAAAGGCAGTGCCGTGATAGCACCGATAAGGAAATCTCTAAAGTGGGAACCTCACAATCGGATCTTTATATAAGATATATCTGACGCTAGTTAAGGCCACGATAATGGAATCGTTGATACAACGGAATCGTTGATACAACGGAATCGTTGATACAACGGAATCGTTGGATTTGATAGGTCAGTCTGCCAACACCTTAAAGCGAAACACAAGCTTGTCCAAGGTAAAATAAGTAAGTTGAACGCAGTAGGAATTTTTTTTTTTATTTTTTTATGTCTTATAATTTAACTTGTTCCTCATCTGTCAAATTTTCGAAACGTGTGTATCTACAGAAAAGTAAACAAAAAAATCTACAATGTCAAAATACATGTGAATTTGACACAAGCAACGTACAAGTTCAAATCAGCTGTTCTAACGAGATATATTGAAGGCTCAATTGCATAACTGGCGTTTGGTCGATCTTAAATGAAGTTCTGATCATCAGCTGTGTCTGAAACATATGACCTGTTAAGCGAACCACACACTTGTTATTCATGAGCATGAGCTTGGTCGATAAATTTTTTATCTGGCCGATGAATTTGAGAGAATATTAGCAAAAAATTTTGTGAACATGATAGTGATGCCAACAACTTCGATTGCATTCTCATCAACGATATCTGAAGTTCACGCCCATGAATGACAAGTCTGTTTTGCTTTAGACAAGAAATTTCTTTTACGCGGATCACAGACTTGTCAAGCTTAACTTTTCATCTATCATTAAAATTGCAAATATTTTGCATAAACATGACAGTGATTAAAGCAACAGCGATAACTTTCCTGTTTGATAGCGGTCTGCTGATAAAACTAGAATAAATGTCAAAGATAACTGATGCTCAATGTCACGATTGACAAATGTGGTGTCTCCTTTAAAGTGAACCACAGACTTGTCATTCATGAGCATGAACATCAGCTGTCGTCGATGGTTATTGTCGGTTTGCAGACCTTCTTAATATTGAATAATATAATCGAAGCACTCTATCCCTAATCATTATCATGTCCACAAAATTTTTTGGTAATATTTTTTCTAATTCATCAGTTAGATAAAAAGTTATCGACCAAGCTCATGCTCATGAATGACAAGTCTATGGGCCGCTTTATACCCAAATTCGAACAAATTTTCCTCGCGAGTCGGAAAATTGGTGAAATGCAATATATATCGATAACTAAGCGAAAAATCTACGTGATGGAAATCGATTGATTTAATCGAACACGATTTGGCATAATAATGATGTTTTTGTGCAACTAATGGATATCAATAAATTGTTCCTCTTTTTTTCTGCTATTAAATAATGTATGCATGTATATTGAAAATCCTTTTCCCCAATATACGGAATTATGCCAATAAAACTTGTTTAAATAGTCAAACCGTATTCGATAGATTTCTTACTTGTTTCTTTTCTAAGTTTCCGTCCTACAAGAGTATTATCAGATCGCAGATTAGCTGTTACCATACTTGTGCCTGTTGTTTTAGCAATAATATCCCTGTTGGATGTGAGTAGCTCACCCATATCCACCCATGGGACGTAATGGGAAGGCTATGTCCACATGTTTGTCCAATTGGAAAGACTGCCAGAACAGTTCGGCGCAGTTGTTATAGGCTTTTAGGTTGATCCTACTTTTGCCCAATGAAACTCAGATCGAAACAAGGTCTTTGACAATTAGTGCTTTCCTGCTCAAGGGATTACGGACCAGTCGCTTGCTTCACAAATATGTCCCATACCAAAATCTCTATAACTATTATGGACTAGGATTACAAACTAATACTTACCACAGCGTTTCAAGAGACCCACATGATGATTGTAATCCATAAAAAGGGTGTCTCTAATCTATCCAAATCAGTTTCGCAGATCCTCCACGAAATCTTTCGAGGT
Organism: Phaonia tiefii; assembly: GCA_963931995.1. Taxonomy (NCBI): domain Eukaryota; kingdom Metazoa; phylum Arthropoda; class Insecta; order Diptera; family Muscidae; genus Phaonia; species Phaonia tiefii. The sequence continues at coordinate 69,436,351 of OZ008370.1, forward strand.
TTGGCAACTCTAGTCGTGTACTCCCGAAGATGAAAAAAGGAGTAGAGGATGGGGAGCATATTCGACGCAGTAGAATAAATTGAACGGAGGAGGTCAAAGTGTGACCATGAACACAAAATTACCGTATTTCAGAAGCTTAAGGCGAAAGAAAAATTAAAGATACTTTAAAATTCCAAAATTTTTCTGTAATAGACAACAGGCGGAGGAGGCCAAGCAATGAGTGAGTAGCAGAAGTGGTCGTATTAGAAACTGGGTGTGTCTATGGCTGAACAACAACACAAGATTTCACTTTAAACAACGCCATTTGCCACATTCATTTGCACTATTCACATAATTTTCAAGGATTTTCTTCAGCTTTTTCATATGTATGAACTTCATGGAACTTCATCAGCTCTCTTATAAGCCATTTTCCATTTGTTACTATGTATTATGCACTTATTTTCTTCAATGGATACACTAATTTTTCATCTTTATTAGCAATAAAAAATCGATAAAAATACGTTTTTTTTTTATTTTACTATCCAGCACAAACAGCAGCACACAGGAGAAGAGCGTAATGACGGGTCGGATTTATATTCTTATTGAGCAATTGATTATTAGCCGAATGGCTGGGAATTCTTGGGCAATTTCATGGAATTCATTTGCACTGGATTTTTTGTGGATTTTACCTCTTTTTTGCAATATATTCGCACAATTTTTACGAAATTTTTTGCAATTTTCTTCTGAACCCGATTTAATTCAATACAAAACGCACGGCCGACGACGAAGAAACTTGCTTTAAACAAATTTTTTTGTAGCACAAACGTCGACGACGTCAACGAAAGAAAAAACACACACAACCAACGAACGAGCGAACAAACGAACCTAACCTAACAACCCACATGAGGTCTGATGTTGCCGTTGCATGCCTAACACAACACATCGAACATGATAGTCTGTGATTTATACTGCAACTGAGTTCTTCTTCTTCGTGCAGTTAAACAAATAAATAATTGCGATTATTTACAATAAATTCGATTTATTTCCAATTTGTTTAAAGATATTTGTAATTTCCTTATGGTTTAACCGTTTCATCGTCTTGCGATAAGGCAGATCTACATTGCTGGAATGATTGTCATTCATCCACCACGCTGGTTTTGTGTTGGTGGTTCGAAGATGTTGGTTTCATACCATCAACACGTTTTCTTTATTCACCACCACCACACCAGTACCCCACTCAACCAAACTGTGTCTCACAGTCACCACCACGGACTGGTATTGTTTGTATGCGCGGTGTTGCCATTCATTTGTTCTTTTGTGTATTTCTTCATTCTTTTTCTCTTCGTTGTTTTTGTTTTCTTTTTTTTTTTTTTTGCAGTTTTTCCAATTTTCTTTGCAAAATGAGTTTTTGTTTCTTGTTTATCTTTTCTCTCCACATTCGTTCATCTTTTGTATATACACATACATATTTACGTATGTACATACATACATATATGTATGTATTTAAGTGTGTGTGATTTGTATCTGCGTTTTTTGTCGGCCTCTGCTACTGCGGCAGCTTTTGTTGTCGTTGTTATTGTTGCCGTTGTACTATGTGTCGGTTTCATGTGGCATTGCTGCCACATTTCATTTGTATTGGACAAGTGAAAATTTATGTGCAAGTTTTTCCTCTGTTTGCCACATGGAAAGTTGGGGAAATGAATCCCAGCAATCGCATGGTCACCCCTAACAACAGCGAGAGAATGGAATTAGTCTAAACAACATAATTAATAGGTGTGTACATTTTTCTTTGTATCATTCTTTATGATCTGAAAAAATCGCATGCGGATTAATAAATTATTATACAATTTACAGAATTGGTTAAAATACCTAATATTGATTATTGAATAAAGAAAGGTGGCATTCTCTCAAGTTGGGAAAGAAAAAATATGTTGGAAATGTGGCAAAAATTCTAACTAACGACCTTATCATACAAATCATATTCACTTCACTTGCCATTTTCAACACCGTATACTAATCATACTAATGGTAATTTCGTTTTTTAAAAATAATGTTGCCCTTGTATGAGGCGACATTTAAAAAATGTTGCCACCGCCCCTTCAAAGTTGTGCATTTTTTGGGCGAGAAACGAACATAGAAATGTTGCATTTTCTCACAGCTGTATGCTATTTTAACTACATAAGTTATTCGGCCAGTCTTCGTACAGACTGGTCGCAAGTTAACCAACACGAATGGTATTTTTGGTTGTTCCCGCTTAACTACAAATTCGGTCACTTTGTTGGACAAGGTAAGCGAGTTTAACTGAAGCCGCTTAAATAAACCTTGCTCTCCCTACAAATGGTAGAAAAATTAGGTTAGCGAGGACAAATAACACAAACAAAATGACAGAAAATTTGCCATTTTGTCGGGCAACATTCTGCCCCATGACTCGTTGAGAGGGCAGAAAATGCACCATTTTTGCACTTTTTGAGTGAAACATTCTCAGAGACGAACACAAAACCTACAAGTGGGGTTGCACTTTTTTTCACAATCAAACACGAAAAGGCACTTTTATTGTAGTTTATAATTCACTTCGTGCTTGCGTTTGCTTACGAAAGCTGTCACTGATATTTGTGGTTTATAGAGTTGCCCATCTACAACAAAAAATAATAGATTAGAAAAAGTTATCTTAAGTGAACTGTACACAATGAAAAAGATTTGAAAAAAATAGCTCTATTTCAATGGATCAACATATTTCAAGAAGGCTATGCACCGTCGGTGGTGCAATGGTAGTGTGCGCGCCTCTTGTACGTGAGATCCTGGGTTCGATCCCTGCTCAGACCAGCTTAAAATTTCTTTCGGTGGCGGTCACCTCGCATAGTGACGGCGACACTATCGAGTATTTAGCCATAAAAAAGCTTAGCCGTACGGAATCGGTGTAAAACTGTAGGTCCCAATCACTGAGTGAAAAACTGGAAAGTGCACAGCTCAGTGATTGTGAGAAGCTTTCCCCTGTCCCTTCATGGAATGTAATGGGAAACCATTTTTTATTTATTTTTTTTTTATTGTTTATAATACTGCAAATAACACCAATATTTAAGGAAATTTATAAAAAGTGTGTAAAAAACCCAGGTTCTTATGGGTTGCAATGTCGAATAAATTTTCGAATCTTTACTAAATGAGTTGTCTTTGCAAAAATACACGTGTCGATTGGGCGTATTTAAAATGTATTGATTCTTTTGTTTAATTATGTCTTAACATCAAGTGATGTCTATAATAATATTTTTTATATAATTTTTTTAAATATAATTGTAATAGTTTTGCAACCCATTATTTATTTGTACTTTCCATTTCTAATTTATTATTGTAAAAAATAATTTCAGTGAGTAAACAACATAATTTTGAATTATTTAAAAAAAAATTGACCATGTCCGTAGATTGCATTCCAGCCAAAATTGCCAACTACTTTGAATTTGGCAGCTGACGCGATTAATAACGTTACGCTGCGTTTTATAAACTGCCCTTTAAATACCGTGACGCAACGCAGGTAGTCACGGAACAGCTGTAACGTTTTATAATCTACCAAAACGACAAAAGTAACGCGAAGTAACTGATTCACGACACTAATTGTGTCTTTAATATGTTCGAATCTTCCAAACGGATTTTCTCAACGCTTTTATAGTCGGCCACGTCGATATTAAACATTAATTTTATTTTTTTAAACATGGACACTATTCATTTGCCGATATTCGATAATTTTCAAAATTTTTGATTACAAGGAGCAATTTATTTAAAAAACCTAATACACCCAGCGAAATAATTATAAAGGCTATATATTTTTCTCGGTACTCTCAATGCATTGCGTTTTTGGTGTAGAATTTTAATGCATATATGTGTCATTAGGTATATTATGTCAGAGAATGTAATCATTCGATATCTTTTACAAGTTAATTAAAAAGCGGCGTTGTTTTTTGTATTTCGGGTGCGAAATATATATAAAGGCAACATGAAAAAGAAACCGAATTCGAACAGTAGTAAATAGGAACTTAAACAGAAGTGAGTTTTATTTGGTTGTTGTTTTATTATTTTAAAATTAACGTAGGTAAAATTTAAAAAAAAATATTTATAAAGAATACCTGGAGGAAAGTACCTAAGTAAAGAAGAATAGGGAAGAATAGGAAATTTAAGATTATCATGATGAAGGGCTGTTCAATTGGGAAATTTCGAGGCGATTGAAAAGATCTAGCTGTGTCAATGACAATTTTATAAAATAGGATGGTCAATATGGAAACACAAAACGTCCAGGAAGGACATCACTGATCAATGGCAGCGCCAAAAGAGAGATCAGAAGGGTTGCTGTTAAAGAAAACTTCGGCGATAAGAAAATTATTGCTGAATTGAGCTTGGGAGCAGGGTTGCGTCGTGTTCAACAAATAATGAAACGCGATTTGCAACTGTCATATGGGAAAAAGTAATTTGTGTTCCAGAATTTATCATCCAGCAGGACAACGCAACAGTACATCGGTCGAAGAAAACTCTAAAGTTTCTGGAGTCCAGAAATAATACAAACTCTCGACTGGCCTGCACTTAGTTCTGATCTCTACCCTATCTAGAACCTCTGATATATTTACCTACCCAAGTTTACCACCCAGGACTCCAGTTGAAGAATGTCAAGGATCAAAGAGTATCAATACCAGAAAATGGAAGATAACTGACCTTGCGCATATTCATTCGTTGATAAACTCAATGCCAAGATGCTTAGTATAAGTTATTAGCGATAATGGAGATCAAATGTCTTACGAAACTTTTTAGAATATTCAAATAAACCTTTTGCCTTTATAAATATTTCGCACTAGTAATTAATTTATTTTTGTTGATTCATCGTGAAGAAGTCATATTCATAGTATTTTTGCTGAAAAGTATTTAGTTTTGAAAGGACTAATATAATATAAAATAAAACCTTGAAAATTCCTCACAACATTTGGAAAAAACAAAAAATGATTTTGCCTTTATATTTATTTCTCTGGGTGTATGTAGCTCATAAGAAATAGAAAAATTTATTTGACAATTTAACAAAATCGGCACTACCGAGGGATAGAGCACGACATCCGAGCTCTCTCGGTCCACTAATGTTTTTCGGTAGCACATTTCAAAATAAGCCGGGAAAATTAAATAACATTGTTCGACAAATCGCTTAGTTATCGAGATATCGGTGGCTGACAGATAAATCAATGTTTTCGTTTCTATAACCGGAGACAAATAAACTGAAAGCTTGTCCGAAGCCGGTATTGGGCCCATCACAGCGACAATAATCCCTAACCTCGGCCGAAGTCCGGCCACACAGAAAGCTCACACACACATCCAGAGGAGAAAATCCTTACGCTCTGCCGAAAGCCGGTCACATAGAAAGCTTTATTAAGCAAAAAATATTGAGGACAAAACAGCGTGTGTCGAGAAAAATCATCTCAACCCCAGATACATGTCTGGGTAACTAAGCGAGTTATCGATCATTTTTATTAAGTTTTTCGGCTTAGTTTGGGATGTTGTACAAAAGAAAAGTTATTGGATTAAGGGGTGCCGGATATCGTACTCTTGCGCAACCATATGACAATTTACTATTTACTTTTACTCGATAACAATTCTAGCAGTAATAACTAGTAAAATTTTGTAAGATAGAATGTTACATTTGTCTTTTCTCCCTAAAGCCAAGTACTAAGACCGCTCACGTGAAATATATTGAGCTACATCAATTTGTTTCGCTGCGAAATGGATCATCAACATATCAGTGATGACTATATTATTCAGTGTTATATCAAGTTTATTTTACACTAAAAATCTATTTTTGTTCAGAAATTGAGCGACAGTAGACAACAACATTGCTCATATGTTCCTTCAATTTGATTGGTCGTTGCATTTTCCTTAGCAACACTAAATTATTGAAGTGTAAATGTTGCTTATCTTTCGCGTGAACGACTAAACTAATACACGTGCGAAAATATTTCGTTGATATTCCGCAAGAATTTTTTGTATGGAGTTTTGTAAAATTAGCGAGTTGGATAACTTTTCCAGTATAAATTATCAAGTAACTAGTATTTGGAGAGTGTGAATGTTTTGAATTGAGATATATCGCATTAATAAAAAAAACCCTATCAGATTATTTCAGTTTGACAGATGACAGGTTTGAACAGATCTCAGTAGACTGCAACTAAGCCTCTGGTGATGAAGTTCACAAATTTCGAAACGATCGTCACATTGTGAATTTAAATCATACTTGTGACCATAGAGTAAATATGGGTAGAGAAAATCTTTCACTCACCAAATTTCTGACATTTGTCCTCGTGTGATGTATACGTTTGATGTTGAAAAGAATTGCTTTACTAATACCATATAGAGGCAATGGTTCAAAACAACGAACAAAATAACAACAACGGCATTTCGTTTTGTGTGTTAAAATTATTGTGTTAAATACAACACAAAGGTACGCTAACAATAACAGTCAATAAATAAGTTTAAAAGACATTTAAATTCCACAGTTTTTCACCAAAACGACATGAAAATTTAAAGCAAGAAGTTATTGTAATTCCACCTGGTGTATATCACTTTTCGTCAAACATCTCTCTATCATACCGACCGCATCACGAAGAGTGTGAAAGGAAACGTCAGATGAGACAAATGGCGGCTCTACTATAAATTTACTCTATGCTTGTGACTGTTGGAAATTGTATGTTAAAAAATATAACTTTCAAGCTAAATTATACTTTACTATTTCTTAAGTCCAAAACGCCATAAAGCGGGACTTCTCTGTAAAAACCGGGATTGAAATCCAAGGCGGGATGAGACATCGAAATGCGCGATTGCGCGGAGGGGTTGATTCCGAGAAGTGCATATGTCGAAATGGTGGTTTTTAGTTCGGTTCCAAGAGATGTACCCCTAGGTATAAAGCGATAAGGTTAATTTTTGGTGTGCATTAGCTTTTTATCATACCTCGAATTTCTGCAAAGTTTCAGTGAAAGAGATCAAGCGAACAGTCAACAGTTATTGAACCTCCCCCTGCTAAAGATTAATTTTCGTCGAATTTCTCTCATTTGCACAAACCTACGACGAAGAGTCTGAAATGAAACGTCAGATGAGAGAATAAAATACTCTACCCTAAATTCCTCTATGGCTCTTACTAAGATCAACATTTCACGTGAAATTTTACAAAATATAGGCAAATGTATTGCATTTTATTGAATTTCATAGAAAAATAAATTACCTATCCCTGCAGTGGCAATAAAACTTCTATTATTTTTTTTTTGTGTGTGGGAACAACAATTTCATTAGAGCTGAATACAGGCTTTAATTCTTGACGTTGCTTTTGTGATTAACGGTTAAAGCCTGGTCCCAAACAATTGTTTTCGTACGAAATAACATTGGCGTAACAACCCTGTACTTGATTTTGCCTACGAAATTTTCGCATAGACGTGAGTACCAAGCAAATGTAAAGTTGTCGAAATTTTCGGTTCATACAATTTTCGTTAGTTTTTATACACGTACTGCTTATGGCAACGAAAGTTTTATAAAAGCTGAATACCACGTATTTTATTTTTGAACTGGTTTTTTTCACAGCTTATACTAACTACACATGCACAGAGGATTCTTTCATTTCGATTACATTAACAGCTGATTATTGTACTGAAAAACAGATGTTTGGTTAAACCAAATCTCCAAACACGATACTTCGATTGCAGTGTGTTCATGGTTTTACCTTAGGAACTGAGAAGTCTTACGGCCTTATTCATAAAAACAATAAATTAGCTCTAAAACATTCTTCAGTTTTTGAAAGCTTTAAGATTTAGTGAAGATTTTAGTGATTAAGAACGAAGCTATTCGATGTCTGGGCAGAATAATGGGACCAGGCGGGTTCTATGTCACAGCTGATCAACCTTAGAGTTGGCGAAACATGCAGAATAAAGTAAGAAAGCGAAACAGCGATAGATGACTGGAAGTATGTAGGGTTGCTTAATGCATTTTTCACACATCTGCCTTTTGTGTATCGAACCAAAAGTACAAAACTCATCAACTGTGAGTAATTTTGTGAGAATTAAATCGAGGAAAAAAGGGATAATAAGTGAAATAAAGCAAAATGCAATGAATGTTACGGTAAAATTATTTATAGAGATTGCAATTAAAACACAAATTTATTAAAATCAAGATTTTTCTCATTCTGTGTGGGTTGCCAAGTTTGTATAACTCTGTGCTCCAACTTTTCCAGTGACTTTTCTTGGATTCCGGTCCAAGAAAAACAGCTGTTGCAAACTCTTAGTATATTACTCTATGAATGGGACATTATAAACGACACAAATAGCACCAAAATAATTCAGTGTGTTTAAATCACATAAAAATTTCAGTGAAATGGAAACAAATTAATTTTTTTTTGTGTATAAATGCGGATAAAATAGCCTTAAAACATGTTTATAGTCCACTCGAAATCTAAAGATATCAGATTTCGTGGCCTAATCATCTGATTTTCCATACACAAATCAGCTGTTCCTGTGAATGGAATCTAGAAAATCGAGATTTCGGTTGCAGCATAAACGCGGTATTAAAGAAGGGTTACACGTTCAAAAAAGTGAACTGTTAATAGGTTTTTGTCGGTTATGAGTACAATTTTGGGGCTTTACCTTCTTAAACCATTAATAAACTTTTTATGAATAAGGCCGTAAGACTTTGTAAATATGTATATATTTTAGTCTGGTGTATTATAATCAAATAAAAACACAGTATTCATTTGTTGAGGGTTACGGCCTTGGGAATTTCAGGTGGCGATATATTTATGAAGTGGCGTTCCATTCCTGGATCAAAGGTTCCTTCAAAGGTGAAATAGATTGAATTTTTTCTACTGCCCTCTTCATGTGATACCATAAACACGTCGCGCAATTGTTTTTTACAATTTGTTTTTGCATTTCAATTAAATGGTCATAACTTTGTAACGGTAAGACCTCTGGGCTTCGTTTAGGTCATTTTGGAAAGGTAAGAGGTATGGCTATCATAAGTTACCTACCATCTGGCTGAGCAAATTGAGGTTATGTGAAATTTTTTTTTGGCATTTTTTTCCGAAAGCTCTGTATCTCGGCGATTTGACTTTTTTCTACTTTTTTTATTGATTCTGAAAGGCCTCTTAAACCCCTTTCCAACAAGCCCACTCTCTCAGAAGTTAGCAACTTTACCCTACTACCCTCCGACCCCCAATCCAAAAATTTTGAACTCGTTACCATTTCGCACCCTTGCATTTTCGGATATGGTCCTAGTGGAATTTTCTTCATGAAATGAGCCAAGGAATACGCTGGAGAAATTTGCCCGGAACTTCCTGAATCACCCTGTATATATAAAAATGGATGTATGTGTGTATGTTACGAATGTACCCGAAAACGGCTGGACCGATTTTGATGAAATTGTCAGACAATATTCAGAATCATCTAGCGGATGACATAGGCTATACAGCGCTCTGACGACTTTTCTAATAGACCAATAGACCGATTATTATGAAAATTTCACAATGTGGTACTGACGACCTGCTGATACTCCTTGACTATACTTGGTTGTGATTGGATAAAGAAATTTAAAATGGCTATATTTCATGAACTGTCGGAGATATGAAGATGAGATTTGGTATATTGTATGTTGTTGGGACAGTATGAATTACAGCCAGGGTGAAAGTGGGCGGTGCCATGCCCCTTTGAAAGAAACCGATATAATAGCCATAACTATAGTTTGAAACGTAATGGAAGAACAAATTTTGTTCACCCTTTGACATTACAAAAACTTTGATGGCAAAACGTAGTTTGCCGGGTCCAGCTAGTTGTAAATAAAACAAAAATTTTTTAGAGAATTATCTGAATATTTTTATTATGATAGAAGGATCTAGACAATTATGTGTGAAACAAAATATCCGCCAAATGTTCGCCACGGTGGTCCATATTTTCAATGAGTCAGAAACATAATTGATGTTCAATGAAGTTAATGTGCCGAATTGTCTCACCCTTTAGCACTTGAATTGTTCTTGGCTTATTGACGCACACTTTTTCTTTTAAATTTTTACAAAGAAAGAAGTCCAACGGTGTCAAATCACATTATCGTGGCGGCCAATTAACATCGCCACGACGTGAGATAACACGGCCATTGAATTTCTCGCACAAAAGCAGTGTTGCCAGAGACGACTAAAAAATTATGCCAAATCTCCTCAAATATTGTGCTGTTTGCAAAATCATTATGCTAAAATTTACTTTTTGTCTTTTTTGTAATTCTGACTCCACAACACTTATAGACCTCCAAGAAATGGGTGGTCATGTTGCCTTTAAACATCTGTTATACGTTACGCTAAAAATAAGTATGTATATATTTTGATTTTGTATAGCCAGTATATTAATTTTAACAAAACTCTAACTTAAAATATTTTAAGAATTTCTACAACAACAACGATAGGCAAAGAAGTATCACATTTTTTTAAATAAAACTTCAAAAATTTTTTTAAATAAAACTTCAAAAATAAATTTATAATTTTGTTGAGATCCATTGTTTTTAACAATTTCTTTTAATCATCTTCGAATAGAATTTCCCAAATTTTCGATAATTTCTTTTGGAATCCGTTCCAATTATCCAAAAGAGTGATCAAATCGTATCTACATCGAAATTTTCTTTGTCAGATATTACTCTTATAATGAACCCGCAGATTTTCCCTGGAGTTTATATCTGGAGTTTCGTGAAGAACTTCTATCGAATTTAGACCATTTTACAAAAGTCAAACAAATTAATAGCCTGACGAATAATTTCTTTTAAAACATGTATTGTTTGTCTTTAGATTTACTTAAATGTGGACGAAAATCTTACTGGAAGAGCTTAGTTAGATTAGAATGTGATGTTTAAAATGGCAAGTGAAGTGAATGTGACTTGTGTGATAAGGTTGGAAGTTAATAATCGCCCTTAAGTACATTTTGCATCGGTTTTTCATTCCTGATTTTAGAAAAGCATTTTGATATCCCTAGTAACAAATTTATAAGGAATTTTGTCATTTACCCCTACACGGAAATTTTTAAAATGGTCAATATATTTCTGATATTTCATGAATTATATTTTTGCTTTTACGCCTGTGGACTAACTTTGCTTGGTAAAGTAGTCGGAATATCAAATTTTCTGTACCAGACAATTGTTACCGTACGAAATTCCTTTGGCATAACAGCCCTGTAATTGATTTTGTTTACGAAATTTTCGAAAAACAGGGTAGTGAGTACCAGCCAAATATAACGATATACCGATAAATATGCTGTAAAAATCGATTTTCAGATAAATTAAAGAGAGAATCTTTCAATACAAGAAATTGTGCCGTTTGGAAAAAATTTATGCTAAAAAACTGCACTAAAATTAAAAAAAGTGGAAAAATGTTGAGAAAATTGTGCTAAACGGTGCTTGACATAATTTTTCAAAAAATAAGTGCTAAACCCAAAAAAATTGTGCCAAAATGGCATAAATTATGTGAACAAGGTAACACTGCACAAAAGAGGTATTAGTGGTCTTCTTGAAAGCTCGAAAGAACCTCGAAAACATCGTAAACTTGCACAGCAAACGTCAAAACAAACAAATTTCCCATACAAAGCGACTTGCTCAAAAGTGGAGTTTTCGAGGCAAAATTGCTGCGCAAACGTGGGATGGAGAAACGTGTAAACTTTTGACATTTCGTTGTCATCTGACTCGGATGGATAAATAAGGTGATAGCACTAGAACAGTAGAAAAAGTACACATACATAATACATGCAATTGCTACTGCTACCACCTTATGTATCCATCTTGGTCAGCTGATATGGTTTTGAGCACAACTACGCTGAGCAACTTTACCGGGTGCCTCATGCAACGGTGCGAGGGAAACTTGCGCTGAGCAAAAGTTCTCGGCTTTCACGTTTGCATGAATGCCGCTATTGTTTCGTTGGCTGTGTGGCAAGTGGCACCATCCTGTTGGAACCACATATCGTCCAGGTCCATATCCTCAATTTCTGGCCATAAGAATTTATCATGCTGACCAAAAAAATCACGAAACGCACGAAATGCGTTTTGGTTCGAACTGCAATTTTCGTAAAAGGCTTCAACAATCTTAATGCGCTGCTCAATTCTGTACCTCTCCATGGTTGAATTTGTCAAACACTGAAACAATGAAATGTCAAATTAAGTTGGACAAAAAACTTGACGTTAAGGTGTGAGTCACAATTAACATCGTGCATTATGGTTGGACCACCCTCTACATATTTGATCAGCTGTCTCATCGGTACCCCTTGGCAATAATTTCCTCGCCTGCATTTTAGGATCCGTTTCCACCAAAAATATGAGATTTCACGTGATACCTGTTTAGATAAAATATGAAAAGATAAAAATATACAAATCCATACATACATTTTCTACTCCATTGAAAGCCATACAACCCCAGATCATGACGCATATGCATGATTTACGGTTGTATTCACATTTTTGGGCAGAGCATTAGGTTCTTCGTAATCTTTAGTACGCACGTCCCTCTCCAGCAAATACCATAAACTACTTACATACATATGTACATTCATTGATAAAAATAACATGGTCCCAGAATTTAGAAAGATTTAAATGAATACTTTGTTTTTGTTTTGTATATTCCAAGCGTTTGCTAATATTAATGTTCCGCATCAGGGGTTTCCTTCTATCTATGAATTCTAAAAAAAAATCGTGTCCCATAACATCCCATGAAGGGATTGAGGAGAGCTTCTCACAATCAGTGAGATGTGCGCTTTCTAATTTTACACTCACTCATTGAGACCTACAGTTTTACACCGGTTCCGAACGGTAGTTTGAGAAGCTTTTTCATGACTAAGTACTCGATAGTGTCGCCATCACTAAGCGAGGTGACCGTCGTCGAAAGAAATGTAAGGTGGTCTGAGCAGGGATCGAACCCACGTTCTCATGTACAAGAGACGCGCACACTAACCATTGCACTACCGACGGCTATATATAAATTTAACTTGTTTCCATACTGCCATCGAAATCTCTTGTTTGGTGATTTCGTTTAACCAACCAACTGTTTTTCAATACAATAATCAGCTGTTAATTTTCCAAATGAGAGAATCCAGCTCCAGTGTGAATTCAGCATGGTACAATAATATCTTCATGGTAATAGCAGCGCGCGTTGTTGTTGTTTTAGGCAGCAACAACAGGCATTTTGTTTTTGTTCTATTCGCTTCAGCTGTCAAACTCTACACAAATAAATACCAACAACACAAGAATGCAAAAGAGTACAAAAACAAAATACATGTGAGTGTGACAGCTGAAGCGAAGAACCTCATGAAAAAAAATGAAAACAGATGTTCTTACGACTTTACCATGAACATATTATTCTACCATGGAATGCAGTATACACCAATATAGGAGAACGTGTGGGAATCGGCATAAATCGGCCGATACTGCTGCAATTTCACGTTCGATATTCGTACGAAGTTCATCAATCGTCGCTGGCTTGTTGGCAAAGACCATAGACTTGACGTAGCCCCACAGGAAATAATCTAACGGCGTCAAATCGCACGACCGAGGCGGCCAATCGACTGGGCCATTTCGTGAGATAACACGTTCACCAAACTTGGTGGCACTCGCTGTGTGGCTTGTGGCGCCGTCCTGTTGGAACCACATGTTCTCCAAGTCCATATTATCCACTTGGGGCCAAAAATATTCGGTTATCATTGAACGGTAGCGATTCGCATTCACAGTAATTTGCCGGTCTTGATCATCACGGAAGAAGTACGGCCCAATGACGCCGCCGGCACATAAACCGCACCAAACCGTAATTTTTTCGGGATGCAATGATGACTCATGGATTACGTGTGGATTGCTGTCTGACCAATAACGCCTATTTTTGCTTATTGACGAAGCCATTGAGCCAGAAATGAGCCTCATCGCTGAAGACGATAATTTGGACGTAGCGCTCTTAAAGTTGAGGCCACTGACTCCAAATTTCGGTAGTAAATTTTAATAATTTCGACTCATTGTTGGCTCGTATATCTTTCCATGATGAAATGGCAAACCTCACTGAAGAAAAATGACAAAAGAGCGTGAAAAAATATGGCGTCGTTTGCTGTCCCTATCGATTTACTTTTGTGGCGTCTCTGTTGAAAAACCCGTTATTGACATACATGCATATGTATGTATGTATGTATGTACATAACAGATTTTGGAACAGACCTAGTATAGATCGGCACGTCCAATTTTTTTTGTTTTTTTTTTGGGTGTAGGGATCGTTATTTTAAGTAAAAAAAGTAAAATAAAAAAATCGGGGGGAACCCCTATTTTGGGAGTTACGGGCCAAGTAGCCCTCGCAGGGACCTATGTTGCTCGCACCGTGTGGTAGAACTTTTGGAAAATCGTTAAATTTATATTGCAATAGTCAGGCTCAGGCAGGGGGGTTAAAATTCCCTCTGTACCTGAAGTCGATGTGTGGCAAAATCCGAAAAATCACTCGATTGTTTTAAAAAAAAATATTTTCTGGATATTTTTAAAAATCCGATATCTGGATAACTAAGACAGTTATCGAAAAAATGTATTTAATTTTTTTTGTTTATTTCGACTCGTTTTACACAAAAAAGTTGTGAAATCGGTCCCATAACACGGCACTACACTCGTAGTATCATCCTGTATGTCCGAACTTTGGGGGCCCACAACTCCGAAAATAGGCGTTGCCCCCGATTTTTTTATTTAATTTTTTTTACTTAAAATTAAAAGTTCTATCCAATGGTAATAGTTTGGAGCCGAAGCGAGTTGCCGACCTATTCTAGGTTTAAGCCCAGATTTTTTGTAGATATTTGCACATGCAATTTCCGGAACCATATCGATCAAAGTGAATCTTTGATGACAATTCAAATTTCGCACTAAGTTTTGTGTATCCCTATAGTGTGTGATGACGTGACCTTAGAACAACAAGGTTTCACTGACAATTTTTGATAAATTCATCTGCATATCTCATAGTATTAAAATGGACATGCCGTTGCGATTACTGCTGCCGTCATAATTATATCTCGTATTGTTGACGAGATATCTAATGGAATATGTATACAACTAACTACAAACATATTTTCCTGTAGTCATTTGGTTAACAAAGTGCATTCAATCTGGTACTTCTCAAAAATTACTTGGTACATTTAGAACCTTGTTGTTCTAAGGTCGCGATGATATAACTAAATACTTGTGGAGAAGGGAGCTGATGATATGCCTTGGTGGTCATTGAAATAGGTTTGTATATTCCCAACCATTTACCATAATATTCAATGTCACAGTACCTAAGTACATACATACATATGTATGTGGGTATATCTTTTTGAAATTTTCTATTAAAATTTACTGTTTTCTATGAAAAAGTACTTTTAATAGTTATTGATCTGTACCGGATTTATTTATACATACTTATTTATAAATAACATAACAACTTAAAGATCGGATAATACAAATTCAAACGGATATTCAAATTCACTTTAGGTGAAAATAGAATATATGTATGTATGTATGTAGAACACACTCGTATGTACATACATATCTATGAATGTTGGATGACAGCACTGCGTTAATATTCCGCGATCGGTATTTTCTGCCGTCATATAGTACAATCGCTTTCATTTCAGACAAAACAATTATTTTCTATTACGCACCTACAGCCCATAAACCGCATTGAGACTGTATGACATCCATACTTATGTAAGTAGATATATATGTAAGTATGTAAGTACATATGTATGTAAGTACATATATAGATCAACATTCTATACATTTGTATGTACATACACACATGCATATATATTTACCTACATACAGTAGATACATATGTATGTATGTATGTACATACATATCTTGATTAAATGTCAATTTCCTTCTCGTGCACACAAACATATGTACATATGTATGTATGTATGTACATACATATGTATGTTTGCTAAGACAACAGGCCCTTGTAACTGCTATTTTTTGCATGATCAAACATTCAATAAAAACTTCCAAACAATTGTTCAAACAAACAAAAGCCAAATTTGTATTCTGAAAAAAATACTCAAAACAGCACAAAAAAAATAAATAAAAATTACCTAAAAAATAACAGACACAAGAAACTTAAAGCAGCTTAAATTCATATTGATTTGCTTGATAAAGAAGAAGAGAAAAACATTAAATGTGTTTTTTTTTTGTATTTTGCACAACGAAAAAAATAAACCCATACACACACACACTCGGTTGCACACATACAAATAAATCTGCTAAAGTGAAATGTGGCAACAAGGCAACGTGATAAATGTGCTATGTTGTCAGAGTTCATATTGTTGTTATGTGTGTTCGTGTGTTTTGCTGTTTTCACTGCTGACTCTGCTGTGTGGTGCGGTGCGATGTGCTGCTCCTATTGTTGTTACTGTAGCCAGTTTTTTTTTCTCTCACTCGTTCTCGTTTTTTTGTTGTTGCTTCTTTGGGTTTCATTTGCTTTTGTTGGCTATGTCGTCGTCATCGTTGTTTTTGTAGTTACTGCTGCTGGCGTTGTCGTTGTTGTTGTTATAATAATAATTATTTTTATACACCTCATCTGCAATTTATATCAAATATAAATAAAAATGGAAATAAAATGAAGTAGTAGCAGAAGAAGAAACAACAACAGCAACGACAACTGTGTGCTAAGGCAACAACGAAGAGGATGGAAAACAAACCCCGCATGTAGGGTTGCCAACAGTCGGGTAAAATACGTTTAACAAATACGAGTTTTAATACTGCAATAATAGACATCAGTAATCCACCAATAAGGGCTCCCAATACAAATTTGGAAATTTGAATTAAAATGACAAGGAAAAAATTGAAAATTTATTTCTTTTATACATAAACTAATGATCCAATCCTGAAAGATGTATAAAACATGCAGACAAAAATGTAAAATAGTTACATACTTATGTAAGCAATAATATTGAAATTGTAATTGAACAGAAATACTTGGATAAATAAATGAGACTTGCAAACACCAATAAGGGAAAGCGGAGTTTGTTGCATCGCAATGCTATGGCGTACGTACATACATATGTAAGTACGTACCTAACCTTCGGGTTGGGGACCGTTTGATTAGGGTCATGGACGGGTAAAGTACCTCGGGGCTAGGGTTGCCAGACGTAATGTTTTCAGCAGTACATGTACTTCTTTTAATCCTCTGTACTTCTTTTTGTACTTATGCCAACGATAAATACGAAAATGTTACTTATTCATACCAAAAATCGTACATAAATATTTATATAGAAGACCGTTTTACTTTAAACAATAACAAATTTGAAAAACTTCCCATTTTTAACCTTAATTCAAACAACTCATTTCCTTCATGTCGTAATTGAATTATTTTCAATCAAATAAACTGGCTTAGATCAACTCTTTGACGAATTTATATCATACTAGCTGACCCGGCAGTTGGCCGTCGGTGGTGCAATGGTTAGTGTGCGCGGCTCTTGTACATGAGATCCTGGGTTCAAACCCTGCTCTGACCACCTTTAAATTTCTTTCGGCGGCGGTCACCCCGCATAGTGACGACGACACTATCGAGTATATAGCCATGAAAAAGCTTCTCAAAATACCGTTCGGAATCGGTGTAAAAATTGTAGGTCCCAATCAGTGAGTGAAAACTGGAAAGCGCACAGCTCAGTGATTGTGAGAAGTCCTCCCCGGTCCCTTCATGGGATGTAATGGGAAACCATTTATTTATTTTATTTAGCTGACCCGGCAGACGTTGTCCTGCAAATTTTGTTCAAATACCGTTAGCAGGAGCAGAAATAATGGATTTTTAATTTGTGGTTTGTATGGGAGGTACCACGCCCCTTTGTCCAATTGGACCGAATAGTAAATCTAAACCACCCAGGGCGCCACCCAAACACATACAAAAAAATTTATTCAAATCGGTTCAGAAGTTTAGGAGGAGTTCAGTCACAAACACACGTGCAATAGGGTTATATATATGTATAAAGATTATTACGACGCATTTATTTTATATTTGAAGTTTGAAATGCTTTTGCTGAAAAGAAAAATCCGTTTAAGAAAAATGGAAAGAGATCCCAGAAGTTGGTCATTTCCAAATTTCTGAACTATCTGTAAATTAGTATTTTCAATTCCTCGCTCTAATGCGGCATCTGAAAGAATATTCAGTTTGATGTTTAATTTTTGGATAAAAAAACAATATAAACTTCTAATTCAAAATTTAGAAAACGAATTAAAAAACTAATTTTACGTACACTTGTAATGAAATGAGTTTGTAAATTTTTTAAAGCGGTAAAAACGGAATACTTAATCAAGTTCACAAAAACTATAAATATTTGAAATTCGTTCAAAAAGTTGTAAAATAATATCTTTGATTATTAAATAATTAAAACAAGTATTAAAAAATTTTAAGTATAAAATGTGAAACACCTGACTAGTTTTTATTTAAAAAAATATTTGTGGTCTCTTAGTTTGGTCGTTTTTTACCTTAATTTATAAATTGTTACTGTTATTATGTACTGTATTTCTTAACTTAAAATTTTATTTTTCTGTACTGAACTTTATGATTTCTTAATAACAGAAAGTGCACTTTTATTTTCTTAATTGTACTGCCATTTTTTCCTCGATGTACTTTTTTTTGTTGATTTTAAATCTGGCATCCCTACTCGGGGCTGAGAACCAAGTCGACCTATTTTAAGCACTTGAGCCGCCGCCGACAAATTTTTTGTTAGAGCCGCCACTGGTTTTGTCGGCTTTCTACGGCGCAACACACGAGCCGTCTGGGTACTCTAGTTAGTCTTGACTTGTTTTTTAACAAGTTTTTACTTTTATTCAAACTTACATATATGTACATATGTTCCGTTACTTGTTTCTCAAAAAACACAAATGTGATAATTGTAAAAAGAGAATTACAAGTGCAGCGATTGTTCAAAAGAAAATTAATGTACATACATACATAAGTATGTAGGTAAACGTTCCTAAGTTCGGCATGCCCTAGTAGTCGGCATGTTTTTAATTTAAATGTAAAGAAAAAAGAATAACGAACGTTTAATATTTACAAATTATTTAGTTTGCATTGCAAATATATCCACCTCTGACCTTCTAAAGCTTATTTTGTACTGAACTGTTTATTTTAGGGTAATTTTTATCTCATTCAGTTACGGGTTATCAACACGAGCGGATGTGTCTTTTTAGTGATTTTTTAGCGCATAGACCATTTTGAGAAGGTAAATAATTAATTTAAAAGATATTTAAACAAAAAGTGTTTCTGAAGGTAGATTTTTATTAAAAAATTATGTTAAATGTGAAAATTTGATTAAAAATTAAATATTTTTCTTATTTTCATCGGTGCCGACATAAGGGCCACTATGTTTTTATACTAGGAGTTTTTCTCTGATTTCACTCAAATTTCACAAAATTGTTAATTTTCTAATCCTCTTCTACATGGTTACAAAAAAATGTGTAAAAATTTAATACACCCAATAGTTGGCATAGTCTTTATCAAGCATCTCATGGCATGCCGACTATAGGACAATACATTTACTAAAGTCGGCAGTAGATTTTGTTCTTAATTTTTGTTAAATGTAGTGTACTAGATTTCCAGAAATGTGATAGTATTTAGAAATCTATAGAGATAATTATAATTTCTTAACATTTTAGGCTTTTTATGAATTCAAGCTATGATTACGAAAGGAAAAAGAGCAATGTACCATTATTCCGAAGATTCCCCAAAGAGCGTGTTATATGATGTTATACTAGGAGCCAGCAAAAAATATGGTGTTCCACGCTCAACCATACTGGATAAAATTCATGGACGCGTTGCAGATGGCGCCAGAAAAAGGGGACCGCCAACAATTCTAACAAGTGCCGAAGAAAACCGTTTCTTGAAGTGGTGTCATGACCTTTCGAAATGTGGATTTCCATTAAAAATTTATGACTTGCTAAACACTGTTCAAGGAATTATCAAGGAAGATTCTCGAGATAGACCATTTCTTAATGGTCGGCCAGGTAGAAAGTGGTATTTGGGGTTACTAAAAGGACATACTAACTTAGCTCTTAGTTAAGCTGAAGGTAACTCTAAAGGTCGAGCAGTAATAACGGAAGAATGTATACGAAAATGATTCGATGAATCACAATTGTATTAATTTTTCTATTCTATGGGGCATAGAATTGATTAAATTACAAGTTTCTATGGAAGTGGTATACCAAACACCTTATATTTTTTTGCCATAATTCAGTCTTATTGCGGCAAGAACCCTATTCGTTTTTTGAGATCTCCCCAAAGGTTTTCTATGGGCTTAAGATCTGGTCATTGGCTTGGCCATTCCAAACCTTTAACTCCTTTTCCTACAAACCACTCACCAATTTTGAAGAGTGCTTTGAGGAGTTATCTTGATGGAAAAGCCATCGAAGTGGCATATTTTCTTCAGCAAAAGTTAACATGACCTCTTCTAGTATGTCACTATAGCTCTCTTTTGCCATCGTATCATTTATAAGATGGATGGGACCTACTCTATTCCAGGAGAAACAACCCCACACATTTCCGCCACCATGCTTAACCTTTTTTTTGGTATAACGGGGATTGAATTCTTGCCCTTTAGGACGTCTAACATTTTGTTCGGAATAATTTCCAAACAAGTTGATTTTTGTTTCATAGCTCCAAAGTATATTATCCCATTTGTTATACCATCTGAACCCCACCACGTTTTATGTGCAAGTGAAAATTTTTTCTCTTTTGCAAGTTTGCTTTTATGAGTAGCGGAACCTTAAAGTGCTATCCGACCTGGTAATTTCTTGTTATGTAAACGGCGGCGAACAGTCTTAGCTGATATTTCATTGTTAATTTCTGCTGCAATCGCTCTTGATGATATGAAAGGATCTCGTTGGATGACGGCTGGTTCACGGCACAGATAAGTGGTCCTGTATTGGCAAAAGAAGAGGATAGCCGATTAACGCGGAATGAAATCCCTTCAGGCAGCCCAAATCCCAAATCATATTGGTCCCAGTGAAATAGCCTGAGATTATTAAATGGCTGTCTATACCGTGTATGGGAAAGTGAAGACGGTAAAATGGAGAAGAGTCTAATTGTGGTACCTGACTCGAAAGTGAAAGAGATCATTGGAGTCTCATAATGATCCAAGTGGTAAACAGCTCGTGAATAACAAAACCATAGAGAAACTAAAGCAATGTGTCTATTGGGTTGGTCGTCAAAAGTCTGCTTCCGATTCGATTGCAGGCTGAACACAGTGCTTGACAAATAAAGGACCAACGCGGAGGAGTTATGTACAACAACAATAGGAGAAACCAGGTGCTCCCTTCGAGTGAATATCCATGAATATGACTGGCCCATTTCCAACAAGTACCTCCGGCAAACAATGTCGTAGTCATTTGGGACTACTTCAGTAAATGGCCCCAGTTGGTCCCTAAAATTCATTTTACAAAAGTTTTTTATTAGATAACTTAAATCTATTGCTACATTTTAATAATACATATTAACAGAACTATATACTTCAAAGAACCTTAAGTAGTAGTAATCTACATACAAAACAATTAAAAACTAAAAATTAAATTCGACGGCCACTTAAAATCTAATACTAAAACTACTATATATACATATTTACAACTATTTACAAGCCCTACATACTGGTAAGAGGTGCCACTACTGGTCCGTAATGTACAGTGTCATCTAGCTCAAAAGCTCCTATCCTCCTATGATAGAATAGTAGTTTGTCTTCTACGAAGAGGAGTCCCCCCTATCCAAGGTCGCGAGGCCAACCGGATGCTGCGCTTTCCAGAAATTTAAGTGCGCCCCCTAACAAGGTACACGTCTATCCTGTCAAAGTCGACCATCCTGTACATCGTAGCACAGGATGGCATCCTAACCAAACCATAGTCGGCTAACCGCATCCGCAAAGCCCAAGTATCCATCTGGCAGGAAGAGATTCCAAACCAGACAGGGAACGCGTAGACCATAATGGGTCTTATGATCTGACGGTAGATCAAAAGTTTAACCTCAGTCGAAAGGCCTCCACGGCAACGTAGCGAATGGAGGTATGTACGGAAAATCGCCTTCACCTTGGCCAGTGTGTGGTCATTGTGTCGGTGAAATTCGAAGTTCGTACGGAATAAGACACCTAGGTACTTAAATCCGTCAGCGATCCTAATCACGCGGCCCCCAACCTGTAGGTTAGATCAGGTGGATTCTATGGCACAGCTGATCGAAAAGGTACTAGGCCGATGATAGAGAATGAGAGAGCAAAGAAGACAGGAACTAACTTTAAATAGTGTTTATTGATGCTAATGACAGCTAAATTATATTTTATATTGTTTGTATTGAACGAAAATACGAATTCCCTTCGATTTCTGTCCAACGAAAGTGTAAAAGTGGTAAAATACCGCACCAAATAACACTATGAAACGGCCTACTACCTCGTCGTCATGAAGAGGCAGCGAAGAGAGTAATGGAAACTCTTAAGTGTTTCTCTATGGTTAGGTACAAACGTTTTAGCATTAGGGAACAAAAGGATACGTTTTCCCTTGAAGATCATTCCCTCGCACTTGTCAACATTCAGCGTGAGTTTCC
The DNA here is from genome assembly GCA_963931995.1 of Phaonia tiefii. Lineage (NCBI taxonomy): Eukaryota > Metazoa > Arthropoda > Insecta > Diptera > Muscidae > Phaonia > Phaonia tiefii. The sequence continues at coordinate 69,458,912 of OZ008370.1, forward strand.
ACCTACCGAAATATTCCGACAAAACCGCCAGGTACCCGTTGACCCTGGAGTAAGATCATTATACTCATTTGTTCGTTATACTGCATTCACACTGCAACGGGATTTTCTCATTTCGGGATTTCGAGTAAATTAACAGCTGATTATTGTATTGAAAAACAGATGTTTAGTTAAACAAAATTTCAAAATACGTGATATTTATTGGTTGCAGTCTGGTCAGGGGTTTATTGGATATCGCTTGTTTTAAAACCAGTTGATTTCCAGCACAGGTGTGTCAAACTTTATTGCTATGAACAAAATCGTATCAGTTGGAATAAAATAAATAAAAGAAGGATTTATTCCTTTCTTCCAACTAACGGTTTTTTGTAGGCGTGAAACTATACGAAATGAAAGGGATCTATTCTTGTATTTGAACTCATTGGGTAGACCTACTTATGTTTTCACTAAACAAAAATGTGTAAAAGTGGATTTGACCAAAAGTGGCGTAGACGAAATGGTGGTTCAATTAATTGATGGCTTCAATTTGCATACAACTAGAAACTTTGTTAAAATTTTGTTTGTTACATATGTACATACCTTACATTTTTATAATAAAGCTTTTTGTTATTTGAAGTGAAATAAAAAAATAATTGTTTGTTTTTGAGACAAAATTTGTGTAAATTTTCACCCCTATTCTCTGTATGTGGTAAAAATCAAATTATAACCACAAAATTGTTACAAAGCTGTCACCATTGTTTGTATCTGGAATTCTGGCAACTCGGTGACAACGGAAAATTCACCTCGTAACAAATAATTCACCTCACAATAACAGGTTGTCAAAAGCAGGGACAACAAAACAACAACATATGGTTTTCTGCACAAAATGAACGCGGTAAAAAAGGAAAATTAAATATTTAATGTATTTATAATTTATTGAATTAAAGTTAATACATTATTATTTAGGGAATTCGAGCGCACCGCAAAGGCACAGCTGGAATTCTATATTGCCTTTCTCAAGGAACATCCAGAGATGCTAAGCGGAAAGAATACACCTGCGCTTCCGCGCCAAATAGAAGACGAAATTTACTTTAGCGCCAACTCTCTGATCTACATCAACATTTCACCACCGACGAAAGCTTCGGCGCTGAGTTCAAAAAGATGGTTTCCCCCGCGGTCGGTCGAACTTCTTGAGATATAGGCCTTTAAAGCCTGAATCGTTCGTATCTCCGGTAATTATAATCTGATCTGGTTGAAATGTGTATCATTGTAAAGGTCTTTCTAAATCAGTGCATAAACATATTTATTTTTATTAACCCATTGGGGAGCTATTTAAAAAAAAGTTTTTTAACCTCACTTTTCTGCTAAAAATTAATTTTTTTTCAACAAAATCCGCCATTATACTTATTTTTTGGCAGGTTCCGATAAAAGACAAGGCCTCAGCCTCATTTGAAGGTATATTACTTACCAATATCCCTTCAAAAAACCGGAGATATTTACGTTAAAAATTTTGTAATACATACAAAACCAAATTCTTTCTCCTTTCTGCTCCATTTCCATAGCACAAAGTCCTTCCTCCATTTAATAATGCCCTCTTGTCGTTTTGGTACAAAATATATTATTAATTTTTCGCGTATACAGTTTTATTTTTTACTTGCAGAATTTATAAAATGTTATTGTATCAACTTTCCGGCAAATAAAACAGTTGTTACGCGCTGTTACCTCCTCTTTGGCAGGTAACAGTTTTTGTTAATTTTGTCACCAAAAAAATGTGTCAGAATACCGATTTGTGACAATTGTCACATTGCTGTCAAATAGTAACCGTGGTGACTTTTGTAACCCTGCCAGAATAAGGCTGTTAGTGTCCACGACTGTATATACATAAAGGGTTTTTCAATAAGAGCGCTACCAGAAGTTTTTTTTAAATAAAACAAAACCGGTTTTAGATACCAATAAAATTCTTTATTCTTGTGAAAGTACGTTCGATGCCATTATGAATGGAACTCGATTTCTTTTGCATGGCCACCACGGTCACGCTTGCAGAAGTCCAGACGCTGAACCCAATTTTCGACAGTTTTCAAGCATAAATCGGCCGATACTGCTGCAATTTCACGTTCGATATTCGTACGAAGTTCATCAATCGTCGCTGGCTTGTTGGCATAGACCATAGACTTGACGTAGCCCCACAGGAAATAATCTAACGGCGTCAAATCACACGACCGAGGCGGCCAATCGACTGGGCCATTTCGTGAGATAACACGTTCACCAAACTTGGTTTTCAATAAATTGATTGTGGCATTCGCTGTGCGGCTTGTGGCGCCGTCCTGTTGGAACCACATGTCCTCCAAGTCGATATTATCCAATTGGGGCCAAAAATATTCGGTTATAATTGAACGGTAGCGATTCGCATTCACAGTAATGTGCCGGTCTTGATCATCACGGAAGTACGGCCCAATGACGCCGCCGGCCCATAAACCGCACCAAACCGTAATTTTTTCGGGATGCAATGATGACTCATGGATTACTGTCTGACCAATAACGCATATTTTGCTTATTCAGCCAGAAATGAGCCTCATCGCTAAAGACCATGAATTGGACGTAGCGCTCTTAAAGTTGAGGCCACTGACTCCAAATTTCGGTAGTAAATTTTAATAATTTCGACTCGTTGTTGGCTCATACATCTTTCCATGATGAAATGTCAAACCTTACTGAAGACAAATGTCGTTTGCTGTCCCTATCGATTTACTTTTGTAGCGTCTCTGTTGAAAAACCCTTTACATATGTACGTACACATAACCAGCGGCAGATATATGTATGTAGATAGATAGCGTTATTTCCCTGTTAAGCTTTGATTCGCTCCTATTATTACTTGAAGTGGCTTTACAATTATTTCCTACACAATAACACTTAGAAAAAAAACATTGTTTTAAATAAATTTGTGTGCATACGATAAATACAAATTATCTAAAGTTCTTAGCGAAAGTCTAGTCAGTCTAATTACAGCAGCAGGGATATGTTATAATAGATTACACGGCAACACTGAAAATAACAGCAACGGCAACAAATACAAGATTTTAACGATGACTGAATTTTAAGCAGAGAATCTACATTCGTATGTATGAACAAATATACTCTGCTCATAGCCTCACACACACACACACACAAACATAAACTTATTAGACGAGTTGAAACTTGCTGACACCAACACAAGACCAGAAAAAGAAAAAACAAGAATAAAAGATACATGTGACTAAACGCCAAACAGCCATGACAACAGTCAGACCAACTGCCAGCCGTCGAGCCAAACACTGACACGAACACGAGACGAAAGAAATCATACAACCCATCATTATTTTATATCCAACCATTCTGCATTACAGTTGGTGTTTCTGTTGCTGCTGTCGTTTCTGTAAATCACTCCACACGGTATTACCATATTTCTTTTTGTTTTTCTTATGTATTTACCCCTTTCCCACCGGAGTTCTTATACGACCGCTTTCTCTATCATTTGTATTTACCGGTTCGGTTTTGTAACACCACAGACTCTTTGTTGTTGTTGCTGTGTTTAACCAGTCCCACATTGGAACACAAACACACATACCTAGTGGAAAGAAGAAGAATCTTATCGACAACGAATAGTACTACATACATAAATACTTATATATTCTTCTTTTATTACTCTGAAAGAGGAATACATACTTTTATTTTGTTATTTCTGTTATCTGTTTTTTTTTTGCTACCGATTCAAAGTTTCAAGTTATGTAGTATGTATATGCATACATATATATATGAATAAGAGTGTGTGTTTATCTCCTTCATCTTTCATGCATATACATACATACATAGGTACTTTCGTTCGTTTCCTACAGAAACGGGTGAGTGTATTTCTGTGTAAGAGTGAGAGATTGATATAAACAAAAAAAAAAGAAAAACAGTGACTACCTTCTTTGTTGCTTCCTAAAAATAAATCCTCGTTTTTTCTTGTTGTTGGTTTAACGACGCCTTCAGTCTGTTCTTTGGGTGGGGTTACCAACGCTGCGACTTTCGGTTTAATTTTGCGATGAAACTTTAACAGAAACCAAATTTTTTTATTTGCGTTTATTTAAGCAATATTTATTAAGCTTAGACTATAAATAAACTAGTTCATATTGTACATTCATCTACACTTAGGGTGTACCGTTTTACTAAAATAACTAATTTGAAAAACTTTCCACTTTTAACCTTAATTCAAACATTTCCTTTCATTCATGGCGTGATTGAATTATATTCAATCAAATAAGCTGGCTTGGATCAACTCTTTGACGAATTTATATTCTTAAAAACGTCAAAAGAAAAATCTGTTTAAAAAAAATGGAGAGATACTAGAAGTGTTTCATATTCAAATGTCGTAAATATCTGTTAATTTGTATTTTCAATTCCTCTTTCTATGCGGCATGCGAAAGAATATTCAGTTTGATGTTTAATTTTTGGAGAAACGAAAGAAATAAACTTCCAATTCAAAATTTAGAAAACGAACTAAAAAAACTAATTTTACGTACACTTGTAATGAGTTTGTAAATTTTTTAAAAACAGAAAATGGTAAAAACGGAATAGTTAATCGAGCCCACAAAAACTATAAATATTAGTAATTAGTAAAAAGTTGTAAAATAATATCTTTGATTATTAAATAATTAAACCAAGAAGGTTATATTCAGTATTAAAAAATTTCATTATAGATTAGACTACACTCTTCTTACGTTTAAAAATAAAATGTGAAGCACCTGACTAGTTTTTATTTAAAAAAATATTTGTGGTCTCTTAGGTTGTTCGTTTTTTTCCTTAATTTCATTCATTTCATTTATAAATTCATCTTTATTAACATTTGCATTTTAATATATTTACATAGTTAATTTATAAATTGTTACTGTTATGTTTTATTTCTTAACTTAAAATGATATTTTTCTGTACTGAACTTTATGATTTTTTAATAACAGAAATTGTACTTTTATTTTCTTAATGGTACTGCCTTTTTCCTCGATGTACTTTTTTTGTTGATTTCAAATCTGGCATCCCTATCTACACTGGACCCGAATCGGGCACCCAAGTACTATTACTATATATTCGTTTGTATTCTGTTTTATTTTTCAACCTACTTAACCATTATTTATTATCGAAATGTTTTGTATGAACTTACATATAATTTCTGGATGAACAAAATTGGAAAAAACATGGCTTTTATGTTGCAAGGAGGTGATCCCGGCTGCAGTCAATGGGGTAAAAGGAAATAAGGACTTATTATTCGACGAGCCATCAATATCTTGCCTCATGGTTTTTAGAATATTTTTATCTTTTAAATAAATGCTTGTAGCAAATCTACGATTTTCAGGTTTAGGCTCTTTACAAAGTATAGCCTTAATGTTGGGTCTCCTGTAAACATACATACAGTAAAAAATGGGATCACCGTTTTCATCTCGTATATAACCGTTTCTATAAAGATCCAAAAATTCCTCTTGTACATATCCAGTTTGTACTGACCTGGATATGTATTTTTCATTGGTATAATATGGGGCCAAATTTAAATTATTTTCCGTCCACTCAGTGCTCCTCATAATATGATTTCTAATATTGTGGATAGTGAAATTATCTATTCTACTTATTATGGATGTATTATAAAGTGTTTTTCGATATATTTTACTTATAATTACTATTACTCGTCCTGTAAAGTGCTGTACATGCTCTTAGGCATTTCCTCTCAAAAAATCAAATCATTTCCATATATGTAGAAACCCATTTCCGCAACATGTTCTAAATATTCGTTTACACGAGTCAATACAAAGAGAACATGGATTAAGTGTCAAAGACGAGACAATATATTTGTGTGTCCAGCCAATTAGAACGACAATACACTCTTAAGCAACCGCCTCCAGTGTTGTTTTGTGTGAATTCAATATCATTCACCCAAATCTACAAACAAAAATAATTTTTTCCAAATTGTGTGGTCATTTGCGATTATGTTGTGCCTCTTTTGTCACAAATTACAATGAAACTTCACCGAATTCGCCGCTTACATCAAATCATTTGCTGTATCTACTGTCTTTAAAAAGACAGTGCCGAAGGCAATGAGAGAAGTGTGAGTGCATTAGTAAACAAGTTTGAATGAAAAACTGTCTCGTGTAAACGACAAGTAAATGCCGGTGAATCAATTCGAATTTACAATTTTTAACACAAAACTATCAAAATTTTCGACGTATTTAATGAGTATGAATAACACATAAATGGATTAACTAAATGTGACATTAAAATTTTAAAATTAAAAAGAAAATATAATTTTCAACGAAAATTTTACTTCAAAACAGGAGAACAACACGTAACTCAAAGTGAAATATTTGATGGTCATCGAATTGCAAAGCCATGTCGCCACCATCTCTGTCCTCATAAATTGGTTCTTCCTTCGGTTCAGCAACCATTCCTGGTTGAGAGTCCTCAGACACTCTAGTAGCGCGTTTACATTGCCTCTTTTATCATGATAATGTCGTGGTTATCATTCTACGGCAAAAAGGTGTTTACATGATTTTTTACTCGAATTAGTTTTGACATTTTTGTAGTTCTTGATTCCATTATGGAATTATACCAGGTGATGGCAGCAGGATTTGTAGTATATATTATTCTTGTTTGTATTATTTTTTGTTTATCTTCACAATAGGGCCCAACCCATGACATGAGAAATATCCCCACACCATAATGCTTCCTCTGGCGTGCTTCACGGTTCTCTATGTGTAGCGTGTATTGAGTGCCTGGCAGTTAGGGCTATGAACTATTACTTTACCATCCGGGTCCATTCGATTTACCCTTGCTTCATCATTCCAATCGCTTTTTTCAGAACGAGAGATCTTGTGATTTATGGGTATGGGTTGGCAATACCACATGATGACGTGGTTCAATCCTTTGACTTCCGGACAATTGCTCGGTCCACTGTTTCAGTTGATTTTTAATACGTGGGTTCTTTTTTGTTTGTTTCCATTATACATTTTTTTATTAGTTTCAATGAAATAAATATCATTATAGATCAGTTTTCTCAATAGGTTAATAAGTTTTGCAATTTCACATATTGAATATAATGCGCTTTTCCTCCGACGTACAATTTTTTCCCGTCACATTTTTAGGAAAAGTTTAGAGAAATTGAAAAAAAAGTACCATTGGACACAAAATACGCAACATAAATCTTTTTATAACCGTTCTGCTCACGTTGTGCTAATTTACTGTGCAAAACAAAAGATGGTAATTGCACATTCCATCAGTCACAACGAACAAGAATAAAGATAACGGTAAAAAAAATTATTTGACAGAAGCTTGACCATATTAATTGGTCTGTACAGTCAAAATGTTTAAAAAATGTTACGTCAAACTTAAAGGTTGTTTTGTGCAGTATGTTTACAAACTTGTGTATACAAATTGACATATGCGAATTAGTATCGATCGAATATCTCGAAGTACATACCAACAGACACTGAAAGTCAATTATTCCCACACAAGAACAGAAACCCATAGAGTAAATTTATAGTAGAGCCGCCATTTGTCTCATCTGACGTTTCCTTTCACACTCTTCGTGATGCGGTCGGTGTGATAGAGAGATGTTTGATGAAAAGTGATATACACCAGGTGGAATTACAATAACTTCGTGCTTTAATTTTTCATGCCATTTTGGTGAAAAACTGTGGAATTTAAATGTCTTTTAAACTTTTTTATTGACTGTTATTGTTAGCGTACATTTGTGTTGTATTTAACACAATAATTTTAACACACAAAACGAAATGCCGTTGTTGTTATTTTGTTCGTTGTTTTGAACCATTGCCTCTATATGGTATTAGTAAAGCAATTCTTTTCAACATCAAACGTATACATCACACGAGGACAAATGTCAGAAATTTGGTGAGTGAAAGATTTTCTCTACCCATATTTACTCTATGACCTAACCACATCAAAAGTTTCTTTTTCAAAATCATTTCACCGAGTGTTTTCTATGGCACAGATTATCGAAAAGGTACTAGGGAAATGATGTAGAATGGAAGATCAAAGAAGACAGGAACTAAGTTTAAATAGTGTTTATTGATGTTAATGACAGCTAAATTGTGTTTTATGTTGTTTGCGTTGAACGAAAATACGCATTCCCTTTGATTTCTGTCCGTTTTAAGTCCAACGGAAGTGTAAAATTGGTAAAATACTGCAGCAAATAAAACTCTATGAAATGGCCTACTACCTCGTCGTCATCATGGTAAAATAAGTAAGGTAAACACCTTAGAACATCTGATTTGAACATTTTTCTTGACAGCTATTGTATTTTGTTTTTGTACCTTTTTGTTTACTTTTACAGTAGATACACACATGAAGAAAATTTGACAGATTATGGACACCAAACAAAATGCATGTTTTTGTTGTAACAATTCGTACTACGTTCACCTTACTTATTTTTACCATGGTTGTCATGAGGAGGACGCGAAGAGAGTAATAGAGGCTCTTAATTATTACTCTATGTATTTTCTATTAATACTGTTGTTAATATTTGGCGATTTTTTAAGTTTAGCGATTTTTATTTGCAATGAGATTTTGTCACCCCTGGCAATCTGGCAAACATTCATAAACAGATTCGTACACACTCCCATATATATTTACGTATACATACGTATGTATGTAAGCGCAAAATAAAAGAATCTGAATGACACACAGTCGGACAACCAACTGACACAACCGGCTTACGTTTGGTAATAAGTACATGTGTTTGTCAGTCTGTTCGTCGGCACGTCTGTCGAGTGCACGTTCGTTACTTCGTTTGTTGCTTTACTGCTATCTGCGCTCCGCTGTAGTCGTTGTTGTTTTTTTCACTTTGCTCTTGTCTGGGGGTTTTGCGGCTATCACTGCTGCTGCTGTTGTCTGCGCACAATAAACTCGATTTTCGTTGTATTTCTTCCCCTTGTTTTCGTCTTTGTTAGTAAAGCATGTACCCAACAAACAAAACGGTCAAAATTCGAGAAGAAGGAAATCAGTTCGATTTCGCACGTAAATCGTATAATAGCATGTGGCACGAATTCTGAACGACAAGTCTCACAGAATTCTGATGTTTTTGCCTACATTGTGCACCGAATTCTTAATAAATTGTGATTTATATAAATAACTTGTTTTCATACATAGTAGATCATTTGTGAGTAATCAAAGAAAAACATCTTATAAACTCTTAGCACAAAATAGAGTTAAGAAAACTATAAACGTATCCATTGTCGAAATTTTGGTTCATAAATTGTATTTTCCGGAAGTTATTTGACAGAGGCTTCTGATTTTTCGGAATATCGTATAATTACCAAATTTCCCACGATTTAAAAAAGTTTTTAGTTGATAAAATCTAAAAGATCTAGGGTAATTTTCACAATGTCCGGTTAAAGTGACTGCTGGCTAATCGGTACTTTAATTTATCGCAACGATATACTGCCTGTTAAGGGTTTTCCTTTTCTCATATTCCGGTAAATCTAACAGGATGTTAGATGTTCTACGCTAGCATCTCTAATGAAATGTGTGACTATAGTGGTCAGCACTGCGAGATAACAGCTGTTAACTTTATTATTTTATTTGTGAAAAGTGTAACTTATTCAAATTATGGCGGAAAACAATCAACATTACACCGTGGGAAGAACTTCTCAGTTACGCAGGATTATTTACTTGTTGACCTGGTGGAAAGCCGTAAGTTAATTTTAGAAATCCAAATACTTAACTCAACGGCATTAAAACAAAACAGCTGTTGGCAGCTGTTTGCTTATCGTACCGTTAAACTACTAACAGGCGTTAAGCGCCTATTAGACGGTATGACAGCTCGGCATGTAGGCAAAAATGCCTGACTGGCAGCACGGAATGATGGATATCAAAAAATTTTGATATTTTGGCATGGCATCATGCTCGTGTAATAGCTCTGTTGCCAAGTTGAAGTTTTCCATTCAAAGTGTAAAGATGGCGTGGTTATATCACAGATTTTTACGAGGGGTCCTTCAATTTTATGAAAGTTTCCCAGAAGTCTGGAACATGAAAAGTGGTATTTATCATAATAAGCAAAATTTATCATAATAAGCATGAAATTATTTTCATCTTTCATTGATGACCAAAGTTGCAACCAATTCGCGCGACATTATACATATATAAAATTCAGAGTTGAGTGTTTTTGTTTTAATGTTTTAAACTGATGAATGCCATGCCGCGCATAATGGTTTAATAGCAAATCAATTTTTCTGATCATGCAGCGCATGATCTAATAGCCGCCTTAGACCTCCTGTTAACCTTATCGACGGATACATTCATTAACTCGCGTAATACATACATATACGGCGGAAACATACATACATTAACTCGCGTAAAAGTTAAACGCTCGGTTAAGTTAACCGAATACATAATCATAAATAACAAATATCGGAAATCAGATTAGATTTACAGCAGAAAGTTGATATTTAAAAAAAATTTGTCAAGGTATTCAACGAAACGATTTGCGTTGGATTAAGGTATCCAAATTAGCTATCTCATGCACAAAGAAACCAGGTCCAGAAATTTTCGATATTGTGGAGAACACATGAAAAAGAACACAAGAAAACACTACATAAATCGGAATATGATGATCATGAGGCAAGCTCGTACAAATGGTTCTTGAACCAACGATTGAACCAATTTCAAAATCAAAACCTAATCACGAATTCCTGGAAAAAAAATTAATGCCAGTGGCGGATGGTTGTAAAATTTTAAAATTTGTAGGGAAATCCTTTCAGGCAATACATCGGAAGTAACACCTTTCATTCATAATTTACGAGCACAAATTAAAGAAATTGACATTTTCGACTCTCAACTAACTATATAGCGCAGATGAATCTGGCCTATTTTACCGGATAAAATATTTGTCACAGCACACGAAAAGACCTTTTTTTTTGTCGTGTGCGAACACCGATGGTTCGCACAAGTAATCCACTAATCCACTTTGCTTAAGGATTTGAAACCCCATTGGAAACTGCCAATTCGAAGAAGTCGTGGATGAATTCATAGTTACTCTTCAACTGGTTTCATCATTTATTTATAAAACAGCTAAAGTTAGGTTTTTGATTTAATTTTTAAATTTGTACTTACATTAAATTTGTAATACAAATGTTAAAAAATATACAAAAAATAAAAATTAATGTGAGTCCGTTCACAGGGGAGATGTGTAAACATCTAGTAATGAAGTTGGAAGTACTTATGCTTTTAGTATATTTTTTTCATTAATCAATTAAAAGTATCAAAACTTTTAATATTGTAAATACATAGGAATTTGCTGGTTTTTGTTTGTTTTATTTAACTTATTTGGTTAGTAAATGGGCACACTGCAGTATATATGTACTGCATTAAAAATTACAGTAAGCAGTAAATTTACTGATTACTGAAAAAATGCAGTAAATTTTTACCGATAATGAAATTTAATTTGCATTACCAGTAAAATCATAGGGCCGTATTCATAATAATCTGTAATCGGGCATTACTGATTACCGAAAATTCAATGAACCTCATCATAATCATGTAGGCACTTTATAAAAATTGTTGAAAAAAATTTTAGTAATCAGTAAAAATTTACTAGTTAAAGAATTATTTTTACTGAAATTTTAGTAGTACTGCAAAGTGTCCATCTATGGTAAATGCCTTAAGTACAAATAGTTATTATTGGCCTATGGTAACTAAAATAAGGTACATATTTAAATTTTTGACTTGATTGTATTTAAAAATCTATGGAAAACTGCATCTATAGTAGTGGAATTGTTAGTTGTGGGGGTTTGTGGAGAATTGCTCATATGCAAGTGGAAAACGTCAAATAAAAATTTTGATAAAGCTTGCGACTGTGGGTTTGCAAAATTTGTATTAAAATCTCCACCCATAATAATTGGCATGAGATGGAGATTGTTACCCAATTGTCGTGCACCAGCTGCAGTGTAAGGCAACAGTACGTAATGAAGATATGTTATAATCTTAATTTATATTGGAATCTAATAGAAATTTTGTTAGAATTAACATTACCTCCATTCAGCTTTGATACACTTTGTATTGTTTTATGTTCTGAGTTATAATTTTTTGGTGTTTTGTAAAATATTTTATTATTTTGTATTTGTTGCGGTTGACAAGTTATGAATCAGCTGTTTACTGAAATGTAATGCATGTAGTTATTTTACAGCATAGATAAAGGAAATAAGTAGATATCGCACAGGTGTTGTCAAGTACTACCACTAGGTGCTGTGTTGTCGTTTTGTAACTCTCACTGAAGTTTCTCATAACTTTCATTGACGTTTGTTCAACACTGTGGGAAATTTGATACATACAATAATTATTGTTGGTGTTCGTTTGTGTTGAATTTCAGAGCAACGGACAACAACACAAAAACAAAATCCTTGTTGATGTTGCCTACCACACCTATTGTTAGCACCTGTTCTAAATACATCTTGCAAGGTATATTTTGTTCGGGATCAAACGTTGTAATTATTACATTCAGCTCCATCTAGAAAATATCCCATTGAACAACAAATTTCCCAAGACATGTGCGATATCTAGTTAATTCCTTTATCTATGGTTTACAGCAATGGTTTTCGAAAATTAGTAGCTACTATTTCACACTAGATGGTGCTTATGTGCAGCTTTTAAGTATGAATGACAATCTCAAATACGAAGAAGACTTTTAGTTTTTAGTTTTCCTTATATTTGACAAGTTTAGTTTTCCTTATTTTGCTTTGTTTTGGTAAATTTCTTATTAAAAGTGCAAAAAATCTTTTTAAAAGTTTTTAAAATTAAATGTTTTTGTATTCATTTTATTTATTTGTTTTCATTTGCCTACGATAACATAATGTACGACAATTACTGAAAATTAGTAGCTACTATTGCACACTAGATGGTGCTGAGTATATTGTATGCAGCGTATGATTACACCAATACACCCATACATAGCTCACACCGATTTGATAACGCTTTACGATTGGTTAACGATAACATCGCACATCTTACTCTAAATTTGTGATTGTATTGTGAAAAAGATTTTTACTCCCAGCGTATAGATGTTTACACATCAATAACTAATTTAAATATTTCTTTCAGATAATTGCGATTTCTCAACCATGACAGATTGCGATTCGTGTAAAGTATTACAGCACATACTATATCCAATGTCATAGTTGGAAATTAACTTCACAATATAGGTGGTACAATTGGCGTCATTGTTCTCTTCTTTCAAATAATAGAGAGACATATCCATCAATGTATCCATCTTTCAATCTATCGATGTACCTCACAATGTCAAAGGCCACAGCCGCTTACAAACTGTAGCTATTGTAAACTCTTTTCTATTAGCAATATACTCGTTTTCACAGCCAGCAAATGCAACCAGCATCAGCGTAAACACGACCCTCAGCATCACTATGTCTGGAATCATAGACACTTCCAATACGATCCAATGACATCCTTCTGTCTTTTCACATTCCTGAAAGTTGCCATGAATTCTATTGGATCTCGATGGATTCAATAACCCAGAAAAGGTGAAGGTTGAGAACCAGCAAAAATGCAAAATGCGCGCATACTAACCATTGCACCATCGAGAAGCATTTCCATGTGGTCGATTTCTCTTACCTTTCGTTGAAAAAAAATCCGCATGAGTAAGTCTATTGAGAATTTGTATACCTACCTACATTTTTTAACATAGCGAAACCTGGTTTGTAAATTTTGAATTATGACTCATTTTTGCTAACAGTGCGATATATCAGCGTTGTATTTATTTTATTATTTCCGTTTAATAATAATTTTTCCTGGGGAAACTTCCGTAATACAAAAATAAATAGTTTCCTTTCGATGACGAAATTGCCGCAGTATTGCTTTGTTTGTTGGGATGTTATTTACACACAAATAAACACTCATGTATACATACAATGTGTAGTTGTTTTTTATTTTTCTCTGCCTGCTTTCCTGGTTAGGGTTCAGAATTTTAGCCGCATTTACATTTAAGCCCCACAAACACACGCACATACGACGCGCCAACTGGCTCACGGTGTGACTAGCCCACTCGTCGACTAACGTTGTTTATTCTGTGTTCTTATTCACACACACACACACACACAGCCAGACTCCTATTTGTATCTGTGTGTATATCAAATGTATTCATTAATTTTTTTTTGCAATTTATTTTAATTTTTTTGTTGCTTATCTTTTATAATGTCGACTCTTGTTTGATTGCCGCTTCTCTTCTTCTGCATCGTCATGGGCAAGAACAACAACGTCATTGCACACACAGTCTTCTGCTTTAGCTGCTGGCCTAGCAAGCCCCTTCTTTTTTTGCTACCACTTAGTTCGTATGGATGTAAGTATGTATGGATGTTTTGTTATGCTCTGTGCTGCTGAAAAGGTTGAGCACATTTCGACCTATGCTAACCAAAGTTCCAACTAGAATTCTCACATGTTAACCTTCAGAGTTTTGTATTAATTCAGTAACGTAATCTCTTGAGGTTTCTTTGTCGAAATGTTGTATTGTTGTTGTTAGTGCGCTGATGCATTTTCTCTTCTGCTTCTTCTTGTTCTTCGAAAGAAACCTTAAATGAATGCGTGAATAATGTGGACTGTGTGTATGCAACGGAACAATGGTGTAATTGGAATGTTCTAATATTATGGCTTGGCATGGAAAAGTTCAGTGTTATCTTTGTACGGATGTTTGTAACTACCCTGTAGGAAATGTCTATAGTGAAACAGTACTGACTTACTATTGACTGTGTCACCAGTACTACTGACCAAATATACCCCAGGCAATGTAAAATTCTATTGACATTTAACATGTGCTTGTCATTGAGAATGAACTACTGACACAAGAACTACTGACTAGGTGGTACTTCTGGAACCATATGGAGACATTGGAACCAGTGAATCAGTAGTCCATTGTCGCTATTTTTGTCTACACTTGTGATTTTTTTACCAAATAAAAAGACGTAAAATTCAAAATTAAAATCATATTTATTATCTAAATTACATTAAAAAAAATTTATCAGTCTCAAATCAAATCAATCAAATATCAAATCAACCAACTCAAAATCTTCAAAGTTTTCACAAGTTTCTTCATGCATCACAAAATCACTGAAATTACTCTCTCTAGCAATTATCTCCACTTCAGCATTTATTCTATTCTTGTACAAATTTGATTGCTTTTTCACAAATCTTTTATAGTTTCTTTTACTCATGTTTTTTTTCAAAATTCACTTTTAAAACTCACTTTTTCTTTTTAAATTATTTTCCAACTAAATGTACGCGGCACCACGTGTTTTCACAACCAAACAAAGCGAAACAATGAAAAAGAAGAAGCATTGACGTTCATTTGTCATAAATTTCTCTACACATCAAAGCCAGACAAATATTTGTAGACAAGTTGTAGACAAATTGTCGACAATGTCACCATAATAGTTGACAAAAGTGGTGACATGGAGACACTTGTCCCCAGACTTCCTACAGGGTATGTACATATGTATATGTATGAATGCGTGTGTTTATTCCAATTGAATGGAAAATTATTACACATTTTTGTGGAGTTCTAAGAGGGCCTGGACTGAGATGGACATCGAAGCCAATCAACAAAGTTTCAGATTGTGAACGTCACCCTACTCTAGCAGATTTGCATAAGCTCTAGAGTTGTGTAGTTCACGAACGAACTAGATCAATTGAACGATTCACTCTTGTGAACTAGTTCACACAGTTCCGATCTTTTGTTGCAGTAGTTCATTTGTTTCAGCACATGGTACAATAATATATCTACATGGTAATAGCAAGACGCGTTGTTGCTGTTGTAGGCAGCTGTCAGTTGTCAAACCCTAAGCAAATACATGCCAACAAAACAAGACTGTAAGAGAGTACAAAACAAAATACATGTGAGTTTGACAACTGAAGCGAAATATCACATGAAAAAAAATAAAACATCTGTTCTAACGACTTTACCATGTACATATTATTGTACCATGTTTCAGCAGTTGTTTGTATTTCAGTTGCGCAGTTCTGCTCGCCATTTCGAGTTCATGCTCTCTCTTTTGTATCCAAATATCACAGTATCCAAAACTTAGGAATCTTCAAAAATCAGACAATTTTCGCGATTATTCGTTCCGATTGAACTACATAAAACGACAAGTTCAAATTAAATGAGCCTTTTAGTTCACAGCTCATATGAACTGTTAAGCTGGAGTGATACAATGAACTAGTGAATTAAATGAATGAACTAGTGTATTCTGTTGAGCTGAACTAAAAAGAGCGCTCACTTGAATGATCTAAAATTCCCAAGTCTAATAAGCTCTGTTCGATTATTCGAAAACTTGTGAAAATTTTTACTGAATTGTGTTCGTTTAGTCCAAAAGTCCAGTAACTGAGAGCCGGAGAGAAAAAAGAAAATCTTTACATCAAATCGATGATAGTTCATCAATTGTTCTTCATGGAATTGCTGACAAATTTCATCAACTCAATGAAAAAGTTCTTCAATTTGCAGAATGTGCGTTTCTTCACCTTTCTCAGCTTCATTGAATTGATGATCTTTTTTACATCAATATTTATCATTGGAATTTGGAAATAATAGTACAACAATTTGGAATAAATACATAATTATGATGTTGATTGTTGACCTTCTATATTATCTCTGTTCAATTCATTGAATTGCTGAAATTTTGCATAAAAAAGACGAGATATTTCAAATACGAAGATAATTTTTATGAGCAACGAAAAGGTATGCCTATGGGATCACCAACTTCACCAGTAATAGCTGACATAATAATGGAGGAGCTACTTGACGAAACTTTGACGAGGTTGGAAGTGAAGCCCAAAATCTTGACAAAGTATGTTGACGACTTATTTGTTGTGATAAAGAGGAATGAAGTGGATAGCGCACTTAAGGCTCTTAACACTTACAACGGACAAATAAAATTCCCGATGGAAGAGGAAAAGGACAAGTGTTTAATTACAGAGCATGGCAAAATAAGTAAGGTAAACGCACTAGGAATTGTTACAACAAACACAGGCATTTTGTTTTTGTTGGGTGTCCATAATCTGTCAAATTTTCTTCATGTGTGTATCAACTGTAAAAGTAAACAAAAAAGTACACAAACAAAATGCATGTGAATTTGACATAAGAGTAACACCTAAGCAAGAAATATGTTGAAATCAGCTGTTCTAACGAGTTTACCTTACTCATTTTACCATGTTACAGAGTATGGGAGCAGTACTCTTTTATTCCATTCGCGATTACAGATCAAAGAGATTTCAATCGGCAATCACGAACTATAAAACGTTCGGTACACGGGAAGGGAGGTTGTTCACGTAACGTCAAGGAGGTTTGACACTAACCATGAGAATTTAACACAAAATAGGGATTCAGAAAAACTTACATAATTTATTTGGTGACTTCAAGATATATTACAACTTGTTTCGCTGAGTGACGGGAAAAAGAAGGCCGAGTCAGTCCGTATCCACTGGCCAAGAAAGCTCGGTAAGTGGTCAAGGAAAACACGTATAAAAAATGAGTTGCCAACTTTTCTTACACTTCAGCGAGAATTAAATACACAGTTGTATCCAAACGGTATAAACCATTAATAATAACAAAAGGGTGTAAATTCAATAAACAATAGTGGGAAATTTAAAAACGTACAAATTCGAGTAATTCATTTTCATTACATTATCAATATTTCAGTTAGTAGAAAATTATTAAAACTAGAATAACTACATTCAACATTCTGGCCCCGCTTGGCCTACAAGGCCAATACATATTGACTTAAAGCGCATCTCTCAATTTTCCCAGTACACGTAGTGCTGCCTGCAATATTTGTCTTGGCTTGGACGATAATGTATCTGTAGTCTGCGGTACCATGTCATTGCGATGATGCGGGTTGTACCGTTTTCTAATAGCTGGTCGTTGTTGACGGCCCTCGTTCCGTTTCGGTTGGGAAGTTGAAGGAGTTTGGGGTATTCTTTCTTCATCTCTGACTCTTGTTCTCCGGAATACGGAAAGGTGAAGCAATGTATGATGTCGCTTTCCACAACACTGGCAAACGTCTAATGAGGTACAGTGGTTCGTCTGGTGTGAGCGTGCTAAGCAATTCAAACAATAGTTATGTTTTCTGGCAGATCTACGGCGCTCTGTAATTGACATCGCTAAATATTTGCGACAATACCTCAACGAATGGAATCGTTGACATACCAGGCATTGGAGTATTTTCGAATTTCGCGGTGCCCTGTGAAATAGATAAATATTATTAAATGATCATTTAGCTTAATATGAGGGAGGGGACTTGTTCAACTGGTTGTAGGAGGATGGGAACGGGATGAGAGATTAATAGTTTAATTTATTGTGTAGGAATAAATGAAATGTACAGAAAATGAGAAGTCTGTGTCAGATGTTTATGAGGGAATAATGCACAATTTTACGATTGGCCTAGTAAGAGTGCCTAATGATGTGCGTACATCAGCAACTCTGACATGCCCGTCCCGTCCTTGGTAGATCTTCCTAAGACGACCAAACCTCCATTCACAGGGAGGTAGAAGATCGTCTTTTATTGCCACCATTTGACCGACTTTTACATCTTCTTCCGGTAGTTGCCATTTATAGCGCCTATGCAACTCTTTCAGATATTCATCTTTCCACCTTAGAGCAAATTGATGCTGGAGATATTTCAACTTTCCCCAACGGTCGACCAGTGGCATCGTATCTGACGGTGGAACTTCTGGAATTGATACTAGAGGAGCCCCTCTGAGAAAATGTCCGGGAGTTAGGGCGATTAAATCGTGCGGGTCATCAGTCATTGGTGAAAGAGGTCGAGAATTAAGAACGGCCTCTATTCTGGCCAAAAGTGTAGAGAATTCTTCAAATGTATATTTCTGGTTTTGTGCAATTTTTCGAAAATGAACTTTAAAGGACTTTACCCCCGCCTCCCACAAACCTCCCATATGTGGGACATGGGGAGGTATAAAATTCCACTGAAATCCTTGATATATATTTTTCCGCAATATCTTTCGAGACTACTTTAGTGAAGTTAATAAAATCATTCTTGAGAGAACGCTCAGCACCAACGAATTTGGTGCCATTATCGGACATGAGTTTATGAGGCATACATACATAACCCTTATGATATGTAGCCTGTCGAACTATAGACGCTTTTATCGAAAATGGACCAGCGAAATCCAGTCCGGTGATGGAGAAGGGGAGCGGAAACCTACTCCGATCTAACGGAAGGGCTGCCATGATTTGAGATTGTACTCGTTGCTTATAAAGAACACATGTCTTGCACAATCGGATGCATTTTTTTAATGCGATTTCGCAGCCTTGAAACGTAATATTCTTGTCTGATAGTTCTCATAAGCAAATTTTGGTCAGCATGAACTAAGAGGTTATGAGTAAATGAGATTAGAAGTGTGCAGTATTTCGAATCGACTGGGAGCACAATAGGATAACGTTCATTATATGTGAGAATAGAGTTAACAATCCTCCCGTTGGCTCTGATAATATTTTCTTTGTCAATAAAGGGATTTAAAGAATATAGCGGACTTTTCTTGTGAACGAGCTTTGTTTCCCTTAAGGACGCATATTCTCTTGAATAAAATTTTTGTTGTGTTAACGATATCAACCGTGTTTTGGCAAAATGAAATTCGGAATGCGATATCGTCTGACATTGAAACGCAAATCGTGGTCCTGACCTCTTTGAGACCCTGTAATAAAACCGGAACACGTAAGCAACAACACGTATTGCCTTGTCCCATCGGGAAAACCTTTCTAAGATATCTGTCATTTCTTCTAGACTGCGAAAGACGTCCACCCTTCTTTTTTCAGGTGGATCTTCTGGAGTAACTATAGATTTTGGCCAATTCTCGAATGATTCTTTAATCCAACAAACTCCGTGCCACCATAGAGCATTGTTCAATAAATCTTGGGGTGTGCATCCTCAGGATCCGAGGCCAGCGGTATTATCGCTGGAACGCACGTGTCGCCATGAACGATTACCAATATTCCTAATAATTTGTGCTGTCCTATTAGCCACATATGTCTTCCATGTACAAGGGGGTTTTTCGAGCCAACCAAGAACAATGGACGAGTCGCACCGCAAATATGTTTCCGATTGGGCAATTGGTAAAGTGGAGAGTATTCTGTTTACTAGTTTCGAGAGGAGAACGGCTCCACATAGTTCTAGCCTGGGAAGACTAACGGGTTCGATGGGAGCGACCTTTCCCTTGGAGACAAGGAGGTTTGAGTGAACTTCTTCGCACAGTATGCCTTTTCTGAGGCATCACAGAAACCATGTATTTGGGTACGAAAACTGGGTGAAAAGTGTATCCACCTAGGAATCTTAATAAGGGAAATTTGCGATAGATTCTCTACGAATTTTTTCCATTTCATCAAATTCTTATACTTTACGTTCTGATCCCATTTGGTTCCCTCAAGCCACAACTGCTGGGTAAGCATCTTAGCTTGTATAACTATTGGGGAAATCCAACCTACTGGATCGTTAAGCTTGGAGACTGTAGACACGATTTGCCGTTTGGTGGAAGAAGTAGAGGGAATTATGGAATCAAATTTGTATGAAAAGCTATCAGAGAGCGCATCCCAGTGAATGCCTACCATTTTCGTTGAACTTCGCCCTGGAATTTTCAAGAAATCGGAATCTAAAATATAATCTCTAGGGACGTGTTCAATAACTTCCGGACAATTTGATGCAATTTTCTTCAACGGAAAAAGCCCGCTGAATGAAGAAGCTCTCTTAACTGATCTAAAGACTCCAGAGCGGCAGATAAGTCGTTGGCTCCCGACAATATGTCGTCGACATAAGTTTCCTTTTCGAGAATTCTGGAAGCTTGCGGATATTTGTCCTCATAATCTTTGGTCAATTTCAGTAATGTGCGGATTGCCAGAAATGGCGCACAATTTACCCTGAAGGTTACAGTTTTCAGCACATCTAAAGACTCCAGAGCGGCAGATAAGTCGTTGGCTCCCGACAATATGTCGTCGACATAAGTTTCCTTTTCGAGAATTCTGGAAGCTTGCGGATATTTGTCCTCATAATCTTTGGCCAATTTCAGTAATGTGCGGATTGCCAGAAATGGCGCACAATTTACCCTGAAGGTTACAGTTTTCAGCACATAATCTCGTATAGGACTTGTTGGATCAGGGCGGAAGAGAATCCGTTGGTACTGCATGTCGTCTCTATGAACTAAAATTTGACGATAAATTTTTTCTATATCGCCAGATAATACGAATTTATAGAGACGCCAGTTTACAAGTAATGTCCTGATATCTGCCTGCAACGTGGGACCGTCGTAGAGAACGTCATTTAAAGAGTTTCCGGAATAAGTCGGCTTGGACGCGTTAAACACAACTCGAAGTTTTGTGCTTCGACTATCTGCCTTGAGGACAGCATGATGGGGTAAGTAAAAGCAGTTACACGTATTACCATTTATGATTTCGAGAGATGTGACGGGTTCCATGTGATCCTGTTTTATGTAATCAATTAATACTTGTTATAACTTTCCGCTTTTTCAGGTTGCTTTAACAGTGATTGTTCCATGCGCAAATATTGGACAAGGGCTGAAGTTCGGGACGGCCCTAGAGGCAATTCGCATGGGTAATGCTGCTTGAAGGGGAGACGAACAATATATCTCCCTTCAGAGTTTCGCAAGATTTTTTCATTATAATATGATTCACAATATTCGTCTTCTTTGGTTAGAAAAGGTGGGTTTGGGATGTCTTCCTGTTCCCAGAATATTCTGAGTTGCTGGTCTAACAGCTCGTCGGTATTTTCTGAAGTCGCTATAGAAAATGAAGACACTATGTCAGTTGATACTGGCCCACTAATCATCCATCCAAATATCGTAGCCTGAGCTAAGAGCGAATTGCCAATTCGTTTCAACCCATCAAGTAGCACGCTCGGAATGATGTTACTACCAAATAGGAGTTCAACCGGACCAGAGGAAGCGCAATCTGTGTCTGCTAAGTCGATTTGGGAAACGAAGAAATTCGGAAGTAGACGTGTGATTTTTGGGACAATTGCATTTACCTCAAGGGTTTGATCATGCCTTTCGGAATATAAGGTAAAGTGGCATATGGCGTTGGAGTTGGCCACAACATGACCACCCATCCCGCGAATTAGAAAAGTTTTCCTTTCCGTTGGCAGCTTAAGACGTTGTTGTAGTCGTTTTGAAATAAAAGACTTTCTGAGCCTTGATCAATAAAGGCCCGCGTGGGAAATTTTCTCCATGGAACTTTATATGAACTTTTGCAGTTGGCAATAAAGTGTTTTCCGATCTAATGTATTTCTGGTCTGATGTAAAATGGGAATGTGTTTGATCAACATGATTCGACACAGTGTCATCATAGTCAACTGGGAGCTTTTCCTGTGTTCCAGAATTATTATCACCCATCGCTGATGTGTGACTTGAATATGTATTTCCGGAGGAAGGTTTAGACGGAGGGCCTGAGAAATGTAATAGGGTATGATGATTCTTCCGACATTGGGAACACACAAATTTGCTCTTACAGTCACGGCGAAAATGGGTGTATGACCGGCAGTTAATATATATCTTATTTTTTGACACAAATTCGTATCTAGCGCTAGGTTCCAGGGATTTGAATTGTTGGCAATTTTTTAAAGAGTGGTTTGTATTGCAGAATTTACATGGAAATTTGGGGATGCCTTCTACATTAAACGTATTTACCTCTGGACCACCTTTCTTACGAGTATGAGATTTTATGCCTTGTATGCTATTTAGTCTTTCCACTACTTCATACCGGTTTGATAGAAAAGTATTCATATCTTCCCATTTCGGAAGATCCTTATGGGATTTCAACGATTGTTCCCATAGAGATAGTGTTTCGTGAGGCAATTTGGTTGAACAGATATCCACAAGGATTGGATCCCACAATCATTGATGGTCGTCTGAATTTCTTGCAAGGACTCGCCACTCTCGCACGCAACAGAATTCAAATTCAATAAAATTTTTAGCTGATTATCAACGAGAATGCGCTTATTTTCAAAGCGCGATTTTAATGCGTCCCACGCTAAGAGGAAATTCTCTCCACTTAAACTGTAGTGTTTTATGATGCCTAAAGCTTGGCCCCGTACTTTTGACCTAAGGTGATAAATCTTTTGTACGAGAGGCATTTTGGGATGATTAACGTATAGAGCCGTAAACATATCCCTAAATGCGGGCCAATCCTCATAACTGCCATAAAATATTTCTACATCACAGGCTGGGACTTTAATACAACTAAATGTCGTGTCCGGATCCTGTGAAATTTGAACATTTCGTGATGGATTTAGAATGGGGGACCAACAAGCGATTTTTGCAGGTCAAAAATCTTTGACTTACATTTGTGATAAACCCCAGTACAAGTAGCATACTTCCCTCGAACTGAATATAACTCCTCGGGCTTAAGACTATCGTCACTTCTAGTACACAGAGCCCTATACGACCCTTGAACACGTTCCCATCGTTCATTCAGATCTAGACGGTTTACTTCAAGGAGTCAGTCTGTGAGGTCTTCGCATGGAATGCCGTCAAAATATGTGCAGAACGTTACAAGTTCATCGGAATCAAAAATTAAATCCTTAGTCCTGATTTTGGGTGTGTTGACCAAATGCTAAACGGTGGTAGTTGGAGTCAGTATCGGACTAAGTTCAGACCAAAACGTATATAGAGTAACTAGTTTTAAACAATGTATTCTCGGCGTTAAAACGTCGTGAGGCACAGAATATTTAACAATTGGAAAACAATGATTTTATTATCAGGTTTGTGCAAATGAATTTAAATGTTCACCTTCAGTGGAGTTCTTTTAATTGTAACCACCGTTCAGGGACACAAAGTGTTTTCTCAATATAAATGCGCCAGCTGTAATTACACGTAATAAATCTTGAAAAACATATACATATGTATAAATACAACTCAACGTGCCCGTTCGCAGATTAAATGTGGTATCTTCGTTTATATTTCGCCAAATGTAGTTTTTTCTATTATAAATTCTGTTCAGTTTAACATTTGTCAGAAAGAAATATTCAGGCCGAGGCTGAGTGAAAGAAACTGTGATCGCACAACTACGGTAATAAGAGAAGTTTTGTCAAATCCGTTGTAAATATTTTTATCAGAATAATTAGTAGAATAGTTACTTATGTCTATGAGAACGAAATGTGCTTCCTCTCTTAAAGAGTTTTTTTTTCAGTTAGAAATAATGCAATGAATAAAGTGCCAATATATTTATGTATGTGATTTGTTCAAAGACCAGTAGGTTGAGAGTTATAAAGAGAAACCCAAAATAGATGTTTCGAATTCGCCGTTAAATATTTTTTGTTCAACAGCCAAATCCACTTGTCACAGAGAGCAATAAGTATATATCACTCCCTTAGCGAGACGTAGATATATGTCAGAGATTTTATTACAACCTGTATTTTACTGTTTTCAATGTATGTATGTGATTTGTTCGAAGTCCAGCAGGTTGAGAGTTATAAAGAGCAAACCAAAATAGATGTTCCGAATTCGCCGTTAAATAGATGTTCCGAATTCGCCGCCAAATCCACCTGTCACAGAGAGCAATAAGTATAGCGAGACGTAGATACATATATGTAAGAGATTTTATTACAAACTGTTGTTTACTGTTTTCAAAGTAGACTGCGTGTTTAAAATAAAATGTTGCAAGAGAAACAACGATTCTCTTCGTTATTATAACTTTTAGATTTCAATCAGGAGAGTTGTAAAAAATCGAGAGTAATATTCTAACCCTTCTAGTGATATTCTAATATCCGAATGTTAATATGAATGGTTTCGTTTGGTCTCCATAAATATGAGGGGCATTAGTGGGTTAATATTGTCTCTTTTCGTTTGTTTTATTATTGTATATTTAGAGTAGAGTGGAAAAGTTTAACCGCTGGGGAATGATTAATAGTCTATATTGCAGAAGCATTCCCGAAAAGTGTTTAAAATTATTTTCAGATATTTCTGAAATATCCAACTTAATTGATTCAATCTTCTATCGATAGTTGTCTTTATGATGACTTGGTTAGGGGTATGACTGATAGATGAATTCTTTAAATAATTTAAAAACTTATGGCATAATAAAGAGTTCGTACTTCACTTTAACTACTGTGCTGCTGGACGATGCTATTAGCTGTTTAACAACCGATGATGATGGGATTGTGTGTTCGACTTTATTTTAGGTTATGGTAAACTGACGCTGAATTAATAACTCTGTCAGAAACTTTTTCCCGGAATGGTAGCTGAAGAATTCATGCCAGTGTTAATATTTGGCCATGTGCCTACTAAAGGTAGCTCGGACTTTAGAATTCCTCTAATTATTCGTTCTCGTGCGTGAGGGAACAATTCAGGTGAATGTCTTGTAAAAAGTTTCTGATTGTGTTAATCTACCACAGTGCCTCCACTCGTTATTTTTGATGACGCCGTTGGCATATATTGGGTAAAGACAGTCGTGAAACGGAATTTCTATACCCAATTTGTGTTTTATTCCAACTTTGCTGCTGTCAATTGCTCTTAACACGTTATTACAGTTGTCAAACTAGATTGGTACCAGAAGACTACAGCGTCCGAAAGACTAATTAACTTCAATTCGAAGCACCCTAGAAGAATTATTATCAATACGGCGACAAATTCCGTGAATAGGGTTCTGAAGATCAGCGACAAGGAGTTTCATGTGGAGAATAAAAAGAGAATAAGGTAAATTCTTCGAGAAAATGATTTCCCGGCCAGTACAGTAAATGGTCTACTGGATCGGAATGGACACACAGTACAATTTATGGAACGAGGACAAGATCAACCAGACGCAACCCCACCGACAATTTACAAGTCCCTGACGTGTATACCTGGTTATTCCGAGAGGCTGAAGCATTCCGATATCTAAGACAAAGGGTCATATGAGTTGGCGTTGAAATCACACAATACCCTAAGCAGATTATTTAGCCGAACAAGGTCCAAAGGGACGGAAAAAGATAAGTCTAATATTGTGTATCAGATAAAATGCAATGTGGATAAGACTGACGTATGCCAAAAGGTATATGTTGGCACCACGATGACAAAATTGAAGACAAGACTGTCTTCCCACATATCAGATTTAAGGGCCACCTATAAACCTATGGAACAGAAAACGGCATTAGCGGCCCACTGTGCTGTGACGGGTCATAATCCTAACTTTGACGACGTTGACATTTTAGCGGAGGAGACACATTACTCACGACGACTCGCTCTCGAAATGTCGCACATGGTTAACATTCCCTCAGAGAAAAGACTCAATTACAAGACCGACACTGACCGATGCGCTCAAATATATCGACACACGATAAGCGAACTCAGGGGAAACGGACAAAAGTTGACGAAAGCTTGCACACTGCGTACGTGTAATTTGTTTTTTGCGATTTATATTACATGTAATTATTGGCAATCGTTTTGTGATCAATATGTTATTAATGTTGAATAGTTTTGTATATAGAACCCTGAGGATGATTAGCGACACTAATCGAAATATTGAATTTTCATTTTATGACCTCAAGCCAAACTAATTGAACAGAGATAAATAAATACATAATATAAAATAGTGCAATGGACAGAAAATATTATCTACGGTCTGAGCATATTTTTATGCCATCTTACACCATTTTCGCGTGATTTTTTTTACGATGAAAAATGGGTCAACGATTTTGGCTACTCATTGACAAACAATTTAGATAAAAATTACTACCAATTTACATCAAATTTAGGACAAACTTACATCAAATTGATGAGAACCTAACGCTATTTACATGAAAATTTTAAAAAATGTACTTCAACTTGATGTCAAACTTACATCAAATTGATAGAAAATGTACATCAACTTGATGTAACATTGCCGCTGACTCAACGCAAACCATTGATGAAATATGGACGAAAGATTGATGAAATGTTCGTCATCAATTCAATGAAATGTGTCGTAGGTTGGAAAATGAGGAAATATTTCATCAAATTGATGAAGGAATTCATCAATTTGATGAAGCTTTTTCTTTCAGAGTAGAATTATCTATTAGGTAGTTGCATTAGTGATTCCGTGGTTAAGTTGTCAAAATTACCCGAATAATGAAAAACACTACGTACAGGAAATTTAAAATTTCAAAAGTTTGTCTTTCTTGATGGAAATTCGAAGCTATAAATTGCATATTGAGTGGAAATCAATGAATTTTATTAACAAACAAAACGAAACAAATTCAAATTTGACAAACGCTGTCGCGTTTACTTGATAGATAATTTTACCATGTTTTAGTTGGAGAATTTTTAGCCAACAAAAATGTGCTGTGACATTAAGCAATTTCTGGTGAACCGACGACGTCATAATTGGACAACTTTGGTAATAGATACTTTTTAACGTACATAACAGTGATGATATTTGATAATTTTCGAGGGGTCTTTTTGTATTCTTTAGGAAGTACTTTTTGATGTGTTAACATCTATAGGCACGGGTAGGGCAATCTATCAAAGTGGACACATACAAACAACACACAGCGTTAGCATCACATACGTGGTTCTTGTACAATAAGTATGATGGTATTGATGTAGCGGCAGCGAAAATAGCGAACTCATGGAACGAATTGTATGACTCAAAAGCACTGGCCACATCTGGCGAATGATTCAAAACGTATTACTCTCCTTTTGCCATAACTTGGTCCACTCATAATTTTGATGTGAAACATTGATGCCTTTTAAAACATTTACGGGTTTTGTATTGTTTTATGTAATAACATTGTCGAAATGGTGCATTTATATTGAAATATTCTATAAAGAGAATAAGACTCGTGTATGCTCTTTTACTCAGACTCTCTACATGAGAGCGGAAAAAGAGTGCAATAAGTTATCTATACTATTCAATACTTTTTGTCGTCGCTCTGTTTATGACAAAACAAAAACAATTTTTTCAGGGAGCTAAATATTGCTTTATTTATTTTAACAATGTAAGAAAAAAGAAAGTGCAATAGCGAAAGCGCCTTCAGCAAAAACCTAATGTGTTCTTAGAAATCGAACAGGTACCGTGTAACAAAAAGGTGTTAACATATCGCCAGTGAGTTCGAACACTCATTGAGTTTTCTGCGTAAGAGTCCTTTTTATAAAATAATTAAAGAAATCTGTATTTGCACCGAATGATTAACAGCCTGTTTGTAGAACATATAAACAAATTTATTTAATCTGACTTTAAATACGGAAAGAGTTTTTCAGTGCTTTGCCAAATAATCTTACCACCATGTGGCAACAGTGGCAAATGCTACGAAAAATAACCGGTATTCATACATTTATCGGCTAACCGTTACAATGCATCAAACTGACGCCATTTACAAAACAAAAGTGAAGTGATAAAATACAAAATATTTAATGAAATTGGAGAATATTTGAGCAGAAATAAAGTTCTAACTGCACTTCGAGTTAAATGATACATTTTTATTGTTATTTAAACTACTCGTAGGATGGTGATTATAATTGTTCACATTAACAATTAACGAAACTTTGTGTTTGTTTTTCTTGTTGTTTTCTGTCAAAATCATATCGTCACTTGATCATCGTTTAATTGCCGAACTTTGGCTGTTCGACTCATCGACTCATCAAAAGGCGCGTACTCTTGTAACGGTGGTTCAACAATGTCATTGGCCGATACAGTGTACTCAAGCAAAAGCTGAACACTAGGCACAGCACTCGGCATTAAACCAGTTCACGCCACTTGCTTCGTCGCCGTTCGTCCTCTGGAACTCTGAAGAACGTGCCAGTGGTACCTACCACTTTTTTCTTGCAAATGCAACAGTTGGACATTTTTTCTTTTTACTCTTTTTATTTTTCAAATATATTTTAAAACACTAATTGACACTAATTATTTAACACAATTTTTGACTTCAAACGCTCATCACTTTAAAAAATTTTTGGTGTTTTTCGTATATTAAGTTGAAAAACTGATTTTTTTATCAGTGTGTAAACTCATTGTGACTGTATAAACACAAATATTGTAAATAAAACAATTGTAAATAAACTTTGACAGATTAGGTCGTGAAGGAAATCGTTGTATTTGTACTAATGCATTAACCTTTTTATTGAATCATGGACTGTATGTAGACCTTCCAGTGTAAAGACGGCTGAAATATGTGCCGATTTTTTTCAGAATTAAATAAAGACTCCAGATTTACACGCAGGGATTTCTTGAAGCGATTTTCTTCAGTTTCCTTCAAAGTTGATCCGTAAATAACTTACGTGTGCACGTTGACATTTAAAAGTAAATCTGTTTGCCTTTTTTGATATTTGTTATTCAGTTTTTATTATTTTATTTAACTTTTTATATCAAAGATGTACTCAATTTAGAATAATTAAAACGAAATTCGAAGTCTCCGGGAATCATGGCATTTTTCCTATTTTTTGAAATGGCATGTTTCATTACTTTTACTGTCCGCAAACTGAAAATCGATATACAGTTGTTGTGAAATTTTCGTTCCAATAAGAAGCATGTGTAGAAAAATAACGAAAATTTCGTTCGCTTTTCATTTGCTTGGTATACACAACGCGTTAAAAATAAAATTGAGTGTGAAACTATTAGGGTACC
The DNA here is from genome assembly GCA_963931995.1 of Phaonia tiefii. Lineage (NCBI taxonomy): Eukaryota > Metazoa > Arthropoda > Insecta > Diptera > Muscidae > Phaonia > Phaonia tiefii. Next base: position 69,488,493 of record OZ008370.1, read on the forward strand.
CCTTTAATCGGGTTTTTTGAGTAATCGGTTAAACGTTAATCGTAAATTTCAATCTGACAATTAACCGAACAAACCGCAATTAAATTATTCGATTATTCGAATAAAATAAAACAAAAACAAAAGGAAACAGTGTTCAAACATTGTATTTACTAGGCAAATTTATTAAAACAAAACAAAATGCAGCAAAAGCAACTTCATTATATAAAATATATGTAGGTACAATTCACCAATCGTAGTTGCAGAAACATGAATATTAGTGACTTGGTACCAAGCCAAAATTAAGAAAATGGTAAAGTTTGGACGCCTTCGGGTACCTCCCATAAAAAGACTAGGGTGGGCTCTGAAACTATATCACACTATAACACCCAATTGGATTGATTAATTTCGACAAAAATTTTTAAAACGTAATTTTCTGACTATTATCCTTATTATACACAGTTTCAGCAGAATCGGACCAGGCTTTTTGGTACCAGTGGGTCTTGAAATTTCATCTAACTATTACACCCAATTTAATGAACCAATTTTGAGACTTTTTTTTGATTTATGTCTTTGAGCCAAAGTACGCTTTCTCTCAACCAAATTATCAAATCTGTTCGAAATGTGTATAAATTGATGAACTTTGTTCGCAAATCGTTGTCATATGAGTTGAGACATTGTAGGAGTGTTTCAAGACGGACTGCTTGCCATATGATTTGTTCGAGTTAATCGTTAATCGAAAAATTAATTATTAAAATGTTCGGTTAATTTTATAACACGATTAACCGATTAACCGAATAATGATTAATTGAATGGTTACCCTACAAACTATACATGAAATGATTACAAGGTAATTCAGAGATGGATGGTAACTGTGCAACAACAATTTGTTATTGTAAAAACATCTGTTTGGGCAGGAGGTTGTGGCCGTCGGTGGTGCAATAATTAGTGTGCGCGTCTATTGTAAATGAGATCCTGTGTTCGATCCTCGCACTGACCACCTCGCATAGAAACGGCGTAAAAAGTGTAGGTCTCAATCAGTGAGTATAAAACAAGACATCGCACAGCTCACTGGTTGTGAGAAGCTCTCCCCAATTCCTTCATGGAATGTAATGGGAAACCATATTAGTGCAACCAGAAATTTCGACACCAAGCTTCTGGGAGTAGTACCACTTCCATCCGGAAGGGGAGAACATCAAGCCGAGGCAGTGTTTGAAATGCCAAAAACATGGAACTTAACTGAGAGTATTAAATTTATGTGTGCAGACACAACAAGTTCCAATACAGGATGTCGATTTGGGGCATGTGTTTTACTTTGCCAAAAATTAAAAAAGACCTCATATTTTTAGCATGCCGTCATCATGTGTTGGAGCTTGTTGCAGGATCAGCGTTTAAAGCACTTGATATTGAACAACAGACAACATCACCACAAATCGAAGTCTTCGCCACTTTTCAGCAAAGTTGGGAGTACATTGACAAGTGCAAATTTTCCGACTGCATCAGCCACAAAATTGTTGAAAACATAATGCCGAAATATATACGCGAAGATGTAAAAAATTTTATAAAAGCGCAGCTTGAGGAAATGCTACCAAGAGAAGATTACAAAGAACTGCTTCAACTGAGCCTTATATTTTTGGATGATAGATCCATGCTTGAATTCAAGCGTAGAAACAGGTTCAGTTCGACTTGAATAACACTGTTATTCAAGGCTGGAATTACACTGTAAAGGTATTGTTTTGTTCCACTGTAATTCAATGGTTAATTTTGCTGGTTTTGCTATTGAATTCAAGTGTGTTTCAACTGTAATTCAACACTGGGAATTGAAAATTGTGACTGGATTTCAAGTGTAATTCCACTTGAATTCCAGCCAAAATGCTTAGTGGGAAAAAGTACAATAACAAAATACACTGAATTTCATAAGAAAGTTATAAGAAAGAACAATTAGCTGTTCTAATGCGTTAACCTCTACTAAATCAGCCTTGCTCTCACATTAACATTACTTACACTGATACGAATTGTGATGATCCGCAGACAAGAGTGTTACCATTAGTTGTAATGCTAGATACACACGAAGCAACAGTTGCAGCAACGTGTTGCAGCAACATGTTTTGTTCCCTACACACGTCGCAACCGTCGCCGCAACCACAGTACTGTGTGTAGTTGTGGTACAGAAAAGACACAAGCGGAAGAAAAATAAAATTGAATTGTTGAAATGAGTGACGTAATATGTAAGGTCCCTGCAATTATTATAATTGATAAACTTTTCTAAAAAATTGAGGAAAAAAATTGCTTTAAAAAAAGAATTTTCGAACATAAGTCTGGGGTCAGACACGGCAGTTTTACTTGCTCAAGTTTTTGGCAATTCTCTTTTGAACTTGCTTTCATGTTCACACAGGGAAAGTTTGCTTGAGCAATTTTTGCTTTCTTTAGCTTCCAAGTTCTTGCTTTTTTGACATTCCATTTTATTTCAATTATAAAAAAAATTATTCGGAGGGGAATTTTTTTTATTTATGAATAACATTGAAGTGAAAGAAAATAAGAAATAATAACAACATTAATTGATTGCATAGGAGAAGCTTTTTTTACTACCAACATCAAACAAAACACTTTTACTTTTTTATTACTCACAATTTTATGAACAATTTGACGACATCAATGAAGTTTTAAAGGACTACATTCATGAGCTCAGACGTCTTACACATATTAATTAAACAAACAAATTAAACAAATTTCAACATATTCTTCCAACTGGCTCTATCCTTCGCCTTTTCTCGCCGATTGGTAACACCAAGGATACGGAGGGATTCTTCTGCCTTCCAGCCGAGTCTTGTCGTCCTCTTTTCGTGCTTCCATCGGGTACGTTATCGAAAACCTTCGCGCTGGCTCATCTTCATTCATTCTTATAACATGGCCTAGCCAACGCAATTGGCCTAATTTGATTCGCCTAGCTATGTGTGTCCACGTCAGAATATAGATTATATAGCTCTGCGTTCCAGCGACGTCGGTACTCGCCGTTTTCTCTAACAGGACCATATATTTTACGGAGAATTTTTCTCTCGAATACTCCCAGGTGTTTTTCATCCGCTTGCGATATGACCCAAGTTTCGGAGCCATATGTCAAGACAGGTAAAATGAGTGTCTGATACAGCTGGACTTTTGTTGCAAAACTGCTTGCTGAGCCAAAAATAGCATATATTTGCAAGCACAATTCTCCTATATATCTCCAGGCTGCCGTTGTTGTCCTTGTTCACGGCGGATCTAAGGTAGACAAATTCATCTACCACTTCAAAATTAAATCGGTTGTCAACGTTCACGTGCTGACCAAGTCGAGGGGTTTCTCTAGTCGTTCACACCATCAATTTTGTCTTGTCCTCATTAACAGCAAGACCCACCTTTATCTGATTTCTTTTCGATTCTTCAAAATATTGCAGTAACCTCTCGCAAATTTCGCCCAATGATGTCTATGTCGTCAGCATACGCCAGCAACATATGGCTTTTCGTGTTTATGGTCTTGTTCGTATCTACAGCAGCTACTCATTATTATCTCCATTAAGATGTTGAAGAGATTTCACGAAAGTGTGACTGTCCGTGGAGGTGGAAAGTTTCTGATTGCCATTCACTTGGGAGTGGCCAGAAATGATTCCTTCATTGGACAGTCCAAGCAGCTCACTACTTCCACGCAGTATGTCCTGGGCAATGGCTTTTCGGAAACCTCCATTAGCTAGCTAGAGTGAGAAGGCGAAACAAATGAGCATGAAATCAGGTTTAGTAGGTGACTGATGTCACTGAAGCTCATCAAACAATCGGGCATATTCTTTTGTCCTTAGAAGGCGGATGAGCCAAACATACGGGCCAACGGCGGATAGAAACTAAAAGAAGAAAATCCAGGTTCAACATATCGCATCCTGGTCAGCGTCTGATCCATAATGGCCGACTGCAATCAACTATCCTGGCAGTAGGTAAAATGCAACAACCCGGTGGACTGGGTTTGCCTCCCGCCACCGTTCATAATGGCAGTGAAAATACAGAAACGAAACAGAAAACATAAACAACCAATATTTGTTGACGACCCCCGCAAACGTTATAAGGACCACGATGTACGGATATGCACTTGGAATGTAAGAACTCTATATAGATCCGGTGCAAGTATCCAACTGGCAGATGTCCTCGAAAGTTATAAGGCTGACATTACCGCTATCCAGGAAATGCGATGGACAGGACATGGCTGCAGAAGAAAAAGAAACTGCGATATATACTACAGTTGTCATGAAAAAAAAAAAACATGAATTTGGTTGCGGATTTGTAGTTGGCAAAACACTGCGACATCTAGTCTCTAGGTTCAATCCTGTGAGTGAACGAATAGCCACAATCCGCATAAAAGCGAAATATTTTTATATTTCCCTAATTTGTGTGCATGCCCCGACAGAAGAGAAAGATAGTGATGCCAAAGACATATTCTATGAGCTCCTAGAGGAAACGTATGACCGCTGCCATGGCCATGACATTAAGATTGTACTAGGAGATTTTAATGCCAAAGTAGGAAGGGAGAATGTTTTTAATCCAACTATTGGCAATTTCAGTCTACATGCGGACAGTTCCGACAACGGAAGGAAGCTCTCGCAACTTTTGGCACAGAACCCATCCCCTCCCGATGACGATCCTGATGCGCAGTGGAAACCCATTTCCGATGCTATAAAAACTGCCGCAACAACCGTACTTGGTTTCGAAAAACCGCTTCGCAATAAACCGTGGTACGATGAAGAGTGTCGCATAGCAGAAGACGAAAAGAACGCTGCACGTATGGTAATGCTTCAGTCAATTGCAACGCGAGCTGCAACTGAGCGGTATAGGGAGAAGAGATAGGAGGTAAACCGTCTCTTTAGGCGTAAGAAACGGCAGTGGAGAAAGCGCGAGAGTGAGAAAATTGAGACATACAGAAGGAAGAACGAAGCCCGAAAATTCTACCAAAAAGTTAAAAACGGAACTAATGGACATGGTTCAGGGCCCCCCTTCTGTAAAGACAAGGACGGAAATCTCGTCGCAGATGTGCAGAACATGTTGGGAATATGGAGAGAGCATTTCTCCGCGCTACTAGTACCTGAGATATCCGATGACGATGGGACAATCGATCACAATATGGATGACGACTGCCCCCTCCTTACCAAGACGAGGTCAGAACAGCTATTGCCCGGTTTAAGAACAACAAAGCCGCAGGAGCCGATGGATTACCGGCGGAGCTGTTTAACCAAACCATCAGCAGCAAAAGTCACATGCTGCTCGCGTATGCTGATGATATAGACATCATTGGGCGCACAATTAGAGAAGTTACTGCTGTTTTTTCGAGAATTGAGAAGGAGTCAGCAAAAGTGGGTCTGACGGTAAATGAGAACAAGACAAAATTAATGGTTTCAACGAACAGGGCCTCCACGCGATTAGACCAAAGCGTGAACGTTGATAACCGTTATAACTTCGAGGTAGTGATCGAATTTATACACCTCGGATCTGCCGTGAACAAAAACAATAACGTCAGCCTTGAGATCAAGCGGAGAATTGTGCTTGCGAATAGATGTTATTTTGGGCTAAGCAAGCACTTTAGAGATAAAGCCCTCTCTCGACTAACAAAAGTCCAGCTGTACCAGACTCTCATTCAACCTGTCTTGCTTTATGGCGCAGAATCCTGGGTCCTATCGTAAGCAGACGAAATATCTGTGGGAGTCTTCGAGAGAAAAATACTCCGAAAAATTTATGGCCCTATAGTGCACAACGGCGAGTATCGGCGACGCATGAATCATGAGCTGTATGAGCTTTATCCTGACATTGACATAGTTAAGCGGATCAAGATAACGCGATTGCGCTGGCTAGGCCATGTCAGTAGAATGGATGAAGATGAACCAGCGCGAAGGGTTTTCGAAACCGAACTCGAAGGAAGACGAAAAATAGGAAGACCAAAACTCCGCTGGAGGGATCAGGTTGACGAATCCCTGCGTACACTTGGTATTGCCAACTGGAGAGATAAAGCAAAAGATCGAACTGGTTGGCGAAATATGTTATCTTCGTTTTGTAAGGTCCCTGACCCCCCGGGGTTGTTCGAGACCGGATAAGTAAGTAAGTAAGTGTCGCCTTGCCTCAGTCCTCGCTTGGTACAGAATGGTTCAGTGAGGTCTTCCCCACTTTCACTGCTGATTTGGTGTTGGTCAGCGTCATTCTACAGAGGCGGATCAGTTTTGCCGTAATCTCAAGTTCAGACATATCTTCGTACAATTTTTCCCGTATGGGGCTATCGAAAGCAGTTTTGTAATCAACAAAAAGATGGTATGTATCGATTTCCTTTTCGTTGGTCTTTTCCAGGATTTGGCGTATCTTGAATATGATCAGTCGTGGGTGGACTTGCCTGGTCTAAAACCACACTGATAAGATCCAATCAGGTTTTCAACAATTGGCTTTAGTCTTTCAGATAATAATACGCTCGACAAGATCTTATACGCAATGGATAAAAGACTGATACCGCGATAGTTGGAACAGACACACGGATCACCCTTTTTGAATACAGGACATAATACTCTGAGACTCCAATCGTCGGGCATAGATTTACAAGGTTTATAGAGAAATTCAAAACTCTGTCTTTTCATATTTTTATTTATATCTTCATACTTACATATGTATATCTTATTAATCTTATTGTTTATAACTAAAATAATAAAAAAGTAATTCAATTTAATTTAACTGAATTTCGTTCATTACATCAATAATAAAAAAAATTAGAAAACATAAAAAAGGCTTTAAATTTAAATTAATTTTAATCTGAATCAGAAAGTAAGTCGTGGACTGATGTGTACTGCTTTCCGTTTGCTCCGTCAGCATCTTCAATGTGGAAGACTTGTGGAGAAGTCAATTGGTTGAAAAAAATTGGTGTTGAATGCATAGTATATCGACAGTTCTATATATTGCTCATAGAAAATACTTATTCTTTTGGAATCGGCTTGAAAATAGTATGCTGGGATTGGTATGTGGGCGTTTGGATTTGCACGGAATTGAACGTCAATTTTTCCAGCTGCCCCAAAACAAAAATTTCATCACAAGCCTTTTTGGCAAAAAGCTTTTGCTCCTCAGATAGTTTGCGGTATGAACACGCCCAGGCCACTGCATATATGTCGGCTTCATCCCTGTCTATTTCTTGTGCCAAATTTTCCATATGCCTGGTAGCTTTTCGCAGTAGCTCGTTTCTTTCACAATTTTGTGAACCTCTTTGCTTCGTCGTACTTGGCTTAGGATTCCTCTGAAAAAATTATTAAATTAAAAAACAATCAAAGAAATTAGAAAGAGTATTTTCAGCACTGGCTCGCAGCTGTCCATATGTCTGCCTGTACGTCCGTCCGTTTGTAAGCCACTATAAATTACTTTTTAAGTAACTATTGTGATTTACTTACCCTAGAAACATACTCCTCGTCTGAACTTATTACTGTTGAGATTCCAGGCTCGCGCATCGCAAAATCTCTCAGAAAATCCAAGGCTTCAAAATACCACAAGTTTGGTTGATAAATATCATCAACACCGGCGCCACTATTTTCACTCATAATTTTTTTTTTAATTCCCGCCGGTAGGCAGTGCGCATGTTTCTGATTCTATTTTTCACTGTTTCTACTGTAGCGTTCTCATCAATATTTAATGTAAAAAAATACACACGACGCAACCGACCACAAATATCAAAATTTGTTGATATTTATGGCAATGGTTGCCGCAACACGAAAATCAATGCACAACAACACAGCTACTCACGACGCAACGGTTGCTACAACATTGGAGGGTTGCTGCAACCGATGCTACGTGTGTATCTAGCATAAGAAACACTCGAAACTGTTATACTCCAATTGGGTATAGTCATCGTCAAAAGTAGGCCTTACAAGTTTTGTACTTTTGGTTCAATGCACAAAGGCAAATGTGTGAAAAACGTTTTGAGCAACCCTAAATACTACCAGTCATCTATCTCTATTTCTCTTTATTACCTTATTCTGCACGTTTTTCCAACTCTAAGGTTGATCAGCTTTGGCACAGAACCCCCTTGACTCCAACTATTCCAGTGACTTTCAAAGGTTTCCGGTTCAGGAAACAGCTGTTGTAGACTCTTGGTATATTACTCTATGGGTTGGCCTTATGTGGTTTCTGTTTAAATGCATTTTTAATGAAAAATTTTCACTAAAATTTGTTGACAGGCTGTATTCCTCTTCCAAAAAGAAGAAGGTACATACTTACTTACACATAAGTATAAAAGATAATGCTCAAATGTCGTATCGACAAATAAATTCTGGATCTTGCAACAGCTGTCTTTGACAGCATAGCAACACCTAAATGCCGTGTTCTATTTGTTGTCGAGATGTCGTAGTAATTAAAGCAGCTGTTTTGCATCTACATCTGAGTCATTGTAGCACGGATAGAAAGAAGCGTATTGTTAACATGGCTCTAATAGATTTTTTAAAATGAGTTGTATTTTACCCAAACTTTACGTAAAACTAATTCATATGCAAACATGTGTGTTTATTTTATAGAGTAATACATATATATAGAGTTAAAATTTCGCTCAGAAAATTTATGACATTTGGTCTGGAGTGATAGAACGTTGGATGTTGGAAAGAATTGCTCATGGTACAAAAATATATACATGGTAATAGTAGTATGAGTTGTTATAGTTGTAGGCAGCAACAACAGGCATTTTGTTTTTGTTTCAGTTCTCAAAACTCTACACATACAAACACAAGTACAAAAACAAAATACATATAAGTTTGACAACTGAAGCGAAAAAATAAAAAAAATAAAATCAGCTGTTCAAACGACTTTACCATGTATTATAATTGTACCATGGATAATACCTTTAATAATACCAGATTGAGGCAACTAACCAGAAAACAACCACAGTATTTCGTTTTGAGTGTTAAAATTATAGCATTCTAGCTCATTCAGACTGGCAAATTTTTAAGCGTTTTTATCTTAAAACTCGCATTGAAAACTTGGCCGTTCACACTTTGCCAAAATGGAAACTGCACACGAAAATTCTAACTTAAAAATAAAAACCTTTTTCGTTCGCAATAATGTCCAGTTTGTCGTGTGCTTATATTTATTTTTTCGTAAAAACAATTTAATTGTTTCACATTGTATGCTATTATACTTTGTGTTTCATTAAAATGTTCAGAAATTAAATATTTTCACTGTCCGTATTTCAATGCAAACAATGAGTTGTCAGTTATTCTTCTTTCACTAGTAAAAAATTCACCAGGAACTGATTACCACATGGTTGTATTGCTAATTTGAGAGTTTTTTGAGCGTGTTTTTGACAAACATACGCTGTGAACGCGTTTTCATTTTGTATGGCAAAACCTTTATTTTTAGCGAGTTTTTGACCGAAAACAACATTAAACATGTTTTCGGTGTCAGTGTGAATGAGCTTTTAAATACAACAAAAATGTATACTAACAGTAAAACTACAAAAAAAAGTCCAAAATGCGTTAAAAATTGCACGGTTCTCAACCAAACGGATATAACAAATTTAAGTCAACAGTTCTTGTAATTCCACCTGGTATATGCCGACCAGCTCCTATCCAACACGAAGAGTGTGAAAGAAAAAGTCAGATGAGATAAATGTTAACTCTATATAAGTACAGTAAAAGCACCTGTGGATGGACACTGACGGTCGCAGAGGGTTTCTCGGTCCAAGGGAGATTCCGCCTATAGGATCGTTTGATTAAAAAAAATCAACTGAGTATTCAGAATCAAGTACATAAGTGTGTCTGTAATGTATTTGTTTATATGTATATATGTTCTGTACAAATTAATTGTTTTGGTTGAAAAAGTTTGTGAATTGTCGACTGCTTAAATTCGGCTAGCTGTCATTTGTTATCCATGTCTACAAAATGACTTTCTACTATCCTTACAATTTTGAAATTGTCACCAAATTATATTGATATTTCCCAAAATGTGAAATTGCATCTCGTTTTTGCTTCAAGTGCATTGCGGTAGGTTACGGGATTAATTGCATATTCTGAAATTAAGTGTGTGTTTTCTACTTGATCCATAGAACGAACCACTCAGACATAATTTCTTCTGTCATTCCGGCCTTTTTATTAGATTCCGAATCAACGTAGATCGGTTATAGGGATGTGTTTCAATGCTCGTGAGCGGGCTGCTTTGCCGATTACTAGCAATATTTATTTGTCACCTACCGGGTTTACACACATCAACATCCCAGCAGGAAAAGGGAATGAATAGGAAGCGAGAAGGTAATGTGTAACGTGTATTAAACGTTAATTCCAGATTGGATTATTCTTAACACTTGGATGTCCTAGGAAAAGAATGCAAAATGTTGTGTCCAGAGAATGTATTATACAGGGTGATTCAGGAAGTTCCGGACAAATTTCTTCAACGTATTCCTTGGCTCATTTCATGAAGAAAAGTCCACTAGGACCATGTCCGAAAATGCAAGGGTGCCAAATGGCAGCGGGTTCAAAATTTTCGGAGGGTAGTAGGGTAAAGTTGCTAACTTCTTAGCCAGTGGTCGGATTTTTTTTTGTGTTTGGACTTGTTGGAAAGGTCTTTAAGAGGCCTTTCAGAATTAATAAAAAAAAAAGTAGATAAAAGTCAAATCGCCGAGATACAGAGCTTTCAGAAAAAAATGGAAAAAAAAGTTACTGGAAAAGTTGGTGCACAGAGTTATACAAACTTGGCAACCCACGCAGAATGAGAAAACTCTTTTTTTTAATAAATTTGTGTTTTAATTGCAATCTCTATAAACAGTTTTACTCTAACACTTCTTTACATTTTGCTTTATTTCACTTGTTGTCCCTTTTTTCTTTGATTTAATTATCCCAAAAGCAAAGACGATTTACAATTAGACGACCAGAAGATGTGCGCAACTTGGCAACCCTGGTAAAAGATAACCAAAAAGTGCTAGGAGTTCACTCAAATGCATTTCTCTCTCGCGTCATATCTTGCTTATTTCATACTTTTTGCATAGTTTATGTAATTTTACTTCAACATGGTTGGAATTTGTATAGTTATATACAATAACACTATCAAAAAGAGTAGAGAAGTACTAGGGTTTCACTCGTTTTGTTTGTTGGCATTTGAGTGAAGAGAAATTTTGACTGTCTACTTGTACATCGTTTTTGCCAAAAGTACTCTCAGTTGATGAGTTTTGCACTTTTGGTTCAATGCTCAAAGGCAAATGTCTGAAAAACGCATTCAGCAACCCTACATACTTCCAGTCATATATCGCTATGTCTGTTTCGTACTTTATTCTGCATGTTTTCCCAACTCTAAGGTTGACCAGCTTTGGCATAAAACCCCCTTTGTGTGGACGAATAAAAAATAAATGGTTTTCCATTACATCCCATGAAGGGATTAGGGAGAGCTTCTCACAAACACGTGAGTTGTGCGCGTTCTAGTTTTACACTCACTGCTTGGGACCTACAGTTTAACACCGATTCCGAACGGTATTTCGAGAAGCTTTTTTCATGGCTAAATACTCGATAGTGTCGCCGTCACTAAATGAGGTGACCGCCATCGAAACAAATTTAAGGTGGTCAGAGCAGGCATCGAACTCACGCTCTCATGCAAAATAGCCGCGCACACTACCATTGCACCACCGACGGCCACATATGAACGAATCCAAAGTTTATAAATTCAATGTTAAGCCACTAGAAAAAATTCTCGTTAGATGACGTATTGTGACAAACTTCAAAAAGAACTGGATTGCCAACTCTATGTCTGGCTACTATTACTTAAGATAGGTAAGATTTTATATGAAAAAATGTGTGTTTTGTAGCGAGTTAGCAACCCTGTAATTGAAATCTCTTTAACAAAATTGTCAAGAAATAAAACAACAAAGCAAAACGTAAACGTAAAATTTGTAGGCGCTATTAAGGGGGCGACAGGTAACGGCATTCCGAATGAAAGAACAATCGTCGCACTCAGTAACAAGACATTCCATCTTCGCAGACGTGGGAATGCACTGGGGAATCAATGTGAAATTTTTTCAAATGACATTACTCCCTCGATTCTTTGGAATGCCTTATAAATATAATGTAATTATTATAATGCATTATATAATTCATTCTCAATGTAATGCATTCTTCACTTTCCTGCTGGGATAGTGATCATTTTCTTCGTCAACTTATCACCACTGCATCTTTCGGATTTTAAGGCTAGAGTTGTATCTGGTAATGCTCGAAAAAAGAGACCGCTCTCGTCTGCATGTACACATACTCAGGTCTGTGCTGACTCATCATTAAAGGGCGTTTTGTCCTAAACTGATTAACATCCTCCGACGCAGAAAACACGGAATGACCCACCAACTCAGCTATTTCTTTGGTCTTGGTCTTTACTATCGGCCCTGAGAGAGGAATATTCTTGCTTCTGGCCACTATAAATTGGCAATTGTAGCATTTGCCATTTTTCTGTAATAACTTCTTTATTTTTGATCTGTTAACATCTATAGCCGTGGGTAGGGACTTAGCTCACGAAGTGAATACATCCAAACACAGTTTGTCCGACTGCGATCACAGATAGTTTGGCGTTAAACTCCTCCGAAATGGCTGGACCGATTTGTATGAAATTTTGTGTGCATATCGGGTAGGTCTCAGAATCGCCCAACATCTATTTTTCATACCCCTAAATGGTATGGGTGACCCACCCCTATATAGAACACAGATTTGTCCGACTGCGAAACATAGATTGTCAAACTGCGAAAAAAAAACACACACTGATGCATAGACTAATACTTATAGTAGACCCACTAGTTCTCCCACCAAATTTATGACATTTGGCCTGGTGTGATATTTACGTTTGATGTTGAAAAGAATTTCTTTACTAATACCAGATAGAGGCAATGGTTCAAAACAACGAACAAAATAACAACAACGGCATTTCGTTTTGTGTGTTAAATACAACACAAATGTATGCTAACAATAACAGTCAATAAAAAAGTTTAAAACACATTTAAATTTCACAGGTTTTCACCAAAATGGCATGAAAAATTAAAGCACGAAATTATTGTAATTCCACCTGGTGTATATCACTTTTCGTCAAACATCTCTCTATCACACCGACCGCACCACGAAGAGTGTGAAAGGAAACGTCAGATGAGCCAAATATTCTCTCTAGTCTGAGGTTACTCTATGCACTGATGTAGCGGCAGCGAATAATTGTCAAAGCAAAGAGAATAATGAGGTGGTTATACGTATATGAAAATTACATAGCAAGAGAGCAACGAAAATTGTGTGAACTTGTGTAGCGTATGCATAAAGGCGTATGTACGAACATAACAATGTATGTATATACATGTGGCTGTTGCTTTGCATTCTCTTTGTTTTTTGTGGAAATAAAACAGAAAAGTATTAAGCAAGAAAATAATGACACATGTGCTTGCACTCGTCTTTAAATAATTTTAAGTATTAATATTATTTAAATGTAACGTCATCATATGATTGAACGCTGTTTTTATTTTCCATTGTAACATTTACTAATGTTTTCATAGAAATCGCACAGGTACCGTGTAAGAAAAAGGTGTTAACACATCGCCCGTGAGTTCGAACACTCATTGGATTTTTTTAAATAAAAAGGGGAATGACCGTGAACGAAATTTGTGCCTCAGCTTCTTTCGCTACGAATTTTTGCTTGCCTACGAGAGATGTTGTAGGCGAAAAAGGTGTCAGCGTCCGGCCTAGGGAGCGTCCGCCCAGGGGAGATTAATTTGTTTTAAAAATGCATATGTATTACTCTATGATTTATTTGTCCGTTTGTTATCTCCCTAACTTCTGCGAATGTGACATCTATGCCGACTTACAGTCCTCCGCTTGGAAGACCTTGAGCTATAAAGTCCTAATCTGGTGACACAGAACTAATCACTACTCAGTTTGTCAACAACATTTTCACAAGTATGTATGTACATACATTCGAGTGGAAAGTTACCATGGTTCTCCTTGTCCAATTAATTTCTCGAGCAAAACAGTTACGATTTAAACAAAAATAATAAAGACAAAAAACAGAAAATGACGTTCATTTAACGTTGCGGTTAACTTCTTCTACTTCTTATTTGTGCTTATAAATCTCTTTCCTTCGTTATAATCGTCTACTCTGAGTAATCAGCCGCTATCGCAGCGTCTTCTTTGTATGGCGATGGGCGATGACTTTATTCCCTTAACTTGATCGCATTAAACTGAAAACAAAATTATATATTTATTTATGAAGAGCAGAAGAGGGATAGTGAAAAAACATTTTCTTTTGTTTTCTTCCTCTACACCTTAATCACTGATTTACGAAGAAACAAAACAAGACACTGCCGGCTCGATTTGGACAACAATAAATTGCGTGCTCACGTTGTCAAAATCAGCTGATTAATACACAACGTTTTCGCTTTATTTGAAATTCCCTGTCATTTTATCATCAAAGGAAAAGTTAAATATAAGGAACTGAACGTAGTTTAACAGCTTAAACACGGAAACGAAAAAACAACTCAGCTGAGCTTATGCGATTACCTGATGGATAGTTGTATCATGAGCATACTGTTGCAGCAGCTTTACTTTTATGTATCTAATAGGTTTAAATAATTAAAAAATAAAAATAAAAACATAGTAGATATGTAAAGGGGGTTTTAGGGACATAACAATAAGTGGGTTTTTTTACCCCGCTGAAGTTAATGGTGCAATGATTAGTATGCGCGTCACTTGTACATGAGATCCTGGGTTCACGACCCTGCTCTGACCACCTTAAAATTTCTTTCGGCGGCGGTCACCACGCATAGTGATGGCGACACTATCGAGTATATAGCCATGAAAAAAGCTTCTCAAAATACCGTTCGGAATCGGTGTATAAACTGTAGGTCCCAATCAGTGAGTGAAAACTGGAAAGCTCACAGCTCAGTGATTGTGAGAAGCTCTCACCTGTCCCTTCATGGGATGTAATGGGAAACAATTTTTTTTTAAAGTTAATTATAGCGTAATTTGTACGGGACAGCTAAGCGATATTTCTCACTTAAATTTCGACTTGAAAAATGACAATGTTGCCACATGTTCAATTTCAAGAAATGACAACAAAAAGTTATCTTATACCCTTTTCACATTTACCGCGTTTCAGCTGAAACGCCGGCGTTTCGATCTCTTGAGATCATTTCGAAACCATGGTGTTCACATTGTACTTTTCTTTACTACTGTGGTTTCATGTGACATTTCTCATTTCTGTTTTGTGTTTTCTGTATTGACTGTAAACAACACAAACGCACATTTGTGAATAAAGAAATATAAAATAACATTGATACATACATAATGTAAACAAACAGATTTGTTTTCCCTCATTTTTCTGACATTTGCTTTGAACCAGCAATGGAAATTTTTTCAACTACTATTGGAGTACAACACTGTGCTCTCTCTCATTTTTACTGTGGTTTCAAACAAACTACAGTAAAAAGAGCATAATGATTGCGTTTTTTTTGTATGGAAATAAGTGCCAATTAAAGTGTGTTTCGCTGAAATCATCGAAAGAGAGCGAAACGCCGGCGTTTCAGCTGAAACGCGGTAAATGTGAAAAGGGTATTAGATAAATTGAAAATGTTATCAAGGAGAGACTCAAATGCAGAAATTTGCAAAATGGCTTACACATGGTCAGTTCATTAAAATTATTTTATTTAATGGAAGACTACGTATACTTTTATATCTCTAAATTTTGAAGGATAGGTTTTTATTTCCGATAGAAAAAAAATTGGATTTAAATTGTTCACAGCAACGCGCGGTAAATGTTATACATATTGATAATGGTAGAATTATCTATCAGGTATAGTCGTTTAAACAGGTGATGAAATTTTTTCCATGTCATTTTTCGTTTCACTTGCCAAAATCTTGCTTGCCAATTTTATTTTTATACTTTTTTGTATTCTTGCATTGTGGGTATATACATATGTATTTGCGTAGAGTTCGACAACTGAAACGAATGAGCGAAAATAAAATGCCTGTTGTTGCATTTGCTGTTAACATGTATTTGTTGGCACTGGCTACAAACGTGTTGCGTATCGAATTTTTTTAGCCAATACAGTAAATGTTGCCACATTTCGTAGTATTAAGTCTGGATCGTTTTATTTTCGTAGGTGGCAATAGCTTAATGGAATAAAAAATCAGCCTTATTGTCAGCATTTGCTTGCTAATTTATTTAAGCTGCCGAAATCAAGCCGTCACTGTAAAACAAACAAAATAAAGAAATCACAACGAAAGCGCCGTCAGCAGACATATTAATTTATGAATTGGGTATTCTCTTCTAGCTGTTGTTGTTTTTGTTGTTTGCCGGCAGGCCTGGCTAATGGTGTTAAGCGTCGACAGCGATGCTGGCAGAGACAATGGTGGCAATGATGGGTTGGAAAATTTGGCTAAGGGGGCGCTGGGGAGGTGCAAACGATGTAGAGAATGTAGTTCAGAATTATTGTGAACTCTACGTGAGGCCAAAGAATTTTCTTTGAAAATTACG
This sequence comes from Phaonia tiefii, assembly GCA_963931995.1. Taxonomy (NCBI): domain Eukaryota; kingdom Metazoa; phylum Arthropoda; class Insecta; order Diptera; family Muscidae; genus Phaonia; species Phaonia tiefii. The sequence goes on from OZ008370.1 coordinate 69,504,966, forward strand.
CCAACAACAATAACAATAACAGCAACAAACTCAAATGCCAACGGAATTTGAAGTATTAAATTTAGAAAATTGTTGTACAACGACAAATATAACAAATAATAATGTTAGAGAGACGATGCCCCTCTTAATCGACCAGTGATGCCGTTCAATGACGATTCGTATAAGTAAATTCCGGATTGTGGGATTTTGAGAAACCCAGTACTGGTGTAACTAGGTGGATGATACAGACGTAAACAATATCTGTCAAATTTTAATTAGTGTCTGAGCTTCAAATATTTGAATATTATTTTAACTGGTTATCATCTAAATCGGCTTGAAATATACACTTATGTATGTACATTAGACTTGTGTCGAACTCGTTCACTAGTTCTCGAACTCGTTCATTTAAGGTGCCCGGGCATAGCAATCATCGTATCGAACATAGGCATTATGTTCATGAGACTGATGTCTGGTCACCCTAAATGAACTATGTACACATATAGTTCATGAACTACCCAACTCTAATGTACATATGTAGGTATGTACATATTTAGTTGTGAGAAGTATGAAAGAGCCAGACATCCAAAAAAACTACAATTAAATCGAATTTGAATTTTTGAATACATGAATTAGTGTAATCAACATAACAATTTTTGGAGTCGTGAACAGACTGATTTTGCCTCCAAAACCTTAGCTTTATGGTACTGAAATATATTCTCCTCATGGCCGCCAGGACATTCCTGGAGAACGCAGAGCGAATGAACTGGCCAGTCTAGGTATGAACTTCCACAGAAACTGGAACTGTTCCCACAAGAACGCTCTATATGATGATGATGAAAAGGTGGGCGAGGGGGACAGCTTCTGTAAAAAATGGTTTTCCATTACATCATATGAAGGGATTAGGGGCCCGTGAGCTGTGTGCTTTCCAGCTTTTACACTCACTGATTGGGTTTGTGTACGCCCAAGCCAAATCTGACCGATAGTGGATAACAGGTGGTCCATGCACCTTCTGCCGCTAGCCAGGCGAAGCTTCAATGCTTGTTTAAGTTTTGATGGAACACTGTCTGATTGGTAGAGATGCGGCGAGACTAAAGTTCAGAGCAAATTAAGAATCCAAGAATTCACTGAAAGTCTTTGCTCGTACCCAGCACTAGCCAGATATATACTATAGAAGGACCTGGGATAATTATCCGAGGTAGTCGTAGATTCTTGGGCGCAAACTGGATGGTTATGCGGTGGGGCTAACTCTCAATCTTATTAGCCTGTGATATCACAATGGACTAATAAGTGTGAGTAGTTTCTCGATTGGCACCAACACATAACCCAACCTACTGAAATATTTGCATATCAACAATCGTCGTGCACCAGAATTCTTGAACATACATGATAACTTACTTGTCCCAGGAGACTTCAATATAGATGAAGTCGATGACGTCGACTGCCCCCTCATAGCCAAAGCGAAGTTAGAACTGCAATTTCCCGGCTTAAGAACAACAAAGCAAAATCTGGTTAGAGGAATGCATGCCCGACGATTGGAGTCTTAGCATACTGTGTCCTGTTTTCAAAACAGGCGTCGATTGAATATGTATGAACTGTCGTGGAATACGCCTTTTATCCGTCACATACAACGTCCTCTCGAGCGTAAAATGCGTAAAACTAAAGCTGTTTGTTGCAGATCTTAGCGGACCTTATCAGTGTGGCTTTAGGCCTGGAAAGTCAGCTATAGACAAGATATATACATTACGCCAAATCCTGGTAAAACCCCACGTAAAACAAACGGACACCTATCACCGCTTTGTAGATTATAAGGCTACCTTCGATAGCCCGATACAGGGAAAACTGTACCAAGCTATGTCGGAGCTTGGCTAAGCTATCACGCCTTTGTTATATGACACTGATCGACACGACATCATCAGTAAAGATTTGCAAACATCTCACCGAATCTTTTAGTAATCATTGAGGCCTCAGGCAGGGCGAGTCCCTATCATGCGATCACGTCAACATATTAATTGAAACCATCGTGAGAAAAACTACAGTCAACACGAATAAAACTATCAGCAGCAAAACTCATATGCTGCTCGCGTATACTGACGATGTAGACATCATTGAGCGGAATTTTCGAGAATTGAGAAGGAATCAGCAGAAGTGGGTTTGGTAGTAAACGAGGACAAGGCAAAATTAAAGCTTTCGAAAAGCTGAACCTCCACCCGATTAAATGAAAGGGTGAATGTTGATAACCGTTATAATATCGAGGTAGTGGACAAATTTATTTGCCTCGGATCTTCCGCGAACATAAGCAATAACGTCAGCCTGGAAACTACACAGAGAATGTTGCCTACAGGTGTCATTTCGGGCTAAGCAAGGACTTCAGAGATAAGACCCTCTCTTGAGAAACGAAGATCCAACTATAGCAGACACTCAACAGCGTGCCAAGCTTTATGGCGCAGAATCTTGGGTCATATCCCATGCTTCTGAAACATCACTGGGCGTCATCGAGAGAAAACTGCTCTGAAAAATATATGGTCCTGTAATAGAAAACGGCGAGTATCGCCGACGGATGATTCACGAGGTGTATAATCTATATCCCGACATCGGCGTAGTTATATGTATCAAAATAGCGTGTTTAAGCTGGCTAGGCCATGTCAGTAGAATGGATGAGGATGAACTAGTGCGAAAGGTATTCGAAGACATACTCGAAGGACATCGAAAAATAGGACGACCAAGACTTCGCTGGAAATACCAGGTGGAATATTGCATGCGAGAGCTTGGTGTTTCCAGCTGGAGGAGAACAGCTGAAGATAGAGCCGGTTGGAGAAACATCTTATACTCATCCTTGACCACTCTGGGTTGTTTGAATCCACCTGAGGAAAGTAAGTGCATAAGAAATTGAGATCCAGATCCTGATAATTGAGAAGAAAAATAGATTCCGCATAGCTCACTCATTGTGAACAGCTTTATCTGAAGGTTAATGCAAAATATCTATGTGCGATCCCGATAGAACGCTCAGTTTCATGCCTCGATATATACAGCTGTTGTCCACCCGATATTGCTTCACGGCGTTGTCGTTTGGTGGTCGGTACTGGAAAATCCACTAATCTACATAAGTTTGTTGACAAAAGTCCAGAGAATGGCGATCGCAATTGTATCACTGGTTAACTTCGCACATCCCATGCCGAGGATTGTATGACAGTCAAATGAAGGAAGTTGCACTCTGGCTGGGACGAAACGTCGTCACCGTTTGGGGCATCAACATCTTCTCTGATGGTCATGTTGATATACAATCTGTATCCATGACTTTAAAAACGGACCACAACTGCCGCGCATTTCCAAACAAGATGGCTAACCCGTTTGATATGGATGCCGTACATTGTGCCACTTCAGGGAACTATAGAGGGGATTAGTTGACGAGACTAGGGACTACCTTATATGTCTCACTGGATATAGAGCGTGTGGGTGTGCCCCTTTCTATACGCAATATCATGTTTAAAACCGAAGCTCTAAGATATGGAAATTGCAGGACCATCAGACAGGCATGACCAAGTTATGACCTAAGAACTGGATACTCTCTGATAGGCAGTTTAAACTTGAACGCTCATGAGGACGAAAGCTGTGCACATCTGCCTTTGTATGAGTAGGAGAAAATTTTTGGGATCTTACTTTTTTTGGATAGAGTTCAGATGAACTATGATGGAATTTTTTTGAGAAACACAAATTGATTCGGCAGGGAATTAACTATGCATCCTTTTCAGCCTGCAAGACTGGGATGAGGTGTTATAAGGCTTTAATACCACTAACTACATTTTTGTGAAATGGAATGGAACAATAAGTTATAATAAATTAAATAAATAGTTTCCCATTACATACCATGAAGGGACCGGGGAGAGCTTCTCACAATCACTGAGCTGTGCGCTTTCCAGTTTTCACTCACTGATTGGGACCTACAGTTTTACACCGATTCCGAACGGTATTTTGATAAGCTTTTTCATGGATATATACTCGATAGTGTCGCCGTCACTTTGCGAGGTGACCGCCGTCGAAAGAATTTTTTTTTTTTTTGAAGGTGGTCAGAGCCGGGTTCGAACCCAGGATCTCATGTACAAGAGATGCGCACACTAACCATTGCACCACCGACGGCGTGGTGTATGAACGAATAATGTCTTAAACTGGTTTAGCTCTGCAACAAATTTCCTGAACAGATTGAAGATTTCGTTCTTAAAAATTCTCATAAATTTGAGGTTTAGTTTAGATTAGACAGAAAAAGAATTGTCGAAATGTTTGCGCTTAATGTCATTACCCATTTCTGGACGCTCTTTGTGGTCCTGGGAGAACCTCGTATTTTTAGCTAGGAAGTTTGTGCTGTATAAACACTTCTTACTTGTTCTCCCATCCGGTCCCCTGAGATGCTGGAAACTGCGTATTTTATCGTCGAAGAGTTGGAATTGGCGTCTTAATCCTGGGAAAGCGGATCATTGGCTTTCAACGTTTTGTCGCCCCTCTCACACGCACTAAATTCATTGTATCGGTTGGATTAAAACTATGCATACTATGTGAACTCGCAATGGAGTCTTCAGTTAAAATATCCACGTATCGACTGAGTTTGTGTTTGTCTCGCATTGTTCCCATTTTGACAGCACCACAAGATCTGTGCCGTCGAAGATCCGTCCGTTATGTGCTATAATCTTTCATGTGTTATTCTTAACCACGGTTGAAGCGCGGCTTTTATTGCTGGCACTGTCTTAATTTTTTCCACATTTACAAGTTGCTGGTGGGACCCTATCCTAGCCAGCTAATCTGACCTTTCGTTTAGCAAGATGGCCAGGGATTCATATAATTCTCAGGCTGCTTATGGTGGATAACCTGTTTATCGCCTTTTTGATCTCACCATGTGTAACGACATCGGATTGAACGTACCATGACTGTTAGTAAATATCGTCACATTTGCGTGACCATCACCATTGTTTAGTCGTTGGACACATCCCGTGATTGCTTGAAAACAGTATTGTGATCAAGAAGGCGTGTTTAATATTTAGGTTCTTGATAAAGTGTCTCATTCCTGTTCTGACTTGGAAAACATCCGCCCTCATCTCTCTACGTGGGATACTTGTGCACCAGTTTGCCGTAATTTTTTGTTCGTAATGTGACCGTGTCTTTGTTCCGCTGGTGAGAAGCTCGTCAGGCTTTAAATTATGTGTTGGTAAAGATGTATGCGACCGGATCCATTATTGTACTGCCTGTTATGTTTCACTGCCAAGGCTTCCCCGAACTTGATTTATACCTCAATGGGGGTGGAATGAAATTATTGTTTCCATTGCTCTTGTGGATGTTGTTCTTACTACTTCGCTGGTACATGCGTCGAATTTTTTGCAGTTTTCAATGTTGCACATATACTCCATTGATGTTCACCACACTACCGATGCTGAAGCCAGGATCGGTCTGTTTATGCTTGTGTAGATCCAGTCTATAGCTCTTCTGCTAAGATGCCAACCACGATAATATGGAGAAAAGTTGGTGTTTAACTTCAATTACGCCTTCGTCGTCATCTATTTTATCTATCTCGACAATTCAACATTTGAAATGTTCTAATTTCGTTGGTGTTCTTGACGGATTTGATGATGATGACTTCCAGTCAAATATCAGACTTGAACATGGGACAGATGGGAAAAAACAGTCACCCAATGTTGTTTTCTATATCTTTAAAATAAGACGACAGGATTTTTATGGTGTGTTTTCTTGGACCTTTAATAACTTTTTGAAGATTATTGTTAATGTCCATTTGGACTATTTTCTCGCACTCTTGTCGGATATTCCATTTGAAAACTTCTAGAGTCTGGGGCTTGTTCACGTAGACACAAAGATAGAAGTCTGGAGCGATCAAATCAGGCCATCTTTCCGACCACTGCAAATTGCCAAAGTAGACATTAGGCGTCCCGGAAGTGCATTCTTCAAAAGGTCCAATGTCACATGAGCTATGTGTGAAGCTGAACCGTCCTATTGGACCCAGATGTCCTCCAGGCTCAATTCATTCATTTGCTGCAATCAACTTCATGTCTTTATTTTAAACACACAACCAAGCAATAACACGTAAAGCTCCGTATTCAGTTCTTGCGAAATTTTTGTAGAAATAAATTCAGTGTTAAGTTTTAGAATAATAGTTTTGAATATTATGTTAATCCAAATTGAAAATAAAATACTCGTAAAATATGTTTGTGCGTTCGCTAAGAAGAAACCTTTGTGTGCAATACATCATTTACAATAGGTTATGGGCCCAGCTAGATATTCAATAAAGGAAAAAGGATATAAAGGAAAAGGACGTTTTAAATTTTTTTTATCAAAATCTAAAATAAGTGAAAATCGGCAACTTATTGAAAACCCACCTCAAGATACGGATATTTGCAGGAAGAAGAATGTCGAAGCCTTTCCAGTGTTAAGTTTGTGTGTTGAAGATAATAAATTGATTCACATATGGAATAAAACCACAGCTGAAGACGCATGGAATAAGCTGCAAATCCATTATAAACGGGTGACATTGAGTTCCAAAGTGGATTTAATGCGAAAAATATGTACGTACGAGCTGCCAAGACGAACACCGTAGTGTTCTTGATGATCGTCGGAAGAAGGTGCGTGAGCTAGCTGAAATGGTAGGTATTTCAAAAAGTGCTATTCATCGTATATTGACCGAAGATTTGAAGACCAGAAAGCTGTGCGCAATATGGGTGCCGCGCTTGCTCTCAATAGAGCAACAACAGCGTCGTGAAGATGTTTCAGTAGAGTTTCACCGCAAGAAAACCGAATTTTTGCGTCGATTTATAACCATGGATGATACAGGGGTCCAAAAGTTCACACCTGAGACAAAGCAACAGTCAAAGCAGTGGACTGGAAAGAGAGATTCGTGTCCAAAGAAGGCGAAGACGGTTCCATCTGCAGGCAAGGTAATAGTGTCTGTTTTTTGGGATGCGCATGGGATATTTTTTATTGATTATCTTCAGAGAGGAAAAACCATCAACGGCGAATATTGAAAAAAATCCCATAACATCGCATGTAGGGATTGAGGAAAGCTTCTCACAATCAGTGATATGTGGGCTTTCTAGTTTTTACACTCACTGATTGGGTCCTACAGTTTTACATCGGTTCCAACGGTATTTTGAGAAGCTTTTTCATGGCTAAGTACTTGATAGTGTTGCCGTCACTAAGCGAGGTGACCGTCGTCGAAAGAAATGTAAGGTGGTCTGAGCAGGGATCGAACCCACGTTCTAATGTACAAGAGCCGCGCACACTAACCATTGCACCACCGACGGCCACTATTATGCTAATAACGACGAATATTATGCTAATTTATTGCAGCGTTTAAGTGGTGAAATTGTGGGAAAAAGGCCGCATTTGGCGAAAAAGAAAGTGTTGTTTCATCAAGACGATGCTCCAGTTCGCACAACCACTACCCAAACCATTGGCAATCAGTTGATTTTGATTTATGCTTGATCTGACTTTAAATACGAAAAGAGTTTTTCAGTGCTTTGTCAAATAATCTTACTACCATGTGGCAACAGTGGCAAATGCTACGAAAAATAACCGGTATTCATACATTTATCGGCTGACCGTTACAATGCATCAAACTGACGACATTTGCAAAACAAAAGTCAAGTGATAAAATACAAAATATTTAATGAAATTGGAGAATATTTGAGCAGAAATAAAGTTCTAACTGCACTACGAGTTAAATGATATATTTTTATTGTCATTTCAACTTGGATGGTGATGCCTTGTTCACGCTGCCGCGAAAGTGAAGTCTTTCGCAATTTGGGCTTAAAATAGAGCTCAATTGACATGAAATGAAAATGAAAATTGTCGTATACAACGCTGATTTTACTCAACAGAATTAACTTAGTACTCTTTTTTGCATATATGCACGAGATCGAAGCCGACAGGAAATTTTCCGGTGTGCCGCCGTCGTAGATAATTTTTTGAAGTTCTCGCCGCCGTCATTAACGCACGCTTCGACTTAAAATGTTAGCGCTATTATCAGTAAAGCCGCTTTTAAAGGTCCGAATTACTGAAAAACAGATCTAAATATTTTCACACAACCAACGAGATGAGCCTAAAAGTTGGTTGGTTGGTTGAAAAGGCTGCAAGACAGCACGCTCTCTAGCACACTTAAGCTAAAGAAGCCCGGTACCCAGATGATCCCGATGTCAAAATACTCTGCCATCACCCTAAGTGATGAGTGGAATTCTTTCACCTTTGTCTGTCTGTGTAGATACATACTGGAGTACACTACGGAGAGTTGTGACACTACTTTTTAGTAGTTCAGCAACCTCCAGTATGGCGGTAATTTCAGCCTAAAATACACTACAGTGATCAGGCAGCTTGAAAGAGATATTTACATTTAGGTCCGGCGAATGGACCCCATAGCCTACTTGCTCGTCTAACTTTGATCCATCCGTGAAAAATCTGATACTACTGGTGTCCCCTTCCAGTGACTTTTCCCAGGTATTCCTGTTCGGAATAGAAGTCCTTAGATTTGTCGCTGGTAGAAGGTAGGGGATACAGTAGTTTGTTTTTACGGGAATAGAGTTGATCCGGTGTAGAAATTCAGCGGTCCTGAATGCCCCGATATCGAAACGCCACAATCTCTGATTCTCACCAGTGATGTAGCGGCTGCCGATTCGGCCATGATATCAGGAGTACAGATGTTCAGGATAGCACTAAGTGCAGTGCCAGACGTCGTGGCCATTGCCCCAGTAACGGTAATCAGTGCTGATCTTTGAATTTTCATCAAGGAATTCAGAATATATTTCTTTTGGAGGGACCTTCACCAAACTATGGTGCCATAGAGAAGTATTGGTCAGACTATTGCCGTATAAATCCACATGGTGATCTTAGGAGACGGTCCCCAGCGCTTTCCTATCGCCCCAACAGATGCCTTTTCCAACCTCTCATCTCCTCCTCTCTGGTTGTACGAATGCTAAGTAAATTGAGGTTTCTACCCGTACAGATGATAGCAATATCATCAGCATAGCAAAGACCTGGCATTCGGCTCTGTCCAATTCAAGAAGCAGTTCATTGACAGAAGTTAACCATAATAGTGGAGATAGAACTCCCCCTGCGGTGTCCCCCTGTTAACGGTCCTAGCAATTGTAACACCACCCCATTCAGCTTTGACGGATCTATCCACCAGAAGCTTCCCAATTAGACGTGTCACTAAGCTGTCGACTCCTAGATTCCGTAACGACCTAAGAATCGCCGAAGGTTGAATATTATTGAAGGCTCCCTCGATGTCCAGGACGATGTCCAGTAACGTCTGCCGAAAAATCTCATTTAATAAAACCTCAGTTGCCGCCATCGATTTTTTTTGTTCCTCCTACGCCGTCGATAATAATGTGTCGGCGTCGTTCACTGAACACGTGGTTATGAAAATGACAACAAAAAATAAAACAATTGTATGCCTCCTCATTCATCAAATTGGAATTTTATGTTTTCATCGACATACATATACTAGTGAAAAGAAACTATAAACCGTGTAGAATCAGAACTTCGTGTTAAAGTTCATGCACCATTCCATTATTTTATTGTTTTCATTAATTTTCTAACAAAATTTTCGTTATTGTGTCCAGGCACGAACATTTTACTCATGGTAATGTTTGTAAATAAACAGTTGTCATTTTACAGAGAAATTGCTCAAATGCCAGTGTGAACGATTACAATTTCGTTCGACAATTTCAATACGAAATTGTCAATTTCGTGGCAGTGTGAACTAGGCATGATTAGTGTTTGGTGATTATAATTGTTCACATTAGCTCTGTTCGAGTACTCGAAAATTTGTGCAAATTTGTACAAATTTTTACTGAACTCTGTTCGTTTACTCCAAAAGTACAGTAAATGAGAGCCAGATAGCGAAAATTTTGACAGTTCGATGTTAGAGATTATGCAAATTTTGGTTGGAGAAATTTTAGCCAACATAAAATTGCAAGATAGAACAGCTGTTTGAAATCAGCTGTTTTATGTAAAGAAACAAAACACAAAAATAAATTAACAACGACAGAGGTAAGTACAAATTATTTTGTTTAATGTTTGTTGTTGTTTCGGCTATACTGTTTGTTTAATATTTTATTCAATATGTTTGTGAAATTTAGAAACAAAATGGAAAACAATAATGTGCAGTGGCATTCAGGAAATTCTGGTGAACCGGCGACGTCATTATTGGACAACTGTGGCAGTAGCAAAGGTATGGAAATACACGCCAGAATGTATGTATGTGGCAAAGGATAAAATTTCTTTCAATTCTATTGGAACTTGTGGTGACTTCCAAAAATGTATTTGTTGGAAGAATTTGTAAGTACAATACATTTTGTAGTGAGGTTAGCATGCGCAAACATATTTCCTTCCGTGTTCCGTGACGTACTTTTTTGTAAGTCCGGCGGCAAGATTGCAAAACATAGAGCGGAGGTTACAAACTTTGTCAAAAATTATACATTCAAGCTTTGGAGGCGTATATTTCACAAAATATTTAGCAGCGCGGAAAATGTTATTTTTTTGTCGTTTAATACCCTCTTTGTTCCTTGTTTTTTAAGAATAATTAAGTTTTATGTTTTTTAAGGTGGAAATGGAATTCCCGATGTACGAGCATATGCCATCGTTACTGCGCTAACATTGTTGGATTCGTCCTCATCGGAAAGTGAAGACGAAATAATAAAAATAAAAATTTTCTTCTTAATAAAAATTTCTTCCAAATAAAAATTACAGCTTTTGTTTAATGAAATGCAAACAGAAAAATCAGCTGTTTCCTTGCACACATAAACATCAGCTGTTTCATTGCAAATTATTACTGGAAGTCGTTCGCGTACTTTATTTGCAAATTTTCATAAAGAGAGTAAAATTGTTGTTTCGCTCTCAAAAGTAGATTCTTAGAAATTTTTACTGGGAAAGTACTCGAACAGAGCTATTAACAATTAAAGATGCTTTGAGTTTAATATTCTTGTTGTTCTCTGTCACTTGATCATATGTAGTTTAAATGACCGACTTGGGCTGCTTAAACAGCAACTAACTATTAACCAAGGCTGCTTAAGAAGGTTGTGGTATAAGAACAGCAGATTTGTTGTTTTTCATGTCGTGGTGCCAAAGTGGTGCACACTAGCTGCCAAATGCTGTTTATCTTTGTTTTGTGTCCATTGTTCGCAGTACGTTGATATTGACATAAACTACAAACCAAACAAAAACAGAATGCTGGTTGTTGTTGCCTTGTTGTAATTTTTGTAGTATTGCTTCTACCTTTTCAATCTGCCTTGCTATTAACCTAAAAAGTGAATTCAGAGTTTAAATTATGTTTGATCGTTGATTTATTTTCCATCTTTGGGCCTTAATGCAACTATTGAAATGATTTTGTCGAATTAGACGACCAGAAGATCTGCGCAACTTGCCAACCCTGGTAAAAGAGAACCAAAAAGTGCTAGGAGTTCACTCAAAGGCATTTATCTCACGCGTCATATCCTGATTATTTCATACTTTTTGCATAGTTTATGTAATTTTACTTCAACATGGTTGGAATTTGTATATTTATATATAATAACACTATCAAAAAGCTACCATTGTATTGAAATATTCAATGAAGAGAGGAAGAGAGAGAGTAAAGAAGTACTAGGGTTTCACTCGTTTTGTTTGTAGGCATTTGAGTGAAGAGAAATTTTGACTGTCTATATTTTGCCGAGAAATGGTTGTAATAAAGCGTGTTTACATTATTGGAACCGAGTTCCTGGACATCATAATAATGAAGATATTAAAAGGTTAGCCCGAGAAGATTTGGCAACAGGCATTAAGGTATATGAATGCGAGAATCATGGGAACATCTGTGATATATGTCTATAAGGAAAGTTTTCTAGGTATCTATTTCCGAAGGGGAAGTTACTCTAGATCTAAAAATTTCTATTTAAGTATTTCTATTTCTATTTGAATATATTTCTAAAACTTCATTCATCTGAAATGGAAGATATAACTCATAAAAAGTACAATATAAGAATTCGTGTTCAAATATTAGTCAGTGTAATCATAATTTAGTTTCTGTCAGAAAATCACTTGTTATATTTTTCATAAGAGGCTTTGCTATCAAGGATGTTACACGAGGATTTTTCAGAAAAACTATTATTTTAAAGAGAAACAAATTTAAACAAATTCGTGAAAATGTAATAAGGCATATATATCATCCACCGAAAAATATGGTAAGTATACATTTTCGCATTTTACGCCGTATAACCCAGCATTGGGCAAAAGCTACGGTTGACATAAATATTTCTATACGAAATCAACTGAAGGCCATTAAAGTCCATGTATATTTTACTATTCTCGACAAGCCGAATATGCAAAGTTGATATATCTCACCACACTATTTTTATATTTTACTGGTATTACGCCCCGTATTCAGTTCTTTCGAAATTTTCGAAGGAAATTTTGTCATTTATCACTATAAGGAAAATTTTCTTGCGGAGTGTTACCATCTAACTTTAATTTACCTAGCAAATATTTCATTAATATTTACTCTACGCACACCATTCTATTTTTAACTCACGTGGTGGTACTTTTGTTTGTTAAAATAATCGAAATGTCAAAATCCCGGTCACAAACAATTGTTTTTGTTTATAAAAACTAACGATAATTTCATGAACCGAAAATTTCGCTCTCTTTTCATTTGCTTGGTACTCAGTCCTATGAGAAAATTTCGTAGACAAAATCAAATACAGGGTTGTTAAGCCAAAGCTATTTCGTACGAAAACAATTGTTTGGGAACGGAATTTTGACATTTCGATAATTTTAACAACCAGAACCACGTGTGTTAAAAATAAAATGGAGTGCGTAGAGGAATTATAAATGAAATATTTGCAAGGTTAATCAAAGACTCTCTGCAACACAATTTTCCGTTTACAGATATTCGACTTTTATACGATGAATTATGACCCTGGGACACGAGTCGCGACTTACGATACTTCTTGGTGAGGGGGGAAGAGAAGAAAGAGACGTATCATAACAGTCACCAATTGGAAATTTGAAAATCCTCTTTCACCTCTTTCGTGTTTTGACATGGCGGTAAAGCAACAGTATACAAAAAATGGTGAAAAATTGTTTTGAAGCAATTTTATACCAATTTAAAACAATACAAGTGCAATTTTATCAGCCATTGTTCATTAATTTTGTAAAATGTTGAATTTGAGATTATTATGAATAGAAAAATAAAGAAGAGAACCGAGATTACGTCACAAGGAGTCACGCATAGTTATATACAGAGAATCATCGTCTGACAGCACATGAATTTACGAAGCGTTACCAAAAGAGAATGAACACAATGTCCCAAGGTCGTAAGTCATCGTATAAAAGACGAAATAAATGACAGAATTTCGCAAGTACTGAATGCTTTGGCGTAACAACCCTGTAATTGATTTTGCTTACGAAATTTTCGCCAAAAAACTGAGTAGTAGTAGTAGTAATTCTTTATTTCATAAATAACAATGAATTTTAAATAAATAAATTTGCAATATATGTAAAAGAATTTAATTTCGACTTTGACTTATAGTCGTCAGTCAATTTTAGTATGAGTATGAATATATACGTGTTGTTTTAAAAATTGAATTCAAATATTAATTGTTTTCTGTAGTGTATGCATACTTTTATAAAATTTGCCAAGTCCTTCCATTTAACAATACGACCATTTAAAACATTTATAAGTTCCTCTTCTGTAAGTGAAACCTTATCAAATGAATTTTTTCTAAATTGTTTTAGATTAATCTAGATTGTTTAGATTAAAATTAAAAACTGAGTACTAGATAAATGAAAAGTGATCGAATTTTCGGTTCATGAAATGTTCGTTATTTATTATACACGTACTTCTTTATGGCAACGAAAATGTTGTAAAAAGTGAATACCAGGCTTTACCAGAAATTGAGGTGAAATGACACTTTTAAACACAATTGCTGAATCTGACGCCACTATTGACGCCACTACTGACGCCTTCACAAATATATGGAAAAATTTTTGGACATTTGTCTGGAGAATTAATTATTGTAGATGACACAAATTATCTTAAACATACCTGCAATATTTTTAAATTATAACTGCTTGTATATGGTTACAAACAGAGTTCGTATTTAACCACCATGTGTAATCCATACACATCACTGTAGGGAATGGGAAATTAACGTTAACTCATTACCCACAGGGTATGGGGAAATAATTTCCCACGACGATGGGAAATTACCCTGCACAATTATGAATTACATATGGGGATTGGATAAGCGGCCTTTACCCATTACCCAAGGCGATGAGTAATGGGTTACCCACCCCATTTTTGGTCGAATACGTGAAAAATATAGAAAAATTTTCTATATCTCGGAAACGGAGCGTCCAATCGAAAAAATAACTAATTTTTGACGATTTCTAAGGGATTTTCATATAGTGGTTCAACTCGAATGGAAGAATTTTTTTTTCAAAAATTGCCAAAGTAAAAAACTCGCTAAAATAAAAAATGCCTATAACTCGGAAATGGTGCGTCAAATTGCAAAAATAATAAATTTTGTACCTCCGTAGGGTTCTGTATCCAATGGATGCCTTTAATACGGCATCATTTTTTTTAAACCTAAAACTAAAATTTTCAAATAAAAAAATCGCTCAAACGCCCTTTGAAACGGAGCGTCGATCGGAAAAATAATGGAATTTTTTTTTTAAAAAATCGGCACAATAAGAAAATTTCTAAAATAAAAAATGGTTACAACTCCGATACGGTGCCTCCAATCGAAAAAATAATAACTTTGTTTGTAGCTAATGCCTCCAACGGAGGTACCATTTTTTTATTTTTACGATTGGACGCGCCGTTTTCGAGTTATAGTTTTTTTGTTTTATTTTAGCGATTTTCTTATTTTGGCGATTAAAAACAATTTAAATACGAATTGGACCACTTTATGGAAATGCCTTAAACACCCTTAAACATTAGTTATATTTTCGATTCGACGCTCCGTTTGCGAGATACAGAAATTTTTTAAAAATTTTTCATATTTTCGACCAAAAATGAGGATGGGTTTGCCAGGATAACTAACCCATTACACACGAAATACAAACCCTGATTACAAATAATAATACTTTTGTTTATATTTAAATATAAAAAAAACTATTTTAATAAGAAATTATTTATTTTATTATATATTATTATTTATTTTACATATATGTATATTATATTATGACAGCCATCAAAATCAAGTAATTAGTTGAGCATACCAATATATTAGTTGGTACAACCGAATTAGTGTTTACATTTTTCATTGATCCACCTGATAGAATATTCACCACTACAGGATAATTTGATTGCGATTGATAGATGATCACACTTATTTCTTGTTGCTGTGGCTTCAACTAAATATTTCAGTACTTGCAACCAAAATTGAATTACAAATCAATTGATACGGGCGGATCAATAAGTCCGTGACTTTTCGAACTTCCCTCATAGTTATATGAAATGCAACACTGCTGCCATTAAGTACCACCTGTTAATAGACTACTGTCAAATTTGAAACAGTAGTAAACACTCATATTCGTGATCTATACTAATGAAATTAATAATTTCGATTTCAATTAATTTAAGTTGCGCCATTTTGAAATACATAAACGTCAAAATCGAATGAAACTTCAAATTAATGGCAGGGTTTATGGCAGAATTTCTGTCATGGCAGAAAGTTTGATTTTTAAGTCATGACATGAACACTAGCCATTGACTTGAACATTGCCATTAATTATAGCTAGTCGAGACACCATATTATGGCAACGTAAATTTCATACAAACTAAGAAAGGCGACCGACAAGTCGGAAGATAGTGGGGTCGCCTTTTGGAACGAAAGTTAGTGACTAGCTTTCGTTCGCTTGAGGTTACATTCGAGATCGTGGGACAGATTGTTATTTTAAATGTGGAAAAATTATGAAATTCGGTTTTTTTTACAAAATATGCGAGTTTTCAACGATACACATAATACCGAAAATCATAGTTCTAATCAGCTAGATAGTCAAAATCTCACACTGTGCGCTGGCATGAACTCACAAACACAATCACGCCCACTGTATGTGTGCATCTATGTATGGGTTTAAGTAGTATATATGTAAGTGTATGTGTGTGCACTCTCCATTTAGTTTAATAATACGCTAAAAGCAATTGGAAACAACGATTCCTAAAAGTAACATAAAACCCATGCATCATATAAAGTGCACTCAAAAAAATTAATGTGTAATTGTTGAAATTGCTAACGAGACCAACGCAACAATATGCTATAAGGTACAACAATTGCAGATACATATATACAGCTAGCTGTATGTACATTAGAGTGTCGAACAACGAAATTTTTTTAAAAACCAGTTTTCCGTTTTTTTTCCCAAAATCAATTTTTCAAGAAAGCGGTTTTGGTTTTGTTGTTTTCGTAAAATCAATTTTTCAAGAAATCGATTGTCGGTTTCTAATTTTGGCTAAAACCGGTGGAATCTGTTTTTTTGCTTTAAATTAAATTACGCATGTTGCACTCACAATGCATTTGTTTAGCGACCATTTCAAACACTTATTCGTGTTTAAAACTACAAATTTCACAACTCTATTTAAATATGACAACTGCGTTTTAATTTTAAATAAAAAATTTTGTTAAGTTTAAAATATTTATTTATAAAAAAATTTTTATTTTGATATTTGAAAAAAAAAATTTAAGTCTTAATTAATTCTTAATAAATTTTTAATTAATTCTTATTTAAGTCATAAAATCATTAAGAAATTTAAACAAAAAAATATTGTTTGGAAACGTTATTAGATCTTATTGAAGCATAAAATCGTATTTGAAAAGAGGAATCATGTTTCTAGTTCCAAAATTTCGTTAAAATTGGAAAATCTCATCAGTTATTATTAATTTGTTTTAAGGATGTTTACACAAATTGAAAACCGGTTAACCGACATCAAATAACCAGTTTCTGGTTTGTTCGAAAATTGTGTTTTTTTAAAATACACGCGCACGGTGAATAGCAAGCAACCCTGTTATCCAGTTTCACCGGTTTTGTACATACAAAGTAAAATGGTAAGTTTCGAAACAAGTGTGAATACACAGTGAATTTAATTTTGAGTCGATAATATACTAGTTATAGCGCGTTTAAATACACTCTTTTATCATGATAATGTCGTGATTATCATTCTACGGCAAAAAGGTGTTTACATGCATTATTGCTCGATTTAGATTTGACAGTTTTGTATTTCATGATTTCATTATGGAAGTGTACTAGGTGATGGTATGATAATTTGTATGTATTTGTATCATACAATTCTTGAATTCAGCCTGTTTCTTTATTTGTATAAATAATTTTGTATGTAATTAGGAACATTTTTCTTTGGTTTTTTTTTTTTGAATTTTGTTAATCTTTAGAAAATAAAGAAATAAAGCAATATCAGCTGTTATTATAACACTACCTCTTATATTAATCATGTTTGTATGTGTTGTCATCATGGTTGCCACACGGATAATTTTTTAATTACCAGAATTTTCCAGAAATGTTATTGTGTGGTTGTGTGTTTACAAAATCGGAATCCACTAACTATTTTCGCTGTCATCTATGCGAACGAAAATGTCAAAACCAGTCACTTGTCTTTTGGTTGTCGCATAGCTGGAAATCAAATAAAAGGACAGGAAATAACGTCATTATAATAACACTTTTATTCAAATATATTTCCATTTCAGAATAAAATCACCAACTTTGCAGCACCTGCAGATACTGGTTGCTGGTACTCTTCTCTCTCGCTCTGCAATTAAATGGCGAACGTCTAATTAATTTTTTTGCTTTGAACAACAACCACACAAACACACGTAAAACCATTCGAACGACAAGTCGAAAGATAGTGGATTGCATTTTGAAGCGAAAGTGAGTGACTGGTTTCGTTCGAGTAGATTTTGAGGGGCAGGGTGTAAGTGGGGTCCGAGTGTACTGAATTGTGTATGTTTTCGTTTGCTTGTTAGTGGATACCAAATCAGCTGTTTGTCGCTAGAAATCAAGCGAACGTTAACGTTCGACATCGTGGATAAGGCTGTTAAAGCCTGGGATTATAACGAAAGTGAGTGACTGGCTTTCGTTCGCTTAGATTTTCTTTCGAGATCGTGACTTTGCCTGTAAATGTTTATTTAAAAGAATTTATTACAAAAAATCATATTACATACATACAACAATATAAAGATTAAAAAAGAAAACAAAACATAAAATATGGTATAATAAAGCATAATCTTAATTTTTTTTTGCGTTTTATTGCCTTTCAATTGCAATGCAAAAGTATTTAGTGCACAACACTTTTATAATCAGAGCACAAAGAGTTCGATAGTGCGAACAAGCCAAATTATTTGGTTATTTAGTGCGAACGATGACAAGCGCGTATTTTGGTTAGACCCATAACCATTAAATTCTCCCAAATAGTGTTGCCACTGCTTCATGTTTTCTTTTGGTTGTAAGTAACATTTTAGATCACATGTCGTCAAATTTTCTAATAGAGGTATGAAATCAAATGCTTTTTCTTATACTAATTATTTCATTTCAAAAGGTTACCAAAATGTATTAAATGTTACAAGTTACCAAGCCGTTTAAATGTTACCAATTTTGGTTGGATATTACCAACCGTGGTTGTCATTAACGTACATAAAGAAGTACATTTCCTTTACTTTCCCATAGAGTAAATTTATAGTAGAGCCGCCATTTGTCTCATCTGACGTTTCCTTTCACACTCTTCTTGATGCGGTCGGTGTGATAGAGAGATGTTTGACGAAAAGTGATATACACCAGGTGGAATTACAATAACTTCTTGCTTTAATTTTTCATGCCATTTTGGTGAAAAACTGTGAAATTTAAATGTGTTTTAAACTTTTTTATTGACTGTTATTGTTAGCACACATTTGTGTTGTATTTAACACATTATTTTTAACACACAAAACGAAATGCCGTTGTTGTTATTTTGTTCGTTGTTTTGAACCACTGCCTCTATCTGGTATTAGTAAAGCAATTCTTTTCAACATCAAACGTATACATCACACGAGGACAAATGTCAGAAATTTGGTTAGTGAAAGATTTTCTCTACCCATATTTACTCCATAGAATAACACATACGTAGAAGGTTTTATTCGCTCAATAAATTAAACGTCATAGGTACGATGGAAATTACACAGTGGAGGGTGGAAAATATGGGTTCAATAATACCAGATGGTGGCAATAGTATACAGCGATCCACAAAGGGACTACACCCGAATTTCGTGTTTTTGTGGCAAACTAGTTGTGTTAAATACAATACAAATGAATACCAACGTTAAAAGTCAACAAAAAAGTGCAAAATACATTTAAATTTTTCAGTTCTACACCAAAACGACAGGAAATAGTTAAGTGAACATATTTTGTACCTCCACCTGGTGTATGTAAACATTTCCACAGACCTACCGAGAGAGTGTGAAATGAAACGTCAGATGAGAGAATAAGTTCTTCTATAGTATGTGTTATTCTATGATTTACTCTATGACTTTTCCATTTCCGTTTCAATTTCACACAGTCTCACACTGAAAGAAAAGAGAAAGAGATAAATTTACTCGATCTTGGGTGCAAAAATGTATGAGAAATCACATTATAATAGATAGAGTGATTTGTCGATTATCGAGTCGATCTGCAAGATCGAGTGCATGTAAACGCCCTAGTACAGCCCTATTCTGGCAGGGTTACAAAAGTCACCACGATTACTATTTGACAGCAATGTAACAATTGTCACATATCGGTATTCTGACACATTTTTTTGGTGACAAAAGTAACAAAAATTGTTACCTGCCAAAGAGGAGGTAACAGCGCGTGACAGTTGTTTTATTTACCGGAAAGTTGATTCAAAATCATTTATAAAGTAAATAGTAAAACTGTATACGGGAAAAAATAATAATAGATTTTGTACCAAACGACTAGAACCCATAAGAGCAACTAAATGAAGGAAGGACTTTTGTTACTTTGTCCTATGGTAATGGAGCAGAAAGAAGAAAGAACTTGAAAGATTGAAAAGCGCGAAAAGTATTACAAAATTTTAACGTTAATATCTCCGGTCTTTGAAGGGATATTGAGTAATATCCCTTTAAAAAAGGCTAAGGTCTTGTGGCCGTCAGTGGTGCAATGGGTAGTGTGCGCGCCTCTTGTACTTCAGATCCTGGGTTCGATCTCTATTCTGACCACCTTAAAATTTCTTTCGACAGCGGTCCCCTCACATAGTCACGGCGACACTATCGAGTATTTAGCCATGAAAATGCTTCTCAAAAATACTGTTCGGAACCGGTGTTTAAACTGTAGGTCCCAATCAGTGAGTATAAAACTAGTAAGCGCACAGCTCACTGATTGTGAGAAGCTCTCCCCAATTCCTTCATGGGATGTAATGGGAAACCATTTATTTTGTCTTGTGTGTTATAGAATCCTGCCAAAAACTAAATATAATAGGGCATTTAAAAAAAAAAAAAAAATTAGCAGAAAAGTGGGTTAAAAAACGGTATTTTAATTAACTCCCCTATGGGCTAATAAAAATAAATATGTTTATGCACTGATTTATAGAGCTTAGAAAGACCTTTGTAATGATTCCCATTTCAACCAGATCGGATTATAAATCCCGGAGATACGAACGATTATATACTCAGGCTTTAAATGCCTATATCTCAAGAAGTTGGACCGTCCGCGTGGGGAAAAACAACTTTTTGAACTCAGCGCAGAAGCTTTTGTCGGTGGTGAAATTTTGATGTAGATCAGAGAGTTGGCGTAAATTTCGTCTTCTATATGGCGCGGATGTGCAGGAGTATTCTCTCCGCTTAGCATCTCTGGATGTTCCTTGAGGAAGGCAATATAGCATTCCAGCTGTGCCTTTGCGGTGCGCTCAAATTCCCTAAATAATATTGTATTAATTTTAATTCAATAAAACAAATACATATATTAAATACGTACTTTTCCTTTTTTTACCGCGTTCATTTTGTGCAGAAAACCATATGTTTTTGTTTCTTTGTCACTGCTTTTGACAACCTGTTATTGTGAGGTGAATTATTTGGTACGAGGTGAATTTTTCGTTGTCACTGTGTAGCCAGAATACCAGATACAAACAATGGTGACAACTTTGTAACAATTTCGTGGTTACAATCTGATTGTTACCACATAAGCTCCCGCCAGACCATTACATGGCGTTTACACGAGAAGGTTTTGTGGAGACAATAACAATACATTCACACTTATTTACTACTAGAGTAAAAAGCAAATTGATGACATTAGCAGCTCTATTCTGGCAGGGTTACAAAAGTCACCACGGTTATTGTTTGACAGCAATGTGACAATTGTCACAAATCGGTATTCTGACACATTTTTTTGGTGACAAAAGTAACAAAAATTGTTACCTGCCAAAGATGAGGTAACAGCGCGTGACAGCTGTTTTATTTGCCGGAAAGTTGATACAGAAACATTTTATAAATTCTACAAGTAAACAATAAAGCTGTATACAGGAAAAATTAATCATATATTGTGTACCAAAATGACAAGAGGGAATAATTAAATGGAGGAAGGACTTTGTTACTTTGTGTTATGGAAATGGAGCAGAAAGAAGAAAGAATTTGATTTTGTGTTAGAAAGATTGGAAAAGCGCGAAAAGTATTACAAAACTTTTAATGTAAATATCTCCGGGCTTTCAAGGGATATTGAGTATTATACCTTTAAGAAAGGCTAAGGTCTTGTGTAGTATCAAAACCTAGTTTCAAAACCTTTTTGGAAAAAAAAAATAGCAGAAAAGTGGGGTTAAAAATCGTTTTTTTAATTAGCCCCCCCTATGGGCTAATAAAAATAAATATGTTTAATCACTGATTTATAGAGCTTAGAAAGACCTTTGTAATGATTCCCATTTCAACCAGATCGGATTATAAATCCCGGAGATACGAGCGATTATATACTCAAGCTTTAAAGGGCTATATCTCAAGAAGTTGGATCGACCGCGGAGGGGAAAACAACTTTTTGAACTCAGCGCAGAAGATTTTTTCGGTGGTGAAATTTTGATGTAAATCAGAGAGATGGCCCTAAAGTAAATTTTTTCTTCTATATGGCGCGGATGTGCAGGAGTATTCTTTCTGCTTAGCATCTCTGGATGTCCCCTGAGGAAGGCAATATAGCATTCCAGCTGTGCCTTTGCGGTGCGCACAAATTCCCTAAATACTATTGTATTAATTTTAATTAAATAAAACATAAATAAATTTTTAAAACATAAATATATTAAATACATACTCTTCCTTTTTTTACCGCGTTCATTTTGTGCAGAAAACCATATGTTTTTGTTTCTTTGTCACTGCTTTTGACAACCTGTTATTGTGAGGTGAATTATTTGTTACGAGGTGAATTTTTCGTTGTCACTGTGTAGCCAGAATTCCAGATACAAACAATGGTGACAAATTTGTAACAATTTTGTGGTTACAATTTGATTGTTACCACATATACAGAATAGGGGTGTAAACGTCGTTGCATATTCGTCGAGTGGTGAAAAGAATTGTGTTAATAATAGCAGATAGAGGCAACAAAACACCCATCACGAAACAAAATTTTTGTGTTTTGTAACAATAAATAATCAAAATATATTATTTGATTGATTAAGATGTATTTGGTCAAAGTACATGTCCATACAACAGTTCAGAGCCCTGCAAATCATTGTGAACATTGTTGTTTGAATTCTATATGTGGTTACTACATGTGTGTCCGTTTGATTACAACGTTCTTTGCTTCTCCCGAAATATAATGAAAATGTTAGTTAGAGCCGTTTGCATTTTAACGATATTGCAACGATAAGTTTGTATATTAGCGCTTCTCGTATATCTCGATATTTGGAATTATGTTATTTTCTACCACTGAAGCTACCAGTGTTTATTTGCAAATTATGGAAAATATAAATTACGGAAAAAATTCTATCCCATCAGTAGATCACGACATTTTGAGAAAACATAATTTCAAGCTCGAGTTTACTTTTTACTGTGGCGCGGATGAGTCGTCAACGTGGACCAGACGATGTTCCATGCAATTTGTCATAACACGCTTTTCTGTACTGGGCATTGTGGAGAAAGATTTGAAGATGTTCTCTTACAAACTGCAGGTAGTCCATGAACTGCTACTAAGGATCTCCTGAATCTCAAAGACGCAGTGGACGATTTTCGGGCGAAATTTATCATGAGCGTCGAGACCCATTTACATCTGAATGGGCACGTAAACAAACAAAATTTGCTCCTGGGGCACTGAAAACCCACGTAACATTAACACAGCCACTCCATCCACTCAAAGTCATGCAATAGTGCACGGGCGTTAGGAAGCTACCTCTAAAAGAAAAAGAACGAAAAAAGTGCCCAAATTAGGGTGTTGTTTCGTAACAAAAATGAGCCCCAAAGTATGAAAATTGCCCCAAAGATAAATGAAACAAGTCCCCAATTTGAGTTTGCGGTCTATTTTAATTTTCAAGTGTGGGGTGTAACTTCATAATGAAATATTACTCCAATTTAAGAAACTAGTTATTCCCTGCATTATTTTAGGGCATAGTTGCACTTTGCGATTAGGGTGTAACTTCGGGTATGTTAATTTTTTTACCTGGATATAACGCCCCACACACAGGATTTAGTGTTTCCTGTTGCCTTCACAGAAGTGCAAATATTCAGTGAAGAAAAACAGTATATACATATATCATGGGCGCCAACTTCAATATGACACCTCAAGATTGATTTAAACAACATTTGAAGAATATTCGTTTTATAAAATATAATTTGTTAAAAGTACTTACGTTTCCACATATTTTCAATATAAAGTACATTTTACTTTCGAAAAAATTGAAATTGAAATCTTCAGTAAGCAATTAAATCTAAATTTTTTTTCAAATTTTATATTTTTACGTGTAGAGCAGAAGCGCCACAGTCGAAAATTTTTTCCCAATTACGGGTGAATTTTCTTTCGACAACTTGTACTTATATTTAATGTGAAGTTAACTCCACATAATTCATTTGACAATAGGCCAACAATATGTCGGTGGTTCTTGTACAATATGCAAAGATAAAAGCCAACTACAGTATTGACGCCATGCACTCGCAATTCGCTGATTGTAATTCGCGAGTACAATTGCTGAAAATTTAGAAGTCTACTCGTACAGTTTGTCCTATTGATGTGCAATTGTATTTGTTAGATACACTGTAACCATAAGCCCCGTAGTCACATCTTACGAAATTTTCGTAAGAAATTTCGACATTTTTCTTTAAATGGAAAACTTTCTTGCGGAGAGTTACCACATATCTTTGATTTACCTTATAAATATTTCATTTATAATTCCTCTACGCGCCCCATTTTATTTTTAAACTCATTTCTGTTGCTTTTGGTTGTTAAAATTATGAAAATGTCCAAATTCCGATCCCAAACAATTATCAAATAATTGTTTTTGTACGTAATAACTGTGGCGTAACAACCCTGTAATTGATTTTGCCTACGAAATTTTCGAAAAGAGCTGAGTACCAAGCAAATGAAAAGTGGGCGGAATTTTCGGTTTATGAAAATTTCTTTACTTTTTATACACGTACTTCTTATGGCAACGAAAATTTCATAAAAACTGAATACCGGGCTTTATAAGGAAATTTTTTCGAAACTAGATGTTTTGTATTTTATAATAAGCAGTTGGTTGGTTGGTTGGTTGAAAAGGCTGAAGACAGCACGCTGTCTAGCACACTTAGGCTAAACAAGCCCATTGTGATATCTGCAGTTTCCCTCGTCCTCTTCCATGCAGCATCTACAGAGAGTGGAGCTTCTATGTCCCAATCGTAGGGCGTGTTTTTCTACAAGACAATGTCCCGTAAGTGTCCATATCACTGTGGATAACCTGCCTCTCGGCAAGTTAAGTAGTTGCCTAGTCCTCTTCCTGTCCTCCTGTGGCCAGAGGACTCTGGCTTGTTTGCAAGTTGAAGTAAGTCTCCACTTGTCCTTGAACATATTATCGCCCCACTGCCTCATCTGCAAACTGCAGTAGAGATTGGCATACTAACACCTTCTTTTGGCGGAAGAATCTGTGCCGTAGTGCCCTGTCTAGCTAACGCATTCGCTACGCAGTTGCCTGGAATGTCGATGTGTTCCGGTACCCTGATGTCAAAATACTCTGCCATCACCCTAAGTGATGAGTGGCATTCTTTCACCGTCAGGGACGTAGCAAACATGACTTCCAGGGATTTTATAGCAGCCTGGCTGTCTCTGTAGATACATATTCTACGGAGGGTTGTGACCCTACTTTTCAGTAGTTCAGCAACCTCCAGTATGGCGGTAATTTCAGCCTAAAATACACTACAGTGATCAGGCAGCTTGAAAGAGATATTTACATTTAGGTCCGGCGAATGGACCCCATAGCCTACTTGCTCGTCTAACTTTGATCCATCCGTGAAAAATCTGGTGTCCCCTTCTAGTGACTTTTCCTAGATATTCCTGTTCGGAATAGAAGTCCTTAGATTTGTCGCTGGTAGAAGGTAGGGGATACAGTAGTCCGGTTTTACGGGAATAGAGTTGATGCGGTGTAGTCATTCAGCGTGTCCGGAATGCCCCGATATTATAACGCCACAATCTCTGATTCTAACCAGGGATGTAGCGGCTGCCGATTCGGCCATGATAACAGGAGTACATATGTTCAGGATAGCACTAAGTGCAGTGCATGACGTCGTGGCCATTGCCCCAGTAACGGTAATCAGTGCTGATCTTTGAATTTTCATCAAGGAATTCAGAATATATTTCTTTTGGAGGGACCTTCACCAAACTATGGTGCCATAGAGAAGTATTGGTCTGACTATTGCCATATAAATCCACATGGTGATCTTAGGCGACGGTCCCCAGCGCTTTCCTATCGCCCCAACAGATGCATTTTCCAGCCTCTCATCTCCTCCTCTCTGGTTGTACGAATGCTAAGTAAATTGAGGTTTCTACCCATACAGATGATAGCAATATCATCAGCATAGCAAAGACCTGGCATTCGGCTCTGCCCAATTCAAGAAGCAGTTCATTGACAGAAGTTAACCATAATATTGGAGACAGAACTCCCCCTGCGTTGTCCCCCTGTTAACGATCCTACCAATTGGAACACCACCCCATTCAGCTTTGACGCATCTATCCACCAGAAGCTTCCCAATTAGGCGTGTTACTAAGCTGTCGACTCCTAGATTCTGTAGCGACCGGAGAATCGCAGAAGGTTGAATATTATTGAAGGCTCCCTCGATGTCCAGGAAGGTCCCCAGAGCGAAGACCGTATTCTCAAGAGAGTTTTCTATTATGCTGACTATAGAGTGGAGAAGCGTCTCAGCTGACCTGCCCTTGATATAGGCATGCTGAGAACTCGATAGTAGATTCTGTGGAAGATTACTTCGAACATGAATGTCCAATAGCCTTTCAAATGTGTTAAGAACAAAGGATGATAGACTGATTGGTCTAAAGTCCTTTGGTTTGACATGAGAGCATTTGCACGCTTTCGGGACGAAAACCACTTTGTTTACTCTAGGTGTATTTACTCTATGGAAACAACACTGCAAAATATGAAACAAGGTCCAAAATAAAATGACTACCAGCCCCAAAAAGTAGTTGGGAGCACATCTTCGTAATATTAAGATTAAAGTAATGAAAGATGATCTCAAAATTTCGTGTTGTTGTCCTACGTATACATTTAGGGGCCGAATTTCGTTTTTAATTTGGGGTGTAATATCTTGGGGCTGTTGTAAAAATAAATAAATGGTTTCCCATTACATCCCATAAAGGAATTGGGGAGAGCTTCTCACAACCAGTGAGCTGTGCGCTTTCTAGTTTTATACTCACTGATTGGGACCTAAATTTTTCTACCGGTTCCGAACGGTATTTTGAGAGGCTTTCTCATGGCTAAGTAGTCGATACTCGTCACTAAGCGAGGTGACCGTCGTCGAAAGAAATTTTAAGGTGGTCGGAGCAGGGATCGAACCCAGGATCTCCTGTACAAGAGGCGACTAACCATTGCACCACCGACGCTGTTGTCATTTGGCCTTATTTGTCGAGGACGCCGTACATAACATGGTTACTGTGACTGGTGAGCGACACATAACCATGATCAACGAGTTTTTATTGCCGCAAATTTATGAAGTGGGATTGAGGGACATGTGGGTCCAACAGAAGGGTGCAACTTCACACAAATTAAAGATCAAAATAAACGTTTTAAAAAAGTTATTAAATTATACCGTTTCATTTTAAAAATAGTATGTATGTATGTCACAACTACATCGGGAGGGTGTTTTTGGAGCTTTCACTTCTCGGCGAGTTGAGTTGCAAGTAACTGACATTACTTGTGAGAATTTACCAGCCTCGTATACCACTTCTCACTATCCAATTTTCCTCAGTGTATTTAATACGAAATTGCAGCAATAACATTTTACAATGTGCATTAATTTATACATCCATACGTAGGTATAGACATATGTATTCACATGTATATATATTTACAAATATATATATGTACATGGATGTATGTAAAAGAATATGAGGAAACGACAACAACACTATTCAAGTTCTCTACGAATGCCTGTCTAGAGAAGCTCGCAAGTCATGGTAGGTAGATGATACAAGAAAGAACTCTCAAAAGCCCAACCAGTCAACCACGGTGGAACATAAATATCTAATGCTTTGGCATATGAAACGGAAGGGAGATTGTAACGATGATGTGTCTGTGACGTATGTAGTTGCCAGATTTGACGCATTTTGTGTCTGTAAAGGCATACTTCTCAGAGTTGAACGGCGTTTACATACACTCGATCTTGCAGATCGACTCGATAGTCGACAAATCACTCTATTATCACTAACAAAATTTCAAGAAATTCTTAATAAATTCCACATAAAAATGTCTTTAATTGCATAAAAACTTATTCCTACAAATAAAGAAATAGGAAAAAATTAATCACTGACAGAATTGTATGATGCTAATCCATACAAATCCTTCTGCCATCATCTGGTATAATTCCATAATTCCATAATGGCATCATGAAATACAAAATGTCAAATCTAAATCGAGGAAAAATTCATGTAAAAACCTTTATTCCGTAGAATGATAATCACGACATTATCATGATAAAAGAGTGCATGTTAAGCCCCGCATTCAGTTCTTATGAAATTTCCATTACTACAAAGATATTACATTAAAAGATATCGAAAATTGCGTGAATCGAAAATTTTGCTCACTCTTCATTTGCTTGGTACTCAGCTGTCTGTGAAAGTTTTGTAAGAAAAGTCAAGTACAGAGTTGTTAAATTCGCTGACTCTTCATTTGCTTGGTACTAAAGCCCCGTATACAGTTCTTGCG
Source organism: Phaonia tiefii (assembly GCA_963931995.1). Taxonomy (NCBI): domain Eukaryota; kingdom Metazoa; phylum Arthropoda; class Insecta; order Diptera; family Muscidae; genus Phaonia; species Phaonia tiefii. The sequence continues at coordinate 69,533,320 of OZ008370.1, forward strand.
AAATTTTCGTAAGAAATGTTGAGCCTGTTTTTTATTCCCTGCTAAACTAATATTTCGACCACTTTGTATGGGGAGCTAAGCGATATTAAACGATTTTAAGCGGCTCCCCACACAAAGTCGTCGAAAAATTAGTTTAGTAGGAAATAAAAAACAGGCTCGTTGTCATTTATCTCTAAGCGGAAAATTTTGTTTCGGAGAGTTACCACCTACCTTTGATTTACCTTGCAAATGTTTCATTTATAATTACACTACGCATTCCATTTTATTTTTAATGCATGTAGTGTTACTTTTGGCTGTTAAAATTATCGAAATGTCAAAATTCCGGTCCCAAACAATTGTTTTCGTACGAAATAACTTGGGCCTGTAATTGATTTTACATACGAAGTTTCTAAAGCAAACTCAAGTACAAAGTGTCTACTTCTTGATCGTATTTGTTTGTACAAAGCATAATAGGGGTGCTGGGGAACATGTTAGACCCTCCCAGAGTTTCAGATTATGTAAGTTATCAAAGAAAGAAGTCAGTTAGTTTAAATACGAAACAATTGTCATGTGCTTGTCAAACAAATCGTACAATCGGTAATAAAGTAATTTCATCTACCGGTACACCTACAACATGCACTGTCTTCGTTTCATGGAGCTGATCTTGTAAACAAAAACAACGTATGAAATCAAGAATTTTTGTAGAGACACGGACAATAAACTTGTTGTTTTAATTCCAGCTAAACTAATTTTTCGACGACTTTGTATTTATATCGCTTAGCTCCCCATACAAAGTAGTCGAAAAGTTAGTTTAGCAGGGTATACAAAAACAGGCTCTATTGTAGCAAACGGTAAGCGTGTTTTTTTTTATTTACAACTAAACAAATTTTTCGACGACTTTGCTCCCCATACAAAGTAGTCGAAGAATTAGTTTAGCAGGGCATACAAAAACAGACCTAGTATTAAATTCTTTGCAAGACAATTCAATCTATTCTTAGCTACATTATGCCATCGATAAGAACTTCTACTTAAACGTTAATATTCCCTTAATAGCTCGTTTACATGCCCTCTTATATCTTGATAACGTCGTGATTATCATTTTACGGCAAAAAAGTGTTTACATGAATTTTTACTCGATTTAGTTTTGACATTTTTGTATTTCATGATGGTATGATGGAGTTATACCAGGTGATAGCAGGAGGTTTTGTATGTATTAGTATCATACAATTTTGTCAGTCAGTCATTTTTTATATTTCTTTATGTGTAGAAATAACATTTTATTTAATCAAAGATATTTTTATGTGGAATTTATTTAGAATTGAAATTTTTTTAGTATTTAGAAAATATAGAAAGAGATCACTATCAGCTCTTCTTATAACACTACCTCTTATATCTATACTTCTATATCTAACTAAGCGATATTAAGCGATTTTAATCGGCTTCCCATACAAAGTCGTCGAAAAATTATTTTATAAGGGAATAAAAAAACAGGCTTTTTATAAAGAGGAAATGTTTGTGAGTTTGTTAGTTTGTATGTAGGGGATAATCTTCTAAACTACTCATCCGATTTTAAAAATTCTTTCACCAGTGTAATGCTATGTTATCACTGGGTGCTATATTTTTCCCCTTACTAAAATTCAGGACGAAGTCTGCCGGATTTGCTAGTCAATCATGTTTGTATGTTCCGTTACATATCCATTTCCGTTCCAGTTCATACAGTCTCATATGGAAAGAGTGTTAAAATGATATGTGATATAATAATACAATTATCGAGAAAACTGTACTCGATATTGGGTACAAAAATGTATGAGAAATCACATTATAATAGAAATAGAAATCTCATATCGAGTGCATGCAAACGCCCTATTAGCCTTCTAAATTATAGACATGAAAAAGTGTTAGATATTAGATCGTTTTCAAATCAAAAAGATTTGTAAAACATAATGAAAACGGAGAAAAGGGAAATGCAATACATTTGGTTGATGGTGACAGATGGTGACATGCTGGAATATCGGGAATGAAACATGAAGTGGAGATAAAGCAAAAACTAAACAAACCAGTGAAATTAACTTGGAAACACATATTACAGGACAAAGTCCTAATACAAATGAGGATAACGTAGGAGCACAGAATCTACCAACTGATCTAGGTACGAAGGAGAGTGGACCACAACGGGAAAATATGAAATTTAAAAAGGCCATGAGTGACGTGCAGAATAGATAATTTTCCGCTAAATATTTTGAGATGTATGAATGGCTAGAACATAGTGGTGAATTAGAAAGGCATTTTGTTTCACTTGTCGAAGCTTGAGTGAAAGCTTGAAAAACATGATCATTCGCCTCATCACACGCAGTCTTTTCGTACGTACAAAGTGTACCAAATGTCATCACCAAATATACATAGCCACATCCTTCAGCAACATTCATTAAAAACAGAACATCGTGAAAATACACTCACAGAATAATTCGGTTGAGACAGCCGAAGTAGCCGTAACCGAATTTATAGGTTGTCATAACCTCATTGGAGGTTGTCACAACATCATTGGAGGTTGTCACAACATCATTGTAGGTTGTCACAACCGAATTTAGGTAGTGTCAGAACTAAATTTTGAAATTTTATTTAAACTAATGATTTATTTTCTAGTATACATTAGAGAGTTGGAAAATAAAGTCATTTACATATATGTGTAAGTATAGGGTAATCTTTAGAGTAACACATTTATTTTACATGTCACTACCGACGTTTTTTGAAGTCCCGGCCATCATGGGTCACCGAGCCAATTCTTGTGTGTTGCATCTGTAGATTTAGGACCTAAACCGTTTCCTAAACAGATTATTGCAGAATATCTCAAACGACCGACCATCATTAAAATACTTTTACTTACCTTTCTTAATAACCACAAGAAATCTTGATATCGTCGTGACGGGAACAATTATACATTCTTTAACTTCTTTTAATATTTATAATATTTGTTTTTAGACTTTTAAACGTCAGTACATAGAATTATGTTGAGGTGACCGAATTGCAAATTAAATTTGGTTGTACCTACAGAATTCATGAGAAATTCAGTTACAGCAACCGGATTGTCGCCGAATTCGGTCGCTGCAACCGACTTAAGGGTTAGTTCGGTTATTGTGATCGAATTGATACCAAATTTGGTAGATTCGACCGAATTGATACTGCATTCGGTAGTGACAACCGAATTGATGCCAAATTCGGTTGCTGCATCCGAATTAATTTCAAATTCGGTTGTTCCAACCGAAATTGTAGGAAATTTAGTTGACTAAGCGAATATAATTTAAAATTCAGTTGTCACAACCGAATCAATTATAAAACGAGGTTGCTTCAACCGAATTTCAGTTGTTACGACTAAATTCGGTCGTGTCAACCTCAATTCGGTTGTGGCAACCTCCATTCGGTGGTAACAGCAGAATTTGCGGTTGCTACAACCTCTTTTCAATCAATTAGTTCTCTGGGTGTATAAAAAAAGTTATAGACATAATATTTCTTTTACTGCGCCAAGGCATAGAAAAGATTAAAATTCAAAAAATAGAAGAATGTTTTTGGAATTTGCAGATCATTTCGCAAAGTACGATTCGTCCGTCATTCAAATCCAATTTGAACAAAGCCACAAATTGCTGCAGGACTGACGTTCAAAACGAGATAATTAGAATATCTGTCAATGCTCTGATTAATATTATTATTCAAAAGGTTGAGGTTCAGTTGTGTGGATTTTTTCCCTTGGTGGCCAAATGTTTTAAAGAACAACAACTGTCAATTGCCTAACATTTGCCGTCGATGTAGAAGTTGAAGAACATTTTCTAGGCTTTGGAGACTGTTATGTAAGTAGGGATGCTGATTCTTTACAAAATCTTATTTTGTTTTTGTTTTGGAAGAAATTAAGTTGGGAAATCTTCCAATTGTTGGACAGTCCTACGATGATGCAAATGTAGTGTCAGGTTACAAGAGCGGACTTCAAATGAAGATAAAAGAAAAGAATGCTCAAGCCATTTTTATGCACTGTTTGGCGCACAAATTAAATTTGGTCATTGTGGATTCCTGTTCTAATGTATAACTAATATCCGCATCAACATTTTTCAATACTCTAGAAGCATTGTAAGGACATTTTTCAAATCCTGGAAATCATAGCGATTTGAGAAGAATCAGTAAAGTTTTGCAAATAAATTTCATAGTCTGAGAACAACTAGGTGGAACTGCAGTATTGTAATTGTAAATCCATTGTTACTAACTATATTAGTATTAAAAATTGTTTAGAGGAGGAAGCGAATGCAGTTCGTGACAAAAATTCCGTAGAAGCTATAGGCGTATTACATCTAATCACCAACCCTGATTTTATTGTGAACCTTTACGATTTTCAGTGCTCTCGAAGCAGTTAATACTCTGAGCAACTATTTCCAAACCGAAAACTCAAGTTTTGGAGAAACCTACGAAGCCTATGGTTATGGCAACAATCAATACCTTTAAGTAGTACAGGCACAAATTTGATGAAATTTCGAATGATAATGAACATTTTGGCAACGAAAATTAAATTTCATTAGAACCAATAAAAATTTCAAAAAGAAGAGAAGAATCTACATTGTATAATGATAGTTGCCTGACAATACGACTACATCTGAATACTGGAAATTAAATATCTACACGCTGAAAAATAACGGCCTCTCTAACATATTTTACCAAACATATTCTCCAGGAACCATGTATATGTTTGGAACACACTTCAAACATTCATATGTTTGCAAGTCCCAAACTTACTTGTATTTAAATGCAAACAGTATCATGTTTACTGACAAATATGTATGTTTTTACGTGGAAACATTTGCGCTCTTCATCCCAAACATCCATATACTTACGTGGAAGCATTCGCGGGTTTCCCCCAAACCTACATATACTTAAGTGTAAACATATGAGAATTTCGTCCCAAATATAATAATATTTAGAAATGAATTATACTTCGATTTCAATATATGTATTATTTATTATAATTAATTTTAACAATATTAATCCACATTTATAAATAATTAATACAAAAAATTAATAGGTTTAAAACGATCCTTTTCACATTTATTTGCATTGAAAGCATTTTGTTTTTTTCATGAAATGAGAATCGTCTGCTCTCCTGTTTCTTCTTTCTTTGTTGTCTCTCACGTTTTTGTTTTCAGAAGGTTTCAGCTATGCGTTGGTTATCACTATGCGTTGGTATAGAAACAAGATATTTATATACAAATCAAGTTCATGCAAGTCAAGCGTGGATTAATTACTTGTGTTTTTTTATTACACTTATTTCACAAATGGTTCGCCGTTCCGATTTTCTCAGTAAAGGCTCGCTTCAGATTGTTGCCCTCTCCAGTTTCTTCCTCAAAATTGTTTCTCACTTTGGTAAAACACATACATATATAATAATCCAAAAATACAGATGCACACTTACAAGACAGACTCTCTCGTTGTCCCTCTTTTATTCTCTTGCTCTCGAGAGAGCATAGACAGTGCAATGAACACAGCTGTATTTGTATCACAAACATAAATATTTGTGGGTCGCAAACATATATATTATAACATATTAATCATTGTGTCTCAAACATGGAATATTGAATAGCAAACACAATCTGTTTGGACACAAGCATATTATATTTGCGACAAGCCTCAAGCACACTTTCTGTTTATCCAAACAACAACAAAATCCAGATTTTCAGCGTGTACTTTCCGGTAATCGATCACATAACACAAAATTTGGAGCGTAGATGTAAAAGTCAGCCATTGGCTAAATCAGTGAATTACTTTGGAAGGTGCTTCTGAAATAATACTATAATTTTTATTTCCTGAAGGAAAAGGTTGACAAAAATATTTACCCAAATATGTTTAAACTTCTTCAAGTTCCCTTAAGTTTTCCAATAAGGTCAGCAGGCTGCGAGAGACGTTTTTCAGCAATGCGTCGAATTAAAACTTGGCTTCAACGATGCACCAAGACCAATTTTCAAATTTATCTGTCTTACGCCCAATGCCACCGAAAAAAGTTAAAGCTAACTGAGAGTTAGAAATTAGAAATTCCATTCAAACTGACAGGATAAACTGTTCGTTAGCTCTAACTGTATTATAACCAGACATGGTGAAATCGGCCGTTAAACATTGGAAACGAAATAGTAAAATTTTCTATAACTGCCGATGATATTGTTAACCATAGAGTAATGACGTATAGAGTTGCCTTTGCTATCATCTGACATTTCCTTTCACACTATTCGTGGTGCGGTCGGTGCGATAGAGAGTTATTTGACATAAATTGACTTACACCAGGTGGAATCATAGAATAACACATACGTAGAAGGTTTTATTCGCTCAATAAATTAAACGTCATAGGTACGATGGAAATTACACAGTGGAGGGTGGAAAATATGGGTTCAATAATACCAGATGGTGGCAATAGTATACAGCGATCCACAAAGGAACTACACCCGAATTTCGTGTTTTTGTGGCAAACTAGTTGTGTTAAATACAATACAAATGAATACCAAAACGACAGGAAATAGTTAAGTGAACATATTTTGTAACTCCACCTGGTGTATGTAAATTTTAAATTTAATTTGCTCTCATTTCCACAGACCTACCGAGAGAGTGTGAAATGAAACGTCAGATGAGAGAATAAGTTCTTCTATAGTATGTGTTATTCTATGGGTGGAATAAAAATAAATATATATGGAATATAAATTAAAATACCGTTCGGAACCGGTGGAAAACTGTAGGTACCAATCAGTGAGTATAAAACTAGAAAGCGCACAGCTCACTTGTTGTGAGAAGCTCTCCCCGATTCCTTCATGGGATGTAATGGGAAACCATTAGGTGGAATTACAAAAATTGTTGTCAATTTTTCATGTCGATTTGATGAAAAACTGAAATTTAAACGTATTTTGGACCTTTTTGATGTATTTTATTGTTAGTATAAGTATTTATTGGTGGTGTATTTACTAGGGTAACCATTCAATTAATCGTTATTCGGTTAGTCGATTAATCGTGTTATAAAATTAACCGAACATTTTAATAATTAATTTTTCGATTAACGATTAACTCGACCAAATCATAGCGATTAATCGATTAATAAAATATAAGTACGAGTTTGAGGCAAGCAGTCCGTCTTGAAACACTCCTACAATGTGTCAACCCATATGGCAACGATTTGCGAAAAAAATTTCATAACTTTAAACACATTTCGAACAGATTTGATAGTTTGTTGAGAGAAAGCGTCGCATAATACTCTGGCTCAAAATCATATATCAAAACAAAAATTGTCTCAAAATTGGTTCATTAAATTGTGTGTAATGTCAGATGAAATTTCAAGACCCACTGGTACCAAAAAGCCTGGTCGGATTCAGCTCAAACTGTGTACAATAAGGGTGGTAGTCCTGAAATTACGTTTTGCAAAATTTGGTCAAAATTTATCAATCCCAATAGGGTGTTATAGTGTGATATAGTTTCAGAGCCCACCCTAAACTTTTTATGGGAGGTACCCAAAGGTGTGGCACTTTTGGGTCCGAACTTTGAGATTTTCTTAATTTTGGCTTGGTACCAAGTCACTAGTTTTCACGTTTCTGCAACTACGATTTGTGAATTGTACCTACCTACATATATTTTATATAATGAAGTTGCTTTTACTACATTTTGTTTCCTTTTAATAAATTTGCCTAGTACAATGTTTGAACACTGTTTTGTTTGTTTTTATTCGAATAATCGATTAATCGAATAATTAGATTGCGTTTTGTTCGGTTAATTGCCAGATTGAAATTTACGATTAACGGTTAACCGATTAATCAAAAAACGCGATTAAATTGGTATCCTAGTATTTACACATAAATTTTAACGCACAAATCGAAATACCGTTGATGATTCATTGTTGGATGGTTTGAGCCATTGCCTCTATCTCGTATTATTAAAGCAATACTTTCCAACATCGAACCGCCCATCTGCAACACATCAGATGTCATCAATTTACTAAGAGAGTTGACGTCTCTATAAGTCAGTACTCTATGTTCTTTAATGCTGCAATTGATTCATTAATATTATTACTTTATTAGTTTTATATTCCTAAAAATACTGGATTTTTTATATTTCTTATTACTTATAGTTTGCTTTTAAAAAGCTGATATTGTTGTTATTAAAATCATTTGTTATTGAATTAATTGTTTTAGTTTTGGTCTTATTCATAAATAAATAATAAAACTCAAATTCTATGCATTATTTTTGATATTACAAATTACATTGTACATTGAGTGGTGGCGACGGGTCTATAGCCCCCAAGAATGAATCTATTCCTACGCTAATACATACATGGGTTTATTTAATTTGCATTGGATTTTAATTTGCATTACATAAAGTAAGAAGTAAGAAAGTAAAAGAATTACCATTGTTTGCAATGGAAATGAAAATTTTTTTAATCTGCATTTGCTCAGACAATGCAAATAAATGCAGGTTGTGGAATCGGATGCCAATTGTAAATATGGGACTGTTTTAATTATTTTGAATTTGTTTGACTGCTGGCAATTCTGTTTTTAAAGTATTTTATATATAGAGGTTTGTGTCTTCGATAGGTGTTGCCTCCTAGTACTTTCAAATTCATAAACCTGTACATATAAAATATTTGAAAACATAACTGTCAGATGTAAAGGAAATGCTTTGAAAATGAGTACCATTGCCATAGGTATTTAGTAGTTCAAAATACACTACAAATTATAATTGTCAAATAATTAATTTGCTCAAATCAATCAATAAATCAAATTTAGAGTGTTATTCTATGAGTCGTGAATCCATCGAGTAATATTATTAACAGTGTGCACTAGTTGGTTTTTGTACTAACGAGTTCCGTGGACTACTTGGAAAACTTATAGAGAATGAGAGCAATCTTTAATTTTAACAATTTGCGTGTTAATTGGGATGTACACAAATAATTTTACTCTAACACTTTATTAGATTTTGATTTTTTTCACTGAATATCCCTTTTTTTAATCGATTTAGTTGGGAAAATTTACTCCCAGTTGATGTGTTTTGTACTTTTGTCTTGACACGCTGCAGCAGAAGTTTGAAAATCACACCACGCAACCCAGTCCCTATTACCGTTTCTTCTTTGATAGCACATTCTCTATTAGTTCTCCAAGTACTAACTTGATCAGCTGTCTCATCGATACCCCTAGCGTGAATCAGTCACTTTCCCGTCACTTTTGGCGTTTTGGTAGCGAATAAAACGTTACAGCTGTTCCGTGACTGCCAGCATTGAGTTACGTTATTTAATTGGTAATTCATAAAACGTAGCGCAATGTTTTCAATCACTTCAGCTGTCAAATTCAACACGCCATAATTTAGTAGCGGCATTCATGCAAACGTGAAAGCCGAGAACTTTTGCTCAGCGCAAGTTTCCCTAGCACCGTTGCATGAGGCACCAGGTAAAGTTGCTCAGCGTAGTTGTGCTCAAAACCATATCAGCTGACCAAGATGGATACATAAGGTGGTAGCAGTAGCAATTGCATGTATTATGTATGTGTACTTTTTCTACTGTTCTAGTGCTATCACATTATTTATCCATCCTAGTCAGATGACAACGAAATGTCAAAAGTTTACATGTGTCTCCATCCTACGTTTGCGCAGCAAATTTGCCTCGAAAACTTTCCACTTTTGAGCAAGTCGCTTTGTATGGGAAATTTGTTTGTTTTGACGTTTGCTGTGCAAGTTTACGATGTTTTCGAGTTTACGAGGTTCTTTCGAGCTTTCATGAAGACCACTAGTAATAGTTGAAGAACTTACAAATTGGAAGAAAAATGTCGATGGGCAGATTGAAGTACATAATAACAATTCTTTCCACAGAAAATTTACAAAGGTTTAAAATGAAGAAATTGGATCGAATGAGTTCGATTCCAAATCAACAATCTGGTGAATTCAATTTGCACACGTTGCAGAGTTTGTATATATTGTTACGAATAAGTAAAAGCTTTTGCTTGCTCTTATTGACTCTACTAACATTATGTAAATAACAGGCAGTTAGTGCTGCGCCTGAAAGTATGCATTGTAACAACGTACCAGCTCTCTAAACCAGTACCATGAAGTCGCCTCAGTTAAGATATTTCTCCACCATTCGAGATGATTCTATAAAGATAAGTAACAACAACAATGACTAGAAGGTTCTTGAATTCGCTAGATATACCTTCATTTGAGTATGGTGAGTTGGTATAAAGTGGAGTGGAGTGGAGAGTTCAGTTTGTGATTAAACCCCGTAAAGTGAGCAACGCGAATTGATAGTAAAGTACAAGACTTATTAAAGTGTTATAAATAAAGTAAACTGTTGTACTATATAAGTAAAATAAAAGGAAGTTAAACCGTTGTAATTATCGTAATTGAAAACGAACCTTGTTTTATTATTGGGAATAAAACATCGCAAAAACAATTCGTTACAATATATTATGCGGCGGTTATACCGATGTTCAAATGTCAAATTCCATAAGAAAAAAGATACCGGTAATCCCGATAATCTAGTTGCATGCAAATGCTGGATTACTCTGTGAGTACCTGTAATTTGTCAACAAGAATTGTCTGGCAACAATGTTCATTATGCTGCCGCAGTAGCCGAACCAAAGCTAAATTTTGCCCCCCCCCCCTTAAGCTGAAGTACTTTGCTGCATCAAATAAGTAGAGCGCTTGTTCGTACGTTAACGTTCTCGGCTGAGTGTACGTAAGAGCAGGGCCGGACCTATAGAATGGCAACATAGGCAATTGCCTAGGGCCCCGAAGATTATGGGGCCTCCTTATGATGTAACAGTTATTCTTTTAGTTTTGGTGTTTGATTAGGGACTTTTGGAAAGCAAATAGCGTGAACAAAGTTCCAAAAAATATATTTCTCAAGTGCCAGAAGTTTTCCAATGGTTTACGAGCGCGACTCTTGCACGTAAGTGTACTGACATGAAAATCATCTCTAAAAATCATTCGGAATCATTGTACAGGGTGGGAGGAAAATCACCATCTGATTTTCTTTCGCTATAACTTTTGTTTCAAGTGAAAACTCATGTGAACTGTAACTGATTATGTTTATTCACACTTATAAATTTTGTTTCAATTAATTGTGGAATATTATGTCCGATAGATTTTCATTCGGCCGTCGGTGGTGCAATGGCTAGTGTCCGCGGCTCTTGTGCATGAGAACGTGGAATCGATCCCTGCACTGACCACCTTAAAATTTCCTTCGACGACGGCCACCTCCCTTAGTGATGGCGACACTATCGTGTACTTAGCCATGAAAAAGATTCTCAAAATACCGTTCGGAACCGGTGTAAAATTGTAGGTCCCAATCAGTGAATGCAAAATTAGAAGGCGCACAGCTAACTGGTTGTGAGAAGCTCTCCCCAATTACTTCATGGAATGTCATTTAGGCACTAGATCAAACACTGCAAAAAACTTGTATCTAGAATCGTGAAATTTCGAAAATATGTTTGAAATTGGTACTATTAAGCAGCAAAAAGAAAGTGTAGCCCTAAGTCTGCGTTATCAATATTCGAACAAGATCCACGAAATTTCATGAAATTTGTGAAGTGTGTTCAATACATGAATGTTGCCAATATCTTGTAATATTTCTGTACTGGATTTTCATTTTCTTTCATTACTCCAGTTTTAAATAGATCTTTTAAAAAACTTACTGCCTTATTCATAAAAAGTTGTGAGGGGTTTGAGAGGCTATTTATGATACAAAAAAATCCAATGAGTGTTCGAACTCAAGGGCGATGTGTTAACACATTTTTGCTACACGGTACCAGTTCGATTTCTATGAACACATTTTTAAATGTTAAATTGGAAAATAAAAAACAGCGTTCAATCATACGATGACGTTACATTTAAATAATATTAACACAAGTGCAAGCACGTGTGCCATTATTATCTTGCTTAATACTTTTTGTTTTATTCCCACAAAGAACAAAGAGAATGGGAAGCATCAGACACATGACCAGACATAATTGTTATGTTCTTACATACGATACAGAAGTTCACAAAATCCAATCCCGCCCAAATTTGCAGCAGATCTTAGAATATGTACACCTAACCAACATACCCAATTTTGTTAAAATACCGTTAACAGGAGCAGAAATGATGGATTTTTAATTTGTATGGGAGGTACCACGCCCCTTTCTCCAATCCCGCCCATATTTTGACAGTTATTTTTTGTCATCGCCATTAGTTTGCCTGCAGAGTTTCTGCTTGATTGAATCCCGGGAAACGGGTTAAAAAACAATTCAAAGTTTTTTCGCTATGCATACATGCATACAGACAGGTGAAGTTAATATAAGGAATTTAAAAAGGCGTTCAATCATATGATGACGTTTCATTTAAATAATATTAATACTTAATAACACTTAAAAATATTTAAACACATGTGTCAGTATTTTCTTGCTAAATACCTTTTATTTTATACCCACAAAAAACAAAGAGAATGCAAAGCAACAGACACATGTATATACATACATTGTTATGTTCGTACATACGCCTTTATGCATACCCTACACAAGTTCACACAATTTTCGTTGTTCTCTAGCTATGTAATTTTCATATATGTATAACCACGTCATTATTCTCTTTGCTCTAAGTAGCTCCGCACCCATAGATTAAACTTATAGTAGATCTACTAGTTCTCCCACCAAATTTATGACATTTGGCCTGGTGTGATATTTACGTTTGATGTTGAAAAGAATTGCTTTACTAATACCAGATAGAGGCAATGGTTCAAAACAACGAACAAAATAACAACAACGGCATTTCGTTTTGTGTGTTAAAATTATTGTGTTAAATACAACACAAATGTATGCTAACAATAACAGTCAATAAAAAAGTGTAAAACACATTTAAATTTCACAGGTTTTCACCAAAATGGCATGAAAAATTAAAGCAAGAAGTTATTGTAATTCCACCTGGTGTATATCACTTTTCGTCAAACATCTCTCTATCACACCGACCGCATCACGAAGAGTGTGAAAGGAAACGTCAGATGAGCCAAATATTCTCTCTAGTCTGAGATTACTCTATGTCCACACCCACCCAAGTCAATTATTCGCTGCCGCTACATCAGTTGGTGTTTTTTTCGCAGTTTGACAATCTGTGTTTCGCAGTCGGACAAATCTATGTTCTATATAGGGGTGGGTCACCCATATCATTTAGGGGTATGAAAAATAGATGTTGGCCGATTCTGAGACCTACCCGATATGCACAGAAAATTTCATACAAATCGGTTCAGCCGTTTCGGAGGAGTTTAACGGCAAACAATGTGTGATCGCTGTCGGACAATCTGTGTGAGCGCAGTCGGACAAATTGTGTTCGGATGTATTCACTTTGTGAATTTAGGCCGTACCCGCGTCTATAGATGTTAACACATCAAAAACGACTCTCAAACCTCTCCTGACTTTTTATGAATAAGGCCGTTAATGTACACTGCCAGAGGTGAAGAAAAATAAAGACACAAAGTGAAGAATTACTGAAGAGTAACGACGTTTGTAAGCAACCGATATTGCCTAAGGCCCCCTGAAGTCGATATTGCCTAGGGCTCCATGAAGTTTAAATACGGCTCTGCGTGTGAGTGCCGGTGTATTTGTACAACCTCATTGGCTCCCCTTTCGTTAGAATCCCTTGGTTGGCGCTTGCTTTTCTGGTACATAGTGACTAAACGACTTTCCAACAGAGTCAATGAACAGAACAACAAACTTACAACTCAACCAACAGACGGAGGAAACGACAGAGCCAGACCCATCAATACACAAACCGACGAGCGTGGAAGCGCCCAACGTTGATTTTATTTAATTTCTCTCGTTCTTGTGTCTGCGCTCCGTGTATTCTTCGAATTGAGTAGACAACGGACTCGTACCATGTTGTTCCACCACACCGGTCTGGTTTCCATTGTTATTTCATTTTCTCATAGTTATATTGTCTGTGCTTCCACTTACTCGTTGGAAAGACATACCAAACCATCATTCGACCATTTTTTGGGGTATTCTTAAGGAGTTGACAGATTGTTCTATCAAATCCAAAAATTCCCGTTTTGTTTGTCAAAAGCAGTATACATATGTATGTGGAAAGCAATAGGTTTGTCATATCCACAGACTAAATCTGGTAGTCAGTCATGGCCTTAAGTTGTGTGCGAGTTTTGGTTGCAAATTAATTTGACACTAACAGCTCTGCTACAGTGTTGCCATCGAACAAAACTAAAATTACACATAAAGGAATTGCAATCGCATACTTAGGTGCACTTTAAAAAAAATCGCTTAATCAAATTTTTCACGAGAACTACATTACTGTTACGATTAAATGAAAGCTTTTACATACTCTTAACGTGAATGTCAAAATAATGTGAATGTTTTACTTGTTTGGCGATTAATGTTACGCCTGAAAGTATACCTTTGCTACAACTTACCGGCTCGCTAAACCAAATCTCTCCAATACGGATTAAATAGCTTAAGATGTCGCCAGAAAAGCCGAGAACAAAATGGCAACCACGCGCTGGTTCTGGAAATTGCTAATTAGTGTGTGCCAAGGGGTTTGGACATGTATAAATAGCTGATTTGTTTCAGTCAGTCCATGATGAAACGCTCAAGAGTAAGCAACGCGCGAAGTAGTAGTACAAGGGTTGAATATAGGCAACTGTGAATGTTAAGTTGGTGTAAATAAAGTAATCTGTTGTAATTATCGTAATCTGAAAAGAAATTAAAACGGACGAATAGAAAAATTCATAACATATTTGTCAGAAGTTGGGTTACGAATTAAGGACAACGATGAAATTTTATGAACTCAAGATTGACCAAGGAGTTAAGCAAATTTGATCAACCAACAACTGGAAAACAGGTAGAGCTACAGAAGCGACCAAGGCTGATCTAGTAGAGGTTGACGCTTTAGAACACCTGATTTTCCTTGCATATGACCCCATCTGTCAAATTCAGTGTTTTTTTGATATCGTACTTTTTTGTTTACTTTGTTTGGTGGTATATATTTGTGTTGAATTTATTTGTGTCATGGAAGAAAAACAAACTCCCTGTTGTTGGTGCCTAAAATTACAACAAATCCTACATCGTTAACCCCTTCTAGTTCAGCCATGGAAGCGACTGATAGAGGAATCTAAACGCCGAAACATTGACATTGACACATAATCAGTTCGAGTGCAAAAATTAAATGGAGGTATCTGCGAAAGGAGCAACTTATAATGTGGAGATTTCTGCTATGTTTGCAGCCCTGATAGGAAAATTTGCGAAACCCGACGAAAGTTCTAGAATTAGTAGTTCAAAACTAGATGAAAATGCTAGAGCTACATATGAACGAGAAATTCTAGATTTCTGGACGAGAAGCTTGAAAATAAATTCAACGAAATTTCTAGAGCTATGGACGAGACAATTAGCGACAATTCTAGAATTATGAAAGATAAATTATACGAGAATTCTAGAATTATTCAGGAAACATCAAGCGCCACAAATTAAAAACTGCAAGAAATTTCGGAAGTTGCTACCAGAAATTCGAAGAAGCTGAGCAAAAGGTAGAACAGGTCGAACATAAGTTTAAGAAAGTCGAAGAGGATGTGGATGTCAGATTCGCTGGACTGAACTATGCTGTTCAAAAGCTGAAGTGAAAGAAAATCTAATTGAAGTCCGTTTGCTTCGGCTGGAATGCAACCAAACGGATCTTTGGTATATGCTCACCCCAATCTCTCTGATATGCGCTATCCACTTTTCTCAGGTAGCGAACTTTTCTTGAAGAGTTCGGTTGAATCTTTCAACCATGCCGTTGGACTGAGGATGCAATGGTGTTGTACTTGTTTTGCGAATCCAGTACGAC
The DNA here is from genome assembly GCA_963931995.1 of Phaonia tiefii. Taxonomy (NCBI): domain Eukaryota; kingdom Metazoa; phylum Arthropoda; class Insecta; order Diptera; family Muscidae; genus Phaonia; species Phaonia tiefii. Next base: position 69,549,145 of record OZ008370.1, read on the forward strand.
TCGCACATTTCCCTGACGATAGTGGAATCAAAATTTCTACCTTGATCCGAATGAAGTTCTGATTGTTTATTGAAATAACCAGATTTGAAATAGCGTATACTTTAGGCCCCTAAATAAGTATTCAACTAAGATGTACTGGTTTCCTGAGCCACTGATCGAAAATGGATCAGCCACATTCATTGAAGGGTGCACAGGCATTTTTTTTCTGTATCTGGCCACGATTTCGCCTCCGAACTGCTTCTATAGCTACTATACATTGCAATTCGCTATCCAATCGGTAAACTCCAGCTGACAACCAACCCAATAGAGTCATTGCTTTAGTTTTATTATGGGTTTGGTTAGATCCAGTCATTGCTTCATTCTTCTTATAGGAATGTACCACTATTAAGTTATTGATTATTTTACCATCTTTACTGTCCCGTAACCGGTATTGGCAACCATTCAACAATTTTAGACTATTTCACTTGTCCTAATATGCTTCCATCAAGGGACTTTCTGAGATGATGTCATTGCGCGTGGGTCTCTTATCATCTTCTTTTGCCGAAATAATTTTTTCCAGGGTAGAGTCGCTTATTTCAGCAGATGACCAGTCTTCGTTGGATTCCAGCCACACCAAATGGACGACGATGATTTTTTTTATATCAGCTGTTGAACAGTGTTTGTATTTCAGTTTGCATGGACTCGTGAAGACCGGCAGCAGCTACCGTGGCAAACAGCAAAATTCATGAAGGGGTTTGCGGTCGTGGCCAATTCTTTACTGGCAGTATATTGTCTTCGTCGGTGAACATGCCATCTGCTGTCACAATTATTACTTATCTTTCTTCTGGCACAGACAACACTTCTTCTGAGTGAGTTGTATTCCAGCTGCGGATATACATTGAAAGACTTCGTAAGATGTACATCGAATGTCTTTTCCACGATAATGATGTCGTCTAGTTACACCAAATATGTTCGACAAAGGAGTTCTTGCAACACGCACTGGACTTTATGCTCAAATGACCTTTATGAACTATTAGCGACTGTCCCTTACGCTGTATGCAGTTTTCTCCTTATCTTTCTCGATGATTTCCACTGCCAATAAACATTTAGCTGGTATAGGGTGGAGAACCATTTCGTTCCTCACAACGTCTCCAATGTTTCACAAATTCTTGGTTTTGTATAGCTGTCTTGTAGTAATCTGGTTCAGATATCTATAGTCCACACACAATCGAGTAATTCTGTATTTTTTAAACTCGTACCACTGGCGAGCTTCATCTTTTTGCATTTCAGCCACAAGTTTCTTCACATCATCTTTTTTTTTGCAACTGGGAGACCTCTGAGCGCCTGGTTTATTGGTCTCGCATCCCGCATGCTTAAACAGTAATTGTTTGGAATTGTTGCTTCTGTCAGCTGTCTTTAGATCTCGTACCCACTGAACCCGAGAGCTGCCGGTGAGCCAGACCTAGTTCACTCCTAATGAGATTGTAACAGAAATCAAGAATGACAGAATATGTCATCAACAGTAAAAGTTGTGGAAATCCTGTAGCGGTTCGTTATGCTTCTGCACTCGGCCCCTTAATTCCATGAGGTATAAATCTTTCGTGTGGACGCCACCATACTTTCATTGTAACCCAGATAGTATTTCATCGTAGTTGTTTCTGGAACTGGCGGGAACGCTCTGAAGGACTTCTGTAGCGCTGCCTTTTAATGCCTAAATGAGCCCTACTGCTTGGTCGTTGTCGCTCTTTGTTGCTACTATTTCGAATTGAAATTTGACGACATTTGAGGAGCCATCGAAACTGGGTACACTTATTCGACTTGAAATTCTGGGAAAAAACGCCCAATGGCCTCTCTTGTAACTGAAGATCATTAACTTTTCCTTTCATTTCACTCATATAATTTTTGAATTTGTGTATATATAAGTTTCGTAATCCTCTCGCAACATCAGCGTCATATCTTTGCCGACTTGTTCAGAATAGTTTGGCGATATCATCAAACATTCGAGATCGTATTTGGTAGATTTCAGCTTACATCGATAGCATATTTTTAGGCATAATTTACACTAAGGTTCAAACTGTTTGACAATCAAGCTTTTATTTGTCATTCTGGTTATATTTTGACTACTGCAGATTTCTTTCTTTTATTGGCTAGTTTACAGCCTCATGAGCCCAGATACCTTACACACATTAATTAAACAGTTGGTAACATCAAGGATACGGAGGGATTCTTCGGCCTGGTCTTGGTCGTCCTCTTTTTCTGCTTCCATCGGGTGCGTTATCGAACACCTTTCGCGCTGGCTCATCTCCATCCATTCTGATAACATGGCCTAGCCAACGCAATCATCGAATACTCCCAGATGTTTTTCATCCGCTTGCGATATGACCCAAGTTTCGGAGCCATATACCAGGACATGTAAAATGAGAGTCGAGAGGTTTGTGCAGTCGTTGATACCGCCAATTCTGTTTGCCCTCAATAACAGTAAGGCCCACCTTCTTGAAAATACTATAGTAACCTCTCGCAAATTTCGCCCAGTGATGTTTATGCCGTCAGCATACGCCAGCAACATATGGCTTTTCGTGTTAATAGTCTTGTTCGTATTTACTGCAGCCTTTCTCATTATTATCTCCATTAAGATGTTGAACAGATTGCACGAAAGTGTGTCGCCTTGTCTAAGTCCTCGCTTGGTACAGAATGGTTCGGTGAGGTCTTTCCCCGCCTTCCCTGCTGAGTTGGTGTTGGTCAGCGTCATTCTACAGAGTCGGATCAGTTTTGCCGGAATCCCAAGTTCAGATATAGCTTCGTACAGTTTTCCCCGTATGGGGCTATCGAAAGCAGCTTTGTAATTGACAAAAATATGGTATGTATCGATTTACGTCTTTTCCAGGATTTGGCGTATCTTGAATACTTGGTCTGTCGTGGACTTCCCTGGCCGAAAACCACACTGATAAGGCCCAATCAGGAATTCAACAATTGGCTTTATTCTTTCACATAATACGCTGGACAAGACGTTATACACGATGGATAAAAGACTGGCATTTCGATAGTTGGAACATACACCCGGATCACCCTTTTTACACTGAGACATCCATAATACACTGAGATTGCAATCGTCGGGCATAGATTCCCCCAACCATACCATATACCGCATATAAGTTGATGCATGTGGGCTAGCAGTCCCTACACTAACTTCCTCAAAGAGTTCAGCGGGTGGCACATCCACACCAGCGGCTTTATAATTTTTAAGTCTGGATTTGATTGATCTTCTCACCCTCTGGAAAAATTTTCGGGATTCATTGTTCATCCTGCACATTTTTTTATCTTTTCACTCTCGCCCTGCTCCCACTGCCATTTTTTCCTCCCAAATAATTGGTTTTCCTCAGCCTTTTGTACCGCTCATTCGCAGCACGCGTTGTAGCTGACTGTTTCGTTGCAAATGTTTCGTTTATATTTCGTTGTGATAATGATGCTGGAACCGCCATTTCAGTCAACGACGAGCGCTACAGGCGCATGATTACAGACTCTGTATGGGCTGAAATGGAAGATACGAATACCACACATCTCAACTTTTGCGCATTAACTTCGGTAATGGTGTTGTTAGCCGTGGTGGCGACGTCAATTGGCCGCCTCGGGGCTGCGACTTAACAATTTTAGACTTTTTCCTGTGCGGTGCGTTAAAGACAGATGCTGTGTGAATAATCCAGAAACGATTCACACCCTAAAAGAGACAATCGTCCGAGCCATTCGTGAGATATAACCAGAAAGTCCTGCAACCTACTATGAAGCCAGCTACATTAATGAAATCGTGTTCTATATATAATGGGAATATTTGTCATTTCTAATAAAACCATAATATACCAAAAGAAATTAAGTTTAGTCCATTTTATTTAATTTTTAAAAGATACCTGCATTTGGACCATCCTGTATATATTCACATTTGTTTGACCATCATCTTTCATTGTTGCATTTTAGACATTTTGCGACTGTCTGCCTGAAGCAGAGTATTGTGATCACGAACTCGAATGTGCCATTCAATTTGTATATACTTTATAAAGAGCCCTACTCCAGCTCTTCCACACGTGGCCGCCATCGTCTAGAAGACTTCTATACATGGCTCTCCCTCAGTTCAATAATTGTGTAGAAGTTTGACATTACCAATACACCAACCACCTAACATTACATTCATGGACGGTCACCTTGGTTAGTGACGAGTCTCTAGCGGTGTCAACTATCGAGTCCTCAACAGTGAAAAATATGCTCAAAAGCCCGCTCGGAACTGGTGTAAAACCGTAGATACTTAGTGGGTAAAACTAGAAAGCGCACAAGCAGTGTTACCACTTTGATGAAAACGACTGTTTTAGATGTTTTTCACAGCGAATCTACGGGCATAGTAGGATTCTGTGCAATTTGCCTATTGAGGTCATACATGAAAGAACGGACAATGCTATTCTAAAGTTGAACTTCCGAAAAACTTCAGAACAATCGATCCTCATAAAGTAGAGGAACCACTTCCGTAGTCGGAAACAGAGCCGCTGATGAACTACACGAAGTAGACGGAAACTGGAGAGAACTCACTACTTGTAGCATATCGCGGAGTATTTGGCCTCCCTCAGAACCCACCGCCTCCCGATGACGATCCTGACGAAACCCATTTCCGACTCTATAAAAACTGCCGCAACAACCGTACTTGGGTTTGAAAAACCGCTTCGAAGCAAACCACGGTAAGATGATCAGCGTCGCATTGCAAATGACGAAAAGAACGCTGCACGCATGGCAATGCTTCAGTCAATTGCAACGCGAGCTGCGACTGAGCGGTATAGGGAGAAAAGAAAGGAGGTAAACCGTCTCTTTTGGCGTAAGAAACGGCAGTGGAGAAAGCGCGATAAAGCAAAAAGTCAAAAACGGAACTAATGGCCATGGTTCAGGTCCCCCCTGTACAGAGTAAAAAGGTGACCGAGTCTCTTTGCGAACTACTTTGGAATAAGCCTTTCATCCATAGCATATAAGGTTCTATCAAGTATAATGTGGGAAAGACTAAAACCAATTATCGCTGACCTGATTGGACCATACTAGTGTGGATTTAGGCCTGGAAAATCGACAACCGACCAGATTTTCTCGCTACGCCAAATCCTGGAGAAGACCCACGAAAAACAAATCGACACCTATCATCTATTTGTCGATTGTATGGCGGCCTTCGATAGCCCGATACGGGGGAAACTCTACGAAGCAATGTATGAGCTTGGTATTCCTGCAAAACTCATACGCCTTTGCAGGATCACCTTGACGAACACCAAAACCGCAGTGAAAGTTGGCAAGGATTTTACCGAACCTTTCGAAATCAAGCGAGGCCTCAGGCAAGGCGACTCCCTATCATGCGATCTCTTTAACATCTTAATGGAGAAGATTATGAGAAAAGCTTCAGTCAACATGAATAAAACCATCAGCAGCAAAAGTCGCATGCTGCTCGCGTATGCTTATGATATAGATATCATTGGACGCACAATTAGAGAAGTTACTGCGTTTTTTCGGGAATTGAGAAGGAGTCAGCAAAAGTGGGTCTGACGGTAAATGAGGACAAGACAAAATTAATGGGTTCAACGAGCAGAGCCTCCACACGATTAGACCAGAGCGTGAACGTTGATAACCGTTATAATTTCGAGGTGGTGGACGAATTTATATACATCGGATCTGCCGTAAACAACAACAACAACGTCAGCCTTGAGATCAAGCTGAGAATTGTGCTTGCGAATAGATGTTATTTTGGGCTAAGCAAGCACTTTAGAGATAAAGCCCTCTCTCGAGTAACAAATGTCCAGCCGTTCCAGACTCTCATACAACCTGTCTTGCTTTATGGCGCAGAATCCTGGGTCTTATCGTAAGCCGACGAAACATCTGTAGGAGTATTCGAGAGGAAAATACTCCGAAAAATGTATGGCCCTATTGTGTACAACGGCGAGTATCGGCGACGCATGAACCATGAGCTGTATGAGGTTTATCCCGACATAGTTAAGCGGATCAAAATAACGCGATTGCGCTGTCTAAGCCATGGCAGTAGAACGGATGAAGACGAACCAACACTAAGGGTTTCCGAAACCGAACTCGAAGGAAGATGAAAACCAAAACTCCGCTGGAGGGATCAGGTTGACGAATCTCTGCGTATACCTGGTATTGCCAACTAGAGCGATAAGGCAGGAGATAGAACTGGTTGGCGAAATATGTTATCTTCGTTTTGTAAGGGTTGCTCCGAGAACCGAGTTCCTGATGACTCTATACAGAAATACAATATCCATAAAGACAGCTGTCATAACCGGTCACAGGACGATTGGTACACTTGCTGAACACTATCTCCTACAGTGCCCAGCCTTGGCAAACATAAGGAGGAGAACTTTGGAGAAACATTTTTTAACGAAATACGTAGTGCAACTCAATCTACCTCTAAAATAAATAATCCGTACTTATTGGTTCAACTCAATTTATTATCTCTTCTGTGCCTTCATGTGATGTTTGTGGGAAATAACTTATTTATTTATTTGAAATGGTCCCGGTTAAGTCCGGTATTCAGTTTTATGCAATTTTCGTTACCCATAAGAATTACGTGTATAAAAATTAAGGAAAATGAACCGAAAATTTCGTTCACTTCCGCTTGGTACTAGTTCTTTGCGAAAATTTCGTAGGCAAAATCAATTGCAGGGTTGTTACGCCAAAGTTATTTCGTAAGAAAACAATTGTTTGATAACCGTTTGGAATTTTGACATTTCGATAATCATAACCAGAACCACGTGTGTTTAAAATAAAAAGGAGTGCGTAGAGGAATTATAAAATATATACATATTTGCATGGAAAATCAGAGAAAGGTGGTAACTCTCTACAGCAAAAATTTCCGAATGGATATATACGGGGCTTTAGTTATCTGTTCCCTTAAATGTCTCCATTATATGCTGGGGAGTTGGTTTGTGATCCTTTCGGATTCAATGGGATTTAATGAAAGTATTGTCTCCATTGCCATCGTCGATGTGGTTCTTACCCAGTCAAAATCAATTGCAGGGTTGTTACGCCAAAGATATTTCGTACGTAAACAATTGTTTGATAACCGTTTGGCACCGGAATTTTAACTTTTCGAAAATTATAACAACCAGAACCACGCGTGTTAAAAATAAAAAGGAGTGCGTAGAGGAATTATAAAAGAAATATTTGCATGGAAAATCAGAGAAAGATGGTAACTCTATACAGAAAAAATTTCTGTATGGAGATAAATACGGGGCTTTAGTTATCTGTTCCCTTAAATTTTTCGATGTCCTGGGGAGTTGGTTTGTGATCCTTTCGGATTCAATGGGACTTAATGAAAGTATTGTCTCCATTGCCATCATCGATGTGGTTCTTACCCAGTCAAAATCAATTGCAGGGTTGTTACGCCAAAGATATTTCGTACGAAAACAATTGTTTGATAACCGTTTGGCACCGGAATTTTAACTTTTTGAAAATTATAACAACCAGAATCACGTGTGTTAAAAATTAAAAGGAGTGCGTAGAGGAATTATAAAATATATATTTGCATGGAAAATCAGAGAAAGGTGGTAACTCTCTACAGCAAAAATTTCCGAATGGATATATACGGGGATTTAGTTATCTGTTCCCTTAAATTTTTCGATATGCTGGGGAGTTGGTTTGTGATCCTTTCGGATTCAATGGGATTTAATGAAAGTATTGTCTCCATTGCCATCGTCGATGTCGTTCTTCCCCAGTCAAAATCAATTGCAGGGTTGTTACGCCAAAGATATTTCGTACGAAAACAATTGTTTGATAACCGTTTGGCACCGGAATTTTAACTTTTTGAAAATTATAACAACCAGAATCATGTGTGTTAAAAATTAAAAGGAGTGCGTAGAGGAATTATAAAAGAAATATTTGCATGGAAAATCAGAGAAAGGTGGTAACTCTATACAGAAAAAATTTCAGTATGGAGATAAATACGGGGCTTTAGTTATCTGTTCCCTTAAATTTTTCGATGTCCTGGGGAGTTGGTTTGTGATCCTTTCGGATTCAATGGGACTTAATGAAAGTATTGTCTCCATTGCCATCGTCGATGTCGTTCTTCCCCAGTCAACACGTGCGTTGAACCTTTCTTAGTTTTTCAATATATCAATTCTTCTTCATTGCCTTCCACCAGACTTTATCACGCTCGTGTAGATCCGTGTGTCATCTTATGCGCGCATTTTAAAATATGTTGGTGTGGTCTATTTGTGTCACGTCTACTTGTAACTTTCTAGTGCACGACTATTTATAAAAAAATCCACGTGTGCAATTTTTTAGACATATTTATGTTTTAAATGCCATCCAGAAAATTGGATAGTTAGTTATTGTCATATTCGATTGAAATAATTTTTCCAAGTTTATAAAGAGCAGATAGTTACATCACTTCACTTCAATGAATTTAGTATTATTTTTGTTCAGCGACAAACTGTCATTCAAAATAATTTTATTAATATTAAGTTATAAAAAGGTTTTCAAAATTGGTTGCGAACACACGCGACATTTATATAACGTATTTGAACATCATATGAGAAATATTTTTAAATATATGCATCTAGAATGGGCAAAATCGTCACCGGCATCTTTCAACCTAATGGAAATGTCTACACCCATAAAATAACCAAAATGTCAACCAGGACTAAAGCCACGTATTCAGTTCTTGCGAAATTTTCGTAAGAAATTTTTCCATTTATTTCTAAACGGAAAATGTTTCTACAGAGAGTTAGCACATATCTCTAATTTACCTTGCAAATATTTCATTAATAATTCATATTTGCAATCCATTTTATTTTTAACGCATGTGGTGATCAAAATGTCAAAATTTCTTTCCCAAACAATTATCAAACAATTGTTTTTGTACGAAATAACTTTGGCGTAACAACCCTGTAGTTGGTTTTGCCTACGAAATTTTCGCACAGGGCTGAGCGAAATGAAAAGTGAGCTAAATTTTCGGTTCATGAAATTTTCGTTATTTTTTATACGCGTACTTCTTCTTATGGCAACGAAAATTTCATAAAAACTGAATTCCGGGCTTTAGGCGAAGTTATCCGGATTATTGCAAAGTCGATATGAATTGGTTAATGCCAACTGCGTTTATGAAATAAACTAACATATTAAATAAATCGGTAGTTGTTGTCAACAATACGTAGTTGATTTTAACAAATAAAAACTATTACAAAGTCTTTGGTAACAAATAAATGAAACGTGGCTATTTTAAATTTAATTTTTCATTAGTTGATTAAACTTGTTTAATACAATTAGTCGTCTTGTAATTGAAAACTGATTCTGACCTTTTCTATTCTATAATAAATTTCTGACACTGATCGTGAACTCAAAAACAAAAAAAAACATGTCCTAAATTTAAGTTCAAAGTGAACTAAAATTTAGTTCACATTATTTACTAAATTTTAGTTAATTTTTACTTAAAATTAGGAATTTTAACTTAAGTTAAGAAAACTTTACTTGACCAGAGTATACGTAGAAATTGTCTGAACTCGTAATTAGAAAGTATATTTCCTTAAAAAAATTCTTACAAGTGAGTGCTAGTTTACTTATATTAAGGAAAAATATACTTCATTTAAGTAAATATTTCGTAGATTTTAGTTTATATAATAGTAAATAGAAAATTGTGTGGAAAAAATAATGTTTTGAGCGCTGTGAACTGAAAGTAATTTCAAATCCTAAAATTAAGTTCAAATTTTTTTTGAGTGTGAACTCATATATGTATAAATCCTATATGTTACTATCTATGAGGTAAAATAACACGCAATAAATTCAACAATAGCGACACTCAAAAATACGACTCGGCTGCACAAAATCGGCTTGAAACCATTCCTGGTGATTCTTGCGTAAACGACATCCTGAATCCGTATATAACCACCGCTTTGTCCGCATCACCCGCCATTTTCGGTGTCATATATTTAATTTGCAGAGAAGACTGTTTTGCCTTTACATTTCTTCTGAGGGGTTAGAGAAAATATGAACACTTGCAGCAGAGAGGTAGAGTTGAGCGACATTTGCCCCCTTAAATTGTATACAGTTAGCTTTTACACATTTCAACTTCCAGCCCAAAATAGCGCGCTTAAAATCCTTAACTGCTCTCAATACATTTTTAACTATGGATGGATGAGTCAACTTGGTGTTCTAGGCGTGGATTCTATGTTTCAAATGTGTTTAAATTGTGTAAAACTGTTGATATTTTTTGCTTCGGTTTTTGTCAAGTTAATTACAGTACTTGAGTAGGGACTCGGAAAGAGTATTGATATTAATATTATCGATAATAATCAATACCGTAATTTTTTTACACGATAATTTACATGTACGAGTACACATGTATGAGTACACATCCAATTGTTGGCACCAACAAATTTTGAAAGAAACCGAACGTGATTTTGGGGATGTGCAAATTATATTTAGCTTAAAGAGAAAAATTAAAGATCTGAGAAAATACATGTGCCGAAGAAGAAATAATATCTACATCTCGTGTAAACAAGTGTAGAGATGTCTGGATCTTCCTATAATCTGCTTAGATCCGAAAAATGTATGGTTATGGTTAAGTAAAAAAATCAGGGACCGTACCGGTTATGGGTTTTATCCAAAAAGGCAGATATTAACAGTTTTATTTTAACTTTAATTTTTCCCGACAAAAATATTAGTTATTTTATGCCTCTTATTTTTTCGGATAAAAATAACAGTTTCTTTAAACTTTCATTTTTTTTCGACAAAAATATCTGTTATTTTTTGCCTTTTATTTTTTCGGACAAAAATAACAGGCATTTCTGAGTATTACTATATCGGACAAAAATACCAGCTATTTTTTGCCTTTTATTTTTTCGGTCAAAAATATCAGGCAATTCAAATTTTTTCAAATGCCGCTTCACCGACTAGAAAACTATTGATATCATTATTTTTGTCTCATCCAGCTTAATTTCAAATTAATAAAAATCAATAAAAACTTTTAAAAATCGGATAATTTTTTCTTCGAGCTATAAGAAGGGTCTGCTTAAGCGAATAGCAAATAACCGGATTTCCGGTGTAATTTTCAAACATTTTTTACACGAATTCTTGACACTTTTGAGCCAAAATAATAACACGTTTATCTTTATTTCCGATAAAGTATTGTTAAAAATCAGATTGAAAGAGCTACAAAAAGGCTTGTCCGATTTGAAACGGAGCCACGTCACCGACATTTCGTTTGGGGGAATCTGTGTATTGCGGCCGTTTCAGCTTGCAGTACTGAAACAAGTATAATAGCTCAAAATATTCGCGCTGATGAGGAAGAAATAATGATATCAATAGTTTTCTAGTCGGTGAAGCGGCATTTGAAAAAATTTGAATTGCCTGATATTTTTGACCGTAAAAATAAAAGGCAAAAAATAACTGGTATTTTTGTCCGATATAGTAAAAGTCAAAAATGCCTGTTATTTTTGTCCGAAAAAATAAAAGGCAAAAAATAACAGATATTTTTGTCGAAAAATATTAAAGTTTAAAGAAACCGTTATTTTTGTCCGAAAAAATAGAAGGCATAAAATATCAGTTAATTTTGACTTATTGTAACAGTCTAAAATTTAAAAGGCATTTCATATTCGTGAAGGTGCGGCCATTAGGATCACAACGGTGTATTGGAAAAAGTTCTTCGACAACGTTTTCCTTATGTCTTTTTAATTTGAAAATTTTAAAATAACCGTTATTTTCGGTATAACAGGGCGATTAATGCTGCTCCTGAAAGTATGCCGTTACCACAAGCCATTTGACGAATCCGTTGCAAATGCGTTAAGGTTTCTAAATTGCAAAACTAGTTCTGGAATCGGGTAGAACAATCTAGAAACCGGGTGGCAAGAGGAATAACTCGCATAAGTAGGGCAGGCTTTTGGCATTATGATTAAACGGCGGAAAGTAAGCAACGCGAATTATTATTAGGTGTAAATAAAGTAAATTGTTGTACTGTATAAGTAAAATAAAAGGAAGTCAAACTGTTGTAATTATCGTAATTTAGTTAACGGGAATAATACAGCACTTAAAAAGACTATTAAGGAAATTCGTAACAGTATATTAATAGACCTAATAACATCCCATTTGATCTGAGAAATGGTTGCATCTTTAATGATCAAATTAGATCAGAGGTGATCGATAACTATATAATCGATCAATATATATATAATTGAATCTGACCTTATCTCGCTCCATATCCAATTATATGTATATCACGATGGACCTAATTATAAGTCACGTTATATCCAATTATATCTGGCTGGAACAAACTTGCGATGGGATCTGATATATTTTTATCCTATTAGATGCAACAATTGTTGGATCTAATTAGGGCAGTTAAGTTGTCTGTAATATCTGCACTATTTTACATTTTAAAAAATCCAAAGTACAGCCGTTGCATTGTGACCGCATTGTTTTTGAGAGCATTTTATACTTTTACAAACGTTCGAGAAGTAAATATTCAAACCAGCGTTCGGAGAGTCGCCCAAACTCTCGACTCAACAGTTTTTGTATGCCGATTAGGTAAATGAAGTGACTACAAGCCGAATAATCGCGAACAAAATGTGCAACAGAATCGCAAAATTTTGTGAAATACTACTAAGAAATCGCGCAAAATGGCAATAAATTTTATGTCGATATCCAATGTATCGTTTAGACACGATTCAATGAGATCTTTGTTCTCGTAGTGATAACACAAAAATGGAGACAGTATCAACGTAGAGAGTTAGAAAACGAAACAACACCATTTGCGGGCACTCGACAAGAAGAGTTTACATTTTAATATACTCCATCACATAGAGTGCGTGAAGCATTTGCTGTTATGTAGTTTCGTATAACAGATGATTTAAACATTACTGAACTGACCCTACCATCGGAGCGCCCTATTTCCTGAGCCGGAAGTACTAATGCAAGTATTCTAATATATATTATTGGGAAGCAGACTGAAACAAATATTTGTTTATCGTCGAATGTCTTATATTTATTTATGAAATGAATTAAAATAAATTGTATTCGATTTAAATAAAAACTATTCATAACATGTAAATTTTTGTCCAAGCTATTTTGATATCTGAGTACCGATACTTTGAGAATCGATGCTTTTGTTTCGATATTTACAAGGTATCGATACTTTTTGTGTTAGTAAATAACGAGTGTAGTATCGATACTTTTCAATCGATACCGAGATCCTATACATAAGTATGAGATGTGATTAAAAATACATGAGTACGAGATGTGATTAAATGTCACGCCATTGTAAAAATCATCCCAATTACTTTTGCAATGTTTATGATAAAATTGACTTAAAAAGTGCAAAGATATCCCATTTTCTCCACTTCTTTTTACCGCTTATAAATGTTTCTTTGATTGTCATCGGGACAAGGATTGGGCTCCAAAAGTTTGTTTCAGTACTTATTACAGTAGCTTAACCTAATAGCTCAAAGGTACTCGTTTCCGAAAATCAATGTCATTTGCTGAGCCCACACTCGAGAAACGTGAACTACATTTAATTCCAATTGGAAAATTTAATTTCCAAAGATTTTTGAACTCAAAATAAATAAATTTTTTTCCTTAGATTTAGGAAACCATAAATATGTCCTTAATACTAAGAAATATTTCATCAAGTAAAGTCCAAATTTCCTTGAATTCAGCAAACATGTTCCCTATAATAAGTTGATGTTTCCTCAAACGTTGGAACATTTTCTGTCAAAAGTAATACTAATATAAGTCTTCCAAAGGCGTCAATTATTTCCTCAAATCAAGTTCATTCACTACTTAAATTAAGCACGAATGGACTTAAAATGAGGGAACTCTTCTTTGAATGAAGTAACAATTTCCTTAAACATGGATCATTCTTTTCATGTAGTAAGTACATATTTCTTCAGTTGTAGAACAATTTTGTTATAGAAGAAAATCCTTATGTCATGGAAAGTATTTTCTCAAATCAACTACTCAGAGCAAGGAATACGGAGTGGTAGATTTAAATTTTAATAGTGCTAAAGTCAAGGAAGAAGTTAGAAAATTTTCCAAGATTCGATGTTTTTAAACTTCTGAATCAAAAATAAAACGAGCTTGTCTTGTGTTCAAAAACGTGTGTGCGAAGTTATTGGATAGGTTAGGTAGAAGTGACTGTCACAATTGACACACTTAGTCCAATGAGCCCCTTGTGATACCACGGGACGTCATATTCCGTCCCCATCGATGGACATGTAAAATGACCCGGTTTTTGGGTACCAACAACAGTTGTGATATTTGTTGTTCATGTCGAGGAATTGGTGTCAGCGTACAAGAGATGCAACATGTCTGTCAAAGTGCTTTCATTCCCTTCACTCACACCTGAACTTCTATCCTGAAAATTTAGGAGCAGGTTCATATAAACACGGGAAAGGTGCCATCACAAGATCCCTAAGAACCAGAGGAGATTTTCAGGAAGATACATAGATTACTAGCATACTCGCAGAAGGGTACTGGTGCTCTTTAGTACGAGAAACTTCCCCTTCTGGGTATAAAACGAAAGCCAGCACCAAATGAATGTAACTAATAAATCTACTAATAAATAATCCTTTAAATCGCAAACATATTTATTGTACTTATATTTATTTTCAATTTGTTTTTCTTTTTGTAGTAATAAACTGAGAATAATCTAATTTTTATATGAACGTTTTAAATTTTAAAAACTTTTAAAATAATTAAAACTTTTAAAAGAATGGGTCTAAACATTTGTGAAATAAATCGAAGTTTAATATAAAAAATCGAAGAGTACAAACAGTGGAAAAAATTTATTTAAAATATTAAATCCCGAAAATCGCATACAAGCCTATTTCTCGTAGTAGACAAAAATAAAATTTCTATTTGGACTAATATTGAAAATGTTATGAGTATTTATTTGAACACATTCTCATTGTAATTCGTTTTCTTTTTAAATTCGATATGTCTATAACCATTAGCCAAAAAAGCTGAAAATTGACTGAGATGTGCTGTTGAGAAGGGACATCAAAAAAAGCAAATTAAAAAAAAAGAATTCTCCAAACTGTTCGATTTGACGTGGAATGCCCTACATATAAAATATTTGAAAACCAAAACTGGCAGATGTGAAGGAAATGCTCTGAAAATAATTGCAGTTGTAAAAAGAGTACGAAAACAAACCAAACATTTCGCAAACGTTTGCAAAATGTACAAAACTTTGCAAGTTTTTTTTAACCGTTTTGTACATAAGCAAAACAAAACACAAAAACTTTCAAGTGAGAAAGAACGAAAAAGAAACAATTAGATTTTCACTCAACTTCATGGTTTAATTTACCGTTTGAATCGTACATTTGAGTACAAAACAAATGCAGAAATGTATTTTTTGAGTGTTTCATTTAGTTCGTAATTGATTATCGTAGAGCGTAGACAATGCCTCGTCCAAAAAATGATTTGTTGCGCAGTTTTTTTGAAACTCTAAATGATAAACATGTTATTCGCAAAAATTAAAAATGTAAAGACAAAATATTAAATATAACGGGGCTTTCAATAAGAGCGCTACAAAAGATTTTTTTAAATAAAACCAAACCGGTTTTAGATACCAATGAAATTCTTTATTCCTGTGAAAGTACGTTCGATGCCATTATGTATGGAACTCGATTTATTTTGCATGGCCACCACGGGCACGCTTGCAGAAGTCCAGACACTGAACCCAATTTTCGACGGTTTTCAAGCATAAATCGGCCGATACTGCTGCAATTTCACATTCGATATTCGTACGAAGTTCATCAATCGTCGCTGGCTTGTTGGCATAGACCATAGGCTTGACGTAGCCCCACAGGAAATAATCTAACGGCGTCAAATCGCACGACCGAGGCAGCCAATCGACTGGGCCATTTCGTGAGATAACACGTTCACCAAACTTGGTTTCCAATAAATTGATTGTGGCATTCGCTGTGTGGCTTGTGGCGCTGTCCTGTTGGAACCACATGTCCTCCAGGTCCATATTATCCAATTGGGGCCAAAAACATTCGGTTATCATTGAACGGTAGCGATTCGCATTCACAGTAATGTGCCGGTCTTGATCATCACGGAAGAAGTACGGCCCAATGACGCCGCCGGCCCATAAACCGCACCAAACCGTAATTTTTTCGGGATGCAATGATGACTCTTGGATTACGTGTGGATTGCTGTCTGACCAATAACGCATATTTTGCTCATTGACGAAGCCATTCAGCCAGAAATGAGCCTCATCGCTGATTGTTGAGTCCTCTTAAAGTTGGCCTCTTAAAGTTGAGGCCACTGACTCCAAATTTCGATAGTAAATTTTAATAATTTCGACTCGTTTTGGGCTCGTATATCTTTCCATGATGAAATGGCAAACCTTACTGAAGAGAAATGTCGAAAGAGCGGGAAAAAATATGGCGTCGTTTGCTGTCCCTATCGATTTACTTTTGTAGCGTCTCTGTTGAAAAACCCGTTACATTCTGGAAACCTGGAGCGGCATTTGAAACATTTTCATAGTAGTGTTTATGACATTTATCTTAAAAAAAGTGGTGATATTTGTAATAAATCAAAAAGTGAAACAGTTAAATTGTCTTGTAGAGTTAACAAAAAACATTTACAAATGGCCTTAATAGAGTTATTTACTAAATGCGGCAGACCTCTCCGTTTGGCAGTAGACCTGCCATTCAAAATCATTGCCAATCCTATACTTGAGGGACTCAATATAAAATTAAATGGGCACAATATTATGAGAAATATTGATGAATTTTCAATAAATTTAAAAAGAGAAATAAGTGAAGAACTTCGCGGAAGATTAATTTCGTTGAAAATTAATGCAGCCTCTAGATTATCTGTAAGTGTTCTAGGTGTGAATGTACAATTTATAAAAAACAACAGTGTAATAATAAGAACACTAGCCATGAAACAGTTAACTCAACGGCACATAAGCGAGTATTTGAAAACTACAATACTGGAAGTCCTCACTGCATACGATATAAATTTAAATCAAGTGGTCACAATAACAACAGACAATGGAGCTAACATGGTCAAAGCTGTTACTGATTTAAATGACGGCATAAACAATAGCTCAAATGAAGTTTCTGGCGAGGCAGATTTAATATGTATGAACTTAGATTTGTCAATGCATGGCATAACTAATATCCGATGTGGAGCCCACACTCTACAATTGTGTGTAATAGATGTGATGAAGTCTACAGACATTAAGGAAAAACTTGAAGTTATCAGAACGATTGTAAAAAAACTGAGAACACAATCATACCTCAATTTATTAAAAAATGGAAACTACAAAATGCCGATATTGGACAACATTACCAGATGGAATTCTACGTATCTTATGCTAGAAAGATTGATGGAGCTAAAGTAATTCATAGAACTTATAACAAATGATAATGCTATTTTTGGTGCATTCAACGAAATTTGGGGTTTCGCTGAGGAGTTTTTAAAAGTATTTAAAGTAGTTTATACAACATCGAAAAAATTACAATCAGAAAATTTGGTATATAGTGATCTTTATATTGAAATTACCAATATAACAATACAATTGCAAACTCCAACTTATAATTGTATTTAAATGAAAGTTTGAATAGACGAAAAACCATTCTGTTTGAAAACGATTTATTTGTAACAGCTGTTTTCCTTGATCCGAGGATAAAAGTCTGTCTGGCGTCTGATCAGTGTGCGATAGCAAAGACTTGTATAAAGCAGTTACATACACGTCGATTATTTCTTAAAGCTAAACTTTTTTACACTAACAACTTTACTTCGTAACGTTAAAATCTCATTTATACTCCACAGAAAATGGTACAAATATCACAATGCAATCGGCAGAGACGTATGGTAGCACAACATTGGGAGATACATCTGCATCTTCCCCTGCATCCAGCAGTATACAGAATGCGCTTGATAATTATTTCAAGGCTTTCGATCAAGTTTCTAACAACAACATTTTTACAACATGAGAGGCAAAGCCTATTGGGGATCAACGAAAACAGTATAGATTATTGGAGCAAGCAGAAAATTGATTTAACAGAGATAGCTCACGTGGTATTGGGAATACCTTGTACTCAAGTAAGTGTTGAGAGGCTGTTTTCGTCCCTTAAATACATACTAGCCGATCAGCGTAATAAGCTAAGCTCCACAAATTTAGAGCATATTTTGCTAGTAAAGTCAAATGCCGATTTTATATATGATTAAAATTTTTAAATTTAAAGTCGATAAAAATTATTAAATTCGCTTGAATTTTGTCTTATTTCTGTGGATTGCCTTTTATTTTCTTTTTTTTCTAATTACTATTGTAGTATAAATAAACATCAAAAAAACAACAACAAAAACCTTAAAAGCTCTCTTAAAACACATTTAAAATTCAAAGTTTTTCACCAAAACGACATGAAAAATTAAAGCAAGAAGTTATTGTAATTCCACCTGGTGTATATCACTTTTCGACAAACATCACTCTATCACACCGACCGCATCACGAAGAGTGTGAAAGGAAACGTCAGATGAGCCAAATATTCTCTCTAGTCTGAGATTACTCTATGGTACGTTCTCTACTATTATGAGTAAATCAATCACCAAACGTTTGTCAAACTGTTATTCTCAAAACGTTTCAATATTGTTCTCATTCATTCCTTTTCCAACTGCGTACGTTTATAGTAGTGTGTAGTTTACGCTCGCAAGCAAAAACAATACAAAACTAAGTGGCACAATCATAGAGTAATCTCAGACTAGAGAGAATATTTGGCTCATCTGACGTTTCCTTTCACACTCTTCGTGATGCGGTGGGTGTGATAGAGAGATGTTGGACGAAAAGTGATATACACCAGGTGGAATTACAATAACTTCTTGCTTTAATTTTTCATGTCGTTTTGGTGAAAAACTTTGAATTTTAAATGTGTTTTACACTTTTTTATTGACTGTTATTGTTAGAATACATTTGTGTTGTATTTAACACAATAATTTTAACACACAAAACGAAATGCCGGTGTTGTTATTTTGTTCGTTGTTTTGAACCATTGCCTCTATCTGGTATTAGTAAAGCAATTCTTTTCAACATCGAACGTAAATATCACACCAGGCCAAATGTCGTAAATTTGGTGAGAGAACTATTAGGTCTACTATAACTATTAGTCTATGGGCACAATCGTCCCCATTGTTTATGTTTTGTTTTTATTTTACTCACTGCAAACAACAAAATAAAACGAAAGCAAGCGTTTCGTTTTGTTTGTTTTCGTACTCTGGTTGTAAAGAGTATTTAAATTTTTTGAATTTGCATATATAGAGGTAATTCAAATTAAAATGCAAATTATAATTGTCTTATAATTAATTTGCCCCATGTGTGATCCGTAGTGTTTGAGCTGAATCTAGAATACCTAGATATATTGCATTATTCTACAGGCAAATTTCTCTATCATATAGAGACAATGGCTTAATATACGGAACCTTCTGCTTCCTGGTAAAGTGTATCAGTTTGGTTTTCTCCGGATTTACACCAAGTCCATTCCGTGACCCACTTAGAATACTTACTTTACTTTTATTGTCTATTTTATAACCTCATAAGGTCAGATGCCTTGCCAATATTAATTAAACAAATTTTAACATATTTCTCCGACTGGTTCTATCCTTCGCCTTATCTCGCCAGTTGGTAACATCATAGTACGGAGAGCATTCGTTTTTTATTCTCTTGAGGAGAAACAATACCTAGTGAGAAAAAAATTATTATCATTAAAGATAAATATTATTTTTTCTCAAGATAATTATTTTTTTCTCGTGAAAGTAATTTTAAATACTGTTACGATTAAGTAACAGCTTTTACTTACTCTTAATGACCAGACTAACATTATGAAAATAACAGGGCGGTTAATGCTGCGCCTGAAAGTATGCATGGTAACAACATACCAGCTCACTAAACCATTAGCATGAATTCGCCTCAGTTAAGATAGTTCTCCACTGTTCGAGGTGATTCTATATTATTCCAGAGGTGGATTCATTAATTAGTAGAAAGATAACCAACAACAACGACTATAAGTTTCTTGAATTCGCTAGAGATAACTACATTTGAGTATGGTGAGTTCGTATAAATACCTGAGGTCGTTGGAAGGGAGTGTTAAGTTTGTGATTAACTGCCGTAAAGTAAGCAACGCGATTTGATAGAAAAATATAAGACTTATTAAAGTGGTGTAAATAAAGTAAACTGCTGTACTATATAAGTAAAATAATAGGAAGTTAAACCGTTGTAGTTATCGTAATTTAAAACGAATAAAACAACGCAAAAAGGACGAATACGGAAATTCGTAACATTGGTGTCAGAAGTGGGATTACGAATTAAGGATAACGACGAAGTTTGAAGTTGAACAACTAAAAAAGGAGTTGAGCAAATTGGATCAACCGGCAGCTGGTAATAAGGTAGAGCTGCAGAGGCGATTAATAGAAGAATTCAAGCGCTGAAACATTGACACCGACGAATACCAGTTTGAGTGCAAAGAAGAAATGGAGGTATCTGCAAAGGAATCAACTGTTAATATGGATGTTTCGACGATGTTTGCAGCCATGATGGAAAAATTGAGCGAAAATTCTAGAATTATGAACGAGAAATTTGGTGAAAATTCTATAATTATGCAGGAAACATCAAACGCCACAAATGACAAGCTACATGAAATTTCAGAAGCTATGGCTAACATGGAGATAAAGTTTAAAGATCAATTCGGCAAGGTCGAACAGAAATTCGAGTAATTTGAGCAGAAATATGCTAGAGCTGGATGGATACTACTGCCCGAACACAAGCTAGTGTCTTCTTCGGGACAGACTTAAAGCTCCCTAGAAATTTGGAGTTTGGCAACTGCCTAACATCTGACAGTGGGGAGAATGATGGTATTCCAGGATAGCTTAGCGAACTTCACGAGTTTGTTCGCAGCAGAATGAAGATAGTCAGTAATAAGATGAAAACCAGGTACGACCAAGCAGCAAATTCCGAAGGATTTCAAGAAGGTCAGCTAGTTATATTTTTCAACCCACAGCGCAGGAACTGGGAAGGCCCTTACAAGGTTGTCAAACGAATAAACGACTGAATGGTTCGGTGAGGTCTTTCCCCACATTCACTGCTGATTTGGTGTTAGTTAGCGCCATTCTACAGAGGCGGATCAGTTTTCGCGCAATATTATACACTGTCTTCCACAATCATTACCTCGTGATCTTCAGGGGAAGAATGTGAGTAGAGTAGTGCTGCAAAGTGGTCTCTCCAAATTTTAAGCACACACTGTTCATCTGTCACTAGATTCCCATTCTCGTCCTTGAAGGAGGGCAGACCATTATTCGGCTCGTTATCCGATCTTCTCACCCTCTGGAAAAATTGTCGGGATTCATTATTCATCCTGCACATTTCGGTCTTTTCACTCCCTCTCTGCTCCTGCTCCATTTTCCCACCTAAATAGGGTTTCCTCCCTCCTCAGCCTCTTGTACCGCTTATTCGCAGCACTGGTTGTCACTGACTGATTCGTTGCCATACGTGCAGCGTCTGTTTCAGTAGTTTCTGCGGTCGGTGATAGCCAAGTTCAGTCCTGGGAGATGTGCTCCCACTGCATTTCTGGATCCTCAGGAGGGGAACTATTCTGCCCTAGCAGGAGAGTGAGCTTTTGTTGATAGGACTCCGGTATTTTCAGCCTGTCAATATCTAGTTTTCCCGTGTTCGGCATCGTAAATTTTTTGTCTTGCTTAGTCTCGTGCAAACTTTCGCAGCCACTAGGCAATGGTCAGAGTCGATATTGGCACTTCAAATCAAACGTATATCCATTACACTAGAAGAGTGCCTGCCATCTATTTCCAAGTGTTTAATCTGGTTCTTTGTTCTCTGATTAGGAGATAACCAAGTAGCCTTTTGTATGTCCTTATGTTGGAATCGTGTGCTACTAACTACCATGTTCCTCGCAGCGCCCATGTCTATTAGTATTATATCATTGTCGGAGGTAGTATCATGTAAACTGTGATTACCGATGGTTGGTCGAAAGACACTTTGACATTAAAATCGCCTAGAATAATCTTAATGTCGTGTGCGGGGTAACATTCCTATATTTCCGCCAGACGCTCATAAAATGATTATTTGACCTCATCGTCTATATCCTCTGCCAATGCGTGCACACAAATTAACGAGATGTTGAAATATTTCGCTTTGATGCGAATTATGGCTATGCGTTCACTGACTGGTGTGAACATTGAATCTAGGTGTCGCAGTCTTTTGCCCACTATGAATCCGCGCCCGAATTCGTGCTTTTGGTCATGGCAGCTGTAGTAGATATCGAAGTTTTCTCTCTGGTGCAACTATATTATGCCCATCGCATTTCTTGGATAGCTGTGATGTCAGCTTTGTATTTTTCGAGGACATCCGCCAGTTGGTAAGTGGCTCCCGTCCTGTATAGTGTTCCTACGTTCCAGGTACATATCCTTAAATCGTGGTCCTTATAACGTTTGCGAGGGTTGTCAACTGTTAGGGGGTTTGTTCATTTATAATAATCTTCGTGTATTTTCATTGCCTATATAACGGTGACAGCAGGCAAACCCAGCCCACCGTGGTTTGCATTTACAAGGTCACCTAATCAGCCTGAGACGTATCGCATAACCATTCAGGTTGCTCATTTGTTTTGCCTTCTCACTCTGGAAAGCTAACGGAGGTTTCCGATAAAGCCATTGCCCAGGACATACTGCGTGGAAGTAGTGAGCTGCTTCATTTCTGGGCACTCCTAAGTGAATGGCTATCAGAAACTTTCCACCTCCACGGATAGCTCCATGTCCCGACCCACTTAGATTGTCTCCCGATGTAGTTCTGAAGCACATCTTTACATGTGGTGGGGTATTTACCACGCACTGCAATCACCAGGTCATCGGCATATGCTACGACTGCGTAACGTGATCCATTCAGCTCTAGCAAAACACTATCAAGAGAAGTGGAGATAGGATTCTCCGTTGGGGTGTTCCTCTATACACAAAAAACCGTTTCCCATTACATCCCACGAAGGT
Source organism: Phaonia tiefii (assembly GCA_963931995.1). Classification (NCBI taxonomy): domain Eukaryota; kingdom Metazoa; phylum Arthropoda; class Insecta; order Diptera; family Muscidae; genus Phaonia; species Phaonia tiefii. The sequence goes on from OZ008370.1 coordinate 69,572,134, forward strand.
ATTGAGGGGAGCTTCTCACAACCAGTGAGCTGTGCGCTTTTTAATTTTTCACTCACTAATTTGGCCCTACAGTTTCACTCCGGTTCGGTATTGCCATCACTAAGCGAGGTGATCGTCGTCGAAGGAACTCATGTACATATTTCGAGTTAAATTCGTGTACCAGGGACGTAAGTAAGTAACCCATAGATCAAATTAATGATCCACTGGTCAACACTAAGAACCGACTGTAACACATTCCACGAATCGCAAGGGAACTGTCAAAATTTCTACAGTGAAAACTAAACAGCATCGAAATAATATAAATCTTGGATTTTTTGTAAAAAAAAACACCCTCGTAAGTACACATGCATCTCTTATGTGTATTTAAGTCAAGTCCAGATAATGTCCCAGATAATGTAATGGGTAAGAAAGCCTTGTACCAGACCTTATTTTAGAGTCTGTAGGCATTAGGGTAACCATTCAATTAATCATTATTCGGTTAATCGATTAATCGTGGTATAAAATTAACCAAACATTTTAATAATTAAATTTTTCGATTAACGATTAACTCGAACAAATCATAGCGATTAATCGATTAATACAATATAAGTACGCGTTTATGGCAAGCAGTCCGTCTTGAAACACTCCTACAATGTGGCAACTCATATGACAACGATTTGCGAACAAAGTTCATCAATTTATACACATTTCGAACAGATTTGATAGTTCGTTGAGAGAAAGCGTCGCACAGTGCTTTGGCTCATAGCCATACATAAAAAAAATTGTCTCAAAATTGGTTCATTAAATTGGGTGTAATAGTCTGATGAAATTTCAAGACCCATTGGTCACTTTGTGTGGGGGGTTTCAAAATACCTGGTCCGATTCTGCGCAAACTATGTACAATAAGGATAATAGTCAGAAAATTACGTTTTGCAAAATTTTTCTAAAAATTGATCAATCCAATAAGGTGTTAAAGTGTGATATAATTTCAGACCGACCCTACACATAGAATAATACATACCATAGAAGCTTTTGTTCGCTCAATATATTAAACGTCATAGGTACGATGGAAAGTAAACATTGGATGGTGGAAAATATGGGTTCAATAATACCAGATAGTATCAACAAAGGAACAACAACCGAATTTCGTGTTTTTGTGGCAAACTAGTTGTGCTAAATACAATACAAATGTATACCAACGATAAAAGTCAACAAAAAAGTGCAAAATATGTTTAAATTTTTCAGTTCTACACCAAAACGACAGGAAGAAGTTAAGTGAACTCCACCTGGTGTAAGGAAATTTTAAATTTAATTGCTCTCATATCCACAAACCTACGATGAAGTGTGTGAAATGACACGTTAGATGAGAGAATAAGTTTATCTACGTATGTTTTATTCTATGACCCTACACAAAACTTGCCAGTTTTGAGAGTTTTTTTAAGTTGGGCTTGGTACCAAAAGTCACTAATTTTCATGTTGCTGCAACTACGATTTGTGAATTGTACCTACATATATTTTATAGTTTATAATGAAGTTGCTTTTGTTACGTTTTGTTTTGTTTTAATAAATGTGCCTAGTAAAATGTTTGAACACCGTTTTCTTTTTTTGTTTTAATTTATTCGAATAATCGATTAATCGAATAATTTGATTGCGGTTTGTTCGGTTAATTGTCAGACTGAAATTTACGATTAACGATTAACCGATTAATCAAACAACCCGATTAAATGGGTACCCTAGTAGGCATGTCAGTTCCATTCTCTACTCCTTTAAAATGAACACAGCGTTGCATTGTCGTACAAGGCCTCCCGTGCTCGCTCTTGTGGGAGGCCTGTAGTAGGCCTATAAAAGCATACCTGCTAAAAAGATATACAACGGACGATCTGGTACCATGCCTGTCCATGAAAGCATATTACTATGACTGAAAGACAAGGTAATTTGTCTTTTAATTATTATTTATTTTATTATTACAACCTTCTGCAACTAAACACTTGGTCTTGTTCAATTTTTTACTCTTCATCTTCCTCTCAACTCATTCATTTTTATTTTCTTATAACGGTTCGTGCAAAGTGTTTTTTTCTGATCGCATTTAGACTCATCAACACATTCTACATCACTCCTATTTGGAGATCTAGGGCAGGCCTACAGAAAGAAGGGAAGCACTGGTAGCAGGCCTCTTTGTAGTAGCGCTTTTGGAAAGTGTGTGGGATCTTTTAGAATTAAAAGTGGTGGCCCTCTGGGAGGGGTGTTTTGTAGGCCTCGGAATTTTTCCCGCTGGGGTGCCGCATGACAATACTCATGCAGTATATACATATTCAAACATTGTACATACATAATCATACGCAGATATATGTATATACACATTGTCAGTATGTGCAACAATACCAATGATAAGAGAATATTTATGAATATAAATCAGATGACGGACGGACGACCAAACCGTAATTACGTAAAACCTGTTAAGTCTATTTGCTGGGTCAAAAGTACGAATAACGTACAATGACTCAAGTTCACAGCGAAATGTGTGTTCACCCTAAAAGTTTATTGCTCCAATTTTTTTGCACACATTCACGGTGGACATTAAAACAAAAACCACTTCGTCATACACGAGAATAAAAAATAGCTTAAGTTCAAATTTCCGCGTTAATTATCACCTAAATAGCGTTAATTAATATACGGCTCATATCTTATGTCTGTTATTTAAAAAATGCAAATTTCAGCGGCTTCAACCAAAAGTAAATGTTCGCATCTCGGCTTATAAATCATAATGTTTCAAGAGTAAATGGTAGATAATTGAAAAATACGGGGTTTTTAAATACCGGTGTTCGGGTTATGCAATTGTTTCCAATCCGGGTTTCGGGTTATCTGATGCAAAGAAGGTAAAGTAAAAACCACACGTTATCGACCAATAACATAAGATTTTGATATGCTTTTTCACGAGAAAATAATTATAAACCAAAACGTAAGAAAACAAAATAACTACATATGAATTTGACAGTTAAGCAATCCAACGACATGACCAAATTAAAATAAGGGACCTAATTGCTCCATCCGCTTCGTATCGTAATCTCAATTACGAAAATGCTTTTAAGGGTGCTTTCTAAAAACTAATATCGATGAAATCCTATTCCTCTATTAACTTCAGTCATACAACTTTTATTAAGTTTTAGTTCAAGTTTCCACTGTATCCGACTACCAAAATACCGATTACGGTACGAAATGGATGCTATTATTAGACCCCATCATCTGTTCTACACCCCTATTCTGTGTATGTGGGAAAAATCGAATTGCAACCACAAAATTTTTTACAAAGTTGTCACCATTGTTTGTATCTGGTATTCTGGCAACAGGGTGACACCGAAAAATTCACCTCGTAACAAATAATTCACCTCACAATAACAGGTTGTCAAAAGCAGAGAAAACATCTGGTCTTCTGCACAAAATTAACGCGGCAAAAAGGAAAAGTAAGTATTTAATATATTGTTACGAATTTCCTTGTTCGTCCTTTTTGCGTTGTTTTATTCCCAATAATAAAAACCGTACCTGGCTTTCATCTTATTACTGACTAACTTCATTCTGCTGCGAACAAACTCGTGAAGTTCGCTAAGCTCTCCTGGGCTACAATCATTCTCCCCACTGTCGGATGCTAGGCAGTTGCCAAACTCCAAATTTCTAGGGAGCTTTAAATCTGTCCCGAAGACGGCACTAGCTGGTGTTCGGGCTGTGGTATCCTGGGTGGCCGACAGGTATGCTAGAAGGAATTTTGGTATGCGTTCGTCCCAGAATTTTCTATCCTTACTAACGATCTTGCTCAAATATTCTTCAAGAGCCTGATTAAATTTCTCTACCGTACCGTCAGTCCGAGGACGCACTGATGTCGTTCTTATACCACGAATTCCATTCCTCTCGCATATTTCTTTCAAGATCGCAGATTCAAAATTCCTACCCTGCTCCGAATGCAGTTCTAAAGGGACACCAAAACGACTTATCCAGTTGTTCACGATAGCTTTGCTTATTGTTTTCGCTTCTTTATTTGGAATAGCGCACACCTCGGGCCATTTACTGAAGTAGTCCATAACGACTAGGGCATATTGGTTCCCAGAGCTACTTGTTGGATATGGACCAGCCACACTCATGGATATTCGCTCGAAGGATACAGCTTTTTGACGACCAACCCAATAGAAACGTTCCCTTAGTTTGTCCATAGTTTTGCCTTTTCCGAGGTGCCTACCACTCGGACCATTATGAGATTCAGCAATTATCTCTTTCACTTTCAAGGCAGGTACCACAATTAGATTTTTCTCCGTTTTTCCATCTTCACTTTCCCATACGCGGTATAGACAGCCATCTAGCAATCTCAGGCTATTCCACTGGGCCCAATATGATTTTAAAACGGGGCTTTCTGAAGCGGTTTCATTCCGCGTTAATTGTCTACCCTCTTCCTTTGCCAAAATAATTTTTGCCAATACAGGATCACTTCTCTGTGCCGTGAACCACTCGTCGTCCGATTCAATTCTCAGGGATCGGACGTCAATAATTTGCTCTTTTATCTCAGCCTTAGAATCCTGCGTACGCTCGATTACATGTGGACGATCATTTACTCGTGCGGTATCGGCTGTTATCGCTGGAGATCTTGAGCGTTTTCTCAGGTCTCTACAGTCCCGCCCTATATGGCCACGTTAGCCATGCTTGTCACCTTTCAATTTTGTTGCTTGCCATAGCGCTTTCGTGAGAATCCGAATCACTTCTTTCAGTTCGCTAACGGCGCCTTTCAAATCTTTTGATTTGCCTTCCGTTTCTACCCTTCGCACTTGATGTGTCTGTTGACTGGAAACAACCCTTGCCGTCTCATTCGCCAAAGCAAATGAAACTGTTTCCACAAATGTAGCTTTTTGTGAGGCACACACCGCATATCTAACGGCAGGATCGTTAATGCCCCTAACAAATGCCTCTATCTTAAATTGCTCTAAGAAAGTTTGGGGTTCTGTAGGATATGCCATCAACACTAAGCGTTCCACATCGGTTGCGAAGTCCTGAAGTGTTTCATTATGCTTTTGCACTCGGCCTCTTAGTTCCATGCGATATAAATCCTTCTTGTGATCGCCACCATACTTGCGTTGTAACGCAGCCAGTATATCCTCGTAGTTGTTTCTGGCACTGACGGGAATGCTCTGAAGGACTTCTGCTGCGCTGCCTTTCAGTGCTAAAATTAGCTCTACTGCTTTGTCGTTGCTGTTCCACAAGTTCTTAATTGCGACCATTTCGAATTGGAATTTGAAAACGTCGAATAGTGTAGAGCCATCGAAACTGGGAGCTTTCAATCTACTAGAGCCTTCAGAAAATACTCGCACTGGACCCTCTTGCAACTGAAGTTCACTCATTCTCCTTTGCAATTCACTTACATCATTTTCGACTTTCTCAAACTTATTCTCGACTTGCTCAATATTCTGCTGAACTTCTTCGAACTTCTGTTCGACGTTTTCGAATTTCTCATTCACTTGAATCTCCATATTGCCCACAACTTCAGAGATTTCTTGCAGTTTCTCATTTGTGGCATTTGATGTTTCCTGAATAATTCTAGAATTCTCGCTTAATTTCTCGTTCATAATTCTAGAATTCTCACCAAATTTCTTTTCAAGTTTTTCGTCCATAATTCTAGAATTCTCACCAAATTTCTCATTCATCATTCTAGAATTTTCATCCAATTTGGCCATCATGGCAGCAAACATTGTAGAAACATCTACATTACACAAACCTCCATTTGCACAAACCTCCATTTCGTCTTTGCACTCGAACTGATGTGTGTCAATGTCGATGTTTCGGCGTTTATGTAAATAACAGGCGGTTAGTGCTGCGCCTGAAAGTATGCACTGTAACAACGTACCAACTCGCTAAACCAGTAGCATGAATTCGGCTCAGTTAAGATAATTCTCCACCATTCGAGATGATTCTACAATGATAAGTAACAACAACAACGACAAGAAGGTTCTTGAATTCGCTAGATATAACTTCATTTGAGTATGGTGAGTTGGTTTAAATAACTGAGGTCTTTGGAATGGAGAGTTCAGTTTGTGATTAAACCCCGTAAAGTAAGCAACGCGAATTGATAGTAAAATATAAGACTTGTTAAAGTGTTGTAAATAAAGTAAACTGTTCTACTATTTAAGTAAAATAAAAGGAAGTTAAACCGTTGTAATTATCGAAATTTAAAACGAACCTTGTTTTATTAAATAAATAAATAAATGGTTTCCCATTACATCCCATGAAGGGACTGGGGAGAACTTCTCACAATCACTGAGCTGTGCGCTTTCCAGTTTTCACTCACTGATTGGGACCTACAGTTTTACACCGATTCCGAACGGTAATTTCAGAAGCTTTTTCATGGCTAGATACTCGATAGTGTCGCCGTCACTATGCGAGGTGACCGCCGCCGAAAGAAAATTTGAAGGTGGTCAGAGCCGGGTTCGAACCCAGGATCTCATGTACAAGAGCCGCGCACACTAACCATTGCACCACCGACGGCCAATAAATAAAAGAACGCAAAAAGGGAATAAAAGAACGCAAAAAGGACGAATAAGGAAATTCGTAACAATATGTATGTTTTATTGAATTAAAATTAATACATTATTATCGTAATACTCCTTCCTCCATTTAATTATGTCCTCTTATCGTTTTGGTAAAATTTAGATTATGTATTTATTTTTTTCCGTATACACTTATATTGTTTATTTGTACAATTTATAAATGTTTTGCTATCAACTTTCCGGCAAACAAAACACGGGTCACCCGCTGTTAAGCGGTATTTACACCTACCTAGATTATCGCATTTTCGGGATTATCGACGTTTTTTTCTTATCGAGTTTATTATCCCGAAAAAGCTATAATCTTGGTAGGTGTAACTGCAATTTTACCTCCTCTTTGTCAGGTAATATTTTTTGATACTTTTGTCACAAAAAAAGTGTCAGAATACTGATTTGTGACAATTGTCACATTGCTGTCAAACAGTAACCGCGGGAACTTTTGCAAAATTGCCAGAATAGAGCTGCTAGTGTATTTTTCTTGAAATTGTATGATGTTGTCTTCTGTGTATATCAGCTAATTAGAAATCGTCGTTATAAGAAACAAACCCATTTCCTTGCGAAAACATACATAATACCGTCTGGTGGTCAAGTTTAGCTTGAATTGCAAGACAATTTTTTTATATAATAAAAAAGTGTTTATTGCGTACACGAGGGTTGCCACTTAAACTGTGAGATACACAAGTAAAAACATATGACTGTACTGTTTTGACTCTGCATGAAGATCGATACACTTTTGACTGCGATTGAATCTATTTTCTAAGCACTTTTTCTACTCTGAACGTCGTAACTCTAAAACATGTGTTTTAAACGCAGTACCCGCTTGAAAAACGATGATATCGCAAATTATTTTCGACGGGGGGAATACAAACAAATCATGCCCTTGTACGGCGCATGGCCCTTCAATTCGCTATTTTAAGTGCTTAAACAGTCAATTGTGTGAGCCAAACTGTAAAAGCTCGCATTCTTGTGATAAAAAATGGCACGTATTTGGCGGTTGCGTTTCCTTATATACCCAAGGACTTCCGCCAAACGAGTGGTGGAGTAATATTCTGCGTTCTACGTCACTCTAATGGCACGGTTGATACATGCCCGGGTTTTCCGAAGAAACATGCGACCATTTACTTCGAAGTACCTTGTGCACGAACAACTTCTGTTGGATACGGTTCATCTTAAAAGGCATATACAGTCGACTGTTGTTTAGTTTTAGACGCATGGACATAGGTTCATGATTCGTCGCCTGTCATGATCTTATACACGCTGAAAATCTGTCTATTTTGTTGTTTGGATGCAAATAAAACCTGTTTGTAGCGTATCGCAAATATAGTATTCTTGTGTCCAAATACATTGTGTTTATTATTCAATATTACATGTTGGCGACACAGTGAGGTTATAATATGTATATGTTTTTGTGACCCAAATGTTGCATTGTTTGTTGAAAACTGCTGAATACAAAACCCTGGCAGACAACAGAGAAACAAAAAAAAGCAGCAGATCTGCAAATCATGAAACAATTCTTGTTACGGATTTCCTTAAATCGTCCGTTTTAGCTCTGTTTAATTTCCCGTTAATAACACAAGGTTCGTTTTAAATTAGTACGTGTACAAAAGTTTTATTTCTTTTTATTTTACTTATACAGTAAAACAGTTCACTTTTTTTACACCACTTAACATTCACAATTGTCTATATTCAACCATTTTACTATTAATTCGCGTTGCATACTTTTCAGCGGTTAATCACAGACTAACTACTAGTGTCAATGTGGCGGCGCCCTAACGGCGTCAAATTACAACAAACACCTTTGTAGACACACCCCATACGGTTGTTCCAATTACAACAACCACCTTTGCGGCCATACCTATATGGTTACATCGATTACAACAACCACTTTTGAGAAACGCACCTGTTAGAGTTGCATCAATGTCATATTTTTCCAGCCCGTCATCGTAATGGTCATTGTGAAATAATTAACCCATACCACCATTCGACGAAAAGTAAAACCACGCGACAACGGGAGTGAAAACCATTTTGCTGAATTTACAAATCGCGCGCCACAACGTAGCAGAAAGAAACGGTAAGTTGAAGGTTTAGTGGATTTTTTATGCATAGTTTGAACCGCCATCTTTTCACACCGAGGTTAGACGGCGACTCAACATTGGCAGCAGCAGCAGTCATCCAGTGATCCGGCGAAGGAAGACACCAGAGGGAACCCACGAGCATCCCGAAATACCGTATACAAGTTCAAGTGAACAGTGCTAGTGTCCGCGAACAATTTGTGTCCGAAATATCACCATTTTTGGTTGAGACACCAGTGACCCGGCAGCTAGTCACAATCGTGTCGGCTAGCGACGGCTAGCCCGCAGTGTACCATCACCAGCAGCGAAACATCAACCGCATCCAACATCATCAGCCAGATCTCCGTCACCAGCCAAAGCACCAGCCAAATTTCCAGCCATAGCCACATTGTAATTGCCAACATCATCATCAACCATCCAGCATAATTTCTACAAATCCATCAGCTATCATCACCATCAATCATCCACATAACCACATCAACATCCAGTTAAAGTAAGACCTAAAGAGGCCCAGGGTAAGTCCGTTTTTCTATTATTACGTACGGACCGACACATAACCTCAATAGAGGTCACCTTCGCCGAAGCATAGAGCCAAAGATGGGGCCTATGCCAACCTAAACATATCAAAAGTAGATAAAATAGTTAGGGACCTTAGGCTAGAGTTAAATAAGTGTTAAATAATCATAAGTGCTTGGCATTAAAGTCAGATGGACAAAACGAACTAGTCCTAAACATAAGTTTTAAAGATCAAATAAAATTAAAAGTGAAGAAGAAGCATTCCTTTTGTCCAGGAACATGATTTCCAGTATAAATAAGTAGAAGAGCTCATGTTCCAAAGTAATTTAAAAAGTTGAAAAGAAAGTATTTATACCAATAAAAACCAAAAAGGAAGAGTACACACGATTTTGAAGAGTAGTCGTGTGAAGATTTTACTCGTATGGTATCAAAATTCGCATACGAGAATTGAAGTAAAATAAAGTAAAGTATGTTTTAAGTCGGAATGAATTTTTGAACGTCAGATCATTTATAAGTAGAGTTTAAGATTTGTTGTAAGTGAATAAATTTTTGTGAGCCATACACATGGGCTTGAAATAACCATCCCCGTAACGTGGAGAAAACATTGCTGGACTGATTGACTGTTTGCAAACGACTTTTTATACGATATTCTTAATTGCAATATATTTTTATATTACTAACTCTCATGCGAATTGCCTCTGAGAATCCTAACCCGGTCGCGTGTAACTAGATCGTCGCTAGTTCGTCAAATCCGTCGGAATCAAGTTCGGTCGTTAGTTAAAGTTTTCGTGCGTGGGATGAATTACGGGAGAGTCGCGTAAAATGGCCTATTTAGTCTGTCGTGTAAGGTAATTTTGTTTCATTTTTGATAAAGTAAATTTTAAAGTAATTTGTGAAGTTTAAGTAAGTTTTAATTCTAAGGTTCAAAATCATTGAAGGATTTTTACACCCATGGGTGCTAGTTTTGTTGAACGAGAGCTGTGTCTCCGCATTATTTGTAGCGCTTCGGCCATGGGGCTTTAAAGTTAAATTGTCGTTTTAAGTATTGGAAAATAAAGTTTGTAAAGTATTATGAAAACCTTGTGATCAAAATTCAGTATGATTGAGTGAGCAATCATAACGGTTAGGTAGAGTAATAGGGTAAGTAACCTCGGCAGCCGATGTTTATGGGATATCGAAGTAGGATCGATATCATGGTGAAGCGTGAAGGGCTTCTTAAGGGAGGGCATCTGTCGGCAATAACACCAGTCGACCCATCTAACGCAAGATGAATTCGTTCATAATTTCATTCTTTTTCCCAGGCAATAATCTCATGTTTCAGTGTTTGTTTTCTTTTTTTATTACTTGATAAGTTTATTCGGGCTCCGTTCTTTTTTTTTGTTTATGTCGAAAGTCTTTGTGAATCCAAGCTCGTATGTACAAATGTTCATCGTCCGATCGTTATTGTGCCTAGCGAGTGGGAAGATCCCCCCCGTCCGACGAGTTACAAGCCCGGCTAACGCATGGCATACGAGGCCGTCCGCTCAATAGGTACACGAACACATGCATCACTATATAATAACATATGGCGATCGGATGGTATGACATCAAAGACCTCAGTTATTTATACGAACCCACCACACACACTGAGGTGGAGTTACCACTAGCGAATTCAAGGTCCTTCTAGTCGCTATATTTGGTTATCTTTATACTGGCTAATGAATCCACTTCTGGAAGCAGGTAGAACCAACTCGAATAGTGGAGAATTATCGTAACTGACTCAGCTTTCTTTCCAAATATAAGACTTTTCTAGATTATATGAACCACGTCATCTATTCGTTTGACAATCTTGTAATTGCCTTCCCATTGAGTCTGCCGTTTTGAAGATAAAGAGTTCTTGTGCTGTGGGTTGAACAGTAAAACTAAGTTTGCCGCCGCTTGATTTTGTCACTGCCCATCTTTGTTTTGTTACGCATAAATTCATGGAGATCCTCCGCGTCTTGGTAAGTGCTATCGCTTTTCGTAGGGCCAGACGCTGGTTTAGTTCCGAAATTAAATTTCAGTATCAGTAGAAATTACTTTTTTTGGGCTGAGAAAAAAAATAATATATGTATATTTGAGCTCACCTCAAAAAGTCATATTGATGGTTAAAAATAATTTTTGTATTTATTTTTGGTAGATTTGGGGCCTCGATGTCAGTTTTGCAAAAAAAGTGATAATTTTGTCAGGCTCATATCTTGCAAACCGTTCGGAATGTTGATTTACTCTCTGAGGGAAAGTTGTAGCTCTTGCCATGTCATGTCTTGTCATGAACATATAAAATCAAAAACTGCATCTTCAAGGTCAAAATCAATGTCAAAATTTTTTAGCCTTTTTTTCCCCTGTTCAGGTCCAAAGGTAGCAAACCGTTCAAAATTCAAGGAAACAATCAACTACAAAAATGTACCTAAGATCTCAATAAACAACTTTCTAGAACATATGAACTTCCTAGGAATGAGTCTTAATACCGTTTACTTCAACATTGGGATACTATTCTATCTCACCGACCGCAGCAGCACAAGCACATCAGTAAGCTCAGCACACGCAACAAGGGGACGCAGCACACAATAATGGTATTCATGTCTCTACTCTCTCTCTTACTCTCTTCATTGAATATTTCAATACACGAGCAGCTTTTTGATAATGTTATTGTATATAACTATACAAATTCCAACCATGTTGAAGTAAAATTACATAAACTATGCAAAAAGTATGAAATAAGCAAGATATGACGCGAGAGAGAAATGCGTTTGAGTGAACTCCTAGTACTTTTTGGTTCTCTTTTACCAGGGTTGCCAAGTTGCGCACATCTTCTGGTCGTCTAATGGTAAATCGTCTTTGATCTTAGTCTGGAGTTCACGCAACATAAATGTTTCCAATCTATTCCTCGTTTACGCGACGCTTTAATTGGTATTAACTCCAATCGTATTATTCAGATACACAAGTATAGAATCTGAACTATTAAGCATAAAAACTATGTATTAAAGTAGACAGTCAAGATTTTTCTTGCCTCAAATGCCAACACATAAAAAGAGAGCAGCACCTCGGTTCTCTGCTCTCTCTATTACTCTCTTCGTTGAATATTTCAATAGACGAGCAGCTTTTTGATAGTGTTATTGTAGATAAGCATACAAATTCCAACCATGTTGAAGTAAAATTACAAAAAGTATGCGAAAAGAATGAAATAATCAAGATATGACGCTGGAGAGAAATGTGTTTGAGTGAATCGTATCGACTGTCAGGTTCTCTTTTACGAGGGTTGCAAATTGTGTACAACTTCTGGTCATCTACTTCTTGATCGTCCTTGTTAACCGTGTAATCATAAATCGCATTTTCAATGCGAGCTATGTGATGCCAAAGAGTATGGAATTTTAAATAGAGAAGAAAATTTACTACAATGAAAACGAGTAAAGCGCCACGTTCTCTGCTCGTTCTCTTACTCTCTTCCTTGAATCTTTCACTACATGAGCAGTTTTCTGATGATGGTACAGTATCTAACTATAGAAATTCCAACCATGTTTAAATAAAATTACATAAAGTATGTAAAAATTATGAAATAATCGAGTTATGACGCGAGATAAAAATGCGTTTGAGTGAATCGCGGACTTTTTTGGTTCTCTTCTACGAGGGTTACCAAGTTGCGCCGGGTTTTCTTCTCTACTTGTACGTCCTTTTTGGTGATGCTGAACCGTGTTGAGTGCCCCTATAATCACGATCTACGTTAACACGGTTTTAATCAAATGTTAAAAGCACATCCAAAGACGATCAAGTACTAGACGACAAATATTAGAGTGCAATTTGGTAACCCTCGTAAAAGAGAACAAAGAGGATGAAGAAGGGTACAGAAAAAAATTTACTCACGGAATGTGCTGCCAGTAGTGACGATTTGGACGTTTTTTTTGGACTAAAAACAGAAAATGACTATTTGACGATTTCAGCTCCTGAAATTACGATTTTTATTTATAGCAGTTCTATAGTAAATTTTAAATTGTTGGTACCCAAACAACGACAGATATACATATTGTAACATAAGCTTTAACCCATTAACACCCCACAAGTAGAGCGAGTTTTGAAAGAAATACCTAGAGGCAGAGAGAATTATCGCGATTTGATTTTTTTTAGACGGAATCGAAGGTCATCCAATTATGGGTTAATGAGTATAATGGCTAGATGTATTTGTTAACTCTGTTCGATGGTTGTTTGATCAATAATTGAAGAGATAGGAAAATCTATTCCCTCTTTAATGGCAATTTGTCAACCCTGGTAAAAGAGAACCAAAAAGTGCTAGAAATTCACTCAAACGCATTTCTCTCTCGCGTCATATCTTGATTATTTCATACCTTTTGCATAGTTTATTTAATTTTACTTCAACATGGTTGGACTTTGTATAGTTATATACAAAAACCCTATCAAAAAGCTGCTCGTGTATTGAACTATACAATGAAGAGTGTAAGAGAGAGGAGAGAATGGATTTCACTCGTTTTGTTTGTTGGCATTTGAGTGAAGAGAAATTTTGACTGTCTACTTGTAAATCGGTTTTGGGGTTCGCCTATAGTAGTGGTACTTGCTATCGGATACAGCACTTGGAATGTACCTTCACTTCCCGATCGCGTAAAACAAATACATTTTTCCGTATGAACCTTAGTTCATATTGGAATATGTCGATATACTTTTATTTATTGAATTTATTATTATTTTTCCTAAATATTGTCTCACAGCGGCCGCCATCAAAACTTATAAATATGTTTGCACTGTTATTTAGCGAGAACGTTGCCTCGACTGATATGTTTCTTCTTCATCATCCAATTTTGTATCGTATGGATGCGCAAAGTAAAACTATAAACTTAAAAATTCCTTCCCTTGTTCTCAAATTTTTCTAAATTCTATTATTAATTTTAATTTTCAGTTGAATTTATAAATTTATTGTTCTTAATCTTGGTTTTAACTTCTTTAGTTTTAACTTAGAACTGCATAACGAAATTTTCGATCCAGTAAGAACTACATACATGTACAAAAAGTCTGTTGCCTATTTGTTGAAAATTTGATTAATTATTTGTCATTAATTCGGTTGAATCTATTGATTATGGTATCAACTCGGTCGCCATAACAGGATTTAGCCGTAAGTTTGGAACGACTGAATTAATTGGGCGCCAATTCGGTTGCTGTAACTGGATTTTTTATGAATTCTGTAGGAATAAGGTTTAGGTTTAGGACCTAAATCAACAGATACAACATGTTAGAATCGGTACGGTGACCCATGATGGCTGGGGCTTCAAAAGAGGTCGAAAGTGGCATGTAATACAAATATGTTACCCTAGAGATTACCATCTATAAAAATTAATTTTTTGAATTGAATTTTTTATTAATGTTTTTTATATATGAATAAAGGAAAATAAATCATCTCGTTAAATAGAAACCAACTTTTGAAATTAATTTCGGACATAATATAAATTCGGTTGTAACAACCTCTAATTCGGCTGTATCAACCTCTAATTCGGCTGTCCCACCCTCTAATGATGTTGTGCCATCCTCTAATGAGGTTTTGGCAAATTCTAATGAAGTTGTGTCAACCTCTAATGAGGTTGTAATGGCCTATAGTGTCATAGAGTAATGACGTGTAGAGCTGCCATTGTTCTCATCTGATATTTCCTTTCACACTATTTGTGGTGCGGTCGGTGCGATAGAAAGTTATTTGACGTAAATTAACTTACACCAGGTGGAATTACAAAAATTTTTGACTTAAATTATACATGTCGTTTTGAAGAGAAACTGTGAAATTTAAACGTATTTTGTACTTTTGTGTTATACTTATATTTTATTGTTAGTATATATTTGTGGTGTATTTACACAAAAATTTTAACGCCTAAATCCAAATGCCGTTGCTGATTTATTGTGGGATGGTTTGAGCGTTTGCCTATATCTGGTATTATTAATGCAGTACTTTCCAACATCCAACCGCCCACCTGCAACAAACCAAATGCCATCAATTTACTGAGAGAGTTGAGACGCAAACTCATTACTCTATGTCTAGTGTGGTTGTGACAACCTCTAAATTCGGTCATGGCTATTTCGGCTGTCTCATGCGAATATTTCTGTAAGTATATTTAAAAATAATCAGGTCATTTTATTTTATAATTCTTTTATTATATTCATTGTAATATTTCAGACATAAAATTAGTTAGATTTAATAAGGATCACTTCACCATAGCGCGGTGAACCCAAATAGTGTTATAATTTTTTCAAAACTGCTGTTTAATCATCGTTCAGGACGATCGGACGAAGATATAGAACTTTTAAGTACAGGGCGTCTGTGAGGGCATCAAGTCTGTAGGGACAAAGCTTCCACTGGCTGTTAATATAAGACAGCGTTCAGTGGAGGGGGATACTAAATCTGGTCCCTCATCTAAGAGGCATAAAAGCCACCCAGTGCTCAACAGGTCCTTTAGCGATGTCGCGAAGGACAGCCTAATCATTGGCGTCTTGGATGAAGGTTCCCAGGATGGACGTATCCCCAAGGATAAATGGCGCCTTGTTGAAGGAGCCCTTCTTACGGTGTTCATGGACATCGTAAACGACAACCCTGGTCCTGTGCCAATCTGCGAAGATGCGGGATGGTTCCAGGGAAGTATTAAACTTATCGGCTGCTCTGATGAACGAGCAGCACATTTGTATAAGTCCGCGATGAGTCGGGTAGGTGAGGTTCAGGAGATCCAAAAGATCATCAGCCACTGCAATCCCTCCATTCCTGCAAAGGATTTGAAGGTGGTCAAGGTTGATGATCCTGTAGGAACCTCCCGGCAGGTAGTTTTGGTCGTGAACCAAGATTCATTAAAACCCCTAGAGGAGGCCAAAGGCAAAGTTCGGTTTGAGTGTACCCCTCAGGGTATACAAAGTGGATACGCTGAGTGGCAAACTGGCCGAGTCGAAGTCGGAAGTCACAGCCGTAAATGCTGGAAAGCATCCTGAAACGGCGGTAGATGCTGAAGAAGGACTATTGGATGACGACAGCGGGAGCATCATTGACCTGTGGGGACAACTGTGATCGAAGTACCCGGAGTTGAAGATCCTCTAGACTATGAAAGTCCTCCAGATAAATCTTCATCGCAGTAAGGCAGCATCTGCCAACCTCATTCTCCATCTTGCGAAGGGTGGAGCCCATGTGGCCCTGATACAAGAACCATGGACGGAACCATATATGTGGTATCAGGTGCAATGGATACAGGACCTTCGTCCTATCAACCCCAGGTAGGATCTTGCATACTCATTAAAAACAAATTTAATGCTATTTTATTGCAGAATTTTAGTGAGAGCGGAAGGCCAGCGGGACATCTGGATAGTTTCATCATACACGGCGCACGACCATACTGAATCACCCCCACCGAAGTGCGTCAGGGTTATTGTTTCGGAGGCAAAAAGACGGAAGTGTAGCGTCATTTTAGGTGACGACGCCAACGTGCACCACACAATATGGACGAGTACCGGCACCAATGATCGAGGTGAGTCTCTTTTTAATTTCATTATAAGCGAAACCTTGTCTATTTGTAATAGAGGCGAGGAACCGACCTTAATAACTTCGGTTAGGAGGGAAGAACTAGACCTTACTTTACTACTTGGCTACAACTATGTAACTGTATCCGATTGGAGCGTACTTTCTGATCACTCATTTTCTGATCATAGATATCTACAGTTCCACATAAATATCGAACCACTGCAAAAGGAAGTTTTTAAAACTTATAGGAAAACGGACTGGGACGCCTATCGTGGGCGCCTAAGGAAACTCTTAGGTTACCATCCGAATATTCCGACTAATGTGCCAGAGCTGGAAGAACTAGTTGGCAAATTTACAGATGCGTGCAGGAACGCGCTCAATGAATCCTGGAAGACCAGTGGTTATAATGCTGCCAAGGGTACCAAAAAACCTAATTGGTGGAACGCTGAGCGTCAGGATCTAAGATCGTCTATTAGGCGGCTTTCAACAAGGCCAAAATGAGCGGCGATCAATGGGATTGGGACGTTTACAAGACTAGTCTTAATCTATATAAAGGTGAAATCACGAAAGCTAAACGGAAATCCTGGCGAAACTTCTGTGAATCCATTGAGGGAACCAACCAGATTGCACGCTTAAGATGCGTGCTCGCTAAAAACCCACCGTGTGCGGGGTTCTTAATGAAAGACGATGGAACGTGGACGTATTCGGCTGAAGAGTCTCTTGGGATTCTCCTGGATACCCACTTTTCCAACGATGACAGGAATGCTGGTTATCAGCCAGAAGAGCTAGGTGGAAACTCACCTAGCTTAGAAAAAGTTCTCTCAATAGTGAGCAGAAAGAATCTTATATGGGCCATTAGATGCTTTAAGCCCTATAAATTAGCCGGACCTGACGGGATAATTCCCGCGCAACTCTAGGAGGCACTATACCTATATTGTAGTTGGTTGGAGGCAATCTTCAGGGGTTGACTTATGCTGGGAGTCATTCCCAGCATTTGGAAGCAACCCAAAGAGGTTTTCGTCCCGTCTATCATCTTTGTTCTTAAGACATTTGAAAGGTTACCGGACATTCACGTTCGAAGAAATCTTCCACAGAATCTACTATCGAGTTCTCAGCATGTCTATATTAAGGGCAGGTCAACTGAGACAGCTCTCCACTCAATAGTCAGCATTATAGAAAACTCTCTTGAGAATAAGGTCTTCGCTCTAGGGACCTTCCTGGACATCGAGGGAGCCTTCAATAACATTCAACCTTCGGCGATTCTTATGTCGTTACAGAATCTAGGAGTCGACAGCTTAGTGACACCCCTAATTGGGAAGCTTCTGGTGGATAGATCCGTCAAAGCTGAATGGGGTGGAGTTAGAATTGCTAGGACCGTTAACAGGGGAACACCACAGGGGGAGTTCTGTCTCCACTATTATGGTTAACTTCTGTCAATGAACTGCTTCTTGAATTGGACAGGGCCGAATGCCAGGTCTTTGCCTATGCCGATGATATTGCTATAATCTGTACGGGTGGAAACCTCAATTTACTTAGCATTCGTACAACCAGCCTACCTAGCCTGATTTCGAACTGGACCGCTAACAACGGACTATCAGTTAACCCACTTAAAACTGAGCGTATCTTATTCTCTCGGAAATATAAAATACCCGCATATGAACTGCCGTCAGTTGATGGGGTGCAATTACAGTTGACGGAAAAGGTCAAGTATCTGGGAATAATTCTCGACAGGAAAATGTCTTGGAAACCGAATCTGGAGGAGAGGGTGAAAAAGGCGTCTGTTGCTCTTTACTGCTGTAAAGGGGCGATAGTCAGACCAATACTTCTCTATGGCATCGTAGTTTGGTTGAGGTCCCTCCAAACGAAGTATATTCTGAATTCCTTGATGAAAATTCAAAGATCAGCACTGATTAGCGTTAGTGGGGCAATGGGCACGACGTCAGGTACTGCACTTAGTGCTATCCTGAAGATCTGTACTCCTGATATTATGGCCGAATCGGCAGCCGATACATCCCTGGTGAGAATCAGAGATTGTGGCGTTTCGACATCGAGGCATTCCAGACCGCTGAATTTCTACACCGGATCATCTCTATTCCCGTAAAAACGGACTACTGTATCCCCTACCTTCTACTAGCGACAAATCTAAGGACTTCTATTCCGAATAGGAATATCTGGGTCACTGGAAGGGGATACCAGTAGTATCAGATTTTTCACGGATGGATCAAAGTTGGACGAGCAAGTAGGCTTTGGGGTCCATTCACCTGACCTAAATGTAAATATCTCCTTCAAACTGCCTGATCACTGTAGTGTATTTCAGGCGGAAATTAGCGCCATACTGGAGGTTGCTGAACTACTGAAAAGTAGTGTTACAACCCTCCGGAGAATTTGTATTTACACAGACAGCCAGGCTGCCATAAAATCCCTGGAAGATATGTTTGCTACGTCCCTGACGGTAAAAGAATGCCACTCATCACTTAGGGTGATGGCAGAGTATTTTGACATCAGGATCATCTGGGTACCGGGACACAGCGACATCCCAGGGAATTGCGTAGCGGATGCGTTAGCTAGACAGGGCACTACGGCACAGGTTCTTCCGGCAAAAGAAGGTGTTAGTATGCCAATCTCTACCTGCCGTTTGCAGATTAGGCAGTGGGCCGATAATTTGTTCAAGGACAAGTGGAGACTTACTTCAACTTGCAGACAAGCCAGGGTCCTCTGGCCACAGGTGGACAGGAAGAGGACTAGGCAAGTACTTAACTTGCCGAGAGGCAGGTTATTCACAATGATAGGAACACTTACGGGACATTGTCTTGTAGGAAAACACGCCCTAAGATTGGGACATAGAAACTCCACTCTCTGTAGATGCTGCATGGAAGAGGACGAAGAAACGACGAAACACCTTCTCTTGGATTGCCCTGCTCTGGCAGGACTGAGAAGTAGGATATTCGGTACACATTAATTAGAACCGTATTCCTACACGATATTCCTGTAGGTCTCATAGTCAAATTTATTGAAACGGCAAATTGGCTAGACGACTAGTCAATAGTTGCTATGGAAGAAACTGCAGGTATCACAATGGGCTTCTTTAGCCTAAGTGTGCTGTCTTGCAGCCTTTCAACCAACCAACCAAGTACAGTATTGCAGATAACACTCTCAGATCGGAACGACATTGTCATAAAGCAACTATGGTATAGAGAAGAAAATTTACTCTTGGAGTGGAATGCCAACAAAGAAAACGAGTGAATCTCGTCGTTTCTCTGCTCTCTCTCTCTTACTCTCTTCGTTGAATATTTTAATACACGAGCAGTTTTCTGATGATGTTATTGTATCTAGCTATAGAAATTCCAACCATACCGTCGGTGGTGCAATGGGTAGTGTACGCGCCTCTTGTACTTGAGATCCTGGGTTCGATCCCTGCTCTGACCACCTTAAAATTTCTGTCGACGGCGGTCACTTCGCATAGTGACGGCGACACTATCGAGTATTTAGCCATGAAAATGCTTCTCAAAAATACCGTTCGGAACCGGTGTAAAACTGTAGGTCCCAATCAGTGAGTATAAAACTAGAAAGCGCACAGCTCACTGGTTGTCAGAAGCTCTCCTCGATTTCTTCATGGGATGTAATGGGAAACCATTTTTTTTTATGTAAATAAAATTACATAAAGTATGTAAAAAGTATGAAATAATCAAGTTATGACGCAGGAAAGAAATACGTTTGAGTGAATCGCGTCGACTTTTTTTTTGGTGCTCTTATACTAGGGTTGCCAAATTGGGCCGGTTTTTTCTTCTCTACTTGTACATGGTTTTTGACATTGTTTCCTCTTGCAAATGACGTCAGTTTGATGCATTGTAACGATTAGCCGATAAATGTATGAATACCGGTATTTTTCGTAGCATTTGCCACTGTTGCCACATGGTAGTAAGATTATTTGACAAAGCACTAGGGTAACCATCCAATTAATCATTATTCGGTTAATCGATTAATCGTGCTATAAAATTGGGATGTCAGTCACACTGGGATGTCAGCTCTATATTTTTCGGGACATCCGCCAGTTGGAAAGCGGTACCTGTCCTGTATAGTGCTCTTACGTCCAGGTACATATTCTTAAATCGTGCTCCTTAGAACGTTTTCGAGGGTCGTCAACTGTCAGGGGGTTTGTTCGTTTATTATAATCTTCGAGTATTTTCATTGCCTATATAACGGTGCCAGAAGGAAGGCCCAGCCCACCGTGGTTTGCATTTTACTTACAGCGACGATGATTAGAATGCAGGGAGTCGAAACTGTATTTTGGATTTTCAAGTTTTCATTCGCCGTTGGCCAAGGGTGTTGGCTTAACCGCCTTCAAAGGAGAGAAGAATATGTCCACTAGTTCGAAGAGCTTCAGTGACAAGGTCACCTAATAAGCCTGAGACGTATCAGTGATCGTATTCCACTCGGTTGCTCATTCGCTTCGCCTTCTCACTTTAGCTAGCTAACGGAGGTTTCCGATAAACCATTGCCCAGGACATACTGCGTGGAAATAGTGAGCTGCTTGGACTGCCCAATGAAGGAATCATTTCACTAAGTGAATGGCTATCACAAACTTTCCACCTCCACGGATAGCCCCATGTCCCGACCCACTTAGATTGTCTCCCGATGTAGTTCTGAAGCACATCTTTACGTGTTGTGGTGTATTTACCACGCACTGCAATCACCAGGTCATCGGCATATGCAACGACTTTGTAATGTGATCCATCCAGCTCTAGCAAAACACTATCAAGAGAAGTGGAGATGGGATTCCCCGTTGGGGTGTTCCCCTATATACAAAGAACCATCACTAAGGGAGGTGATCGTCGTCGAAGAAACATATTTCTATACACATTTCGAGTTAAATTCGCGTACCAGGGACGTAAGTAAGTAATTCATAGATCAAATTAATGATCCACTGGTCAACACTAAGAGCCGACTGTAACACATTCCACGAATCGCAAGGGAACTGTCAAAATTTCTACACTGAAAACTAAACAGCATCGAAATAATATAAATGTTGGATTTTTTGTAAAAAAAAGCACCCTCGTAAGTACACATGCATCTCTTATGTGTATTTAAGTCAAGTCCAGATAATGTCCCAGATAATGTAATGGGTAAGAAAGCCTTCTACCAGACCTTAGTTTAGAGTCTGTAGGCATTAGGGTGACCATTCAATTAATCATTATTCGGTTAATCGATTAATCGTGGTATAAAATTAACCAAACATTTTAATAATTAAATTTTTCGATTAACGATTAACTCGAACAAATCATAGCGATTAATCGATTAATACAATATAAGTACGCGTTTATGGCAAGCAGTCCGTCTTGAAACACTCCTACAATGTGACAACTCATATGACAACTTTACGCACATTTCGAACACATTTGATAGTTTGTTGAGATAATGTGTCGCACAGTGCATTTGACTCATAGGCATAAATCAAAAAAAAAATTCTCAAAATTGGTGCATTAAATTGGGTGTAATATTCTCATGAAATTTCAAGAACCACAGTTCACTTTGTATGGGGGTACCAAAAGCCTGTTCCGATTCTGCTCAAACTATGTACAATAAGGATAATAGTCAGAAAATTACGTTTTGCAAAATTTGGCCAAAATTAATCAATCCAATAGGGTGTTATAGTGTGATATAATTTCAGAGTCTACCCTACCCTTTGTATGGGAGATATCCGAAGGCGTGACACTTTAGGGTCCAAACTTTGAGATTTTCTTAATTTTGCCTTGGTACCAAAATTCTCTAATTTTCATGTTGCTGCAACTACGATTTGTGAATTGTACCTACATATAACTATTTTATATAATGAAGTTGCCTTAGTTGCGTTTTGTTTTGTTTGAATGAATGTGCCTAGTACAATGTTTGAACACTGCTTTCTTCTTTGTTTTTGGTTTATTTTATTCGAATAATCGATTAATCGAATAATTTGATTGCGTTTTGTTCGGTTAATTGTCAGATTGAAATTTACGATTAACGATTAACCGATTAATAAAAAAACCCGATTAAATGGGTACACTGAAAAACTGTTTTCGTATTTAAAGTCAGATCAAACATAAATCAAAGTGACTAATTACCAATGTATATTGGTTTTGTCCTTTTCTGTTTACTTTTATTCGAGACACACACATTAAATTTGACAGAATCGGAATGCGAAACAAAAAGAATATGTCTGTTGTTGTTGCATACAATTATAACAACGCCTACTCATATTAAAGTATTGTCATAATGTTTTCATTGTTTGTCTTGCAACTATCTTACTGAGAGCACAGAACCACTGTTCGGACGTTTTGATACATATATACTTATTTCTGTTTAAAATTAACATAAATTTTTTTTTAATTTGTATTTAATTTTAATTTGCGTTACTTTATCTAATGCAAATGTAAAATAATTACCATTGTTCGCAATGGCAATTAAAAAATTTTGAATTTGCATTTACTCAGGCAATGCCAATTGTAATGAAATATGGGAATGCTTTTAATTTGTTTGACTGCTGTCAGTTCTCTTCTTAAAGTATTTTATATGAATGCTTTGAAAATATATACAATTGCCAATGGCATTGACATTTTTTTGAATTTGCATTTCGAAACATAATTCAAATTAAACTATAAATTATAATTGTCATATAATTAATTTGCCCCATGTATGAAAATTAAATATCTCCTCAATGGAGCATTGTATTCATACGATTTTGATATTATTCGAGATACGACACAATTTGCTCTCTGATTAAACTAACCAACAAATTTTGTCCCCAATGGTCATACGGATATTACAAGTCAAAATTATTTTTTAAAGGTCGATATAAATAAATGGTTTCCCATTACATCCCATGAAGGGACCGGGGATAACTTCTCACAATCACTGAGCTGTGCGCTTTCCAGTTTTCACTCACTGATTGGTACCTACAGTTTTACACCGATTCCGAACGGTATTTTGAGAAGCTTTTTCATGGCTATATACTCGATAGTGTCGCCGTCACTATGCGAGGTGACCGCCGCCGAAGGAAATTTGAAGGTGGTCAGAGCAGGGTTCGAACCCAGGATCTCATGTACAAGAGCCGCGCACACTAACCATTGCACCACCGACTTATATACTAGATATGGAAAAAGTTGTATAATCATTTTATAGATTTTGACAAGATCTACCTAAGATTCAAATAATATCAAGTACTTCTGTTACTGGCCAGGTTGTACCTCAATTTAAATATTTATTAGCATAAGTTGGTGCAAAATGCTCCAAAACTTATCAATTATCTTAAAAATTGCAGGAGATTTAGAAAACGTATTAATTCACCTCTATATAGAGGCATGACAATGTTGTTCCTGCCTATTTCCTATAGATATCTACTGAGAATAAACTTAAGTTGAAGGCAAGTGTGAACTTTGGCTTCTATAAGTCAGGGTCAAACCTCAAACTATCAATGCCAACGTTACACATATAGGTTGCTGATAAAGTCAAAAATAAAAAGCAGGGTGTGCCCGAGGTCCCACCATGTATGTGGTATAAATTTTTAACGAAAATTCAAACACAAAATCCAGACACAACGAAAGTTAGATATCGGAAAGCTGCAGTGTCCAGAGGTAGCCAGAGCCTGCTCAAATAAATTCACTGAATTTTCACATAACGCACTCCCTGCCGATGATTTTGAAGCTCAGTGTAAACACATTTCCAAATCTATAAAATCTGCTGAAAAATGTGAGCTAGAAATGATAAACCGCCCCAAGACAAACTATGGTACGATGAAGTGTCGCATGGCAATTGATGAAATGCACGCATGGCAACGCTTCAACCAGTCACAACGCGAGCTGCAACAGATCACTATAAGCGGTATGCGGACAATTCGGTAGCGATGAAAGCGTGAGAGTGAAGAAATTTTAATTTACAGAAGGACGAGCGAAGCTAAAAAATTCTACCATAAGGTAAAACGCCAAACTAACGGCCATGGCTCAGAGCTTCTTCCTGTGAGGATACCGACGGAAACCTTGTCACAGATGTGCGAAGTATGTTCAGGATATGGAGGAACAATCTCTCAGGATACCTTGACCCAGGAGAAACCAATGCAGGTGAATCACCTGTTTAAGACTAGACACGATGAGCTAGCAAGGTGCCATCTCATATATAAAATCTGGTTAGAAAAACCCAATTATCGTGGAATAAGCCTTTTATCTTTAGACCTGAAAAGCCGAAACTTCATATTGTCCAGTATAGTGTTTCGTTAGTCACGATATTTCCCTCAATGTGAGAGAGAATTCTAAGTTCTAAAAATTGTAATGGTGAGTATCACGAGTGCCCTTCCACAACTCCTACCGAGGTTTGAGGGTTATCTTTCACCTGTTATCACTTGATTTACTATGACACCGACTTCTACCTATGAATGAATCTTCTTCGTTCATATCGCGTACAGGCTGGATTGGAAGGGACGCATACAAGGTAATAGAAGGCATTAAGGATTCTGCACTGATGGCTCCAATCTAGACGTCAACGTTGGTTATGGAGTCTATACTAAAGAGGTGGTTAAAGACCTCGCACAAAGGTTACCAGGACGTTTTCCCTTTGGTTGGGACGAAACGTCATCACCGCCTGGGATATCAATTTCTACTCTGACAGTTAGCCTGCTATAACATCTTTGCAATCTGTTATCCTGACTTTTGAACTGCCCATAACTACGGCGCATCTCTAAATGAGATGGCCAAACAGTTCGATATCTATCTTATATGGGTGCCGATCACAGGAACATTCCAGGGAACTATTGAGCAGACTCTATGATCACTGGACTCTGTTTAACAGACAGATACAAATCAAGACTTGGAATTTTAGCTCGTGATTACTGCAGAAGCTGTGGAAATGAAGAAGAGGTCGGGAGCGTTGAACATCTCATACTGCTACTGCCTGGGCATTTATGTGAGTAAGAGACAATATCTAGGATCTTACATCATGTTTGATCTAAAAAGTGTTACCTTATATAGTTTAAAAAAAATCTGTCAATTCCTCGTCAAAAAACTGTTTTTCCAAATAATCTGTTTCAAAAAGGGAAAATTGAAATTTGCGAGACGAACCCTGTGTTTTTGTTTACAATGGCAAACTTTAAATACGGTTTGATGAACCACGACTTCAATAATATTTGCTGCTCCCGCAATTCAACGTGATTTCCGAGTTTTTATGTCTAATGAAGTCGACTTCAGTTCTTATGGCGTATAAGTTCTTAAGTTTAGAAGTAACTATGGCAACATTGTCGAGTATTCCATGTTGATATTAATTACAAGTTTCTGTGAAATACAGGCTAAAGCGACTAAAGCACTTTGAAAGGGCGTGACTCCACTCCGACTCCAGCATTTCGTTGCCTTTGATTTATGAAAAAAAAATGTTATGTTAGTAACGACTTGCCATTTTATGACAAACAAAAAATTTTTCATTTAACTCACGGTAAACGAAACCCGGTTATTGCTTAAAAAAGGACACAATGGAACAATCACACTCACTGAAAAACACACAAGCTCTGTCGACAAGCTCAGCGAACTAGTTTTAATGACCACACGAGAATGAGTGCTTGGATGCAATTCTCATTTGCGTCACTACAGCGATGGTACTTAGTGTTACGGTTGGCTAGACTCGTGTCGTCGCATCCGAGCGCACAACCCAGTAAGACTATAGCATCTTATATCGGGCTCTAGTTCTCCAAAAGACAGGAACAATTTGGGATCTGTTCTTTAGTAAATACCGTATAAATACATTACTATACAGGGGCTTCGGCTTACTGTTCCTACACTGGGGCTTCGGCTCCCTGTTCCTACACATGGGCTTCGGGTTACTATTCCTACACAGGAGCTTCGGTTCACTGTTCCTACACTGGGGCTTCCGCTCACTGTTCCTACACAGGAGTTTCGGCTCACTGTTCCTACAAAGGGGCTTCGGCTCACTATTGCCATGTAACCCACCCGATGATAACCGATCCACATATCCGATCCACATACACAAGACACTGAGTTGCCGATCATCTTAGAATCGTCCAATCTGCAACCTGCCTCAGAAGAGTATTGTTAAGCCCAGACAAGTGCCCCCAGAAGTGTTGTCAAGCCGAGACAAGTGGCCCCAGAAGAGTGTTGTCAAGCGAAGACAAGTTCCCCCGGAAGAGTGTTGTCAAACCAAGACGAGTGTTCTCAAGCTTAGAGTAGTATTCTCACCGAGTGAATCAGTTGATGTTATTCCTGGAAATCAGATTACTTTGTAAATTCGGAATTCGAACCCCCCGAAAAGGGTAAACTTTACTGTTCTTATTTCGAAAGATTTGGCGGATCCTAACGAAAAGCTCTGGACATGGCTCAGCTTTTCATCGACAAAACCACGTCACAAGTGTGTTAAAAGGGAGGCGAAATGCGAATAATATTATTAGTATCAAATAAGCGAAAATAAATTTTTTGTTGCAAATGTATAAAGGTTCACGAAGAACATAGGACGTCTGTGCGGAATCTGTTTAGCACCACACCTGTGAAGACAGAAACATATGTATATCTTCTGTTCGTCTGGTAACACTGAATCTAACAGACATTTAGGGAGTTGAGCTGACTGATCTTAGGACCTTTTTTCAGAGTACTAATTGGTCCGTCATCTACTAATAAACATTCCTTTTTCGGACACATCCTGGTATATAGGGATGACGTCTCGTGTTATCAGAACGACCCTTATTGGACTAATGGCCAACAAAAGATCGCTTAATAGAGTAGAAAAAACTAAACAACAAATGGTTTAATTTTATATCGTTATTCTTCATCTCTTTGTATTTTATCAACGTAATCACCACTTATTTCGATACATTTTTGAAGTCGATAAATCCAACTTGAACAACAGTCTTCAAAATCTTAAAATTTGCACCTTCTGGGCTCCATACCATGCTTTGTTGTTTGGTTTCAGGATCGTACTTGTAAAACCATGCTTCATCACCTGTTACAATTTTCTGAAAAGTGGAAGACTTTCCGTTTTTGAATTTGTCAAGAAAATGTTGAGCAAAACGCACACGTGCCTCTTTTTGAGCTTCAGTTAAAATTCTAGGAACCCATCGTGCAGATTTTTTCGTGTATTCAAGATTATTTTTTAAAATTCGCGATACAGCCATGACATTCAAGCCCAGTTCTTCAGCAATCATTTCCTGCGTCAATCTTGGATCTTCGTCAATGTTAGACTTCACCAGCGCTACACTTACATCGTCAGTCGCAGATTTTGAACGGCCTTCTCGAGGTTCATCCTCCGCAGGATAATGACCGGTGTGGAATCTCCGGAACTACTTTGAAATAGTCACAAGGGATGGCGTATACACTCCAAACGCTGTTTGGCATTCACTAAATATTTCCACAGGCCTGAGCTTACGTCGAAATCCAAAAAGAATAGCAAACCGAATTTCTTGCTGCGTTAGCACAGGGATATCCACTGACACTGGTTCACTAATTTTACGTTTTCTTGCCTCCATTTTGACCGATCTTTCTGAAAATTAGAGTGATATATCGTAAGATTATAACAAACAGTATGTAATTTTTGATTTATTAAAAACATAATATGACAGCAACTAAACGAACTTATGTTAGCCCCCCCGTAATTTGGCGAATTTAATGTTTTTGAAAATCGGAGACAAGTTTGAATGTATTGCTATTGTCTCCGCAAAACTGTCGCGTGTAAACGTCGAGTAACCTAGCCTAAATTAATGAACTGGTTCATGCTTCTGAGCTCAACTAAAAACAGCGCTTAGTTAAATGAACTAAAATGCCCAACGAGGATGATTTTTTTTATGTATTCGGCCTTTTTATTGGTATTTTTTTATTTTATTAGTCAAGACCATCTATATCTCAATAAATAGAGATATACAGCCCAATTCTAAATTAATTTTTCCGGCAATAAAATTCTCCTATTCTAAACAGACGGAGAATAGAATAATAAAGGAGAGAGAATTGCGAATTTTCGAAGTCAGCTGTTCTGCTTTATGACGTTTGGTTTTGGTTGTTAAATGCAAATCATTTTAAGCAAATAAAACTTAATTAATAATCAAAGTAAGTGAAAATGTACCCCATAGCCTTTAGAATGACAGCAGAAGAACTACCGGGAGCAGGAGAAACAACAACAAACGTTTGCAAGATGATTGTTACGCGATGCGAATTCACTTGAGCTGCCGCAAACTTTGTAAGTAAATAAGGGAACATACATATTTACTTGGCTTAACCCTAGTTCAGGGGCATTTCTTGGAATGGAATCAAAATTTTATCATCAATATAGATTTTTAAGCTGAGCTGAAATATATTTTTTTTGTACGATTGGCCCATCTTCTTGAGATATGGTCTTGCAAAGCTTGAGTGTATAGTCGGCAATATCTCTGAAACTCCTTTTCCGACCTTGTTGAAATTTATGTCATTAGAAAGGTCTTTTTAAACTCTACAAATACGGTTAAAAATATTTTACTTTTTATTAAGCCATTGTGGAATAGTTAAAAAAAAGGATTTTATAACCTCACTGTTTTCTTTAAAATCATTATTTTTCAGAAATAGACCCTAGTGTTGCTACATTTTTTCTACATACCGGTAATAGAGAAGATTTCAGGCTTTCTTTTAAGGTATAATATGGCTCAGTAGACCTTGAAAGACCGGGGATATAAAAAGTTAAAGTTTTGTTATCAAACTTTCAACATAAATGTGGACCAGTTTTCATTAAAATATCAAAAATTATTTTAAAACAATCGCGCGATTTTACTGATTTTGCCACACATCGACTTAAGGTACAGAGGGAATTTGTATCCCCTGCCTGAGCCAAGGTGAAATATAAATTTAACGATTTTCAAAAATTTATTTTCATTTTACTCGAACCGAACATGTTACATATGTATCTGAACTTTGAAGGGCCATAACTCGGGAAATATGGGCCTCCGGGAAAATTGTTTATTTATTTTATTTAAAAATAAATTCTATACACCCCCTAAAAAATGAAAAAAATTGCTCAATTGCCCCTAAAATAATATATAATCGGGCATAAGTCAGCCATTTATTATCCGATGTAGTTGGAATCAGTACCATTACAAAGGCCTAAATAAAGGAATTTTTAACCTCACTTTTTTGATATAAATACATTTTTTTTCTTCAAAAAATGCCCAATTATATTTCTGTTTTGGTAGGCTCCGATAATAGACAAGACCTTAACTTGTTTTAGGGTTTAACATTCACCTGTAACCCTTCAAAAAAAAAAAAATATTAAAGTTCAAAATTAAAGTTCATAGTATTTTTGTGTTATAAAGCTTTCTGCGTGGCTGAGGGATTTTCTCGTCTGGTGCGAGTCCAACACCGCTTCGTGGCTTTGGCATAGTATTTTTGTGTTAAATCGCACGATTATTTAGAAATAATTTTTTAATTTTGGTGTAAAAAGTGGCAAATGTATTCAAAACTTTGAACTTAAATCTCTCCGGTCTGTAAAGGGTTATTGCTGAGAATTATACATTAAAAAAGGCAAAAGTCTTGTCTATTATAGGAGTCTACCAAAAAAACTACTAATTTTTTGAAAATAATAAATTTTTATTAAAAAAGGTAGGTTAACAAGTATTGTTTTTTTAATTAACCCCCAATGGATTAATATAAATAAATATTTAGAATTTAGAAAGACCTTTGTAATGATACTCATTTCTACTAACTTTGATAACCTCTTTTAAATCTTTTGAACTCAGTGCAGACGCTTTTCTCGGTGGTGACATTTTGGTGTAGATCTGAGAGTTGGTGCTAAAGTAAGTTTATTCCGAAGAATAATGCCATAATATTGATTAAAATAAAAGTAATGATTTAATTTTTTATAGATTTTTTCACATTCTCCATTTTATTGACATTTAGAATACCTACTTTTTTCCCGGGGAAAAATTTCCATTTTTCGAACTTCGTTTAGAATAAGGGAAAGGGAATAGGTAAAAAACTCCCAGGGAGATTTTATTATGAATAAGGCAACAGGGAATAGGGAAAAACTCCCAGGGAATTGCTATTGAGATTGGGCTGATAGTTTTTAAAAAAGAAGATGTCACAGATCTTCATCAGCGGTTTGTTTGGATTAGCAATACATTCATACTTTGTTTACTAAAGCACTGCCACTTATCTCATTGTTTTCTTCACTGTCTCTGATTT
Source organism: Phaonia tiefii (assembly GCA_963931995.1). NCBI lineage: Eukaryota > Metazoa > Arthropoda > Insecta > Diptera > Muscidae > Phaonia > Phaonia tiefii. The sequence continues at coordinate 69,602,948 of OZ008370.1, forward strand.
TATGAAGCCAGTAAATTCGTCTCGTGTAAACGCAGGGTAATACAGAATGCCAGCTGGGTACAAAGACGATCTAGAATTAGATGACCAGAAGATGTGCGCAATTTGGCAAAGGAATTTCTGTCACGCGAGTTTTTTGTCGGCAAAATAAATTAAAAGCAAAAATTTTCCCCAAACGTACACAACAAATTACGATTAGGACGAAGGGCGAACAAAATTGTATTTTTTCCAGTATCAAAATCAGCGTTAAGGAGCCCTTAGAACTGTGGATAAGTTGCAGCGACTTCAAGTTGACATCATAGATAAAGGAAATAAGTAGATATCCCACAGGCATTGTCAAGTACTATCACTAGGTGCTGTGTTGTCGTTTCGCAACTTTCATTGACGTTTCTCATAACATTCACTGACGTTTATTCAACAGTGTGGGACATTTTTTCAGTACAAAAATAGAATCATTTTCCAGGTTGTGCTATTCAAACAATTAACTTAGTTTATTTCATGTCGTTGTGTTCCCCACTTTCAAATTAAAATTTTGTTATTTTGATTGCATCTTTTTGTTTACTGTTATTGTTGGTGTTCGTTTGTGTTGGATTTGAGAGCAACGGACCACAAAACAAAAACAAAATTGCAAGGTATATTTTGTTTGGGATCAAACGTTGTAATTATAGCATCCAGCTCCATCTAGAAAATATCCCATTGAACAAGAAAATTCCCAAGGCATGTGCGATATCTAGTTAATTCCTTTATCTATGGTTGACATCAACTTATCCATGGTGTAAGGTGAAGTTGGTGGTTTGTACAAACTAGTTGATGTAAAATCAAAGCGATTTTGATTTTTTGAAGTTGATATCAACTTATCCATCAGTGTAAGGGGAAGTTGCATCAACTTTCATGCGCATTTTGAAATAAATAAATTAAACATTATCGGAAAAATATAAACTCAATAAATATGATTTGTAGTGTTATTTATAAATATTTAAAGAAAATAAAAATATCGTTTTTTCGCAAAATTTGTCATATTTTCGCAGTGCGCTCACCACCTTTCATTTCGACATCTGACAAGAAAATGAAGTTGCCTCAACTAGCTTGAGAGTGTAAGGGCAAAATCGAAGTTGATGTCTAGTTATCGAAGTTGATGTGAACTTGAAGTCGAGCAACTTATCCACAGGTCTAAGGGCCCCTTTAGTCTATATATTTATTAAAGAGGAAGAAGGCGCTGTTAAATTATCAGAAGAATTTTGATTTTCGACGTCTCCAAATTTGATGTTTTAGTCATGATTTATAAAATTATTGTTGTATAACATGAATGAAGAAATAAAATAAAACGTGAATGACTTGTGAAAGAAACTATCTATTTATATATATTTTTTTTTAACTTGAAAGTATTTATTATTCTAACCAAATAATACTTAGCATATGTATGTATGTATGTATGTATGATGTGTATGCATATTTAAATGTGCTAATTGAAATTCTGGTATTGCTGCCATTAGCGTTTATGAATTAAACATGTGATTCCGTCGTTACTACTAGTTGATGTGTACAAACAGGCATAGATATACATACATACTTATTTATAAGCATAAGTATATACATACATACATATGTGCATTTCATTGAAAGAAAATATTAAACGATCCCATATGAATCTATGTATATACATTGCAGTGTTGCCATCGCATTAATTTAAAATTCCACACACAAACGGGAAAATTATACACGTGTGTTTGGAACAAAGATGAGCGCGAGTCACGAGATTGTTGTGAATTACGCGTGATTCACTCGTGATTATGAGTCGGATCAAAAAGTAATAACGTGAGCCTGCGTGAATGTGAGTAGCGATAAAATATTCGTGCAAGCTTTGCGCGAGTGAGTGTGCGTGAGTACTATAATCGCGTGAGTCACGCATATTTCCGAATGTTTGCTTTCACCGTCGGTGGTGCAATGGTTAGTGTGCGCGCCTCTTGTACATGAGATCCTGGGTTCGATCCCTGCTCTGACCACCTTAAATTTCTTTCGACGGCGGTCACCTCGCATAGTGACGGCGAAATTATCGAGTAATTAGCCATGAAAAGGTTTCTCAAAATACCGTTCGGAACCGGTGTAAAACTGTAGGTCCCAATCAGTGAGTATAAATCTAGAAAGCGCACCGCTTACTGGTTGTGAGAAGCTCTCCCCGATTCCTTCATGGAATGTAATGGTAAACTATTTATTTATTTTTATTTGATTTCACCTAATTTCGATTTTCTAAATACTTTATTTATTTATTACAAATATAATAAAATATACAAGCTCTGATTACTGAGATCTTAAGCTTGAAAGGGTGGAATGAAAGATATATACTACATATATATTTGATCAGAAATATGTTACGTTAAATCGTTTTGTAGGAAAATTAAAATGAAAGTAATTATTGAAAGTACATATGTATATTACGAGTAGATGTAATTATGAAGATTACTTTTGTGTAGAAAGTTTACGAAATCTGTTTTGTTAATATTTAAATTGTTGTTTCTCAAAATTTCCAATAAATTTTTTTTTGGCAGCTGGTTAATTACTGGACAAGATATTAAAAGGTGTTCGATATTACTGGTACTAGATTTGTAAAAAGGACACTCTATTTTTAAATTTTTGTCAAAAATATGGTCGTGACGGAGTTTACAATGACCAAGTCTTAAACGGATAATTTTAATCTGGTCTATTCTCGAAAGTAGGTCATGTTTGAAAGTATTAAATATAGATTTCTTTGATATATTAATGTTCTTATACCATCCGGAGTTAACTTCCCATAATTGCGCTTGCCTGTCTGAGAAGCTTGAGATAATATGTTTCGTAATGTCAGTTGAGGATAAGTTTTCGGTAAGTAATAGCAAGTTCAGACGGCTGGCTTTTTTCGTGTTTCGTTCTCTCATTCGTGTTTGGCCCCCCAATCATGTTTGAAACATCATGGTTCGCCATACAAAATTTTGAGAGCGAACCATCTCGTTTCAATTCGAAACATCTTACCAAACATGAATAATTTACTACCATCTCTAATTTATTTAGTACGCTATCGCTTTTTTATCTGAACTAGTTGTCAGAATAAGCAAAACAAAGCAAAAAATAAATAAACATAGAGCGAAAGTGAAGTTTGTGTTTAAATATAAATAAAAAGCAAAGCCTTGATTGTTAACACAAATTAAACATTTATATAAATCATAAAAGTAACAAAAAAGTAAATCACAACTGTCAATAGAAACACGAATGCGTCTTGTGAACAGGGCGATTCACAATCATGGTTGAGTAAACGAAACATATAAGAGTGGCCGAACTAGTGCTGCGACATCGACCTCAAAACATCGATGTTTTACAACATCGATATTTCAAATAAGAGACATCGATGTCGATAAAACATCGACCTCAAAACATCGATGTTTTTGGGAATGTTTCAATTTTGGTGGCTTTTTTTAGAAATCGAGGTACCAAAATTGAAACAGAAGAGGTAATTTACACCACTGGTCACAAACATCGATGTTTCTTCGATCATCAATGCTTTTGCCGATGTTTTGTATTTACTGCAATTCTCTTTTAGATATGTGTTATCAACATATAAATCACCCTTTTCCCCGATATAAAGGTGAAAAACTACAAAACTTGATTAAAATAAATAGTTTCCCATTACATCCCATGTTTAACCAGCTACGCATAATGGTTGTGGTTGGCGTCTGGCGGCGAATAAATGGGCAAATATAAACAATTCGAGTTTATATTAATATTTTATGGTTTATATTTCCTTATATTAAGGCAATTTGTTACAATCGTCACACAGAAAAACATCGCTGCAAACATCGATATAAACCATCGATGTTGGAAAAACATCGGCACTAAAACATCTAAAACATCGATGTCGCAGCCCTAGGCCGAACAGTTGCCTCCTTGGCAGCTGCATCCGCAAGTTCATCACCCTGCATGTTTTTATGTCCTGTCTACATTTACGAAGTGAGGTGTCAATTAGGCTATAGTCAAAAATCCATTGTGGTGTATTTGTTTTTCTTAGTGGTCGGTTGAATGGTAGGTTTCATTTCATTTCATTTCATTTATTTATTTGAAAGCCTAGCACAACAAGATTGACTCTTATAAGTTATAGTGCTAGTGGTATACGATTACATTTTAATTGTGTTACTATTACTATTTATTAATTTTATGGTTCTACGTATATCAAAGGTTTAAACAATTTATAATAATAGAAAAAAAAATTAGAAAGAGGGTAAAAAAAAATTGATAAGTTTATTACTTAATATGTATTCCTAAATCCCTTTTGAATTGAAGAACGTTGCTTATAGTCTGGATCTGTTGTGGTAACGAGTTCCAAAGACGTATTGTAGGAATAAAAAATTGCATTTCAGATTTAGAATAATTAAATCTTAGTTGTATTATTCTTTTCCCACGTTGCGACCGAGCAAATTGTAATTATTATTTTGTGCAAGAAAAGTAAACATTTGTATTTTAGGTAGTTTTGAAAACTCATTAAAGATTTGATATGAATAAGCAGATATTCGGTCGCTTCGCTTTTTGCTGAAAATATATCGTGCAATATTATTAAAGGTCACACAAAGTTTTCGAAAATCAGCTGAATCACAATTACAAAAAATCTCACAGCCATATAATAGTGTGGGTATCAAATAAGTTTTCGCAAGCAGCATGCGGATTTGCATTGGTGTAGATGGTTGTACTGCCCAGAGGTTACGCAGCATACCGTGAACTTTACCAGATGTTACAGTAATGTGGTTTGACCAGGTAAGTTCATTATTGAAAATTATGCCATGGTTCGCACAAAACTTAACGCATTTAATTACAGAATTATCAATGCGTAAGGATATGTCAATGTCTGGTATCTGTCGACGCTTAGAGACGCAAATGAATTTTGATTTTGAGGGATTTATGCAGAGCCCATTGGCGTTAGCCCACATACTTATCGCATCCAGATCCTCACTAATGTTTTGAATGCAGTTATTCATATTGGCGGCAAAAGTGCTCGAATATAACTGAACATCGTCAGCGTAAATTTGTATGTTACAGTGGCGTATAATGTCCGGTAGATCATTTATGTACATGCAAAATAAGAGAGGCCCTAAGATGGAACCTTGCGGCACTCCTTTGGTTATGTCCAAAGCGTCTGAAATGTTGTCATTGACAAACACAGCTTGTTTTCGCCCTTTAATGTACGACGCTATTAGATTACATGCAGGCTTAGAAAAGTAGAATAATTTTTCGAGTTTAATTATCAAATTGTTATGGTTAACAGTATCGAAAGCCTTACTATGATCCAAAAGTACTAGAAACGATACCATATTTTCATCTAAACGTGATCGTAGATCTTCTATTACATCCGTCAGTGCTGTAATACAGCTTCTATTTTCCCTGAAGCCAGATTGACGACTAGACAACAAGCTATTAGAGTCAATGTATTCTACCATTTGATTATGCATAAGCTTTTCAAGAACTTTTGCTAGGAACGATAAAATAGATATGGGACGATAATCATTATTCGATTTGGGTAAGGGTAATATTTTTGACGTTTTCCAGGCATTCGGAAAGATAGATTTTGTGAGCACGTTATTAAATAAGTACGTAATGAATGGTACAACCTTCACGAGGATAATTTTGAGAAACTTTGGATCAATACCATCTATACCTACTGCATTGGATTTTACTGATATCACACTTCTCAAAACCTCGGATTGACCAACATTGCGGAAACAAAACTCATTTTCCCTACGGATATAGCAGTAGTCAGTGTACAGATTGGAGTCGTTGTTCGAAGTATGAGTGTCACCAATGAAAATTTGGTTTAGCTGATTTACACTTATGTCAACGGTCACCATATTTGTTTTTTTACTACCTATACCTATATTCCGAATCTCCCTCCATTTTGTTCTATTGTCAATAGCATTAGCAAACTTCTGTCTATAGAATGCCCTCTTAGATCTGTATATTAAGCTAACAACTTCCCGCCTTGCCAGTTTAAATAGTTCATGAAGTGACGAAGTTTTGTTGCGTTTCCACCTTTTATATGCTGAATTTCTACTTGCTATTGCACGTTTTATATCGTTATTAAACCATGGCTGTTGATTATATCGAATTATTTTCGTCTTTAGTGGTACACAAACTTCATATATCTCATTAATATTAGTCTGCAAGAATTCTGTTTGCTCATCAGCCGATTCCATATTATACATTGACTCCCACTGTACGTTATCAACTAGTTCATTCACCAAAGAGTTGTTAATATTCTTTTAATCTCGATAAGTTATAGTATTCGCATTTGTGTCGGCATTCGTGTCGTAAATCATAAATATTAAATCATGGTTAGAAAACATTGAAGCTGATAACTGATCGTAAAGTAGAACTTTTGATTCAAGATTAACAAGAAAAATATCCAGAAGACTATTCAATGACCGATGATAGTGTGTTGGCGTATTTATATTTGTAGGCTGCAAACCTATAGCTAGAAATGCATCTGTAAGAACCGTTTCTACCAAGATATTGCTATTAAAATCACCAGCTACTATTACATCACTATACATGGTGGACAAACTACTAACTGAAGAGATTAAGTCATCAAAAGGTACATGTCGATTTGGTCTGTAAACACAGCCAATCAGAATAGGATTATTATTTTTAGTGTTTATTTCCAGAAAAATGAATTCAATATGACTTCCGGGGGGAGATTTCAGTTTTAGTTTACATTTAATATGATTACTAATGTAAATACAAGCACCACCGGCATTTGACTGTCTATCTGCACGAAACAAAGAGTATCCAGGCAAATCATACACGTTATCCTGGATCGTAGGATGAAACCAAGTTTCTGAGACACATATTATATCTATACCTGAGTTTACGAAATTATGTCGGAATTCATCCATTTTATTGTTTAAACTCTGTGCGTTAATGTGAATTACTTTTAACCCAAGCTTTTGCTTAGCCAATATTCTGACCATGTAAAATATTTCGTCTTTGGAATCTAACCTGATATCACAGAACAGGGTAAAATATTATATAAGCAACGCCTTCAAATTGTATAACCTGTTTCAGTATAAAATATTGATTTTGAGAAAGGGACATGTAAAAATATAAATTAAAATTAAAAAGGTATTTCAAAATGCGAAAAATTAAGTTGTAAGAATCTAAACTAATATTAAAAAAATATTTCAAATTGCGAAAAATTAGAAGTAAAAACATAATAAAAAATAATAATTTAACAAACATAACATAAAATATAAAACATATAAATAATTGATAAGTAGCATTTCCTTCAGTGTATATTCCAGCTGATCAGTTGACGGTGTCAACACTGTTTGTGAGAGTTTGTTGATTTGACGTTTCCATGTGGCAGCGAAAAAGATTACTCAGCTGTTCGATTGTATCAATGCGGGTTGGATGGTCGTTGTTTAGATGTTTTATATAAACAATTCCGCGGAACGTGTACGACATGGAAAGGAGCTTTTTTCCTCTTAATTTTAATGCAGCCTGCAAAATTTTGTAATTATCGCTGCTTAAGTCTTCATTTACATAAACTGGTGCATTCGAGTCTATACCGAAAACATTGTGAGAAAGCTGTGTTTTGCACTGTCGCTTAAAGTTTGAAATCGCTCTGAGTACCGAATTTCTCCCATGAGAAGTGAATAACTTAACCATAATGACATTGTCCATGGAATTGTCGTTTTCGTTTCCGAGACGTTGAATAGACTTAACAAATGGCACAGGGACTTTAAGGAATGCGCACAGTTTTTCAAAAATCTGCTGTAAATTTTCATTGTCTTCATAATGTAATCCGCAAATGCGCAAATTAGTGGAAACATTGACATTCTCTTGATGGGAGATCTTTTGTTTTGCTTCATATAGTTCTTTTCGAATTTCATTTACGTTGTGTTGATCTCGTTCCATTCTGTTCACTCTCTCCGAGAGTTTATCTAAGCTATTAGAAAGTTTTGTTATTTTTCCATCCAGCTGTTTGATAACTTCTCCTACACTCGTTTTCACACACTCTTCAATTAGAGAAATCATTATTTTGTTTTGTTCAGTGAATTTATTTGTCAATTTGTTTATTTAAAAGTCAAAGGGAAAATATTAATTCTAAAGAATACAGTGTAATACATGAGGTGGTTATACTGCATCGACACTACAATAGACTTTTTTCATTTGACATAGGCAGTGAATTATTGCATTGAAAAATAGATGTTTGGTTAAACGAAATCTCCACACACGAGGTTACGATTGCCATATTGGGGTATCGCTCTATTCAATAATAAATCAGGCATCGTAAACGAACGCTCATAGCCCAAAATATTCGACACGAGACCACGTGCAAAAAAAACAAAAAACGCACGCGTCCCCGAGCTAGCCGCGTGCTCTTCTTTATATAGGCTTCTTTGCGCTTTTTTAGGTTTTAAATGAGTAAAACGAGGAGCTTGGGAACAGATCTCTTACCGCAAGCGACATATAAAAAACTATTGTGTTGTGGTATGAGAAATTGGCTCCAGGTAGTTAATGTGGATCGGGTTATTTACCATAATTTGATCGAAAAGTACATACAATTAACCATAAAGTACTTCAAATGTACCAGAACCTACATATTTACACAATATTTATTTAACGTAGTATGTTCCTTTTAACCCTGCTGTTAGATTAGAAAAAACTTACGAATCTTAGATTGAGGGACCATTTGGTCCATACTGCAATTTTCATCCAAAATAATAATTTTATCTTATTCTTTGTAACTATTTTGGTTCAAAAATTTCTAAAGCAAGTATTTGACATATCAAAAACATCCGCTAACATATCAAAAACATCTTCTAAATATTTGACATGAATTTACATTCGCTTGGTAATGAAAAAACTTACGAATCTTAGATTGAGGGACCATTTGGTACATACTGGAATTTTCATCCAAAATAATAATTTTATCTTATCCTTTGTAACTATTTTGGTTCAATAATTTCTAAAGCAAGTATTTGACATATCAAAAACATCTTCTAAATATTTGACATGAATTTACATTCGCTTGGTAATGAAAAAATGTACTATTGACCAAATGGTCCTCTAATCTAAGATTCGTCATTTTGTATTTTTCTCAGTCCTGAATAAAGTTAGAAAATTTAATTTTCGCACATAACATTGTTTTATTAAAAGACCCCATTAGCAGAAAAATTTAGTCAGTATATATCACCGTTCCAAAGTTACAAGGGAAAACAGAAAAAATTTGGACCAAATGGTCCTAATCTAACAGCAGGGTTAAGTGCATAAATTGTACCATCAAATACATAAAAAAATTACAGCAGTCCATACATATATAACAATAAATTCATTTGCTTGTATTATTTATCATTTATTGTTATATATGTTTTCTGTCTTATCGGATGGCGTATTCTACGTTAAACTTAATGGCCGTGTCTCTGACACAGCCTGCAGAGACAGTCCGTGGCCGAAGGCCTCGGACAACTGTCTGCTGTAATTTTTATATTTACCAACGGCATTTGATTCAAGTCCGTTTAAAAAAAAAAATATTGTGTTAAATTTTTTTAAACTTAATTTAATTTATGTATTTTAATTAATATTTTTATTGAAATAAGTTCTGCGAATGTTGAGAGGGCCGCGCTAATATTAAAGAAGGTTTACCTTATCGAGTCTTCGCATTAGCATTCGAGCGTTGTGTGAAAGCTTTACGCTTATAATTCAAAATTAATGTTACAACAGCTTTATTGAAGCTTTCGCAAAAAAGCTTTATTACGTTAGCTTACTGTTTGTTTCACTTTTTACTAGATACATGTTCCTAAGCAATGTTGAGCAACCAAAAACACTCAACCAAACACCACACATATGTTTGAGTGTATGTGTTTAAACAATCTTCATTTGAGAAATTTAAATATTAGGAAGATATCAACCAATATGAAATGTATATCAAACGAAAGATAACATCTTCATTTACCTACAAAAAAAAATTTAAAAAAATTCATCTAGCCGTTTCCTCAAATTCAATGAAATAAAGATTACAACAATAAAAACCTGACATGACTCCTCATACCGTAAGGTAAGACGTATTCTACGTCAAAAAATTTACCACAAAATGCACCACAAGTACTTAAAAGTCAATTGTACTAAAATTTCACCAAAAGTACTTAAAGTGTAGTGGAAGTACTAACATGTGTACCAAAAGACATACGGGCGGCACCAACATGTGCATAAAGTATATCATAAAATTGCATAAGTTGGAGTAAGCAGACAGAACCGAAGGCGTTCTTGCGAGTCATGGGAAGATATCGGTTAAAGTAAATACATTTTGAGAATCGAAGTATTCCTCGGCTTTCTTTGTGCACTTCACTTCCTTGTGGTTTTGCTTTAGTGGTTGTTTGTCTCCAGTATTGTCTTGGAATTATTCTTGTTGAAGAAGAAAAAATCAATAATATTTTACTCAACTTTTTAAAAATTTTGATTAAAAAATTAACTGCCCCTAATATTTACATCATCATTTTCGAAACGTCGTGGAATTATAAGAAATGGAATAACATAAATTCTGACGTTCGAACTTGGTAACACTTTTTCGGGGTTATTCTCAACTTCTAAAATTATACATGTTAACGTGCAGGTTGTAAATTTGTATCAGTTAACGTGTATAAGTTACGAAAAAAACGCCCCTATATCGTCATTAGGTTTGCTTCGTATAACATATTGTTTATTCTCGTTATTCTATGTGCTCCGAGCGGTAACGCGTCATAACGCCCATGGGCGTTATGTCACACCTAAAGTGGACATAAAGCTCATGGGCATTATGTCGCACCTAAAATGGACATAAAGCTTGTGTCACACCGGTCATGGACTTTATGCCCATCTTAGGTGTGACATAACGTCCACGGACTTTATGGCCTTTTACGGAGTTGTGGACGTTATGTCGCACCTAGAATGGTCATAACGCCCACGGGCTTTATGTCACACCGGTCATGGGCTGTATGCCCATTTTAGGTGCGACATATCGCCCATGGGCTTTATGTCCATTTTAGGTGTGACATAACGCCCATGGGCGTTATGTCCATGGGCATCATGACTCGTCACCGCTCCGAGCGCTAGTCGTGTGGCAGAATTGTAGGGTGTTTTTAGTTTGTTAAGCATAGATTTAGAACAGTGGTCACCAAAAAGAGAATACTAATCAAATGTGAATGTATTGGTGTATTTGTACTGAATCCAGAACAAAGCGGCATGACCATTCTCCGTTGAAAGCTAATGTGCTACTGAATGAAATTTTCTTCTCTCATACGCTCTTTGATATGCTTTTTGTTGACGTTCGTGTTGTGTACGTGTAAAAAGCCGATCGTGTTCGGCCCCTGGGGGCTATGGACGGTGACCACTGATTTAGAAGCATATCCGTAGATAAATATTCCGTAGCTTAACTTGGAGATAAACAAGGATTTGATTATTGATACTAGCGTGAAAGTGTTGCAGTGAAATTTATTGTTGGACAGACATTTAATTATGTTTAATTTATGGGACAGGGTCGGATTCAACTGTTCGATGTGAGAGTTCCATCTGTGTCGTCTATTAAAGTTTATGCCTAATATTTTCAAAGTATCCACAGATGGGATTTGGTGAGTACGACAGTCTAACTCTGGCGCACAATTGTGTTTTCTGCATATGGGCAATTCCACGTGACTCACGTTACAGTTTGACAAATATTTTCAATGTTAAATTCCATGTCAATCAAAGGCATATTCATATTTTTCAATGGAAATATGCATATAGGACTAGGCTACTGGCTTTAACTAATACAATTTTTTTTAAATATAATGTAACCATATGGTACCTAGACAGTTATTTGACACTGCGACTCACGTTACGAAAAAACAGACAGCAACATTTAGAAGTCAACATTAATGTTAATTTTCTCCCCTTGTAGAACAGTTTTAAAAAATCAGCTTGCTTTAAAAGGTTCAAAACATTCAAGGCTTTTGTTTAACCTTCAAATTCCTAATATTACATACCAATTATGATGTTAGTTCTAATTAATAAGTGTGACTCAAGTTACTGTATCTTGTGACTCACGTTACATTTCCTACTTCTGCTTAACAATATCCTTTATTTTGCAATTCTTTGAATTTTAATGTGTGTTTCAAAGGAGTTACAGTAGGAGTTACTGTAAAATTTTATTATTTTATTTCTAATATTTTTTATAAAAATTGATAAATTCTACTTTTTGTGACTCAAGTTACAACATGTTTGGCTTTTCTTAAAATAGGCACTTACCACTTATTTGAGATACATATTTGAAAATAACCTTTAATATTTATTCCCGATTAAAATACCTTCATGAATATATATATACATGTGAGGAAAAATTAAATACTTAGAACAATACATACCTGTGAAATTGACAAAAATTTGGAAAAAAAATCGATCACCTTGTGCTCTAAAACAAACCTTCTCACACAATAAATATATTATATTAGGTGTTGCCAACTTCATAATTATAAACTTCAAACATTATTCAATAAATATAAAACAGAGATTAGTTGGTTTTGTGAAATATTTTTTTCCCTTGGTGGACCGTTTGTCATGGAATTACCCATATATGCAAATGTTTGCGTTTGTGGATAGATAATTCAGCTCCCGAATATTTGCACCATTCTTCTATGTAGTATATCGGTTATGACCTGGTCTATGTTAACATGTCTCAAGATTTTACCGTTGAATTTCTTAATAATCAGAAAGTCGTTAGCGTACGATATATAGATTATATCCTTATGAGATTGTAAAATATCTGAGAGTTTATTGTAAGCGATTAAAAAAAGACAAACTGACAGAGGATACCCTTGCGGAATTCCATTGAACAGGTTTCGTGTATCCGAGTATAAGTAGTCAATTTTCACTACGATCTTCCTATTTGATAGATAGTGTTTAGTGTAATTGTAAATTCTATGTCCAATACCCCATTCTTCTAATTGATTAAGAATTGTGTGAACACAGTATTTTTGGAAGACTCTAACATCATTTCCCTCTTACAAAACTTCGCTAATCATCTTCAGTATTCCAAGTAGTTCAGCTACAAGTTCTACATCTGAAAGAATACTAGTGGAAATAAGAAGCAGACTTCATTGAAATGAAGGTGGTAAAATCTTGTTCCTATATAACTAAAAAGGCTTAGTTTATTTGCTAAATTTATTTAAAAACGACACTTAATTTAAGTTAGGAATTTGTAGTTGAGTGTAGCAGTATCAAATGCGTCAATTTTACCCTATTTAACGTTCTTAACAACTTACGGCCTTATTCATAAAAAGTTACGAGAGGTTTAAGAGACAGTTTATTATACAAAACACGTCTGTCAAACCTCTCGCAACTTTTTATGAATACGGCGGTTACTTTTTACGAACATTGTTTTAGATACAGTCCCGCCCAACTGAATAAGTTTGACAAATCCTGCTTCTATGATTTAATCGTGAAATTCCCAAAATTTGAGGAATATGTTTAGCCATCTGAATGGGTTTGAGAACTTTAACTTTAGTCTGTTATCGACTGCGTAAGTCCGAAATTCAGTTCTTATGAAATTTTCATTGCCATACACTCACAGAAAAATTCGGTTCAGACAGCCGAATTAGCCGTAACCGAATTTAGAGGCTGTGACAACCTCCAATGAGGTTGTGACATTAGAGGTTGACACAACCTCACTAAAGGTTGTCACAACCCCAGCAGAGGTTGACACAACCTCAGTAGAGGTTGACACAATCTCATTAGAGGTTGACACAATCTCATTAGAGGTTGACACAATCTCATTAGAGGTTGACACAACCTCATTATAGGTTGACTCAACCTCACAAGAGGTTGCCACAACCTCACAAGAGGATACCACAACCTCACAAGACAACCTCATTAGAAGTTAGTACAACCTCATTAGAGGTTAATACAACCGCCCTAGAGGTTGTCGCAACCTCACTAGAGGTTGTCGCAACCTCATTAGAGGTTGTCACAACCGAATGTAGATAGTGTCAGAAATTAATTTTAGATTTTGTTTTATTATTAACTAATGATTTATTTTCCAGTATTCTTATAAAAAACATTAGAGAGCGAGAAATAAAGTTATTTATATAGGGTAATTTTAGAATATGACATTTATTTTACATGTCACTACCGATCTTTTTTGAAGTCCCGGCCATTATTGGTCACCGCACCAATTCCGTTTAACCGTTTCCTACACAGATTATTGCACCATATCTCAAACGACCGAACTTGGAAAGCTTCAAAACTCTTGATATCGGCTTGGACATTCTCTGCAAAATCAGACGACTTAATACAAAGACCACAATTACAATATTTTTACTTAACTTTCTTAATAACCACCAACATTACCGTGACGAGAGCACTTATACATTCTTTAACTTTTAATATAGTATTTGTTTTTATAATTTTAAATGTCAAATTTTAAATATTATGTTGTGATAACCGAATTGAAAATTAAATTCAGTTACAGCAACCGAATTGGCGACGAATTCGGTCTCTGCAACGGACTTAAGGGTTATTTCGGTTATTATGATCGAATTGATACCAAATTTGGTAGATTCAACCGAATTGATACCAAATTTGGTAGTGACAACCGAATTGATGCCAAATTCAGTTGTTGCGCCTGAATTGATGCCACATTCGGTTACTCCAATCGAATTTGGTACCAATTTCGGTTGCTGTATCCGAATTAATTCCAAATTCTGTTGTTCCAACCGAAATTTTAGAAAATTTGGTTGACGAAACGAATGTAATTAAATATTCAGTTGTCACAACCCAATCAATAATGATACGAGGCTGTTTCAACCGCATTTCAGTTGTGACGACTAAATTCGGTCGTGACAACCTCAATTCGGAGATTACAGCCGCATTTACGGTTGCTACAACCTCTTTCACTGGATTAGTTCTGTGGGTGTAAGAAGTACTTGTACAAAAAATAACAAAAAATTTCATAAACCGAAAATTTCGCTCACTTTTCATTTGCTTGCTAAAATTTCGTAGCCAAAATCAAGTACCGGGTTGTTACGCTAAATTATTTCGTAGGAAAACAATTGTTTGGGACCGGAATTTTAACGATTTCGATAGTGTTAACAACCAAAAGTAACACCGCATGCATTAAAAATTAAACGGAGTGCTTAGAGGAATTAGAAATGTAATTGTAATAAAATTTTCCGTTCAGAGATAAATCAAAAAATTTCTTACGGAAATTTCGCAAGAACTGGAATACGGAGCTGTAATTGTAAAGAGCGCAATGCAGCCTTTGCACGATTTTGGAAATGGCCAAATAAAAGGCTATATACAATCTGTTTTAAAACGGAAAATTTTGTTGCGGAGAGTTACACCCTATCTCTTGCAAATAATTTTTTATAATTCCTTTACGTACTCCATTTTATATTTAACGTATGCGGTGTTACTTTTGGTTGTTAAAACTATCGAAATGTCAAAATTTCGGTCTCAAACAGTTAGCAAACAATTGATTTCCTACGAAATAACTTGGCGTAACAGCCCTGTAATTGATTTTGCCTATGAAATTTTCGTAAAGAGCTGAGTACCAAGCAAATGAAAAGTGAGCGAAATTTTCGGTTCATGAAATTTTCGCTACCGGGCTTAAAACAAGAAATTTTAAGCATTTTCTTCGTAATTAAGAAAATTATGGAGAAAATATGGACATTATTCGAAAGCAGTGGTTCTTAACCGTTTTGTGGTAAGGGACCGTCTTACTAAATAAACAAAAGTGCCTCGAATCACTGTATATAACAAAAGTTTATATATCACCGTATATTTTTGAAATTAATTATTGTTTTTATTTGTTTTTGATTTGTTAATTTGCCTTTGAAGAAAGGGAAAGTCACCATCATTTGAATGACCAGTTTTTAAATAATGTTCCAACTTTTCCGGCTTTAAAACATCATTCAAAAGAATAGATGTGCAAATTACACATTGAGTTCTTGTCTCACCAATTGAAGTAAAGCCCAAGTTTCGGTTGCATTTTTAATGGGTGCGCAAATTAATGGTTAAGCACAGTATTAAAGTTTCAGTACAGTATTACAATTCCAGTCTAGCATCATTTATATTTTGACTTCTTATTAACAATTTAGACGAAATTACGTCATATTACAGTTATATTAATTGTCAAACAAATTGGAAATAATTCAGAACTTCGTTGGCATCCTCGGCCATCAGAAAAATGCCAACCCTAGTAACACTTTCAATTTAGTTTTTATTGGAAATATTTTTTATATATTTGTAGCGCTACCAATACCCAACAAAAAACATGTGTAGTTTTCGCATGAAATAATTATTGATGAGAATGTCCTTATACTTGGTCTTAGTCCCCCCTACATGCGATAATACGTTTCTTGAAACATTTTCAAAACCAAACCACAACTGTTACCATAGAAACGGATTAATGGAAATAAAGCGAGAAGTTTTTTGAAGACAATGAAACAACGGCGGAAATAACTTGGCTCAATCCACAACTTCCGTTGGTGGTGCAATGTCTAGAATTCGCGGCTCTTGTACATGAGAACGTGGGTTCGATCCCTGCTCAGACCACCTTACATTTCTTTCTACGACGGTCACATCGCTTAGTGATGGCGACACTATCGTGTACTTAGCCATGAAAATGCTTCTCAAAATACCGTTCGGAATCGGTGTAAAACTGTAGGTCCCAATCAGTGAGTGTAAAAACTAGAAAGCGCACATCTCACTGATTGTGAGAAGCTCTCCCCAATCCCTTCATGGGATGTTAAGGGACACCATTTTTTTTTCAATCCACAACGTGCCCAAAGATTCAAGATATTATTGGAAAGGCTACATCCAGGCAGAACAATTTGGAATATATGCTGAAGAAACTGAAAGACTCTTTAATCTTTACCTCTGGCGGGATATGACTCCGAACGTTCACAAAGTTTTCCATCACGGTAAACAAGTAATAGAGTGCAATAAACTTCCTTTGGGCAAGATACGCGAACAAACTCAAGAGGCAAGGAATCGAGACTTCAGGCATATTCAAGAATTTAATACATGGAAAAAAACGCTGAAAAAAACGGCCTCTGTAACGTATTCTCCCACACATATTCTACAGGTACCATGTACATATATGTATGGAACACACTTCAAACATTTATATGTTTGCAAGTCACAAACTCAGGTGTATTTAAATGCGAACATTAGCATGTTTACTGACAAATATGTATGCTTTTACGTGGAAACATATGAGTGCTTCATCCCAAACATCCATATACTTACGTGGAAGCATTCGCGTGTTCCCCCCAAACCTGCATATACTTACGTGAAAACATATGCGCATTTTCTCCCAAAGATAATAATATTAAGAAAATAATTATTCTTTCGTTCTTTATTTATTATAATTAAACTAAATAATTAATACAAAAAGTTAAAATATTTAAAATTACCCTTTTTACATTTACTTGCTGACTGCATTACTTTTTCCTGAAATGAGAATCTGCTGCTCTTTTGCTTCCCCTTTCTTTGTTGGCTCTCACATTTTTGTTTTCAGAAGGTTTCAGCTATGCCTTGGTTATCACTATGCATTGGTACACAAACAATATGCAATATACAACTCTAGTTCATGCAAGCCAAATGTGTATTAATTACTTGTGTTTTTTATTATATTTCACAAATGGTCCGCCATTCCGATTTTTTTCAGTAGAGGCTCGGACAGAAAAAGGTATTCACGTTGTTGCTCTTTCCAGTTTCTTTCCTCAAAATCGTTTCTCACTTTGGTAGGACACATAAATATATGCGAAAGCCATACACAAAAACCAAAGCAACATCACAAACCATTTAACCGTCCGAGCGTTTGTTTATTTTTTTTTCACTGATCAAGACCTTTTTATATCCTCTGTCCGAGGAACCATTGACGAAATTAAAATGCAATACATTAGCCAAAATAAGAAACACTGACTTCACCTGCAATTTACATGCGCATTCAGGAATATTTATGAATCACTGACTGACAGAATAATGCAAAAATACAGATGCACACTTACAAGACATACACACTCGTTGACCCTCTTTTATTCTCTGGCTCTCGAGAGAGCATAAACACGGCTGTATTTATATCACAAACACAAATATATTTGGGTCGCAAACATATTACAAACATAACATATTAATCATTGTGTCTGAAACATGTATTATTGAATAGCAATTACAATGCGTTTGGGCACAAGTATATTATATTTGCGACAAGCTCCAAACACATGTTATATTTGCATCCAAACAACGACAAAACAAACTACAGATTTTTCAGGGTGTACGTATATAATAATCTCATGCAGTCTTTTCATCCAGTTCTGTATTTTTTTCCATAGAAATGGATTGGTTATTCTGCGTTTGCAAAAGTAAATAAAGAGGAGTATTAGTAATTGTTTTAAAATGAACAAAATATTTGTAGGGGAGGAGTTACGCTTTCATAATATGGTATGAATTTAAAGGCACCCTTTGTCAACCTACGTTGTGCTACATTTGTGTCAAAGTAGACCACCTTGGTGATGTTCAAACTCTCATCGACTGTAACTTCTAAACTTGTCAACCAATTTCAGATTTCAAATATTTTTCGTTTCTGAGATTCTACTAAGAGGCTCAAACAAAAAGCAAGCGGAGTTATGTATGTTGTTTGTTAACCGTTACAAAGGTATTTGGAATCAAAGATTGTATATGTAAATTTTTGCACTGATTTTGTATAGTTTTTTTGGTAATATTTAGGCAATATTCAGCCAACTGTAGTTTCAAAACACAGCTATGAATATTGGCAAGACTTCAACCAACTGTAAAATGAGAATAAATTTATATTATTTCAATCCGTTTGTTAACGACAACTTCTCAAAATAGAATTTACTTTCAATCTGTAAAAGAACGATATTTGTTCGAAAAGGTACCACCATTCTTTCAGTATTTTCTTAAGTATTTTTCTTTCATAGTCCTTGGCAACGGTACTAAATGTAGTATAATAACTTTGTGCACATTCAACCTACAGCCCTTCTTGTCCGAAAATGGATAACTTTTTTAAAAAAAAATTGCACATTTTGAGTTTGGGAAAAGTTTTGCTTCGGATCTTTTAATGATATATAAGTCTGTACTTACTTATCCGGTCTCGAACAACCCCGAGGGGTCAGGGACCTTACAAAACGAAGATAACATATTTCGCCAACCAGTTCTATCTTTTGCCTTATCTCTCCAGTTGGCAATACCAAGTGTACGCGGGGATTCGTCAACCTGATCCCTCCAGAGGAGTCTTGGTCTTCCTGTTTTTCGTCTACCTTCGAGTTCGGTTTCGAAACCCCGTCGTGCTGGTTCGTCTTCATCCATTCTACTGACATGGCCTAGCCAGCGCAATCCCAGTAAAGTGCGTCCAATGATATCTATGACTTTTGTTGCTGATGGTTTTATTCATGTTGACTGCAGATTTTCTCAGAATAATCTCTATTAAGATGTTAAAGAGATCGCACGATAAGGTGTCACGTTGTCTGAGTACTGGCTTAGTTTCGAAAGGTTCGGTAAGATCCTTACAAACTTTCACTGCGGATTTGGTGTTCGTCAAGGTAAGGGCGTATGAGTTTTGCAAGAATACCAAGCCCTGACATTGCTTCATAGAGTTTCCCCCGTATCGGGATATCGAAGGCCACCTTATAATCGGCAAATATATGATAGGTGTCGATTTGTTTTTCGTGGGTCTTCTCCAGGATTTGGCGTCGCGTGAAAATCTAGATAGTTGTCGATTTTCCAGGCCTAAAGTCACACTGGTATGATTCAATCAGGTCAGCGATTGGCGATTTACTCTTTCGCACATTATACTGGATGGAACCTTACATGCTCTGGATATGGATGAATTCCACGGTAGTTGGAACAGAGACTCGGGTTACAATTTTTAAATATGGGGCATAGTACACTGAGACTCCAATCGCCGGGCATGCATTCATCTAACCTTATCAGCTTATCGCTGACAGCCTTAAACAGCTCCGCCGGTAATCCATCGGCTCCCGCGGATTTGCTGTTGTGAAGTCGGGCAATAGCTGTTTTGACCTCGTCTTGGTTAGGAGGAGACAATCGACGTCGTCGTCAAATTTGTGATCGATTGTCTCATCGACATTAGATATCTCAGATACCAGTAGCGCGGACTAATGATCTCTCCATATTCCTACCATGCTCTACACATTTGCGATGAGATTTCCGTCATTGTCTTCACAGAAGGAGGGCCCTGAACCATGCCCATTAGTTATGGTTTTGACTTTTTGGTAGAATTTTCCTTCGATCTTCCTTCTGTATGCCTCAATTTTCTCACTCTCGCGCTTTCTCCACTGCCGTTCTTTCACCTAAAAACACTTTTTACCTCCTTTGTTTTCTCCCTATACCGATCAGTCGCAGCTCGCGTTGCAATTGACTGAAGCATTGCCATGCGTGCAGCGTTCTTTTCATCATTTGCAATGCGACACTCTTCATCGTACCATGGTTTGCTGCGAAGCGGTTTTTCTAATCCAAGTACAGTTATTGCGGCAGTTTTTATAGAGTTGGAAATGCGTTTCCACTGCGCTTCAGCATCGTTGTTGGGCGCTGTGCCAAACATTGCGAGAGCTTACCTCTGGTAATTACAGTTTTCCGATGTCTAGCTTTCTCTGCGTCTGGTTTCGTACGATTTTCGCTCTACTTAATCTTGTGCGAGCCTTTTCTGCTATCAGGTAGTGATCAGAATCGATGTTAGCTCCTGCGATCACTCGTACGTCCATTACACTGGATGAGTGCCTTCCATCAATTAACACGTAATCAATTTGGTTCGTCGTTCTTGGATCAGGGAATACCCAAGTAGCCTTGTGGATGTCTTTATGTTGGAATCTTGTACCACTAACGACCATGTTTTTTGCTGCGCCAAAGTCAATTAGTCTCATACCATTGTCGGAACTGTCAGCATGTAGAGTACAATCTTAATGTCATGGCCAGGGCAGCGGTCATACGTTTCTTCTAGAAGCTCATAGAATATGTCTTTGGCATCATCATCTTTCTCTTCTGTCGGGGCATGTACACAAATTAGGGAAATATAAAAATACTTCGCTTTAATGCGGATTGTGTCTATTCGTTCACTCACAGGCTTGAACCTAGAGACTAGATGTCGCAGTCTTTTGCCAACTACAAATCCGCAACCAAATTCATGTTTTTTCTCATGGCAACTGTAGTATACGTCGCAGTTTCTTTATCTTGTGCAGCCATGTCCTGTCCATCGCATTTCCTGGATTGCGGCAATGTCAGCCTTATAACTTTCGAAGACATTTGCCAATTGGATTCTTGCACCGGATGTAAATAGAGTTTTCACATTCCAGGTGCATATCCGTAAATCGTGGTCCTTATACCGTTTGGTGGGTTCGTCAACAAATATGGATTGTTTATGTTTTCTTTTTCGTTTCTGTATATTCACTGCCATTATGAACGGTGGCGGGAGGCAAACCCAGTCCACCGGGTTTTTGCATTTTACCTACTGCCAGGATATTTGATTGCAGCCGCCCATTATAGATCAGACGATGACCAGGATGCAATATGTCGAACCTGGATTTTCTTCTTTTGGTTTCTATCCGCCGTTGCCCCATATGTTTGGCTCAGCCGCCTTCTAAAGGACAAAAGAAAATGCCCGATAGATTGATGAGCTTCAGTAACATCAGTCACCTACTACGCCTGAGACAAATCAGTGATCGCATAACAAATCAGGCTGCTCATATACATAAGTATGTAGCTCCTGTAAACACAATCTATCTGAATAAAATGGTCAATATGTGGCCACATTATACTTTATAACTAAAAATGGATAATTTTGTCACGCCTATCATGGTACCTCCCATACAAAAATTGGACGGAACACCGACTTTTTGACACAGTAACTCCCGCAAAATACTATCGATCTGAATGAAATTTTGGTATTAGCCTATATAAAGGGTGTCTTAATATGACTGCGCTTTCTAAATTTAGTGTCATTTTTTCGTGCGTGAGTAGTTGCCGAACCTAGGGCCTGTCCGGAAATGCATCAGCTGCCGACTATTCTGCTGATTTGTTTGCTTTCAATTGCGGAACATTTTCCTTGTTGTGGGACGATGATGGTTTAAGCAATCCGAATGCACTGCAATCCTGCATACCTTCATTTTGAGAAGATCATAAATTGCTTCTTCTGTGGCTGACAATTTCTTCATTAGGTTTTTTTCCTCCTCCTGTTTCATCTCTGTGTTTAAAATTGGCTGCAGCCTTTTTTCGAACATACCGTTTGTGGTCCATCCATGTCTACGTTGGGAAAAAAATTCACCATGTATTCAAATATTTTTCACCCTTTTTCCACTCAAATATAGATTTTACTGGTGGTCCAGCAGCGTTGAGTTCTTCATTTAGATTTTTCCAGAATGATGCCACTATTTCCTTTGAATCTTTAGTGTAACCACCAACTATGTACGGGTTTTCCTGCAGTCTTTGCAGTAACGTCGACATCTGGAATTTATTTATTGAATTGCTCCCAAAAAAATTCGTTAATTTCCATTTTAAACAGAAAAAGACAGTACATACTTACATTACACGTATTATCTGTTCGCCACTAAAGAGTGAAGTGAACAAAATGAAGGTCCTCGGAAAAATCATTCACGATAGGCGGAATTTTTTCGAAGTTGCCATATTTTCGGGCGAACAATATTTGCGATTGCGATTTTGCGAAAAGCGAACACATTTCGGGGGGCATTTCATTCGCGATAAGGGTGAATAAATTCCGGATATTTCGAAATTCCTATTAGGGACGGTGGAAATTGGCGTGCCATTAAATTACATGAATTGGCAGTGTGGCCGAACGCGTCTTCTTATACTAGTGGAATTTTTCTTGAAGGTCCCCTTGGGGAATATAGAATGATAAATTCAGTATTTGTGGAAGATGTAATTCGAGGCGGTTTAAATGGGCGTAACACTAAAGAAAATAAACTAACGCGTACAACAACTGTGTCATTCTAGAATCATGAAATTTGGTAAGGATGCTTATCTTGGAGAAGAAGAGATAATAAACACTGAGTTTTTCTAAATTCAAAATAGGTGTAGAAAAATAGGCGTGTCACCAAATCATAGAAGTTAGTGTTTTGACCAAACGCTTCACCCTAGAATCATGAAAGTTAGATAGTAGGTCTTCTTATGAAGTAAAAAATAACTAATTAGGAAATTTTTGAAATTCCAAATAGAGGCGGTAGAATCCGGTGCGTGGCATTAAATTTAATTAATCAGTATCCTAATGAAACGGCTGAAGTTGAGATTATGCAATTTGGGGTGGATATTCCTCTAATGGTATAGACGACAGCAGAAAAAGGATTTTTAAAGTTTCGTAGTAGTTAGGCGTCTGATGATGAACTTGTCACGGAGTCATGCCAGTGAGTGTGCTCAACAGAATTGTATATTAGTCCAACAAAACCCAACCATTTTTCAATTAGGGAACTGTTCCTGACCTTGTAAGCTTGTAGTAGGAATTTCTCATACATTAACTGAAAACTAACGGAATCGGTCATGAAATTCAATTTAAAAACCGGGAATATTTGCTCAAAAATATTCCAGAACCAAAACCAAAAGCACTTGAAAATTGTAGGAATTAATTGAAAAATTTACCAATGTTTTCCTTCAATACTGAGAAAATTTTTTCTAAAAGTCAGAAATATTTCTTTAGTTTGACTAATTTTAATTTTTGTTATTCGATGAATTTTCAAAATGTATGACTAATATTTTTAATTGTAATTCGTTAATCAATACATAAAATTAATTAAACCAAGGAATGTTGTTGTTGAATCAAAGATTGACAAATATAATTCTTTGAAAATAAGAATTAAAGATTTGTAATATTTACAAATATTTTTTTGAAACTAATGAATTAATGGTTTTGTTTTGAAAATTATACAGAAACTTCAATGAAATCGGACGCGACATTGTCCGATACAAAGCATTTTTTTCAGTGTAGAGTAGATATCTGATATGAGAGAATTTTTGGAAATTGTAAATGACCAAAATGAACACAACACTTAAAACCAAACGATTGATCCTAGGATTCTAGGATGATCCGCTTATATTGAAGATTTGATGTTTAAAAAGATTTTTCGATATTCAAAATTGGGGTGGTGCAAATTGGATCTCGGCATTAAGGAGAATTTATCGACATTTAGATTAGACGCACGATGTTAGATTTCTGAAATATGGGCGTAGCACTTTCTAAATTAAAGCTTATAGCTATTTTTAAAAAGGTTCTAGACAACAATTAAGAAAGGATTGTCGGAATTTGACTTGGGACCGAAGAAGAGGCGTTACTATAAGTCAGATTAATTGCATTCTGGCCACTAAAAAGTAGTCTACAACTGTAATTGGGGACAGTAGTAAAGGGAGCGTGATATTAAATACGATTAATCGATGGCCTGACCAAACGCGGGAAGCTAAACTTGCATGAATGTTTCTCTTATGGATTAGATTTTAGCTCAGAAGGGATTTTTCAAACTCGAGTGTAGGAGGTATAATTAGCTACTCGTGATCACATCATTTTGGGGAGCATGTTATTCCTAGGAAGAAGAATTCAAAGGAAATTGAGTCTTGCTAATTTTTTCTTTTAAAACAGTAGAATCATTTAGCGTAGAAATGCGAGTATTCTGCGTTCTGGCCAGGCATGGAAAGCGAAACGTATAGTATTTCAGAGTAAACCTAAGATTAGAAGAATTGTTAGAGAATTTATAATTGCGGATGGTAGAGTTGAAGAGTTTGACATTACTGATCAGACGCCAAACTTAGGGAATTTGGACCAGACCACAGCTTGGAAGAGCATTTTGAAAATCCGACATGGGTGCGGTAGAAATTCTCGTCACAGTTAATCAAAGTAATCAGTGCTTTGACTAAAAAAGTGACTGCACCTTTGAGGTGTTACACATAGGGTGCACATTCCCTTTGAGATAATACCAGAAAATTAGACACAGTTATCAGTAATGTACTCGAGATAATTCGTGCTAAATTTTCAGAATATATGTGGAAGGTGGGCGTATTCTTGGTGCGATTTCCACAAAACTTCGTTGTTTTCTTTCGTATTTACAAAATTAATGTGTACTAATTTTTATTCTTCTATGATACCTCTTTCTTTTTTTGGCCACTGTTTACATGAAATCACGACACTGTGCGGGGTAGGTAGACCTTTACACAGGAGACATTTTTCACTATTCGAGTTGGATGCTATGGGATTGAATTAGAGCCGGTAGAATCGAGGCGTGGCATTGAGTCGGCTTTAGTATTCTGTTTAGTTTTACAGCTCTGATCTAGATATTTTTCACAATTTGCAGAAAATAACAAACACCTTACATATAGAGAGCATGTTCTGAATGCTCGTGAGAAAGCTATTCGCTGCGGTAGAGCTCTATTGCCTTTTCTACAAGGTGTTTCAAAAGAAGTCGTCCAATGTTGTTTGGCTCTCATTTTTTTTCTAACTGAAAAACTTCGATTCTGTTTTTTGATTATGTTTATTTGAACCTTTAGAATTTTATTGGTTAAGTTGAGAAGATGATATCGGTTAAATGGGCGCCGTCACAATTGATTACCATACGGGCTCGTTTTATGGCATTTTTGTTTATAATGATTTGAAAATCATAATGAGCGATGAGGCTCATTTCCACCTCAACGGGGACGTGAACAAGCAAAACTATCCCTTCTGGGGCACCGAAAATCCACGAGTGATGCACGAAGAGTCATTACACCCGCTCAAAGTGACTTCATGGTGCGCTGTTCACGCTGAAGGAGTCATCGGGCCATTTTTTTCGAGAACGCCGCTGGTCAAACGACAACAGTGGACGGTGCGCGCTATAGGGCCATGTTAACCGATTTTTTTCTGCCGCAATTCGACGAATTAGGACTGGACGACATGTGGTACCACCAGGACGGAGCAACGGCACACACTGCGCGAGCCACAACCGATATTCTGAAGGCGGCGTTCCCGGGTCGCCTCATCTCTCGTTTTGGCGATTTGCACTGGCCCGCAAGATCGCCCGACTTAACCGTTCCAGACTTTTTTTGTGGGGTTTTTTGAAGTCACGTGTTTATGTGAACAAGCCCGAACGTCAAAAAACTGCAGATCATACAGAGCAAAAACCTTAAATGCATTTTCGATCTAAACAGACGTTTTTCGACCACCCTTCTTCACAGTCGCTCCAAAATGGATGTGCTCCACACAGTAATTTGTAAACTTCCACAAAGATTCGAAGACCGTAACAGATCTTCAAATTATGTACTAATAAGAAATTTGCATAATTAATAATTAATTGCAAATTATGTACAATTTCATTGAATAGAGTTTATTATGGGTATATATGTATATATTAGGGTCCACTTTCAAAATCATTTTTGTTTCTGATTATGCGCTATAAAGCCTTTTTGGAAGGTTTTTGCATCACTAAATCTAATGGGGTTTTTATTTTTTTAAAATTCCAACTCCTTGGCCTGCATATCTGCGGCTAAAACCGCGGATTTTGGGCACCATTTTCTACAGAGCAAAAACGGCTTAATATTTTTCAAATCTGATTTCACCATTCGATTCTTTAGGACAAATTATTAAAAATAAGCGTTATTTGAGATTTTCAGGATGGACCTGTTAGTCGTTAGGGTGCACCAAAAAATCACTATTTCTTAAAAAAAAAATTTAAAAAAATTTTGAACGCAAAAAATGGTGAAGAAAATTTTATTATAGTAATTCCGGTTTAAAAGTTATCAAGTAATATGTAACTAAAAAGAGATATTTTTTCAAGTTTTGTAATAGATATTACAAAGTTAATTTTTTTTTCACTCACAAAACTTGAAAAATTTCTCTTTTTTTATTTACATATTACTTGATAACTTTTAAGCCGGAACTACTATAATAAAAGTTTTTTCACCATTTTCTGCTGGAGACTGCATAATTTCAATATGCGCGTTCAAAAATTTTTTTTATTTTTTTTTTATGAAAAATTGATTTTTTGGTACACCCTAATGAAAATCTCAAATAACGCTTATTTTTAATAATTTGTCCTAAAGAATCGAATGGTGAAATCAGATTTGAAAAATATTAAGCCGTTTTTGCTCTGTAGAAAATGGTGCCCAAAATCCGCGTTTTTAGCCGCAGATATGCAGGCCAAGGAGTTGGAATTTTAAAAAAATAAAAACGCCATTAGATTTAGTGATGCAAAAACCTTCCAAAAAGGCTTTAAAGCGCAAACTCTAAAAAATCAAGTGGACCCTAATATAGATATCTTTAAACTATTTCAAAATCATATTACAGCGGTGGATAAATCTTTTCTGAATAGACTTTCAAGTTATTTAATGTATGTGTAAATAAAATAATTGTTTCAAACAAAATGTATGGTTGTGTACTGTTGCAATGAACATTTTTATGGGGGCAAGCAGTAAATATATCACGGTTAATTTTAACTCAGTTCTAGTTCAAACTAAACTAAATTATAGTCCACTTACAATCAATATGAACTTAAATTCAGTACATTTGTCTTATTTTCGAGTTAAGATGTTACTAATTTTCTGTGCAGCTTATGCTCATTGTACTAAAATGAAAGGAATTTAACTAAAATGCATGAAATGTGTAGATAGTTCGTGTTATTTTTTTCTAGTATTCAGCCCAAATAAACTTAATTCTAGTACATCTGAAGTCAAATGTAATACATTTGAACTTTGTTTATCAAAAACTTAACTACAATATAGTTCATATAAACTCAGTTCTAGTTAAAACTGAACTCAATTATAGTTCATTTCGAATAAATTTTAACGGAAATTGAGTACAGTTCTCTTATTTTTGAGTAAGATGTGAACTAATTTTCAGTACAATTTTTACTTAGTTTAAAGTCAAATAAACTGAATCCTAGTTCATTTGCACTAAAGGCAAGACAATTTACCTAAAATTCAGGAAATATGTATTAAGTTCAAATTAATTATTACTAGTATTCAGGTCAAATAAACCTTATTCTAGTTCAATTGAACTCAAATTTAGTAAATCTGAACTGACTTTATCGATAATAAACTAAAATTTAAGAAATGTGTAGTTAGTTCATGTTAATTTGTTCCTGTATTCAGCCCATATAAACTTAATTTTAGTACATCTGAACTCAAATGTAATAAATTTGAACTTAGTTTACCAAAAACTTAACTACAATATAGTTCATATGAACTAAGTTCTGGTTTAAACTGAACTCAGTTATAGTTCATTTCGAATAAATTTTAACTGAAATTGTGTACATTTCTCTTATTTTTGAGTAAGATGTGAACTTATTTTCAAAACAAATCTTACTCATTTTTAACTCAAATAAACTGAATTCCAGTTCATTTGCACTAAAGGAAAGGCAATTTACCGAAAATTCAGGAAATATGTATTAAGTTCAAATTAATTAAGTTCAAATTAAAATAAACCTAATTCTAGTTCAATTGAACTAAGATTTAGTAAATCTGAACTGAGTTTATCTTAATTTTACCTACAATGAAACTCTAAATGAACTAGATTATAGTTCATTAGAACTCAACTTGAATTAAATTTACTAAGGCCGTCGGTGGTGCAATAGTTAGTGTGCGCGGCTCTTGTACATGAGATCCTGGGTGCGAACCCTGCTCTGACCACCTTCAAAAAAAAATTGTTTTCTTTCGGCGGCGGTCACCTCGCATAGTGGCGGCGACACTATCGAGTTTATAGCCATGATAAAGCTTCTTAAAATACCGTTCGGAATCGGTGTAAAACTGTAGGTCCCAATCAGTGAGTGATAACTGGAAAGCGCACAGCTCAGTGATTGTGAGAAGTTCTCCCCGGTCCCTTCATGGGATGTAATGGGAAACCATTTATTTATTTATTTTTAAGAGCAAAGACAGTTTTAACTAAAATCCAGTAAATATGAATATGCACATTAAACTTGCACATTATTGCCAGTATTCAGGTCAAATAAACTTGGTTTGTACTAAATTTCAATAAATCTGAACTCAGTTCAAGTTAATTTTAACTACAATAGTGTTCACACTGAACTAAATTATAGTTCATATGCAGTCTATTTGAACTCAAATTGAGTATTTTTTTATTTGTTGAAGCGCATCAATACTTATTCTCAGTATACTTGCATTAAGTTAACTGAACTGAATTTTAGTTCGTATGTACTTGTTTTTAGCAAATCTACAATTAATATCAGGGAAAATTAACTAAATTTGTGTCCAACATGTCTTTACCTCCAAGTAATGTGAATTTTTTCCAATTTTTTAGTTCATTTTAACTAAAATTTTAACCAATTTAGTTAAATTTATTGCGAAAATTTACTCAATTTTAGTTCATATATGCATAGGATTGAACTAAACTGTAAACTATTTTAACTAACGTTAAGTTCATACTCTAAACTAATATTAAACAAAAGTATGAACTAAATATGAGTAAAAATCTCTTTGGATTTTTTTTACGACGGTCAATTTTAATTAGTTTTAGTTCATTTTAACTAAAATTTAATTCACTTTTTTTTGAGTGTACATCTTCAGGGATGAAAATGATAGAAGACAAAATTCCAGAATCGTTTTGTTTTCAGGATTTCTTTTAATTTTATTGCAATTATATTTATTCTACAATCCGACAAAACATCAGAAACAAATTTAAATTAAATAACTTTCTTACGTAAAAACAAATATTGTTCAAAATTGAACTTATGGGCGGTAAAAGAGAACGCGATGACACTCAATCAGAAAAAGCGAGATCTGCAAAACAATTAACATTTATGTGTTTATTTTTTTAACACGAACACAAGTTGATGCTGGAACTTTAATTCGAATGGACCACGGCTAAACAAGGGTCGTGCATATAATTCGACTAATAACCATAAATTTGTTTGGAGATTGTGTCAGATATGTAAAGGAATAATGATGGAATTTTTGAAATTGGAACAGTGAAAACGCATAACACTTGGAAAATATAAGGGCAGCGTACAGAGCATGTGACAGAGTAATATCAATTCTGATTTTAGGTGACGAACCACAATGTTTAAATTTTGAGGTTGTGTTGACTGTATCCAGAAGGCGCCAAGTAAAAAGCGGTTTTTCGAAACTCATATTAACTACATAGAAAATAGACCTAATTAAAAATTATATTAATGAACATTTTGACCAAACGTGTCTGAGAAGATTTACGAATATTCATACAAGAAAAGCATCCTTCTATCTCGTTGTGTGTAAACGCCGTATTACTTCTACTTTGAGTTAAAAAAAATTTGAATAACTTCCCATAATGATTCAGTTTTTAACAAAAATACTCCAAAAACCGTCACTTTTATCTAATCTAGTGTAACAGTTTGCCATTCTGACCAACTATAAGAGAAAATTAGAAATCCAGTGATGAAACTATATGGAAACAAGCGGAATCAAAAGTTCAAAATCCCTTAAGGGAATTAAAGGTTATGCTACAAATTACAACATATGGTTTTGATGCTCATACTTCTAAACTATTTACCAAAATTTTACTTTTATTACTTTGTGCCAACAAATAAATGTATCTCCTACTATTTTAGTTGATCGAGTTCATGACTAAAATACGATGTTGACAGCTGCTGCGGAACCTGCCCCAGATCTACTTCAACCAACACTTTCGTGATAGGTAAATGATTTTAGGACCTACATCCTGAACTCAAAGAAAAGAATTTGCAAGAAATTGTGGGAAATCGCGGGAATGTTCCTAGCCCTGATTTGCTTTTTACTTCAATCTCTCTTTATGATCCTCATAAATTTTAAAAATGAAACCATAAAACTGTAGTCAGTATTCCAAGAGATTCAACAAAATATCTGTGGACATGCATAAACCTATAGCCATACTATTTATAACCTGAGTGCTGCTCACTGAGGCAATGTGAAAAACTCCAGGTGGTTTCATTTTTTTTTTCGTTTGAAACTCCCTCGTAGTCTTTCAAAACATTTGGCCTTATTTCTCCTTAAAACGTTGATTCGTATCAACTACGGCTACACATGAAATATAAATGGTAACTTATAAATAAATACAAGTTTATGCCATTGGTCAATAGATAAGAATCAATGGTTAGACAGGAAAACGTGTGCCCCTAATGAAACCTCCTAAACTCTTAGGCAAGTTTAAATTATAGAAATACTCGTTGTTCATAGGATGTGAATTGATACACTCTTAAAATATGTGACGATTTAATTACAATTCACCAATACTTGTTAGCTAAAGCTGTCCGAAGATGAACCATGGAATTCAAGAGACACAGGCAAGTCAATTGCAACACTGCACAGTGGAAAACTAAAAAAAAAACAGAAAATAAATCTGCAATTTTAAATAAACACAGCAGAAATGCTTTAGAGCTTAAGTTTTGCAAGGTGGCCATATGAGATCTGAGTTATGCGGACCCAAAATGGGTTATCTTAAGGCGAAGTAATTGGGCGTTTACATGCACTCGATCTTGCAGATCGACTCGATAATCGACAAATTAATCTATTATTATGTGATTTCTCATACATTTTTGTATCCAAGGTCGAGTAAATTTAGCTCGATAAGTTTTTATCATGTCACAAATTATTTCAACCGCAGAGTTGTATATGCACTTTCAGTATGCGACTGTGTGAACCATAGATAAAGGAAATAAGTAGATATCCCACAGGTGTTGTCAAGTACTGCCACTTGGTGCTGTGTTGCCATTTTGTAACTTTCATTGAAACAATTGAAAATGAATTGAACTGAATTGAATTATTGAATTGAATTGAGTTGCATTGAATTGAATTGAATTGAATTTAATTTTTTTTCAATTATTGTTCTTTATTGAATAATGAATTGAATTGCACTGAATTTAATTGAATTCAATTGAACTGAACTGAATTGAATTCAACTGAATTGAATTAAGTGGAATTGATTTGAATTGAATTTTATTGGAGTGAATTGAATGGAATTGAGTTGAATTGAATTGAATTTTATTGAAATGGATTGAGTTGAATTGAATTAATTGAATTTATTTGAATTGAATTTTATTGAATTGGATTGAATTGAATTGCATTGAATTGAATTTAATTGTATTGAATTGAATTTAATTGTATTGAAATGAATTGAACTGAATTGAATTATTGAATTGAATTGACTTGAAATGAATTTTATTGAATTGAACTGAATTGAATTGAGTTGCATTGAATTGAACTGAGTTGCATTGAATTGAGTTGAATTAATGGAATTGATTTGAATTGAATTTTATTTTTTTTCAAGTATTGTTCTTTATTGAATAATGATTTGAATTGCACTGAATTTAATTGAATTCAATTGAAATGAACTGAACTGAATTGAAATCAACTGAATTGAATTAAGTTGAATTGATTTGAATTGAATTTTATTGGTGTGAATTGAAAGGAATTGAGTTGAATTGAATTAATTGAATTGATTTGAATTGAATTTTATTGAATTGAATTGAAACGAATTGCATTGAATTGAATTAAATTGAACTGAATTGAATTAAATTGAATTGGTGTGAATTGAATTGTATTGGACTGACTATATATACATATTTAGATTACATTAGATTGTATTGGATTGAATATTTTTTTAATTTCAAATTCATATATAAACTAATATTAGAAATGGAATATTTAACTTTAAATGTGAGGCCGGTTCACAGACATGAAATTTTCGGTTTTTCGGATATTTTTATAATTTAAACCCTGCAAACGGTTGATGATGTTAAACCGATTTCACCAGTATTGAACGCCCTACTACTGAATAAATCCAAATTTTTGTGGAAGTTGTACGAACCCCACTAGAGTCAGTAAAAGCTAAAACCGGATATTCACCGACCGTTGTGGTGTGTCTTAAATTATTTTTTTGTTCTTCACTGGTTATGGAATCGTAGTTTTCAGCTGAATTTCATGTGGTCTGCGTTACATGAACTTCTTATGGGATAGTGAATTTCAGTTTAATTTGAGTACTGGATTTAAATATAAAGACACTATTGGACCATGAGTTATATGTAACTATAAATAAATAAATATTTTCCCATTACACCCCATGAAGGAATAGGGGTGGGGTGAGCTTCTCACAATCACTAAGCTTTGCGATTTCCAGTCTTCACTCACTGATTGGGACCTACAGTTTTACAACGTTTCCCAACGGTCTGTTGAGAAGCTATTTCATGGCTTAAAACTCGATAGTGTCGCCGTCATTAAGCGAGGTGACCGTCGATGAAAGAAGTGTAATGAGGGCGCAGGGATCGAACCCAAGTTCTCTAGTATAACAGACGCACACTCTAACCGTTGCAGCACCGTCTATATGTAACTATTTAACCCCTTTTTCATAAATTTTCAAATATACTACGTATTTTTGTCAGTGTAGTCTTTGACAATAATACAACGTTTAAGTCCATTTGCGAAAAGACTTCCTTTCAAATGCCTCGCGGCCCACGTTATTTCGCGTAGAAAAACAAAATACATACATACACATGTGTATTCCAAGCAGGGTTGATATAAATGATGCTTTGGTACTTTTCGTATAACCCAAAAGTACATATTTGATACCATCCAAAATATGTTGACCTTGTCATAGTAACTATACCTCATGCGAATACGACTGTGTACAACTGTGTTTGGGGGCATAGACTAATATAGGCATAGATACATTTATTCTCTCAATAAATTAAACGTCATAGGTACGGCGGAAAGTAAACATTGGATCATGGGTTCAATAATACCAGATAGAGGCAATAGTAAACAACGTCCAACAAAGGAACAATAACCGAATTTCGTGTTTTTGTGGCAAACTAGTTGTGTTAAATACAATGCAAATGTATACCAACGATAAAAGTCAACAAAAAAGTGCAAAATTCATTTAAATTTTTCAGTTCTACACCAAAACGACATGAAAAAGTTAAGTGAACATATTTTATAACTCCACCTGGTGTAAGTTAATTTTAAATTTCATTTCTCTCATTTCCACAAACCTCCGACGAAGAGTGGGAAATGAAACGTCAGATTAGAAAACAAGTAGAGAAGAAAAAACGGGCGTAATTGGGCAATCCTAGTAGAAGAGAACCAAAAAAGTCGACGCGATTCACTCAAACGCATTTCTTTCCCGCGTCATAACTTGATGATTTCATACTTTTTACACACTATGTAATTGTTTTTAAATATTTTTGGAATTTGTGTAGTTAGATACAATCATGGGACTGTCCGTGGAGGTGGAAAGTTTCTGATTGCCATTCACTTGGGAGTGGCCAGAAATGATTCCTTCATTGGGCAGTCCAAGCAGCTCACTACTTCCACGCAGTATGTCCTGGGCAATGGCTTTTCGGAAACTTCCGTTAGCTAGCTAGAGTGAGAAGGCGAAACAAATGAGCATCAAATCAGGTTTAGTAGGTGACTGATGTCACTGAAGCTCATCAAACAATCGGGCATATTCTTTTGTCCTTAGAAGGCGGATGAGCCAAACATACGGGCCAACGGCGGATAGAAAGAAGAAAATCCAGGTTCAACATATCGCATCCTGGTCAGCGTCTGATCCATAATGGGCGGCTGCAATCGAATATCCTGGCAGTAGGTAAAATGCAAAAACCCGGTGGACTGGGTTTGCCTCCCGTCACCGTTCATAATGGCAGTGAAAATACAAAAACGAAACAGAAAACATAAACAACCCCTATTTGTTGACGACCCCGGCAAACGTTATAAGGACCACGATTTACGGATATGCACTTGGAATGTAAGAACTCTATATAGATCCGGTGCAAGTATCCAACTGGCAGATGTCCTCGAAAGTTATAAGGCTGACATTACCGCTATCCAGGAAATGCGATGGACAGGACATGGCTGCACAAGAAAAAGAAACTGCGATATATACTACAGTTGCCATGAAAAAAAACATGAATTTGGTTGCGGATTTGTAGTTGGCAAAAGACTGCGACATCTAGTCTCTAGGTTCAATCCTGTGAGTGAACGAATAGCCACAATCCGCATAAAAGCGAAATATTTTTATATTTCTCTAATTTGTGTGCATGCCCCGACAGAAGAGAAAGATGATGATGCCAAAGACATATTCTATGAGCTCCTAGAGGAAACGTATGACCGCTGCCCTGGCCATGACATTAAGATTGTACTAGGAGATTTTAATGCCAAAGTAGGAAGGGAGAATGTGTTTAATCCAACTATTGGCAATTTCAGTCTACATGCTGACAGTTCCGACAACGGTATGAGACTGATTGACTTTGCCGCGGCAAAAAACATGGTCATTAGTGGTACAAGATTTCAGCATAAAGACATCCACAAGGCTACTTGGGTATCCCCTGATCAAAGAACTAAGAACCAAATTGATCACGTGGTAATTGATGGAAGGCACTCATCCAGTGTAATGGACGTACGAGTGATCAGAGGAGCTAACATCGATTCTGATCACTACCTGGTAGCAGCAAAGGTTCGCACAAGATTAAGTAGAGCGAAAATCGTACGAAACCAGACGCAGAGGAAGCTGGACATCGGAAAGCTGCAATTACCAGAGGTAGCCACAGCCTACTCAAGGAAGCTCTCGCAACTTTTGGCACAGAACCCACCCCCTCCCGATGACGATCCTGATGCGCAGTGGAAACCCATTTCCGACTCTATAAAACTGCTGCAACAACCGTACTTGGTTTCGAAAAACCGCTTCGCAATAAACCGTGGTACGATGAAGAGTGTCGCATAGCAAATGACGAAAAGAACGCTGCACGTATGGTAATGCTTCAGTCAATTGCAACGCGAGCTGCAACTGAGCGGTATAGGGAGAAGAGAAAGGAGGTAAACCGTCTCTTTAGGCGTAAGAAACGGCAGTGGAGAAAGCGCGAAAGTAAGAAAATTGAGACATACAGAAGGAAGAACGAAGCCCGAAAATTCTACCAAAAAGTTAAAAACGGAACTAATGGACATGGTTCAGGGCCCCCCTTCTGTAAAGATAAGGACGGAAATCTCATCGCAGATGTGCAGAGCATGTTGGGAATATGGAGAGAGCATTTCTCCGCGCTACTAGTACCTGAGATATCCGATGACGATGGGACAATCGATCACAATATGGACGACGACGTCGATTGCCCCCCTCCTAACCAAGACGAGGTCAGAACAGCTATTGCTCGGCTTAAGAACAACAAAGCCGCAGGAGCCGATGGATTACCGGCGGAGCTGTTTAAGACTGGCGGCGATGAGCTGATAAGGTGCATGCATCAGCTCATTAGCAAAATTTGGTTAGAAGAATGCATGCCCGGCGATTGGAGTCTCAGTGTACTATGTCCCATATTTAAAAAAGGTGACCCGAGTATCTGTGCCAACTCGGGCATATAAGGTTCTATCAAGTATAATGTGCGAAAGACTAAAACCAATTATCGCTGACCTGATTGGACCATACCAGTGTGGCTTTAGGCCTGGAAAATCGACAACTGACCAGATTTTCACGCTACACCAAATCCTGGAGAAGACACACGAAAAACAAATCGACACCTATCATCTATTTATCGATTATAAATCAGCCTTCGATAGTCCGATACGGGAGAAACTCTATGAAGCAATGTCTGAGCTTGGTATTCCTGCAAAACTCATACGCCTTTGCAGGATGACCTTGACGAACACCAAATCCGCAGTGAAAGTTGGTAAGGATCTTACCGAACCTTTCGAAACTAAGCGAGGCCTCACGCAAGGCGACACCCTATCGTGCGATCTCTTTAACATCTTAATGGAGATCATTATGAGAAAAGCTGCAGTCAACATGAATAAAACCATCAGCAGCAAAAGTCACATGCTGCTCGCGTATGCTGATGATATAGATATCATTGGGCGCACAATTAGAGAAGTTACTGCGGTTTTTTCGAGAATTGAGAAGGAGTCAGCAAAAGTGGGTCTGACGGTAAATGAGGACAAGACAAAATTAATAGTTTCAACGAAGAGGGCCTCCACGCGATTAGACCAAAGCGTGAACGTTGATAACCGTTATAACTTCGAGGGAGTGGACGAATTTATATACCTCGGATCTGCCGTGAACAAAAACAACAACATCAGCCTTGAGATCAAGCGGAGAATTGTGCTTGCGAATAGATGTTATTTTGGGCTAAGCAAGCACTTTAGAGATAAAGCCCTCTCTCGAGTAACAAAAGTCCAGCTGTACCAGACTCTCATTCAACCTGTCTTGCTTTATGGCGCAGAATCCTGGGTCCTATCGTAAGCAGACGAAATATCTGTGGGAGTCTTCGAGAGAAAAATACTCCGCAAAATTTATGGCCCTATAGTGCACAACGGCGAGTATCGGCGACGCATGAATCACGAGCTGTATGAGCTTTATCCTGACATTGACATAGTTAAGCGGATCAAGATAACGCGATTGCGCTGGCTAGGCCATGTCAGTAGAATGGATGAAGATGAACCAGCGCGAAGGGTTTTCGAAACCGAACTCGAAGGAAGACGAAAAATAGGAAGACCAAGACTCCGCTGGAGGGATCAGGTTGGCGAATCCCTGCGTACACTTGGTATTGCCAACTGGAGAGATAAAGCGAAAGATCGAACTGGTTGGCGAAATATGTTATCTTCGTTTTGTAAGGTCCCTGACCCCCCGGGGTTGTCCGAGACCGGATAAGTAAGTAAGTAAGATACAATCACAGAAAAAAAAGACGACTGTAAAATTTTAATAAAAAAATTGGTACGTTAAAAATCTCAGCACACAAACATTTTCCATTGGAATACTGGTGAAATTTTGCATCGATTGAAAAATAATATTTTTCCAATAAACAACCTACAAATATGGTAGCTGATATGTGATCTTTTATATCACAGGATTAATATTTTGTTTGAATTTTCGAAATTTTTAATTGAATTGAAAAATTATTTTTTTCTGTGATAACATCATCAGAAAACTACTCGTGTATTGAAATATTCAACGAAGAGAGTAAGAGAGAGAGAGAGAGAGAGCAGAGAAACGATGCGCTCACTACCCAGTAGGACTTGTATACTATACGAATACGCATACGTATAGTATACAAACGCGGCCGGGGTACTGTGCTCATAGGTATACCTTTCTGATATACATTTGTTAAAGAATGGCCGCCTCAGTATATACAAACACAGTCCCATACAAAGTATAGGGAAGTGTATGCAGATGATATCGTGTTCCATCTTCGTGTCTTATATACCACTCGGATTACATTGTTTACTGCTGTGTGTACAATTTCCCCACAAAATAGATTACAAAGTATGGAGAGGAGTATGTATACCTATTCTAGTGGTCATGTTAGATTGTATTTACAAATGTTGATTATTTGATGACTAACTCTTAAGAAAATGTATTTAGAAGTGTGTTCAACCCCCATACTTCTCTATACACAATGTGTATTCTGATGTATGGTCAGCATATGAAAATAAAAAGCGATTTGTGATTCTTTTAAAAACATAAGTACTTTAATGTAAAATAAAAAATATATATAAAAATAAAATAAATAAATATTTTACATATGTATGTATATTATTCATTCTTGACAATTCAGTCGAACAATTCATTCAGTCTAATAATTTTATTATAAAAAGTAAAGTAAATGAAAATATTCCATTTTAATTATTCAGCTTTTGTTTGAATGTTGTAATTAAATTAAATAATAATAAACTTAACAATTCAATTCAGTCTAATAATTTTATTATAAAAAGTACAGCAAATTAAAATATTTCATTTTATCTATTCGATTTTTGTGTGCATGTAGTTTAAATATACATATATAAAGAATAGTAAATAAAATAAATAATTCACTTATGAATTCTTAGCCTAATAAAAATAAAAATGAGACTTAACAATTCAATTCAGTCTAATAATTCAATTTAGTCAATTCAGAAATTAAATTAAAATAAAAATTAACAAATTAAAAATTAAAATTATTCTCTTTTTTTCTGATCATATTTTCTTTTTAAAATTCTATTTTTATACGTTTTAAAACAATTACGTATGTCTTTTATATACATTTCTTTTGTCATGCCTTCTGTTCAAACGGATTCTGAAAAAAAGAATAGTTTTTATACGGATTTTTTAAATCTTTTAGCGTTACTTACGGAGGAATATGGCTTTGTTAAGAGTTTTGTACTCTTTAAATGCATGTTTGTTGCAAATGCCTTCATAATTCATGCTTAGAATAATTTTGTCATTTATTATTCTATTGAAATTTTGTAGCAGCCCCTCTGGGTTTACTATTACTTTAAGTATTTGAGCCTAAAAAAATATATATAATAAAGGAACGAATGTGTACACTCGAAAAGGTTTGCACTTTAAAATATACTCACATTCTTGTCAAAATTTTCTTCTACCGTCTCTAATTGATCAATGGCTGAGGCCGGGGACATCTTTGTATGTTCCACTGGTACATTTTTTTTAATGATTAGATCCAAAGTGCTTTGAATTTTTACCACATCAGCTTTGAGTTGTTGTAAATAAAATTAAATCGATGAGTTAATTAACATAACATCAAAATTTTGCAAACGTAACTTACCTTGAAGTTTAATTTGTCGGGTCTCAATTCGGTTAATTGTTTCTTCTAAGCGTTGAATAATCGCTACACTCTCCGCGCTTTCAACATAATATTTTTTTTGCCCAAGGTTGGTCCTTGGATTAGCCATGTTACTTAAGTATGAAAATAAAAATTTTAAAATCAAAACAATTGGGATGAGAACGAAATGAAAACAAAACGGTCTTCTAAAGGGAGTTAAATATATACATATGTACAATATCTCATCTCTTGAAAATATTGTCTCAATAATATCTTCCAACACACATCCCTCACATATCCCTAAATCTAATCCACATCGAAGAGGAGCATCAAAAAAATCTTTAAGGTTCTTTAAAACATTACCTTTTATAAACAATTTTCCATCCTGCTCTGAAAATTTTTTAATAATAAAAATTTGCTTATTTGTTAATGAAAAAATATTATTTGGGTTTTTTGTAGAAAACATAAACCCTTTTGAATAATATTTTGAAACTATACCATTTTTAAATCTTTCTGTACAATTCTTTTCAGGCTCTTTAAAGTAACGAGTATTGGAGTAAAATTGTTTTTGAATTTGCTCTAAAATTTTGGAAGGTTTCTTAACTTTTTTGTTTAAATGCTGTAAGAAATTTCCAAATTTGTAGGCTGAGAAACTTTGTAAATTTCCAACCTCACTTACACATTGAACAATGTGAAGAATGCTGTGGGTATTGTAGGTGACATTACTGGGGCCGTACAGATCGGGATAGATTTCTACAAAATCTTTTAACATTTCTTCAGCTGTGTCTACATAATTAAGGTAATTTTGGGAAAGTAGCGCTTTATATGAACATGACAATAATAGAAAGTGGTAGTAGAAGTCTTCATTAAGTATATGTTTTAGAGCAACTATGCCTGTATAAAGTAAAAACTGCCTAAACTCTACTGCCTTCCACCGTGGTAGATCTTTCAAATCTCTCGGTCTGCGTACAAACTCTATAGGGATATATGGGACCATTTACAACAATCTTTCAGATATGAGGTCTAGGTCACTTGTGTTTAATTTAAAAGTTGTAGTGTCTTTTTTGACTAAACAAGTAAGTAACTTTTTGCAAACCCCAAGATCTAAAAGATGCATTGGGTCTAAAGGAAACTGTTTAATCATGTCGATATTTAGAGTCTCTAATGAGGAGTGACTTTCTTTAAAATAATCCTTATGGAAATTAATATGAACTCTATTTCTAAAACATTTAGAGCAGCCACTAAATGATGTGTGGCCTACGATTCCACAGAGGAAAGATCTGGCAGGTGTGTCACATATGAATGCCCTTACTTTTACTTGTATACATTTATCTTTGAACTGATACCCATACTGATGGAGTTGTGACATTTCATACACAAAGTCATGAAGATATTGGTCTACATTATTAGGCTTTTCATTGCCTAAATACACTCCTATAACAAAAGCTTGGGATGTTGGAATATTTACCCATTGTCCTAGAATAGACCACAAGCATGTTCTTGAGCTTTTAAAAAGCGGAAGGCCATCTACACCAATATCAAGTAAAAGCTCGTCTGCATCCCCCATTCTGCACATAATAACCTCTATATTTGCCTTGACACCAAAGTGAACATATGTTCTCGGGCTAACACTTCTTGTCACAAGTTTATTTTTAGGGGGCCCTAGCAATCCTTTTAATGACGTGGGAACATTTAAGTTCTCCGACTTAAGTATTTTTAATAGTTGATCGCAACAATCTCTGGAAGGATTATACTTATTGTACCAAGTAACTAATTTCTTCTTTAGTGGAACTTTATTGCTACCGACGACTATTTCTTTTTCCCCTATTTCTCCTTCCTCTATTTCTCCTTCTAAAACAACACCTTCCTGAACTTCTAAGCCTCCTAAGCTGTCCCCTATTAGAAAACTTTGTTGCTTTTCCTTGAGACGTTGCGACGCAAGCCTACGAAGATTTCTCTTGGAGAAACCTCTAATCATTTTGACACTATTATTTCTACTAGTCTTTCTATATAATAATATGTATATATATACATAAATAAAACTATACAAATTTCATATATGTACTTGCCTTTTTTTGAAGTTTTTGTGTATTTTTATGTATTGAAATTATTATTAATTTTCACTTTCTGTATTTTTATTAAATGTTTGCCGCTTTTTTCTTTAGTTTGACGCTTTTGCTTATCACTTTTTTCTCCGCTTCAATGTCACGTGTTCACGATCACAATTCGCTTTGATAAATGACCCACAAAAGACAAAGAAACAATAAAACAAACGCACACCACAAAAATATACGAATGGTTGTGTCACCCGCGAACGCATGGTGGTGGCACCCACGAACGCAATTTGGTCAGTTTCGTTTCATTACGACGTTTCTTTATACAAAGTATGCGAAGATGTATGGAGTTGATTTTTGATTCTCATATACAACCCCTTTATACTTTCCGAAGTGTTCGGAAAAATTTTTCAAAAGTCCTACTGTGTAGTTTTCTATGTTGGCATTCCACTCCATGAGTAAATTTTCTTCTCTATACCATAGTTGCTTTATGGGTTTCGTCTAGATGTTACAAATAAGTAAAGTGAATTACTTGTTTGATTTAAATCACAGACTTTTCATTCATGAGCATGAGGTTGGTCGATAACTTCTTATCTGGCTAACGAATATGAAAAAATACATCTTCGATTACATTCTTATTTGGTATAAAGAGGGTAAACCGATAATAAACATCGACGATAGCTGGGGTTCATGATCATGAATAACAAGTCTGTAGTTCGTTTATGAAAGCAGTTGTACTTATTATGTATAGCGGACAACTTCTTGGTCTAAAATAGGAATGGTATTGATGTTGTTACTTAAAAATGTTTTCATAATATTTTTCGATTTCATCAGCCAGATAAAAATTTATCGATTAAAATGCCCGACCTTGTCCAACAATATATCAACTTCCAAGACTGTGTTCGTTTATCCTAGATTTCAAATTCAACTTCGATTACATTATTATTTGGCATAAAGAGGGGCGGTAAACCGACAATAAACATCGACGACAGCTGATGTTCATGCTCATGAATGACATGTCTGTGGTTCTCTTATGTAAGCAGTTGTACTTATCATGTATAGCGGGTAAACATGGTCAATCATTAGAATAATTTATTATTTGATATTCTTGGTACAAAATAGGAATGGTATTGATGTTGTTACTTAAAATGTTTTGATAATATCATCGTCATGCTCGTCCTTGGTCAACAACACCACAACTCCCAAGACTGTGCTCGTTTATCTCAGATTTCAAATCTGCCTCCTTAGCGATATTGTGGGAAATATATCTGTGGTCACAAGTCATAACAGCCTAAGTCGATTCTAAAAAATTTCAGAGAGAGCAGTTTAAAGTTTAATATCTTTACTGGAAATCAGCAATCGGAGTTTTTGTGATAACTTTGTTACAGATAACAAGGAAACGAATTCTTTTACTTACTTCTTAACAAAAAAGAGTTGCTTCTTTAAGCACGGTGACGTCTCAACATTTTTTTTTTA
The DNA here is from genome assembly GCA_963931995.1 of Phaonia tiefii. NCBI lineage: Eukaryota > Metazoa > Arthropoda > Insecta > Diptera > Muscidae > Phaonia > Phaonia tiefii. Next base: position 69,645,990 of record OZ008370.1, read on the forward strand.
ATCTTGTCCTAACTCGAGTTAGGCTGTTATGGTTTGTGACGCAGATATTGTGGGAATTCTGGGATTGTTATGTAGCGAATATCATTTCAGAAATTGTTATTAAAAACAGTTATTTTGACCGCTTGATTTTCAGTGAAACTTTACGAAACTCCTTACAAGACCTCGACAAACATAGAAAATATAGTAGTCAACCTTGATTTTCTGCTACGAAAAAATATAGGTGGTAATAACTGTTTCGCGCAAACGAACTTAGTACCTGAATTTAGAACGACAATGTACCTATTAACATGATTTTTTAGTACTTTTTAGGAAATTACACGTATCATCCCTGTTCGAAAGCATTGTAAACCAGCATGAGTGAAACTTGTTTCGGAGTTTTCGCAATTACTTGAAACACTTAAAACCTGTCACACACAGCATATTCCAACATCCAACACAGACAACCAGAACAATCCTGTCCCGATAGTTGTGATATGTTGTATAGTGGCAACACGTTCACGTCTGAGGAGTAGGTACCACTACCTGGCATTTACCTGCCATTTCGTACTGGAGATACTTGTTTCGTCGCATGACGCGTTTGTCTCCAGAGCGATAGATTGTTGTTTGGGCGTAGGATGTTTTCGAAAAGTTGGTTAACCACATGTGGAACTGGCCTCAAATATGATGAGTAGGTTGTAAACGCTATTTGGTTTAGAGGAAGTGGGTTTTTGCTATTAAGAGCAAAAATTCGTCTTTATGAGATAACATTGTGGTGGTATTCACAATTACTTCCCACAGTGGGGGATATCTCGAAAATAATTCAGTCGTTTCTAAACGAGTGGTCTGATCAAGACGAAATATCACACGGTAATAGATGTTGTGTTGTGCAATAGAAATTGATATATTGAAGCTTTATAGAGTCCACCGGAGCCGCACAAATGGAGACCCAAAATTTTAAACCAAAAAATATGGTGGCATGTTTAGTTTTGCTTTTATTGTTCTCGAGATATTTGGGAAATATTTTTGGTTTCAAAATTGTTCGTTGTTTTTTTATCAGTTAGTTGAGATATCTTGGCTACATTAAATCAATATGAATTTTAGAAATAGTGTTATTTTAACAAAAGTATTTGTTGTAAAATAAGACAAACCCTCTTGCAGTTGATTGCTTCTTGAGAAAATGAGTTGAATTTAAGGCATTTGAAACATACCCAAATGTAGATTTATTTTATGGATACCAGAGATTCCTATCTTTCCAGCTTTCTCCAGAGCCCTTGAAATTTGGTCGATTTTAAAAACAAAAATTCTATTTGGCGAAAAAAATCTCGACATGCTAAGCTGCCTCGCGATTTGTATAACCTAATTCTAATATCTGCATGTGTTTGAGCAAAGCACGTTGAAAAGCTAAGCTACCTAAAAATATATGTGGAAATTTCCTAAAATTTTCTGAAAAATCCCATTTTTGGGGATTTTGGTGTTTCTTTTTGAGGTCTGGGATTGTGTTGTGACGAATTTTTAAAAAATTGCTTTGAATCTACATTATATTTGGCAATCTGTCAAATTCCGTTGCTATATCTCATTTCTTTTAAATATTTTTTTTAGTACTTAAACATTAGTGAATTCTGAGAATCTTGAACGAAAGCTTTCTTTCGTGTTCGAGAAAATAGAATGTTGATTTGGGTTTCACAATCTTGTCCTTTCAAGCCGAATGAAAACATAAAACTATTCAGTACAAATTTTGGTTTCTCTATTTCGAATGTGCTGTCACTTACGAAAATGTCGACTTACATAAACCCAATTTAAGTCGAATGTGAGTGACGGATTTTCTTTCGCTTAGCTTTTCGTTCGAGATAGAGAAACAGGCTATTAGATTTATTATTATTCTAGTGAATCGGTAAAATACTAGCTTCTCAAAATACCGTTCAGAACCGGTGTAAAACTTAAGGTACCAATCACTGTGTGAAAACTCGAAAGCTCAGTGATTGTCAGAAGCTCTCATCTATCCCTTCATGAGATGTAATGGGAAACCATCATGGTACTTCCCATACTTAGATACAGAAGTTGGACGGCACACCAATGGTTTATTGTAATAATCCCGCAAAATACTATCGATCTGAATTTATTATTAGCCTATGTATATATTTCGTCCAGCGAGTCACATACTGTAAAATGGCGATTTTCCTACACCCATTAAGGTACCCCCAATTAGAAAGTTGTGCCGATATCTGGTCGGTCGCCCCGATAGCTTCCGTAAACTACAACCTTGCACTAATACCTTGTACAATCTAAAACAATCAGACTAATAGTTTTGAAGTTCTGATGTTACTATTACCACAGTTTTTTGCAATCGGCCCCACTGTGCATAGTTTCATATTTGATTCGATTGTGACAACTGAATCTTCAATTGTATTCGTTCTGTCCACTTTTTAAAAGATAGAATAATGTGAACAAGACGGTCCTGGTTGCAACAACCCCAAATGAGACACCAATTTAGGTGCAACAACCGTATTTGGCATCAATTCGGTTGAAACTATCGAATTTTTTCTATCAATTGGGTCGCAAAAATCGAATTTGACTTGGAGTCGGATGCATCGACTGAATTTGGGGTTAACTCGGTTGCAGTCATCGAATTTCTTATGAATTCTATTGGTACAATCGAATTCATATTAAATTAGGTGACCACAACATAATTCTATATATTTCAAATCAGGCGTAAATATAATAAATAATAAAATATTTTGTATTTTGAATATTTGAGCTTACAGTATATCAGGTCCATGCAAATAAAACAAAAGTTTTTATTTCATGATTGTCCAAATGTTTCGTCAATTTTTTGTTGACATCTTCAAGGGCGAAATTCTTTATTAGTTTTATTAAATATAAATAAAATTTTTCAAATAATTACAATATAAAAACTGACTTCACAAACTAATCCCTAATATCACAGAATTCTATTGAATTCAAAATTCTATTCTGTGATTTTATAAAAACAATTGGTTTTTTGAGGTTATTAACTAAGGAATGTAAAAATATTGTAATTATTAGTGGTCTTCACGAAAGCTCGAAAGAACCTCGTAAACTCGAAAACATCGTAAACTTGCACAGCAAAGTTACTTGCGACTTGCTCAAAAGTGGAAAGTTTTCGAGGCAAATTTGCTGCGCAAACGTGGGATGGAGAAACTTGTACACTTTTGACATTTCGTTGTCATCTGACAAGGATGGATAAATAAGAGGATAGCACTAGAATAGTAGAAAAAGTACACATACATAATACATGCAATTGCTACTGCTACCACCTTATGTATCCATCTTGGTCAGCTGATATGGTTTTGAGCACAACTACGCTGAGCAACTTTACCTGGTGCCTCATGCAACGGTGCGAGGGAAACTTGCGCTGAGCAAAAGTTCTCGGCTTTCACGTTTGCATGAATGCCGCTATTGTGTTTGCGTTAAAATGTTCACATTTATCAGCCTGTGGTACAAGTAGCTGCCTACAGATGTGGAGTTTTTCATGATTGGTCTTTATATAGAACGGTTTAGAACCAAAATCGATAGACACAACACTTCAGAATTGGTGCGGTGACCCATGATGACCGCGACTTCGGAAGTGGTATGTAAAATTATTTTGTAAGAAGATTTCCCCATATTGAGTGAATTTGTTATTCCCATTTTAATTATTGATGAGAATACAGGAAAATAAAGCATTAATAATAATTCTCACCAAATAGGTTTTTTAAAGAAAAGTTTCAAACTTCAGTTGTGACACCGTCTAAATTCGGTTGTGATACTTATGGCCAAATTCTTTTTGTCATTCGTTAACCATTAGTAAACAAAAATGATAACCATTGTTTAACTAGTACTTCATATTTTCAGTGTACGGTTTAACTAAACCACATAACAAGACAAATGTATGGCACCCCTATACAAATTTTTATGTGGTATTGGCAGCACTGCTAAAACATATGTTTTCTATTTACTTTGCCTTAGTCATTTTATTAAAAATGGATACAATAAATGCGCGGTCGGCAAATTTTTCTGAAGTAGATGTTGAATTGTTAAAAAAATTAGTGGAAAAAAACAAAAACATTATTGAAAACAAGAAAACAGGCAATGTTACTTCAAAACAAAAAGTGAAAGTTTAGCAGTGAAAGTGTATCACAGCGCAGTGCGAAAGTATTAAGAACAAAATATTACAATTTAAAAAAGAATATGAAGAAACGAGCTGCTGAAGAAAAGAGGAGCACTTATGCCACCGGCGGCGGGCCACCATTGAAAGAGCCCATGTCTCATTGTGACCTTAAGCTCAAAGCAATTTTGCATGACGCACAGGTCTCCGGTCTGGAAGCAGTGTACGATTCCGACTTTATCATTGAAAAAAGTGAGTTTGATGTGGCGTGAAGCGAACATTGTTTTGATAGGATTTATACTTTTAGGTAATATGCTCGGACAGAATGCCGGAAAAGAGAATAATGTTTCATCATATATCGAAATGGAACAACTGGAAAGTCCGTCCTGCAGTTGGCAGAACTATCATCCTGGAACGTTGAAGAAGCCAATAAATGAAAAATTAAATAACAGTCCATACAGAAAAGCAAAGAACGTGACATCTTGGTCGAAACTAGCCGACGTGAAGGCAAAGTGGTGCGAAGAAAAGGCTAAGAGAGAAATATAACTTATGGAAGAAGAGTATCAGTCGCGGCTTTCCTTTTGGGAGAAGAAAAAGTTGTTAGAGAAGAAAGAGTATGAACTACGAATGAAACTAATGCTGGAAAAACACGAAAAAGATATGCAGAAAGAAAATCGATTTTAAGTACATAATAGTTTGCATACAGAAAGTGATCTCAGGGTACTAGTACAAAACTGTATACTGCTATAAGTAGTATTGAACTGCAATACACAATTATTTATGTATAAAATACATATATAGTAATTCATTTATTGTTGTTTATTTGTATGTTTGCGAATGTGAATTTTTTATCGCAGTTAATTTAATAAAAGGTCGTTTTATTACATTGAAGCAAAATATTTATCAATTAAATTCATTCTTGTGGCATTGTGAGGCACCCTTAAGACTTCACTTACAGCTTCGTCTATGTGTGGATCAAGTATTGGTGCTTCCACCTCTCTATTGTTGAACGAATTCCTCTATCATACGAATTCCTAGAGATAGCATTGGAAATCTACGTTTCCATACTCCATATGACCGCTCAACGCAAATTTCTTGTCCTTATATGGGATTCGTTAAAAAGGTTTTCAGATACTGTACTGGTTCTTAACAAGGGTGTATTTACGAAATTAGAATTTGCATAACCACTGTCTGCTATGACAAGACTTTTACCAAATTCTTTAGACTCCAAACGGTAACAAATGCGTGAGTTACGGAAAATTGTGGCATCATGTGTCGAGCCTGGCCAACGTGCCACAATATCTTGAATTTTAAGCTCACTATCACATAATGTTTGAACATTTATTGAAAAAAATCCTTTTCTGTTGCGATACAGGTCAGCATTGTCACCACCTAAATTATTTAGCGAATTAAAACATATCAATTTAAAACTTTTATTATAAAATCTAACCAGGAGAATGTATCTTTATGTGAGTGCAGTCCATAGCCGCAATAACAGCTGGAAACTTGGCTAGTTGTAAAAATTTAGATTTAACTTTATTCAGCTCATCTCTATTCTTTGGAAAATTTATATATTCATCTCGGAGAAGTGCTATATGATGTGAGACTACATTAATAACCCTAGATACCGTAGGTTGTGAAACACCAAAGAGATCTCCATTCATTCGCTGCATGCAGCCTGTGGCATAATACCGTAGAGTCATCAGAAATATTTGCTCGGGCAACACAGATTTATTCCTGTAAATATCTGAATTGAAACTTTTTATATCCAATGTTTGCGACTGTTTTTACCATTTCGTTTTGCTCTGAATTCTTGGTCTAATACATTCTAGCACTTGCCACGCCACTTCCTTACTGAGTCGAAACCGTTCCCGAAAATCTTTGGAGTCGTACATTTGGAAAAAATTCGGGCGATTTTGAATTTTATGTTGGCGACGATTCACAACAATAGTCCAAATATTGTCAATATCGGCGTCACTCTCAATATCGGACTCAAAATTTTCAATTTCGCTAGACATATTTAGATTTTTTTTTGCCCAAATCAAATTTGTATAATTTATTAACATCAGCTGTTATCTGACTAATTGCTAACCAATGGCGTTTGGTGGTTTAACTAATGGTTGTGATGTGAATAAAAATATTCGATGTGAATAAAAATACATTAGTTAAGCGCTTGTCATTAGGTAACAAACGACTGTGTATTTGCGCCTTAAAGGAACAAAATTGTACAACAAAGGCACGTTTGAAATTCTGGCTTTTAATTAAACTAATGATCATACTGAGTTTTATTATTTGCAATCATTTATTAGGGCTGTTGTTTTATTCCATTAAGCTATTGCCGATTATGACTTCAAAACAACGATCCACACTTAATACTACGAACTGTGGCAACATTTGCTGCAATGGATGAAAAAATGTGCTATACGGCAACACGTTTGTAGCCAGTGGTAACAAATATATGATAGTAGCAGCAGGTGTTGTTGTAGGCAGCAACAACGGGTATTTCGTTTTTGCTCATTCGTTTCAGTTGTCAAGTTCTACGCAAATACAATAATTCAACAAAGTACAAAACAGAATAAAGGGTTTTTCAATAAGAGCGCTACAAAAGTTTTTTTTTTTAAATAAAACAAACCCGGTTTTAGATACCAATGCAATTCTTTATTCCTGTGAAAGTACGTTCGATGCCATTATGTATGGAACTCGATTTCTTTTACATGGCCACCACCGGCACGCTTGCAGAAGTCCGGACGCTGAACCCAATTCTCGACGGTTTTCAAGCATAAATCGGCCGATACGAAGTTCATCAATCGTCGCTGGCTTGTTGACATAGACCATAGACTTGACGTAGCCCCACAGGAAATAATCTAACGACGTCGAATCGCTCGACCGAGGCGGCCAATCGACTGGGCCATTTCGTGAGATAACACGTTCACCAAACTTGGTTTCCAATAAATTGATTGTGGCATTCGCTGTGTGGCTTGTGGCGCTGTCCTGTTGGAACCACATGTCCTCGAAGTCCATATTATCCAATTGGGGCCAAAAATGTTCGGTTATCATTGAACGGTAGCGATTCGCATTCACATGAATGTGCCGGTCTTGACCATCACGGAAGAAGTACGGCCCAATGACGCCGCCGGCCCATAAACCGCACCAAACCGTAATTTTTTCGGGATGCAATGATGACTCATAGATTACGTGTGGATTGCTGTCTGACCAATAACGCATATTTTGCTTATTGACGAAGCCATTCAGCCAGAAATGAGCCTCATCGCTGAAGATGATTTTCCGATGAAAATCCGAATCATTTTCAAGTTGTTGCTCAGCCCAATTCACGAACATACGACGCTTATGGTGGTCAAGCGGCTTCAGTTCTTGCGTCAATTTGATCTTGTAAGGATGTAGGCCAAGATCTTTTCGCTAAATTCGCCACAACGACGTCACAGAGATGCCCAACGCTTGAGAACAACGTATGAGAGACACATTTGGGCTTTCTTGAACTGAAACCTCAGCGGCAGCAATATTCTCGACACTACGGGCACTTCTATGTCACACTGGCACGGGAACATTTTGTACTGTGCCTGTGGATTCAAATTTTCCAGTAGACGCTCAATTGTTGATCTGGTAGAACGATTATGACGACCATAAATTGGACGTAGCGCTCTTAAAGTTGAGGCCACTGACTCCAAATTTCGGTAGTAAATTTTAATAATTTCGACTCGTTGTTGGCTCGTATATCTTTCCATGATGAAATGGCAAACCTTACTGAAGAGAAATGTCAAAAGAACGGGAAAAATATGGCGTCGTTTGCTGTCCCTATCGATTTACTTTTGTAGCGTCTCTGTTGAAAACCCCTTTACATATGAGATTGACAAGGGAAACGAAAAATGACATGGTAAAAATTAAATCACCTATTCATGCGACTTTACTTGATAGATAATTCTACCATGGTCAAATATTTATAATATTTACCGGTCGATGTTGTAAGACATTAATTTAAGTTTTATTTTCAATAGAAAATAAAAATGGATCTTTAAAATTTAAAGATATAAAAAAATACGTAGTTTCCCATTATCAAAATAATTTAAGAGAACCATATCATTTTTAAGTATTTCTGCAAATTTATGTTTTTGAGTTTTGCCTTCTTGGTCCCTATCCACACACGGAGACTTTTGTCGCCGAAACTTATCGGATTCTCTTTTGAAGTCGCTTGTAGCATCCGCACAGGGCAACTTTTGTCTCGGCGACTAGTCACGATTATTGTTTTCGTGTTTGCTTCTTCTGACATTCTTACATTTTTCTTTGTTTACACTTTAGTGTTGTGTAAATTATTGCTCCGAATATTATAGAGGCAGGGATTTTGTTCCACTAAAATAATCAACTTTTCAATATTTTCTTGCTTCCACTTTGCCTTTTTAATAATTTCCTTTAATTTTAAAACAATAACATCTGAAATTTTTTAGCGCTGTAAAATACTACGAATGATGAATAAAACATAACGTCAAAAGTATATGCAGCTAACTTAACTTAAGAATAACACCAAAGTGTGTCGCCGAGTACATCTTAACTCCCTCTCTCACAAACTCGTGTCACCGGCGACAAAAGTCTCCGTGTGTGGATAGGGACCTGGTAACATTTTCACCCCCAAGGAATGATAACTGTTGAACTTTTTTGAGATTTGAGACATTGTCATTTCTGTTGTCGGAAGTCAAGTGGGAAATTGAAATGATGCTTAGTTCCTTAGAGCAAAAAAACACTCTTTATTGATATCTTTATTATATTCTTGCGTTGGGTCACCCTTTGAAAACAGAATTGCCAGCAGACAAAGAAATTTAAAAAATTTTAATTCAAAACAATGTATCAAATGCAAGCGGTGTCCATTCCACAGCCGATCGACTTGGTAGTTGGAGTAGGGGTGCTGGTCTGGATCGGGATAGGCTTGAAAACCGCGGGATCGTGGTCAGTACTAGTCAGGATTAAAACGATAATATCGATCTCCCCGAAGATACCTTCATTCAAAAAAAATGTAATTTAAAGAAGCGTTAGTATTATGTTGCACTACTTTTAAATCCTCCATTTAGAGAATTAACAGTATGGGTTTAGTTAGTACACCATTTGATGCTATTCAAGACGATTCTGTGGAAAACACAAAGTTCGAGAACGCGGATGTCAATATTCTCGAAACAAAGATATCTTTTTCAGAGTTCTAAGACCAATTAAGTCAAGAAAACGATGATGTAGAACAACAAATTAATAATCACATACAACACACTTTAACGATTAATATACCCTTTCTAATTTTCTGTGGAAACTCCTGACATCTTAATCGTCTTCAAAACCTAGAAGAAGAAGCACTAGCACTTTATACTTGTAAGAAATATAAAATATGCTTTAATTACTTATAATTCGAATAATATGTATAATAAAATCACAACAAATAAAATGCTGACTAAAAAATTCTTTAAAAATTTAGAAATTTTTCGGGACAGGGTAGACAATTTTGATTTCGGATTCAATATGTTATCCCGTGCGCATCTCTAAGTTGGAGTACTCTCTACGAATAGAATGTAATGCAATAATAACCTTTAAGTGACTGGAAGAGAGATATTTATGGAAGTTTGATTGACGCTAATGAATTTGGAATTATGTTTCATTAATGATAGTGTCTTTTAAATTACGGTTCATGCTTGTTTTGCCATTTAAAAAAATTACTTTCTAAGAACTCCAACAAGGTCCTCTAGAGCATAATATGCGAAAGACTAAAGCCGTTTGTTGAACACCTAATTGGACCTTAGCAGTGTGGCTTTAGGCCTGGAAAGTCGACTATCGACCAGATATTCACATTACGACAAATCCTGTGAGAAGTTACTGCAGTATTTTCGAGAATTAAGAAGAAATCAGCAAAAGTGTGTTTGGCAGTAAACGAGGACAAGACAAAACTAATGGTTTCGACAAGCAGAACATCCATCCGATTGGATGAAACGCTGAACGGTGATAACCGTTTTAATTTCGAAGTAATAGACGAATTTATTTACCTTGGATCTGCCGTGAACAGAAGCAATAACGTCAGCCCGGAAATCAAACGGAAGCAATAACGTCTGCTTGGAATGCAAACAGGTGTTATTTCGTGCTAAGCGAACAATTCAGAGATGTCGAGAAACGAAGATCCAATTGTATCAGACTCTATACAACCTGTCTTGCTTTATCACGCAGTATCCTGGGTCGCATGTGGATGAAACATCACTGGGAGTCTTCGAGTGGAAAATTCTCCGAAAAATATATGGTTCGACGACGGATGAACCACTAGCTCTATACTCTGTTTCCCGACATCGACGAAGTAATTTAGTAATATTATCTATTTATTAGAGTCTAGCACAACAAGAATGAATCTTATCAATTACTGTACTAGTGGTAAAAGGAGCAGTTGCACGAGAGTGTAATTGAATATAGTAGATTTCAAAAGTTTTAATAAATATATACAAACATGTTTAATATTTAATATTTTGATTATAATAACTATACTTAAAACTAGTTTGAATAATTACTTTAAATGATTGATTAGCTCCTTTTTACATTTGATTGCGTTGCTTATACATTGTATATGGGATGGTAAATTGTTCCAAAGACGTGTGGCAGATATGAAAAATTGACTCTCGGAAATTAAAAATTCGAAAATTTTCTGTGTGATTATTTTTCCACGATCGGCCAAATTGTTTTCTCTCAAATAAGTAATTGGGTTCGCCGGTATAAACTATGTATTTTGTCAAAGAGTAAAATTGCCTTGAACTTAAGGACGTTGTGAAATGTCAAATTATATATCTGATACGAATAAGTTGATATTCTATAATTTCCTTTTTTATTATATACTAGCTGAATCGGCAGACTTCGGCCTGCCGACAAAACGTATTCAATGATGTCATGGCCATAAATGAATTCACACATTTTATATAGGAAAACACATCATCCCAAAAGTGTGCGTAAAACAGAAATGCGTAGATATTTTTCGATTTTTTTTGGAACAAAGTTATGGGCTAAATGAAAAAAATTAAACACCTTTTTTTATCAACTTTATTACATCCCAGTATTATCAACTATATTGGGTACTTTTGCTTTGGTTTGTGTCTAGACTAAAATATGGAGGGAAAATTCTTGTTTAATGGGAAGTTTCTAGGAGGAGCGCCTGTAATCAATCTCTATCTATAGTATACCTATACATATATAAGTATATAGCTGGACCCGGCAAACTTCGTTTTGCCTTCAAAGTTTTTGTAATGCCCAAGGGTCAACAATATTATTTTGTTGCATTATATTTGCAGTAAATGAATATATCTGCTGGCGTTCCGACACGGCATAATGCCACGTTTAGTTGACAATGTTTAGATTTCGATTGTGTGCTGATTTGTCTAAAATGCTTCTCATTATACTATAATAGCTGTACCCGTTGTGCTTCGCTACCCCTGAATTGTAGTTTTAATGAATCACAATTTTGTTATTTTTTTCTATTGATTCAAGTGCTCTAGGATATACAATATGTCTGGTTTTGCCATCTGGTGTAAATGTCTATTAGTCGGAAGGTTAACCTACACTTGAACATGCAACATATATTGTCCGTGTGAAAACACGGATTTGTCAAATTTAAGCGACTGCCTCATCGCAAATGGCAACAGAATCGGAAACTGGAATCTTTCGAAATCGATGGGCATGTCTGTAGATATCATGGGAATGCGTGGAATCAGTACATCAGTTCGTTTATAATTTCCAGTGATTATAGTAGCCTCTATAAGATTATTCTGAATTTTTTTTTAAAAAATGCATTTTTGGGATTACGATATTAAGGATGCTCTCGAAACTAACCTCAATGATGTCCATATTCATTCGTACATGTGGTCACTTTCTTAACTTCATAGTCTTTTATTGGATTTCCCCAAAAAATAATTTGCATCATATCAGTAGTATATGTACCGAACCTCACATTCCTACACTGTATCAAACAATTGTCCGTACACCCGGCAGTTGTGAACATATTTCAATGTATCTCAAACGATATATGGCCGATATGATTCAAATATTTTTTTTTAAGTTAGAAGCATTGAACTTTAAAAGAATGATTTAAATCGAATCGGCCATATATTTGTTGAGATACATTGAAATATGTTGCCAAGTGCCTGGTTTACGGACAATTGTTTGTTTGATATATATCAAATATTGACGCGTGTGAGCAGCACCTCGCCCTTTTTGCCAACTTGCTTCCAAATAGCCTGTTCGTATATGTAGGCCAACTGTAACATACTGTGAAATTTTCAGGACGATCAAACTATTATTATGACTGCTATAAAGGTTTATTTTAAAAGGGGCCTGGTACATCCCACTACCACTCTGGCTGTAATTCATGATGTGTCAACAACATATATACCAAATCTCATCTTCATGCCTCTGATAGTTCAGGAAATATAGCCATTTTAAATTCCAAATGGTATGGGCGGTGCCACGCTGCTTTATCCAATCACTACCAAGTATAACCATGGACTATTAGTAGATCATCAGTACCACATTGTGAAATTTTCATAACAATCGGTACATTAGAAAAGCCGTCAGTGCGATTTTTGAAAAGGGGGCGTGACACCGCCTACTTACAGCCTGGCTGTAATTCATACTGTACCAACAACATATACACAAAATCTCATCTTCTTACCTCTGATAGTTCATGAGATACAACCATTTTAAATTTCAAGTTGTATGGGCGGTGCCACGCCCCTTTATCCAAACATTTCCAAATATATTGCCAAGGATTGTCAGCAGGTCATCAGTACCGCATTGTGAAATTTTCATAACAATCGGTATATTACAAAAGCCGTCAGAGCGATTTTTGAAAAGGGGACGTGGCACGGCCTGGGTTGCCCTTATCATTAAGGAGTATGAAAAATAGATGCTGGGTGATTCTCAGACCTACCCGATATGCACACAAAATTTCATAAATATCGGTCCAGCCGTTTCGGAGGTGTAAGGTAACTAACATTGTGACACGAGAATTTTCTATATATACAGACAGATATATCTGGCAATATTATTATAAGTAACTTTCAACTTCTGATAATCAGTACTGTCACAATTCTGATATAGTTCACAGCCATACCCAAGAACTGGTATTAAGTAACTTTTTGCAAGTAGCATTCGAATTTGAAAGGGAATTGCTGATTTAACAGCCCATAGATTTCTTAACATACCATAAACTTTTCCCACTGTCACATTGATGTGATTAGTCCATGACAGTTGACCATTGAATGTTACACCAAGATTAACCGCAGTCTGCACAAGCTCAATATGCGAATTATTTACCCGCAGCGTCATTTCAACTGGTAAGACACTTTTCTTTCTTGAAAAGTATATACATTTCGATTTTTGTTTGAGGCCTAAGTGTTTATCCTATTTAAGTCTTCATTTATATTTTCAGTGCAACTACTCGTATTCAAGTTTGCAACATTTGCACTAGCATATAATATAATACTTCTGGGAGATTATTAATATAGTTATATCGTGGGTATACAGGAAATACTGACCAAGTACAGATCACTTCATTCGGAGATAAATGCGATTAAACTTATATTTCATTCAATACATCAGACATTAATTTGATTGTAATTTTTTTTTGGTTCGCTAGTAGAGGGTATAGTTGTCCATTACTTTGTGTTAAAATAATGGATTTAGAGGCGCTCTATTTTCTAAAAAAAACTATTTCATTGAAATAGAACAACTGACCCTTTGTATTTTCATTAGTTTGTAAAAAAATAAAAACATGCACGAAGTGTTTTAATTATTAGATTATTTATTAATATTAACTTAACTTATTTTATAATATACATTTTTAATATTAATCCTCTTCGGAGTCAGAGTATTCTGAATTATTTGGTTTGTTTCCACAGTTGATATTGCACTATTATATAACTGATGTTTTGAAGGAACTCTTATTTGCGGTCAACCTTTTCCATGAATATTTATGGACTGGTACTCGGTATTAAAGTTGAAGGAAAATTTAATTATATTTGGTGCCGCCTTTTCGTATCTCATTTTCTTTATTTTTAACCAATTCACTTTTTTAGCGCTAGTATCTTTACTTCCATTTGTTATCATTTCCTTTGCAATCCTTTTGAAATGTTTATGTTTTAGTTGCTGGACATTGTACGGCTGACTACGCTTGTTTCTTAGAGCGGGGAATGCGAAATATATTTATCCAGATTCGATTGCACTCTGCATTGAGCCAACTTCCATGTTACAGTGACTCTTTTCCATGAATTTGTGTTCGATCCACTCCAAATTAGAAAGAAACCAAAAAGAAACATACAAGACACATACTGATTCCTGTTTTGTCCTGTACATGTATCTGAGAACAGGGATACTTTCTTTACAAAAGAAGGCAAATTGTAAATATAGGAGCAACGTACTCGCAATTTCACAACTTCCTCTCTGTCCATCAACTTCCGTCCAGCAAAAGCAATTTGCTTTATAGAGGTGGTGGTGGTGCAATTTCATAAACCGTAGCATTGTATACGTATAGCTTGCGCCTATAGTATAATTGTGATACGTCTCCACATGGTATTTGTAGCACTGACTCCAGTTGAAATGTGGCACTAACGAATTCAGAATCATTAGATGCTTTTTCTTTATTACAAGCTTTTTCGCTATCTTGTCTTCGAATATGTTCCTTATACTCCTTTTCTAAAGAGGCTTTCGTTGCATTATCACCTTTAGTATAGTTGCATCAAGTCAGACATTGATCTTTTTTAGGATTGAAAAAAGATAAGTTGAATTGTGTACAAAATACCCTTCGGTATATAATTGCACTGACATACGCCAAATTATATTCAATGTTTTCTGTTTTATAAAGATCATACATCTTGGTGATGCTGAAGCTGGGATCTAAATACTGAAGTTTAGACGATTTACGACAATAGTGGCTTTCCATTGTGGGAAACTTTTTTTATGTGATTTTTCACTATCTCTGCCATTTCTGGGCCCGTTTTGTTTTTAGAAGATTTTTCCCCTATTTTATCACAGTTGTTAAAAATTCCAAAGCTTGTTACACTAGCGCACATAGTACCAACAGCCCGTGAGCGGTTTGCAAAAAATACTTTGCAAACTCGAACTTTAACACCATTTTTTTTTGAAATTATAACTTCTTGACTTAGTTTTTCTGACGCCATTTCCAGTTCTTGTTCTTTCTCGTTTTCGTTCAGAACACAATGCACAAGGAGCACAGAAAATCTTTTTGACGATCGTACGAAATAGAATAATAATAGTGGCAAAGTGATTTTCGATCGTCGTCATCGAAGTGTTCCAAGCATTTATATATTTACATGTATGTAGGTACCTCAATTGATGTTGGGATTTTTGCAAGCATTTTCTTTCCTTGTTGAAATGCTTCCTTGTACTCAAAACCATATCAGCTGATCAAGATGGATACATAAGGTGGTAGCAGTAGCAATTGCATGTATTATGTATGTGAACTTTATCTACTGTTCTAGTGCTATCACCTTATTTATCCATCCTAGTCAGATGACAACGAGATGTCAAAAGTTTACACGTTTCTCCATCCCACGTTTGCGCAGCAAATTTGCCTCGAAAACTTTCCACTTTTGAGCAAGTCGCTTTGTATGGGAAATTTCTTTGTTTTGACGTTTGCTGTGCAAGTTTACGATGTTTTCGAGTTTACGAGGTTCTTTCGAGCTTTCATGAAGACCACTAATAATTGCTAAGAAAAGTGAACAACGCTTTCAAAACACGTGTAATGCTACGTAAAAGTTAGGTTATGCTAAAATGTAGGTTATGTTATCCTCTTATCGTAAATGCATCTACTTTCTACCAGATTACTTATAAAAACACCACATAAACAAAACAAATTAACTGAAAAACATACATACATACCTTTTATTAATAAAATATTTTTATTGATACATTACCAATCAATTTTCCACAACCTGACGTTCTGAAATTTAAAACTTAAGTAACATCCCTTTCAAAGACCTTTCGTAGATAACAATAAATAAAACCAAGTCGCGATTTTGAGGTAGTTAGCAAACTGTTACAGTGCTGCCAAAGTCATTGAAAATTTGGTTTGACTGTGAAGCATAATGCCAAAACCGAATATCCGGTTGGACTCAGATCAATACAATCACGTAAGATAACAACATCATAGAATTTAATGAAATTTGATGGACTTGCTCAAATTTTACTATACAAATTCTACATTTAAGTCTAGACCATTTTTATATGTATATGTGTAATAATTCCGCGACCAATAGTCATATTATCTCACTTTTTCAAAAATGTGGACTTGGTCAGTTTTTCCTGTATACCGACGATGTGCAAAACAATAGTGTCCCAAAACGAATCCCTGAGGAACACGTCTTTTATTGAGCAGTAACTCAGATCGGCTGTTACCATAAAATGCAGCCTGTGTACGATTTCCGATATATGAGACAATAACTCTACACGCAGAATAAGAAAAGCTAAACATCTTGTCCAATTTTATCAATAATGTATGTAGAATGAACTTACTTACTTTTTTAACTTTTATTGACTATATTACAACCTCATGAGGTCAGACGTCTTACATATATTAATTAAACAAACAAATTTCAACATATTCTTCAAACTGGCTCTATCCTTCGCCTTTCCTCGCCAGTTGGTTACACCAAGGATACGGAGGGATTCTTCTGCCTGGTCTTTCCAGCGGAGCCTTGGTCGTCCTCTTCCCCTGCTCCCATCGGGTACGTTATCAAAAACCTTTCGCGCTGGCTCATCCTCATCCACCCTGATAACATGGCCTAGCCAACGCAATTGGCCCACTTTGACTCGTCTAGCCATGTCCACGTCAGAATAGAGATTATATAGCCCTGCGTCCCAGCGACGTCGGTACCCGCCGTTTTCCCCAACAGGACCATATATGTATTTTAAGGAGAATTTTTCTCTCGAAAACTCCCAGGTGTTTTTCATCCGCTTGCGATATGACCCAAGTTTCGGAGCCATATGTCAAGATAGGTAAAATGAGAGTCTGATACAGAGAGAGAGCTTTGTTCCTAAACTGCTTGCTGAGCCCAAAATAACATATATTTGCAAGCACAATTCTCCTATCCATCTCAAGGCTGACGTTGTTGTCCTTGTTCACGGCGGATCCAAGGTATACAAATTCATCTACCACTTAAGAATTAAATCGGTTGTCAACGTTCAAGTGCAGACCAAGTCGAGAGGTTTTTCTAGTCCTTGACAGCATCAATTTTGTCTTGCCCTCATTAACAGCAAGACCCACCTTCGCTGATTCCTTTTCGATTCTTGAAAATACTGCAGTAACCTCTCGCAAATTTCGCCCAATGATGTCTATGTCGTCAGCATACGCTAGCAACATATGGCTTTTGGTATTTATGGTCTTGTTCGTATCTACTGCAGCTTTACTCATTACTATCTCCATTAAGATGTTGAAGAGATTGCACGAAAGCGTGTCGCCTTGTCTCAGTCCTCGCTTGGTACAGAATGGTTCAGTGAGGTCTTTCCCCACTTTCACTGCTGATTTGGTGTTGGTCAGCGTCATTCTACAGAGGCGGATCACTTTTGCCGGAATCTCAAGTTCAGACATATCTTCGTACAATTTTTCCCGTATGGGGCTATCGAAAGCAGCTTTGTAATTCTTGAAAATACTGCAGTAACCTCTCGCAAATTTCGCCCAATGATGTCTATGTCATCAGCATACGCTAGCAACATATGGCTTTTGGTATTTATGGTCTTGTTCGTATCTACTGCAGCTTTACTCATTACTATCTCCATTAAGATGTTGAAGAGATTGCACGAAAGCGTGTCGCCTTGTCTCAGTCCTCGCTTGGTACAGAATGGTTCAGTGAGGTCTTTCCCCACTTTCACTGCTGATTTGGTGTTGGTCAGCGTCATTCTACAGAGGCGGACCACTTTTGCCGGAATCTCAAGTTCAGACATATCTTCGTACAATTTTTCCCGTATGGGGCTATCGAAAGCAGCTTTGTAATCGACAAAAAGGTGTTATGTATCGATTTGCCCTTCGTGGGTCTTTTCCAGGATTTGGCGTAGCGTGAATATTTGGTCAGTTGTGGACTTGTAGAATGAACTGCAGTATCAAATGCTTTGCTGTGGTCAAGGAGTATGAGGAATGAAAGCATATTGTCATCCATATTTTACCTAAGGCCTTCTTCTGTAACACCAATTAGTGTCGTAATGCAACTTCTTTTCCTCCTGAAGCCTGATTGACTCTTTGCAAGCAGATTATTTTCAGAGAGGTATTTAGAGGTATTTAAGCGTATAAAATGGTCTCTAATGGATTTTACATGTAAGGTAATATTGCAATCGGTCTGAACTCATTGTTGGTTTTGGGGATTAGTATGATTTTAGGACATTTACATGCTGTTGGAAAAATAGATTTTGTAAGTACATTGTTAAAAAATTGAGTTATATATGGTAAAATCCACGGAGTTAATATTCTAGTAAACTTTGGGCACATATTGTCTATTCCAACAGCATTAGATTTGATGCTGTGTAAGCTTTCCAACACATCCGATTGACTAACGCAATGACATGAAAATATGTTCTCAATTTCAGCAGTAGAATATTCAGTGTACACATTAGGTCTGTCTGCCTACTGATAATTTGTAAAAATTTGTACAAATTGTTACTGGATGTTATCTGTGTACACCAAAAAGCCAGTAACGAGAGAGTTTATTTTGACAGTTCGATGATAGAGAACTTACAAGTTTTTATTGGAGAAATTTTTGCCAGTCAGAATTTGCAAGTTCGAACAGCTGTTTTGAATCATATGTTTTATGTAAACAAACAAAATAAAGTTGAAATTGAACAATGGCAGAAGTAAGTATTTTGAGAATTGTGTTGTTTTTTAACGTTTATATGCAATTATTATAAATAAAATATTGTTGTATTTTCGTTTGGGGAAAAGACAATTGCGTCGTAGCTTTCTGTCCCTGCCATTTGAAGTGCTACAGGTTGCCTGTATTGTTCATCTGCAACGGAAAAATATATTTCCAAATATTTAATTTGTAACATCACTATACTTACCATCTTGAACCCTCTTAAATGTTCCTGGCGAGCACTGCACATCGAGTTGTCTATCGCTACTCATTTTCAATTCGGTACTTTTGTTGTCTTTTAAGTTGTTTATATTGCAATCAGCTGTTTACGAACCAGCTGATTTTAATTTCTTGCAAGTTTTTACTGGATGTCGAGTGTGTACTTTTTGTGATATTTTCTACTGAGAGAGTAAAATTTTATTTACTCTCCCAAAAAAGTTACTGAAGATTTCTTACTGGGAAAGTACCCAGACAGACCTATTAAATATGCTCTGAGAGTTTTCTGCAACAAATTGTCTCTTCAATGCATTCACATCTATGTCAGTGGTAATATTAGTTTTCTTTCCATGTCCAATTCCAATGCTACGAATATGTTTCCATTTCGATTTA
Organism: Phaonia tiefii; assembly: GCA_963931995.1. NCBI lineage: Eukaryota > Metazoa > Arthropoda > Insecta > Diptera > Muscidae > Phaonia > Phaonia tiefii. The sequence continues at coordinate 69,665,577 of OZ008370.1, forward strand.
CTGTTAATAACCGTTGAAAATTTATGTTCATAGTAGGAAGATTTTTCTGTCTGGATATGTTTAACTACATCTTTCCGAGCTTCTTTGAAAGATGGGTAAAGTATAGAGGTTTTGAACTGTTTCCATCTTCTATTATGTATATTTCTTATAATAGGTCTGCCTGTTTACTTTCCCAGTAAGAATTACTCAGTAACTAATTTTGAGAGAGTAAGACAGATTATACTCTCAAGTTGAAAATATCCCAAAAAGTAAACAGACAACATCCAGTAAAAACTTACAAGAAACGAAAACAGCTGATGTAAATAATTAAAGATTCAAAAAGTGTTTGATTCCAAACTTACAAATAATTATCGTTGTTTTTTCCTTTAAATAAGCAATTAAAAAATGAGCAACCAAAAAAACCTAAATGTAAAATGTTCACCAGGAACATTCCAAAGGGTTTCGGGTGGTAAGTAATGAAACTTAGAAATATATATATAATGTAAACCGTTTTAATTTAATAGATAAAGAGTACCGGGAAACTGTTGCTGAGGAAGTTGCGGGAACAGAAACCTTCGACGAAATAATATTTTTGCCGAACGAAGATGAATCGGCTATGGAGATGGATAGCCTGTATACAATTGGTGCCATAAATTCAGATGCACAATTAAGTCCAACAACGGAGGTGGAAGGCAAAAAAACGTCTTCGCTGGATTCCTCAACTAAAATGTTGATAGCCAAAGTGAAGGAATTGCGTCCAATAGTAGGCAAATGCACAAGCTTTAAAAACAAAACGATCGCACTGTTTTTTATTACCATTCTGCAATAAATTATATTGCACATTGTATTTATTGACTTTTATTCATATTAAAATGAACAAAAAGACTTCTCAGACCTATTACTTACAACTTCCATGGCTAAATTTAAATTTTATTTTCCTTTAATTTGTTTATTTGCATAAAACATATGTTTTCATAAAACAGCTGCTTCCATAAAACATATGTATGTTTTCTTACTGGCAAATTCTTACTGGGAAAAAAATCTCCAGTAAAAACTTGTAAGTTCTCTATCATTGAACTGCCAAAAACAATCTCTCTCTGGCTCTTTTACTGGTTTTTGGAGTTAACAGACAACATCCAGTAATAATTTGTGCAAATTTGTACAAATTGCGAGTAAACAGACAGACCTAATAATAAGTCGCTTTGTAGAGTCATTAAACCAGGGCTTTTGTTTATGTTTCACGACTCTTGTTAAAAAGGCACGCACATGTCAAATAAGACATTGCCATTTCGTTCTATAAAAACTACCTGATCATTGACATTTTCAAAATCATAGACTCTTTCCCAAGAAACACTTTCCGTAAATTCAAGCAGAATGTCATAGTTAACAGTTTTGTAATCTCTGTAACTGATTGCGGTATCAGACACATTTTTGTTGACATCATAAATTTCATGTCATGTTTAGAATCCATTGGTGCAGATAATTGATCGTAGAAGAGGACTTTTGTTATGCGCATCAAAATGGCGTGTTTACACTGGCTAGGTCATGTCAGTAGAATGGATCAGAATGAACCAGTGTGAAACGTATTCGTAGACGTAGTCGAAGGACATTTAAAAATAGGACGACCAAGACTTCGCTGGAAAGACCAGGTGGAATATTGCCTGCGAGAGCATGTTGGTACGAACTGGAGGATTGTTAGAGGCCACCTAAGTAAAATCTCCAACTATTCCAGTGTCTTTCCAAGGTTTCCAGTCCAAGAAATACAGTTGTTGCACATTCTTGGAATATTACACTATGATCAAAAGTATTCCCCTATTTCATTACAATTGGCATACGATTCCACAACCACGCATTCGCATTGTCTCAGTAAATGGAAATGCATGCTTTTGAATTGAAATTGTAATGACTTTTTTGAGTAAGTAGGTCTTTTTGCAGCATTTCTCTTCGTGGATAAGTGCACGCTTAAGAGATTCCAAATTTGGTTGACGAGTAGTGCAGACCATGCCCACTAAACTTACTACAACTAATAGTGCACAAGATTCAGGACTGGACTACCCGATAGCCAATCATCCGTTGAAATAAAATTTGGTAAATTGTTTTCTAACCACTCTTGAGTGGTTATTGCCTTATGGGCTGAGGCAGAGTCCTGTTGAAAGGTCTGCGGCTCGTTTCCAACATCTGACCTCATGAGGTTGTAAAATAGTCAATAAATGTAAAGTAAGTAAAGTGATATTTAATGGCTTCACTATTTTTCCAAAACGTCAGATTGGTACACTTTGCCAAAGTGTTAACACCTTTTTTCAGAATTGGAGCTTGGGTTCCCCGTCATAGGCGACTCCCCACCATACCACCACAGAAGTAGGATGGTGGCCTCTCTGAACTCTAGGAACTTTTATCATTTTGTTTATTGAACGACTCCTCCATAGTAAACATTTTCCCAACGGTAAACAGAATTCTTCTGGGACCATTCGTTGTGTTCTGGTGAAGCAATTATTTAGATTTTTGCTTGCGTATCTGCTTGAACGCCGCCGTAAGTCTTTTGTAAGCTGCAAGTCTCAAATCATATTTAATGATGCAAAAATCTGATACCTTCGATATAATCATCTCCCGCTTCAATATTTTTTGCTTTCAGATTGGATGTGGAGGAATTTGATTCTCAACGGCTTTAATGTCTCTGCGAGTTAGCACATTGCGCGAACGGACAGATCTAGGGCGGTTTCCAACACCACCGGTACACACAAACAGATTCACAACCCGATAAACTAAATTACGACAATACAGTTTGCAATAGTTGTGTTTTGGTTACAAGCAAGCGATTGTCGCTTGCTAAGTTGCAAAGAAAACGGCAATTTAGCGATAAGTCATTTTATTCAAAAATATGAACAAGGGTTGAAAACGGTAAAAGATGTAAAAAAAAATGTTTAAACTTAGCGGAAATGATTCTCGTCGCTAAGTCTTCGCTAAGTGCTTCATACAAAACAAGCGAATATATAAGCAAGCGGTGTAACTAAAACCTGACGTTTATTCAACAGTGTTTGACATTTGTTCAATACAAAAATAGAATCATTTTCCTGGTTGTGCTATTCGAACAACTAATTTAGTTTTTTTCATGTCGTTGTGTTCCCCACTTTCTAATTCAAATTCATTTTGGTTATGTGCTTTTTTGCTGTACTGTTCAGGGTCGTCAGTTTCTTTTAGGCGAAATCCCCAAATTGTGATTTTTAAATCCCCATAGTTTTAACGGAAGTTCGAGAAAGTTAAGTTTTAAAATTAAAATTTATTTAGAATTCAGTTTAAGAATTCGAAATGTTAAATATTGAATAATTTAAACATAAATCAATTATTCTATTTTTTATTAAATTATTAATATGAATTATATTATTATTAAATTACTATTTTAATAATAATTAGTTATAACAATACGATTATGACAAATGAGGTCTGGCTTTAATTTATGTACACATTGGTTAAAAGTCATTAAGGCTTATGGCCAGTTTTAAGTGGGTAGTTAACTATCGGATTACTTAATCGTAATTGAAAGATAATTAGAAGTTAACTTTGCATTTTGTTTTTCAGTGGCAAGTTAAAGTAAGCCGTCATATTGTTAACGATTATGGCAACCCTTATATTCTTATTGGACAAAACATCTGTGTTGGGCTAAATACCAAAACAGCAAAGAGGAGCAACCAAATGGAATTATGTAAAATAAGAAGTAAATGCATAAAATCGAAGTCATTTTATCAAAAATGAGTAAAAAGTAATGTTGCCGCAACAATTTAACGATCTAGGCTCAAAGTATATGTACAAATACTCATAACAGAAACATGTATTTTATGTAATCTTACATTTCTCATTTTGACAGTCAATAATGTGATTGTCAAAATCGTATGGGCCTGACTACAAGTTAACCAACCAACATTGGGTGATTAAATCATTCATAACCATTGACTGAAAAACAAAATTCGATGTTTAACCACAATTTAACTAAGAAATGAAGATCACCACTGACTGAAAAACTGGTCATTAGTATATCAAATACTTCAGTCTCATACTCTTCAGATTCATCTACTTCATTATTTGTGTTGTACATAGTTTTAATATTTCTCGTTATTTCTTCTCCACTACTTCTAGTTTTTTCAGCAACGCCAAATATCAAAAATGTTTGTTACATATTTTATTGTTGTCATCACGTACAGCCTTGCCAGTAATACATTTTGATATTTTCAGGAACTGGCAAGTGTATTCAGTTCTTTTTGCTGACAACATTTAGCAATAATGATTTGCAAGTGTTTACTAGCAACGCAACAAAAACAGTATAGACTTGTCACATTAACTTTCTTCTGTTTGTTTTTGCAATCACACAAACGCAAAACCAAATATTAATTGTGTGTGGATGCTTGCTTTGATTTAGGTAGTGCCAGATCAAAACTTTCAAACAATGATACAAAAGAACCGCTTTTAATACATCTTAAATTTTCATCCCCAAAAAATCCCCAGATCCCCACACCTAAAAAGCAGTCCCCTATTTTGAAACACCTACTGCTATCACCTGTTCTAAATACATCTCGGAAGGTATACTTTATTTGGGATCAAATGTTATAATTATTGCTTTCAGCTCCATCTTGAAAATATCCCATTGAACAAGAAATTTCCCAAGGCATGTGCGTTATCTAGTTATTTCCTTTATCTATGTTATAAGTACTGTACCTCGTTTCTGTGGTTCTCGAATCGAAAAAGTTTTCACATGAAACATGTGAATTGAAACAAAAAATTACAGCAGACAGTTGTCCGAGGCCTTCGGCCACGGACTGTCCCCGCAGGCTGTGTCAGAGACACGGCCATTAAGTTTAACGTAGAATACGCCATCCGATAAGACAGAAAACATATATAACAATAAATGATAAATAATATAAGCAAATGAATTTATTGTTATATATGTTTTCTGTCTTATCGGATGGCGTATTCTACGTTAAACTTAATGGCCGTGTCTCTGACACAGCCTGCAGGGACAACTGTCTGCTGTAATTTTTATATTTACCAACGGCATTTGATTCAAGTCCGTTTAAAAAAAAAATATTATGTTCAATTTTTTTAAACTTAATTTAATTTATGTATTTTAATTAATATTTTTATTGAAATAAGTTCTGCGAATGTTGAGAGGGCCGCCCTAATATTAAAAAAGGTTTACCTTATCGAGTCTTCGCATTAGCATTCGAGCGTTGTGTGAAAGCTTTACGCTTTACAATTCAAAATTAATCTTACAACAGCTTTATTGAAGCTTTCGCAAAAAAGCTTTATTACGTTAGCTTACTGTTTGTTTCACTTTTTACTAGATACATGTTGCGAAGCAACATTAGCTTGCTGTTCGTTTCACTTTTTACTAGATACATGTTCCTAAGCAATGTTGAGCAACCAAAAACACTCAACCAAACACCACACATATGTTTGAGTGTATGTGTTTAAACAATTTTCATTTGAGAAATTAAAATACTAGAAATATATCAACCAATATGAAATGTATATCAAACGAAAGATAACATCTTCATTTACCTACAAAAAAAATTTAAAAAAAATTCATCTAGCCGTTTCCTCAAATTCATTGAAATAAAGATTACAACAATAAAAACCTGACATGACTCCTCATACCGTAAGGTAAGACGTATTCTACGTCAAAACGCTAGGAATCGGTACAAAAAATCGTTTCTCACATGTGACTGTTTCTACAACGTTTGTTTTGCGAAAACTTTCTGTGACGTACTGCTTTTTTCATTCTTATTGGAAAAATGCGAGAAAATCTGTTTCTAAAAAGTAGTGAGTCGAAAAAATTAAAATGGAAAACGTCAAAAATACTCACAAATTAAAACGGTGCGAGATTTTGATATTGTTTCTACAAAAAGGTTTTTTAAGAAATTAAAACTTGGAGAAGATAAGAACTATATCTTCTCTGTTATGTATTTCAATTAATTTTTCCAAAACATTACAGAAAAACCAAGAAAGCAAAAATAAAATGCAGTTGAATACATGTCTATACTTCTTTTTGTTGTTCTTTTTCGCACTAGTTTATTTTGTTTGTTTATATTTTTTTCTTACTTGACAGTTTTCTTGGAATATTCCAATCAAAACTTCATCAGTGTTGCCTCTTTTCGCATTGATATACAGAAACACTTTTTACTCACAAATCGAGAAACGATGGAATTTTTTGTTTCAAGCATGAAACACATAGACGACGACAGGCTACATGAACACACGACTACAAATGCCGCTGACTGCAAATTGAGACGTGTGGCAGCTACTGAATTATTTTCAAGACCGCAACTGCAAAGTAAACAGCTGATCTGTACTGTTGACGTTTGTGTTATTGTGTTATTTGTGATAGAAGAAAATAAAATGTCTGGAGAATATTTAATAAATATTATTACAAACATAACAAAAATTGTGAAAACAGTTGATTATTCTGTCAGTGGTGCCACTTCAGGCATTGATAGCTCTAACCTGTTGATTGTCGCCCACACAAATAGAAATTAGTTTAATTCAACTACAGCTACATAAGTAGCATAGACAACAACCTGCAGTCGTGTCGCCTTGCCGTCGTTAAAATATTTACTTGCATATAAACGCATGTATTTTATTTTTGACAGGTTGTGGTCGGTAGCCTGTCGTCGTCTATGTGTTTCATGCTTCATGCTTAATGTGAAAACTTTTTCGATTCGAGAACTACAGAAACGAGGTACTGGACGACGTAAACTTTTTAGGCGAAAATGAAGTATATATGTCAGCTGTCCAAACGCTGCCGAGATTGAGAGAGTATGTTCAGTGGATTTCTTACGGTGGGGCGATAAATATTGTACCAGAATTTGTGAAGGTACCAAGTACATTCGTAAAAAAGCATTTACAAATGTAATATTGCTTTAGTTTAATTGAAATGAAATAGTAAATCGCGGTATTTAATAAGATATTTTTTATCAAGGGTTCTATGGCATTTAATCCTCAAGTATGTTTAATCAACTACACCCACTTAATTCTATATTAAGGGACAATTTTCAAATTACGTAAACCATAGATAAAGTAAACAAATAGAAGAAGCACAAGTGTTGGGAATATTTTAGTGTAATGGGTAATTTTCTAGATGTCGTTGAAAGCAATAAATGGGTTTTTTTTTGTTTCAAAAGAACAAATTATTTTCAACAAAAATATCAAGAATACAACACGTTACTTAAAGTAGAATATCTCATTCCTCCCGTTCAGCTACCATTCCTTGTTGATAGTCCTCAGACACTCTAACGGGTTTGGCATCTGCGACCACAGAAGTTGCTACAGTTTTTTGGCGGGGAAGTTATTAGATTAAAAAGGCGTTCCGGGATGTTCATCAACACCGGCGTCACGGCTTTGAAATAGTTTTTTGTTATAAGAACAAATGCTATTATGTAAAATCACATAAATTTTGTCACATTTTCCATTGTTTAAATTACTTTCACAAAAATTTCCCACAATTTTGAATAAACGTCAGTGACAGTAGTACAGGACAGCACCTAGTGAACAAAGTTGATAATGGTCGCGCTATATCTATTATTTCGTTTATATATGACGTAAACGACCAATCCAACCCCGAATCTTTTAAATTGTGAAGAGGCCTGAATACTTAGCGCGTTGACATGTACTCTTTTATCATGATAATGTCGTGATTATCATTCTACGGCAAAAAGGTGGTCACATGCATTTTTACTCGATTTAGTTTTGACATTTTGTATTTCATGATGCCATTATGGAATTATACCAAGTGGTAGCAGGAGCATTTGTACGAGTATGTATTAGTATCATACAATTCATATCATATCCCAGTGTGCCATATGAATCCGTTATGAATTCGAGACGGATCCGTTTCTGCGGACATCCGTTACGAACTCAGAACGAATTCGTTTTCGTATGAAATTCCTCTCGAAACCGCGAATCGTTTTTTGTACTTTTCGGATCCGTCTCGAACTCGGAACGAACTTCATATTCGAATCTGTTTCGGATTTGTTTTTTGAAAGTAAAATGAATTCGAGACGAATTCGCTTCTATCAATTTTTCGAAACGAATTCGCATTCCTCTCGAAATCTCGAATCGTTTTTTATACTTTTTCGGAAATAAATGAAATTGAAACAAAAAAACTTTTTTTGTAATCAAATTTATAAGAGAATGGTGGAAGCAAGTTTAAATAAAGTTGGTGAATTTAAGAATAAAAAGTACAAAAATTTCAGTCGGGTGAACCGAATCAAACATACCCTCACCCGAAGTCATCCATTGCGACCGAGTTCTATTAAATATTGGCAAATGTGCCAATATTCAATAGCAGAGTCGCATTTCGCTAAATATTACCCAATACCCAACTTAATTACGATCCTAAGTGATTATGGGGAGTTATCATGACTACCAGTCAATTGTCCGCGCAATATTTGTATGGGAGTATTGCACAAAATATTGATCAGTACCAAATTTTGTTAAGATCGGTTGTGGTATACGGGAGATATCGAGTCGGTCGCCCAACTTTTGTATGGGAGGTATCTTTAATTTTTAGGAAAATATTGCCGAGTACCGAATTTCATTAAGACCGGTGATCCGACCGGCTTTTGGTGGCATTTGAGTAAATTTTGTCTAGTGCCAAACTTCATAAAGATCGGTTCGGTTTTGCGGGAGTTATCTTGCCGAACAACCAGCCGGCCGAACAACTTATGTATGGGGCACCAGCATGGGCGTAGCAAAATCACCTTTTTCTAACTTGATGACTCGCGATTGATGGCATGAAGCCTATAACCTAATTTCATTAACCTAGTTTCACGCACCAGAAATTTTCGCCAATTTTCTTCAGTTAAGTTGACATTTACAGATTATTAACCAATGTTGAGTTGAGCATGATTTTGAACTAAATGTGTCGATTTGTATGGGAGGTACTAGAAGGGGCGTGGCTAAAACGCCCATTTTCAATCCCAACCTAAGCTTGGACAAGTAATGACTACTAACAAAATATCATTATGATCGACAAAGATTTACGGCAGTTATTGTGTTGACCAGCCAGCCAGACAGTGTCGCGGCTCAGTACCGCCGTCAAAAACAACATGAAAATACAACAACAACCCTTTTGCCACCAGCTGGTTACTACACCACAGCCGCTGTCAAAACCAACCCCAAAAGACAACAACAACTTTTTGGGCTACCACCTGGTTTACTACATCATAACCAAAGGCGTAACTACACCTTCAACGAACCCTGATGAAATTCATAAATTTTCAACAAATACATAAACCCGCGGCAAGTCAACAATTTTTTCATCCGTTTTTTTTCGCGAATTATATACAGCAACGGCATCGTACATATATCCCGCAAAGGCCACATTGTGAGTAGCCGCCAAAAAAAATAAATCCGCCGAGCTGTAATGGATCAGCAGTTTTCCTGGCAGAAGTATTCCAAAAAAGTTCGTCAGCAGCAAAACACCACCAGCAGTGAGATAGTGCGCGAAAATAATTAAGTGATTAAACACAAATAGAAAGTGCAATTCCTGCGAGTTTGAAGGAAAACCACCATCGTGTTCACCAGAAGCCGCATCCCGTACAGCCGAAGCAACGGGTTGTCCATTTTGGCCACCGGCCAAAGGTAAGTGTATTCCACAGTGCGTGCGTTCGTGTGTGCCAAAGTGTTAATGCTTTTTGGTTCAACATATCTCCACAGCCAAGCAAGTGAGACGCCACAACTACCGCCGCCGGTAGCAGAAAGTCAGGCAGCCTAGGGCCAATTTTTAGGTCCCGCTCTAGTTCCCCCATAGGGAACGGACGGACGCTTATACCAGCGTCCCGGGCAAGAACAGGGTTGGCCAAAAGGAGGTCCCAGGCTTCCCGTAGGGCTAGTTCCCAAATTTCGGCCATCCACAGCGGACATATCATCGGCCAACACCACCAGAGCCGCCATTTTGTGCACAATACACCAACCAACCGTTCGAGAAGCATCGGCAGCAACAACACCAGCCACCTCAGCCACAGCAGCGACATTCTGCCAGCAGAACACCAGCATCAGGGCTCATCATACACCAGCCAGCAGCTGCCGTCAACACCACCTGCCCAAAATAATAGTCCCAGTCATCATCCACCACACCACACACAGAAGCAATAGTCCCGTTCAGCCATCACATCATCATCTCCAGTCGTAAAACCGTAAGCCGTCCCTTCTGCCCTGAAAGCTGTAGGTAAGTCCGTTCTATTTTCCTTTTAACGGACTGTGGCCAGACCACTCTGGACAGACAAAGTGAAGATTAGTTAGGCAATTTATATACAAGTGAGAGTAGTGGTGTGAACGCAGGCTTGGACCCAAGGGCCAAGTCCTAGGCTTTGAGACTTTCCTTCTGGAAGTCGAAAAGCAGTAAATTGTGTAAAATTTAAGGAAAAAGACTTTTTACAAAAAAGAAAAATTCGAAAATTAATACCTTAATGTGATAAGATAAAATACATAATGGGCAAAATGATAACTCGGAAATAAAGTTATTCTAACTTAGCCAAAGTACAAAATTTGCCAATAGCAATATAATTTAAATAAGAAAAGAAAAGAAAGAAAAACACAAAGGAAAAAAATCCCAAAGAAAGAAAAATAGTTGTAAGAAGAAAAATTCAGGAATTTTAAACCAAAAATAAAGGTGAAAACCAAACAATAAATTGGAAGGTCAAATCAAAAGGCCATAAAAAAAAAAAAAAAAAATGCTAGATGAAATTAGAATAATTAGTTAGAATATAAGAGTTGAGGAAGAAGAATTTGCCAATTTAGAGAAAGAATAATAATTGGCAGATTTTTCCGAAATAGAATATAAGAGTTGAGGAAGAAGAATTTGCCAATTTAGAGAAAGAATAATAACTGGCAGATTTTTCCGAAATAGAATATAAGAGTTGAGGAAGAAGAATTTGCCAATTTAGAGAAAGAATAATAATTGGCAGATTTTTCCGAAATAGAATATAAGAAAAATTGTGTTGAAGTATAAGGAAAGATTGAAGATTGTCGTGTAGGCTACGCAGTGCGGCTGAAGCGTGCACTTTCTGCCATCTTGAGCAGATTCAGATGTTAGGGTGACCTGGACGTTTGTGACTTGTTAATTTTTATGATTTTATCAGTAAATTTTATTATTTCCCACACAGGGTCTCATGCGAATTGCCTCTGAGGCTCTGCGTGAAATTTTTTTTTTTGTTTTTGTTTCTCGTACGTGCGGTGATACGAGTGTGTAAATTACGGTTCGCGTTCAGTGTAATGGCGATCGGAGCCTAAGAGTTTGTTCGTCGGGTTTTGTGTTTCGTTGACACGACCAAGTTTTATCGCGCGAAAACGAAGGTGCATTTTTGGCACCCTGTTCATTTGATAGGTTTTGGTTATAGGGAGCGAGGCCCTACACTTCATTATCTTTGTCTTTGTACCCTACGGGGCATAGTTAGGCTGATGAGCCTTAAATAAGTTAAATTTTATTTAGTAGTATAAGAATTTAAAGTAAAGTTTAGAAAGGAATCATGCAACTTTTTGTCAATTTTAAAATTTATTTGGTTTCGCTTCGCCCTGTGGGCACTTTTAGTATATAAGCCAATAAGGTGGAAATTTTGTTCAAATTTGAGAAATTAAGTTTTTCACTCACATGTGTTTAATAAAGTTTATAATGTTTTTACGAAATTCGGTTTTCGTTATGGAAGCTTAGTTTGATAATAGGTAAGTAGGGTATAAAGGGGGTTTAAGTTTCTGGTACATTGTTTTTGGGACATTGACACGAATCAATGTCAGCTAAACTAAACATAACGGACTAACGAAATTATCTTTCGGGCCCCACGTTGGGCGCCATTATGTCATGTGAGGTTATATATATTCGATTGAATATATACTTGCAGACTGCAATTTTACAAAGTTACTCATGGAGTTCATGTGCTGGTCTCGCGGGGTGCTCGGAGTGCCATGCGTATGCCGGGCCGGTGAACTCGCCGGAGGGGGGGGATCTTTCCGCTTACCAAACACACCAACAGTCTGCCTCTGAACATAGATTACACACCGAGGCTTAAACTCTCAAGATGTATCGACATAAAAATAAAAAATAGAAAAGGAGCCCGAAAGATAATTTCGTTAGTCCGTTATGTTTAGTTAGAAAAGATTTAGTGTATTCGCGCTTACCGTAAGTCCCGTATCGGGAGTTATTTTTCTCGGACGCGTTGCGACGGTAAGGCGCGGGGCATTGGGCCTTTTCTTGAGGTGACCTTTGTTTCGCGTCCCCGCTTGAGAAGTCTTGTTCCTGCAATAAAGTCAGGGGCAATTGCTCCGAGTGGGGAAAAGACTTAGGTTTAGTAGATCCATTTATTTTGTTTTTAAATTCCATAGTAAATGTTTCGAATAATTGTGTTATTGGACAACACGTAAGTCCCGGCGAAGATCCTCAGCTCTAACCGCGTTGCGACGGGTTGTTCAACACACGATTGTTTGGACCATAAATAACATTAATGTACATTTTTGCCGTTAGCATAGTTGGACCACACGTAAGTCCCGGCGAAGATCTTCTGATCTAACCGCGTTGCGACGTTTGGTGTGACTAGTGAGCGACAAAGTGTTTGCATTATTTTGGTTTTAGAGTAAAGTCATAGTTTTTCGGTAGCTACTAGTCAGTAATGACTAGGCTGAACACGAAGAAAGTGTTCGGGGTAGTCTAGGAGAGTGAGTCACGTAAGCGTGGTTTTAGACTCATTACATTTGCCCTCTTTTGGATTACCAGTGGACCATTCCAGTACAGATCGTAGAATACGGTCAAAGTTTTTATGTGTCATGGAGAAGTTTTGCGTCATTTTTTTTTGTACCAGATAAACTTACCTTAATACCACCCTACTTACTATTGAAGTACCATACGATTTACAATTTGAAATTTTTGAATTTCGTTTTGAGTTTATTAAGTTTGAAGTAAACTTTGTTTGAATACGTGTGATTTTCAAATACAGATTTGAAGAAAATTAGTATTTGATTTTTGATTTGGAATCGCTGTAAAATTGGCGATATATTAATTTTAATTTCTGAGCGGTTTTTAAATTTTTGCTTTGATACGTTTCGAATTTCGAATTTTGGATTTTTTGAATACAAGGTTGATGAAAGTTTGTATTCGATTACGATTTTTGTTTGTATCGCTTGAAAAATTGGCGATTTATTTTTGTGTTGGTTTACCAATTTTTGATTAAAATTTTTTGGTTTTCATTGATTTGAGTTTTCATTGAGAAAATTTTTGAGTTTTGACTTTAAATTTTTAATTCGATTGGTTGATTTTCAATAAAAATTTAGATTTTTATTTTTCATTAATCTGAATTTTGATTGAAAATTTCTGAGAATTTATTTTCAGTTTTTGATTTTAAGGTTAAATTTATAATTCGATTTGTTGATTTTCGATTAAAATTTAGATTTTTATTTTTCATTAATCTGAATTTTGATTGAAAATTTCTGAGAATTTATTTTCAGTTTTTGATTTTAAAGTTAAATTTATAATTCGATTTGTTGATTTTCAATTAAAATTTAGATTTTTATTTTTCATTAATCTGAATTTTGATTGAAAATTTCTGAGAATTTATTTTCAGTTTTTGATTTTAAAGTTGAATTTATAATTCGATTTGTTGATTTTCAATTAAAATTTAGATTTTTATTTTTCATTAATCTGAATTTTGATTGAAAATTTCTGAGAATTTATTTTCAGTTTTTGATTTTAAAGTTGAATTTTTATTTTGAAGTTAAATTTTTAATTCGATTTATTGATTTTCAATTAAAATTTAGATTTTTATTTTCATTGATTTGAGTTTTTATTGAAAATTTTTGAGAATTTATTTTCAATTTTTGAATTTAAATTTATATTTTTCATTAATTTTAGTTGATTTTCAATTAAAATTTAGATTTTTATTTTCATTAATTTGAGTTTTTATTGAAAATTTTTGAGAATTTATTTTCAATTTTCAATTTTTGAATTTAAATTTATATTTTTGATTAATTTTAGTTGATTTTCAATTAAAATTTAGATTTTTATTTTCATTAATTTGAGTTTTTATTGAAAATTTTTGAGAATTTATTTTCAATTTTTGAATTTAAATTTATATTTTTTATTAATTTTAGTTGATTTTCATTTAAAATTTAGATTTTTATTTTCATTAATTTGAGTTTTTATTGAAAATTTTTGAGAATTTATTTTCAATTTTTGAATTTAAATTTATATTTTTGATTAATCTTAATTGATTTTCAATTAAAATTTAGATTTTTATTTTCATTGATTTGAGTTTTTATTGAAAATTTTTGAGAATTTATTTTCAATTTTTGAATTTAAATTTATATTTTTGATTAATTTTAGTTGATTTTCAATTAAAATTTAGATTTTTATTTTCATTAATTTGAGTTTTTATTGAAAATTTTTGAGAATTTATTTTCAATTTTCAATTTTTGAATTTAAATTTATATTTTTGATTAATTTTAGTTGATTTTCAATTAAAATTTAGATTTTTATTTTCATTAATTTGAGTTTTTATTGAAAGTGTTTGAGAATTTATTTTCAATTTTTGAATTTAAATTTATATTTTTGATTAACTTTAGTTGATTTTCAATTAAAATTTAGATTTTTATTTTCATTAATTTGAGTTTTTATTGAAAATTTTTGAGAATTTATTTTCAATTTTTGAATTTAAATTTATATTTTTGATTAATTTCAGTTGATTTTCAATGAAAATTTAGATTTTTATTTTCATTAATTTGAGTTTTATTGAAAATTGTGGAGAATTTATTTTCGGTTTAAAGTTATATTTTTGAATCACCTTAGTTGATTTTCAATTAAAACTTAAATCTTTGTTTCCATGAAATTGATTTTTATTGAAAATTTTTGCAAATATATTTTCAATAATTGCCATTAGATTTATATTTTCGGTTCGTTTTATTTGAACCGTAAAGTTTTGGCTTTCATAATTTGATTTTGGTGGAAAATTTTTTGAATATATTGTTGATTTTTGAATTTTATTTTTGATTTGTGTTTATTGATTTTCATTTAAATTAATCTTAACTTTTCAGCTAAAAAATTTTTTTTTGCGATTGTTTTGGTCTAGCTTTTAGCTAATCTACGTTTGGTTTTTATAATTTTCGATTTCTTTTATTATATTTTCGGCGCAAGCCTTTCACACCTCGTAATCTTTTGGATTACTGCCAAGTGGTATAATTTTCCATTTTTAATTTTTCCGCAATCCCCAGAGGGGAAGTTTTTCAATTTCTGTGGGAAATTTATTCCGTTGTTTTGATCTTGTGGTACGTGAGTAAGGCCGAGATGCCGGTACAGCGTTCGCCAACAGGAAGAGGAGCAGAAGGGACGAATTTGTCCCAGGATATTGCTGCCGCGGCGGAACCGCAAGCAGTGCCGATGGCGCGCGCGGTTACCAACATTGACAGCAATCCCACAGCCATCGCTTCTGCACCAATTGTGGGGTCGAGCGGTGTGGATCAACGGGGAAGATCGGATCCATTAAACAGTATGGAGCACGCAGAGTCATTCGAGTCTCCGGATTTCAGCGCACTAACTGCACTTCAGGCGCAGGCGGAGCGCAGACCGCTTTCGGATGTTTCACCAACGGAATATGAAGCAGTAATTAGATCAGGGGGAAATGATCAAGTCGGATTCGGAGCGAATGCTAATCGTCAAGATGATGACGAAGCTCTCATACGCCGGATATTACCAGCCATTCTAGCAGCTACCAGAGCAGCAGCAGCCACATGCGGGGCTAATCACCCGGCAGCCCAGGCCATGCCAACACTGACAGCTGCACCCAGACGTTATCAGCTTCCTACAGCAGGGGATATGACACCTAGAGGACCAGATGTAGCTAGACGTCCAGCCCGGATGCCGAGCCCAGTGCCTGGACCAGCAACAAACAACATCATGCATCGACCGTCAGAGGCAGAGCAGCTTTCAACATATGCACGTCCACCGATAGCGTCAATGCAAGAATTTACGAGACCAAGCGGCTACCAGTTTCCAGAGGCCAGCCAACGGGATCCCAGAGAAAGATTTAGGCCCACTCAAGGGTCAACACCACCGCGGGAGATGCCACGACGAGAGGCCCCGCATAACCCCGATAGACTCGGAGACTTCGACCCCTTTTCGCAGAGAGGAAGAAAACCTGACTTGTCGAAGTGGGGTTTAAAATTTGATGGGACACCTAAGACCATGAATGTCCAAGATTTTTTGTTTCGGATGATGGCACAATGTCAGGATGAGGAATGTTCCGAATCTCGATTAGTGTATAATCTCCATCATTTGTTGGCAGGACCTGCTAAAGAGTTCTATTGGAATTTTCGCAAGTTGAACCCAGTGCTTACCTGGAGGGAGCTACAGAGGGCGTTTTTAACGCAGTTCCAAACCTACGATAGCGAGTTTCAGATTCAGGCTCAGATCCTGAGTAGGCGCCAACAGCCACACGAAACTTATGAAGATTTTGTGAATGCGATTTTGAAATTGAGGAACCAGCAGCGCACCCCATACCAGGAAGAGCAGCTGGTCGAAATCATGAGGGGTAACCTCAAGGCTTCGTTGGCCCAAATGGTATTCCCCATTAGAGCGGACAACCTGAGCGATTTTAGCAGAGAAGTAAAAAGAGCGGAAAGTCTCTTAGCACTGCAAAGACAGCCCCATCCTACGCGAGCTGTACCCCCAGCTAAAGTCCATGAGGTTGTTTTAGAAGAAACAACTGCAGAATTACAACCCGCAGGAAATATAGAGGCCATCATAGCAGGTAGTAAAGTTGTCTGTTGGAACTGCAGAGCTACTGGACACATTTTCCGGGATTGTTTATCCACTACCAGGAAAATATTCTGCTATAAATGCGGAAAGGAGAACACGGTGACTCCTAAATGTCCTAATTGTCAGGGAAACCAGCCGAGGCACCCACCTCAGACTGGGGAGGTGAGATCCACGGAGGTTTAATCCCAGCCACAGCCAACTCAATTATTTCCGAACCAGATATGACTAACCCAGATATACCCGAACCGGATTTGACCAACCTGGATATTCCTGAACCAGCTAGTAGTGGTTCAATGATTTTAAGTCCAGCGTTATCCAACGCGGACAACACCTTGAAAGAGTCTACAGCAGTAACTGCTAACCCATTCAAGGAAAATGAAGAAGACCCAAGTGTGACGATACTGAGGAACGAGAATCCAGCCATGAAAGTTTATTTACCACCAGCTCAAAGGCAGCTTAAGCCATTGCATCAACGCATGGCCGAGTATAAGGCAACTAGGGCTAGAATTTTTGGTGGAGCCTCAGATCGAATTCAACGAGCAAGAGGGAGATTTGAGAGACGTCGGTTGATCCGAAGAGAGGTCGCCGCTACCACTCTACTTGAAGGAGACGATAATCGTTTTTATGCGAAAATCAACATTGGAGGAATAGAAGTCGAGGGGCTACTAGACAGCGGAGCATCCGTTACTTGCTTAGGCACGGTATGTGAAAAACTAGTTGAACAAGCCAACTTACAAATACGTCGATTTGGATCATCGGTGAGAACGGCAGATGGAAGTGCTCATAGAATACTAGGAAGGATTCGAGCGATGATCAAATTCAATAAAAAGTCCGAGGAGGTGGATTTCTTTTTGGTACCTACCTTGGAGCGTGCGCTTTACTTAGGCGTGGACTTTATGAGGAAGTTTAAGTTGTTGACGAGCATAGAGAGTCTTACCACTCAAGGGGTGGACTTATGCGAGGATGTCTTAGCCCCTGAGGAGGTTAAGACTCACACCTTGTCGTCACAACAAAAGCAAATATTGGAAGCCGCGGTACAAAAGTTTCCGTGTTATACGCGGAAAGGCCTCGGTAAAACTCATTTAGAGATGCACTCCATTGATACAGGAGACGCTGTACCAGTTAAGGATAGATACTATCCGGTATCACCAGCCGTACAGACACTTTTATATGCCGAATTGGACAGGATGTTGGAGTTAGGAGTCATTGAGCCTAGTGAAAGTCCGTGGAGTCATCCCGTGACCTTAGTCCGCAAGGGGCCCAAAAATAGGCTGTGCCTAGACGTACGTAAGCTCAATGCCCTTACCGTTAAAGACGCCTATCCACTTCCACATATAGAAGGCTTACTGAGTCGACTTGGTGATACATACTTCATTTCGAGCGTGGATTTAAAAGATGCTTTTTGGCAAATACCACTGGACTCATCCAGTAGGGAGAAGACAGCATTCACGGTACCCGGAAGGCCACTTTACCATTTCAAGGTAATGCCTTTTGGCCTTTGCAATGCTGCACAAAGACTTTGTCGGTTAATGGATAAAGTTATCCCAGCTGCTATCCGTGACCGTGTCTTCGTCTACCTGGACGATCTTTTGGTGGTATCGCCAGACTTCCAGACCCACGTTGAACTTTTGCAACAAGTTGCAAGCTGTCTGGAAAAGGCAGGTCTGACGATTAACGTTCAGAAATCGAGTTTTTGTTTCAAGGAACTGCGTTATTTAGGTTACCTCGTTGGAGGAGGCCAAGTTAAGCCCGATCCATCGAAAGTGGAATCAATCGTTGGCTACCAATTTCCGAAGACCCTGAAGCAAGTAAGAAGCTTTCTAGGAGCTACCGGATGGTATCGGAAATTGATTTCCGAATACGCCACCATTGCCGCACCTATTTCAGATACTCTGAAGAAAAGTAAAACTTTTTGTTTTACCGATGAAGCCAAGGAAGCCTTCGAAAAGTTGAAAAATGCTTTGGTGACTAGCCCAGTGTTAGTTCACCCAGACTTTTCGAAGCGCTTCTATGTGCAATGCGACGCCTCGGACTTAGGTACCGGCGCCGTATTATTTCAATGCGATGATAATGGCGAAGAGCACCCTATAGCCTATTACTCACACAAGTTGACACCCGCACAGCGAAATTATACTGTGACGGAGAGAGAGTGTTTGGCCGTAGTGCTTGCTATTAAGAAATTTAGACCCTTTATTGAACTAATGGCCTTTACTGTAATTACCGACCACAGCAGCCTTAAGTGGTTGATGTCACATCGGGATCTCAGTGGACGACTAGCTCGGTGGAGTCTTCATTTACAGTCGTTCGACTTCGTCATCGAACATCGCAAGGGAAAGATGAATGTTGTGCCGGATACCTTGTCCAGATATGCGATGGAGGAAGTATCCGTGAACGTTTCCAGTTTGATCAATTTGGAGGACGAAGCTTTTCGAAGCTCAGACTATATGGAATTAATTAAAACCATTGAGGAGAATGCCAGTCGTCTACCCGATTTGAAGGTCATCGATGGGATCGTATATAAACGCACGATACACTACGACGGCATCCCACTTCATGAGGATTTTGCGTGGAAGGTGTGGGTACCAATTGAGTTAACCCAAAGTATCGTTGAGAAGTCTCACGATCCACCACACGTAGCCCATGGAGGATTTCTCAAGACTCTGAAGAGGATCAAAGAGTATTTCTATTGGCCTAACATGAATGTGCAAGTCAAAAATTATGTGAGCGCATGTCAGGTGTGCCGAGAGGCTAAAGCAGCCAATATTACTTTGAGACCACCGATGGGGAAGGAGATAGTGACCCATCGGCCATTCCAGCGAATCTTTGTGGACTTTTTGGGACCTTACCCTCGGTCAAAGAACGGCAATTGCTATATCTTCATCATTCTTGATCATCTCACAAAGTTCGTGTTCCTTAAAGCTATGCCTAAAGCTAGCAGCAAAAGCGTGATTAGATTTCTGATATCAGAAATCTGTCACAAGTTTGGAGTACCAGAGACTATCGTCTCTGATAATGGTAAGCAGTTCATCGGTCGCGAATTTACCGATTTTGTCGACAATTTTGGTATCAAGCACTATCGAACTGCCGTGCACTCTCCGCAGGCCAATGCCTCGGAGAGAGTCAACCAGTCAGTATTATCGGCTATCCGTTCGTATATGCAGGAAGATCACCGAGAATGGGACCGACACTTGTCGGAGATAGAGTGTTCTTTGCGGTCATCCGCGCATAGTGCTATAGGTGTCACGCCTTACTTTGCCTTGTTTGGGGTTAACATGATTACACATGGTAGCCTGTATAAGTTGGCACGACGCTTGAAAACTTTGTCGGACATGGGTGAAGGCGAAATACCCAGATCCGTGGCTCAAGACCTGATACGGTCAAAAATCCAGGATAGCCTGCATAAGGCTTACGAAAAAAATGAACGGACTTACAACACCCGCAGCCGACCTGTTAAATTTATTCCTGGACAAGAAGTGTTTAGACGTAATTTCCAGCAGAGCAGCTTTAAGGATAATTTTAATGCGAAGTTAGCACGGAAGTTTTTAAAATGCCGCATAGTCAAGCCTGTCGGAAATAGTCTTTACGAGATTGAGGATTTAAAAGGTAGACGCTTAGGGGTTTACCATGCTAAAGACCTGAAACAATAGGTCTCGGAAAATATGTAGACAGGGTAAAACCTGTATCCGTTTTATGTTCCACGGTAACGTGATGAAAAATAGCCTTGTTGAATTTATTCGAAGAATTAGATTTGATAATTGAAATACCTAGCACATTAGAAGCAATTAGGTAGGAACTTGACCATACCCTCTACCCCTGGGATCAGACTGAAGTACATAGTGGAAATTTCCTTGTTCTCATTTCCGCTTAGACCAATCAAGACCCTTGACCGTTAGGTGTTACATAATGGCGACGCTGATAGAATGCAACGTGTGCTTGTCAACGCTGGCGGCTGAGGACGAGCGGTTGGTGGCTACAGACTGCGGCCACCTCTTCCATCTGGCTTGCCACGAAACCTGGATGAGCCAAGGCCGAACGGACTGTCCCGAATGCCGTCAACCCAACTACTGGGCGCACCCGCTATACCCAAGGTTAGTCCCGGGAGAAGTCGTCGCTGAAGTAGGCGAATTGATCACCCTCAGGCAGCAAAACATTACCTACCAGGAACGCTACACGACCGCCGAGGCAGCCGTAGCTCAACTCCGCGAAAGCACCGAGGAACTGCAATCCAGATATGACCAGCACTCCAGGGCTCTCGAACGCGAAAACGACCATGTCTTGGAGGAAAACGTTCGAATGTGTCAGACCATCCGACAACTGCGAGAGAACCCAGGAGCAGAGATTTTAGAGCTCCGGGACCGATTGGACGCTCTGCAGGCGCAGAATGCGAGACAAGTGTCCAAGTGATCGGAAAATAGCCGGTCTAGCGCATCAGGTCGAACAGCTACAGGCCCAGGTGACTACTCTTACGAGTGAGAAAAATCGCCTCGAGGAAAGTCACCGTAGCATGGAGTTCAGGGTCCAGGAAGTCCAGCGCACCAACGACAACCTCATGCAGGAGCTGGACGGAGCTAGGGCGCAATACCAGCAAGCGTCGCTACAGCGGAAGTGCCACGGATATGCAGCTCAAAAGGTGACCATACGGTTCTTCTCGCAGACCGTGACCGAGAATCCCAAAGGTCGGATCATCACCATCCTGGAACGACTCGAGATAGTGTGCAACCCGGAGGAGATCAAGATAATCGCATGCACACCCATGGCCGTACATTCCGGCATGTACCAGCTGACGGTGGAGTTCGAGCGGCCAGAGACAAAGTTCGAATTGCTGATGAAGTTTCCTCGGTTGCAGCGCAGCGGCAGGGCGGTCATGATGCGTCTGCAGGCAAAAGATAGCACAGCCGTGACGCAGTTCTACAAGAAGGTGTGTGGACGCTTATACGCCAAGAAGGGACTCAAGTTCCAGAGACTGGTTCATGACCAGATATTGGTCCACGTCCTTGGCGAGGCGAGCCCCCGAGAAATCGAGACCGACGAGCAGCTCGAAGAAGTCCTCAGCTTGCTACCACAACCCTCAACCAGCAGCGGCGCAGCAGCAGCCGAATGAGAGCGCCGTCGGTAACAACACCAACGAACGAACCACCAGTTGAGCAACTCTTGCTATCCAGATAGCGGCGAACAGAACCAAGCTTGGCGGCGTGGCCGATGGAAGAGGACTCGTCCAGACCAGGCCACTGACCTGAGACAGTACCACCCGTAAGGGAGGAGGCTGTCCACGTAAGTGGTAGGATCCTGGACGACCCGATTCTACCTGCCACGTCCTCTCTAGGCATAGGTTTCCTCCCATCCTTCGACAGGAATGTCAGCAGGATGGTAGGATTTGTGGCGGCTCAGTACCGCCGTCAAAAACAACATGAAAATACAACAACAACCCTTTTGCCACCAGCTGGTTACTACACCACAGCCGCTGTCAAAAACAACCCCAAAAGACAACAACAACTTTTTGGGCTACCACCTGGTTTACTACATCATAACCAAAGGCGTAACTACACCTTCAACGAACCCTGATGAAATTCATAAATTTTCAACAAATACATAAACCCGCGGCAAGTCAACAATTTTTTCATCCGTTTTTTTTCGCGAATTATATACAGCAACGGCATCTTACATATATCCCGCAAAGGCCACATTGTGAGTAGCCGCCAAAAAAAATAAATCCGCCGAGCTGTAATGGATCAGCAGTTTTCCTGGCAGAAGTATTCCAAAAAAGTTCGTCAGCAGCAAAACACCACCAGCAGTGAGATAGTGCGCGAAAATAATTAAGTGATTAAACACAAATAGAAAGTGCAATTCCTGCGAGTTTGAAGGAAAACCACCATCGTGTTCACCAGAAGCCGCATCCCGTACAGCCGAAGTAACGGGTTGTCCATTTTGGCCACCGGCCAAAGGTAAGTGTATTCCACAGTGCGTGCGTTCGTGTGTGCCAAAGTGTTAATGCTTTTTGGTTCAACATATCTCCACAGCCAAGCAAGTGAGACGCCACAACTACCGCCGCCGGTAGCAGAAAGTCATGCAGCCTAGGGCCAATTTTTAGGTCCCGCTCTAGTTCCCCCATAGGGAACGGACGGACGCTTATACCAGCGTCCCGGGCAAGAACAGGGTTGGCCAAAAGGAGGTCCCAGGCTTCCCGTAGGGCTAGTTCCCAAATTTCGGCCATCCACAGCGGTCATATCATCGGCCAACACCACCAGAGCCGCCATTTTGTGCACAATACACCAACCAACCGTTCGAGAAGCATCGGCAGCAACAACACCAGCCACCTCAGCCACAGCAGCGACATTCTGCCAGCAGAACACCAGCATCAGGGCTCATCATACACCAGCCAGCAGCTGCCGTCAACACCACCTGCCCAAAATAATAGTCCCAGTCATCATCCACCACACCACACACAGAAGCAATAGTCCCGTTCAGCCATCACATCATCATCTCCAGTCGTAAAACCGTAAGCCGTCCCTTCTGCCCTGAAAGCTGTAGGTAAGTCCGTTCTATTTTCCTTTTAACGGACTGTGGCCAGACCACTCTGGACAGACAAAGTGAAGATTAGTTAGGCAATTTATATACAAGTGAGAGTAGTGGTGTGAACGCAGGCTTGGACCCAAGGGCCAAGTCCTAGGCTTTGAGACTTTCCTTCTGGAAGTCGAAAAGCAGTAAATTGTGTAAAATTTAAGGAAAAAGACTTTTTACAAAAAAGAAAAATTCGAAAATTAATACCTTAATGTGATAAGATAAAATACATAATGGGCAAAATGATAACTCGGAAATAAAGTTATTCTAACTTAGCCAAAGTACAAAATTTGCCAATAGCAATATAATTTAAATAAGAAAAGAAAAGAAAGAAAAACACAAAGGAAAAAAATCCCAAAGAAAGAAAAATAGTTGTAAGAAGAAAAATTCAGGAATTTTAAACCAAAAATAAAGGTGAAAACCAAACAATAAATTGGAAGGTCAAATCAAAAGGCCATAAAAAAAAAAAAAAAAATGCTAGATGAAATTAGAATAATTAGTTAGAATATAAGAGTTGAGGAAGAAGAATTTGCCAATTTAGAGAAAGAATAATAATTGGCAGATTTTTCCGAAATAGAATATAAGAGTTGAGGAAGAAGAATTTGCCAATTTAGAGAAAGAATAATAACTGGCAGATTTTTCCGAAATAGAATATAAGAGTTGAGGAAGAAGAATTTGCCAATTTAGAGAAAGAATAATAATTGGCAGATTTTTCCGAAATAGAATATAAGAAAAATTGTGTTGAAGTATAAGGAAAGATTGAAGATTGTCGTGTAGGCTACGCAGTGCGGCTGAAGCGTGCACTTTCTGCCATCTTGAGCAGATTCAGATGTTAGGGTGACCTGGACGTTTGTGACTTGTTAATTTTTATGATTTTATCAGTAAATTTTATTATTTCCCATACAGGGTCTCATGCGAATTGCCTCTGAGGCTCTGCGTGAAATTTTTTTTTTTGTTTTTGTTTCTCGTACGTGCGGTGATACGAGTGTGTAAATTACGGTTCGCGTTCAGTGTAATGGCGATCGGAGCCTAAGAGTTTGTTCGTCGGGTTTTGTGTTTCGTTGACACGACCAAGTTTTATCGCGCGAAAACGAAGGTGCATTTTTGGCACCCTGTTCATTTGATAGGTTTTGGTTATAGGGAGCGAGGCCCTACACTTCATTATCTTTGTCTTTGTACCCTACGGGGCATAGTTAGTCTGATGAGCCTTAAATAAGTTAAATTTTATTTAGTAGTATAAGAATTTAAAGTAAAGTTTAGAAAGGAATCATGCAACTTTTTGTCAATTTTAAAATTTATTTGGTTTCGCTTCGCCCTGTGGGCACTTTTAGTATATAAGCCAATAAGGTGGAAATTTTGTTCAAATTTGAGAAATTAAGTTTTTCACTCACATGTGTTTAATAAAGTTTATAATGTTTTTACGAAATTCGGTTTTCGTTATGGAAGCTTAGTTTGATAATAGGTAAGTAGGGTATAAAGGGGGTTTAAGTTTCTGGTACATTGTTTTTGGGACATTGACACGAATCAATGTCAGGAGAAGCTAGTAAGGGCTTCATAAGGGTGGGCATCGCTGACGATAACACCAGTCAGCCCATATGACGCACGATAGGGTATTACCTTATCGCTCCAAGGCACATGGTAGCTTCCCGGTTTTGAATTTGTTTTGTGTTTGTGCTTATTAACGGGCAATTATCTTTCGGGCTCCTTTTCTATTTTTTATTTTTATGTCGATACATCTTGAGAGTTTAAGCCTCGGTGTGTAATCTATGTTCAGAGGCAGACTGTTGGTGTGTTTGGTAAGCGGAAAGATCCCCCCCGTCCGGCGAGTTCACCGGCCCGGCATACGCATGGCACTCCGAGCACCCCGCGAGACCAGCACATGAACTCCATGAGTAACTTTGTAAAATTGCAGTCTGAAAGTATATATTCAATCGAATATATATAACCTCACATGACAACAGACAGACGAACATGGCTCAATCGTCTTAAAAGTCCCAAAACAAACTTCGTCCAAAGATACTGAGGGTCTAATATGGCTCCTTCTATGCGTTAAATTTTTTTCGTATTAACTGATATATCCATCCTATGGATCTTGGGTACAAAAAAGTATGATAAATCACATAATAATAGTGTGATTTGTCGATTATCAAGTCGATCTGCCAGATCGAGTGCATGTAAACGTCCTATAAAATAACTTCTTTCTCAGGATTGTGGTAGTTTAAAATATTTTTGTTTCGTTTTCTGGGTCTTATGCATAAAATTTGATGAGTTAACGGATAAAAACAACTTGGACACAACCGAACCAAATTCCTGGCTACGTCTCTGATTCCATTCCTGTATTGCTATATGATTTGTTTTTTTTTTGTGGCAATTCCAAAACTTTTGCTTACTTTGTTGTATTTTTTAACCTCACATTGACTTGCACAACGAAATCTTCAAATCAGATCTTCGGTTTGCCACAAAGTCAAATCAAGCAAATCTTTTGTGATCATTATAAATAATATCGATGATTACAAATGAATGAGCGTGAGTACAAAATCATGCTCACGATTATGACTGACGTTTCACAGAAGACGACTGACTACTCCAAGTCAAATTACATAAATGTTGGTTTGGAGTAATCATGACTTGCCACAAAGGAGCTGACTGATATTCTAACGATGGTGGTGCAATTCAAACAATTGAATTGCGGTTGTATGAGGTTGTTCCTGTGCGGAAGTTTCCTGATTAATGATTTGGACAAGAATGTATTGTAAGCAGGTATGTGGACTTTTCCTAAAATGTTGAAAACTCCGACTCCAACTGCACAGTGTTAAAATTCTGAACACCGACTCTAACTCCACAAACATACGAGTATTTAAATATTTTTTTTTTGTTTAATGGTACCAATAACTGAAAAAGCACATACTTTTTCCACAAAAAATACGTGGTCCCAAATGGTTGTAAAGTAACTGATAGCAGTACTGAGAGGTTTAAAAGTTTCGGTAGTTTCGCAATTCTGGTATTTGAATGTCTACATCCTAAAGATGGCGCCAAAAGTTTGTACATCGTAAAAGATGATACAGATCAATCCAGAAAAATACGTGTTTCTCTAATTTGTACTATTAAAGATACAAATTATTAAAATGTCTGCAAAAGTTTTCCGATATAACTCCAGAACACAGATAACTGCTGTTATTCAAAGTTATAATGGCTCCAAATCACCAACTAATGACGCTTCTACTATACAGGGTGATTCAGGAAGTTCCGGACAAATTTCTCCAGCGTATTCCTTGGCTCATTTCATTAAAAAAAGTCCACTAGGACCATGTCCGAAAATGCAAGGGGTGCGAAATGGTAGCGGGTTCAAAATTTTAGGAATGGCAGTCGGAGGGTAGTAGGGTAAAGTTGCTAACTTCTGAGCCAGTGGTCGGATTTTTTGGGCTTGTTGGAAAGGTCTTTAAGAGGCCTTTCAGAATCAAAAAAGTAGAAAAAAGTCAAATCGCCGAGATACAGAGCTTTCGGGAAAAAAAAATTTACATAACCTCAATTTGCTCAGCCAGATGGCAGGTAACTTATGTTTTGACCTAAACGAAGCCCAGAGGTCTTACCGTTCCAAAGTTATGACCATTTTACTGAAATGCAAAAATTTTTGGTTTTGTTTTTGGAAGCGAAATAACAGCACACATTTATTTGTTTTTGTAAATTAACACGTTTAAGATTTTATTTTCCAGTCCATTCATCAATGCCTATAAAAGTAAGTAGTATTTATAGGTATTCATTGATAGAAAAAAATCCGAATCCAAAAAATCCGACCACTGGCTCAGAAGTTAGCAACTTTACCCTACTACCCTCCGACCGAAAATCCGAAAATTTTGAACCCTCTTCCATTTCGCACCCTTGCATTTTCGGACATGGTCCTAGTGGACTTTTCTTCATGAAATGAGCCAAGGAATACGCTGGAGAAATTTGTCCGGAACTTCCTGAATCACCCTGTATACTACTATATATGACGTAATTAAAATTAATTTCCGAGTTTAAAGCCACCCCCATAACTGATTTAATAACTCTTATCTCCCATTGCTGTTTATGACAGTTGGCAACTGACATCTTCGAGGTAGTATTGTGTTCCTTTATTTGCTTTAATAACATGGAATCAGAGTCGATTTGAAAATAATCGTCTCCAACTCCTACAACGACTCCAGGTCAATTTTTTTAACTCGAACTCCTATACTTGGACTCTACATCCCTGATTGTAAGCATTTATGAATGTGAGGTACTAAATAGAGAATTTAAAAAAAATCCAATATTTTGTTTTTCTCAGGTTACGATTTCTCAGTTACGATTTTTATGTAAAAAATCAGCTTTTAGGAATTATTTGTGATTTGGTTTTACATCACCCCACAAATAGGACCAAGATTAGACTCAAACATATCGTTTGCAGAAAAATTTTACCCATCCTGTTCCTAGAAATGAAGCTAGATGCTTATTTTTGGGCATTGTAAAATAAGTATTGAGCTAAAAGGAGATTATGTTGAACAATAATTTTTTTTTTTGGAATAAAATAACTTTTTCGTTCAAAAAGTCACAAGCTTATTGATCCGCCCTTATCGGTATGCTCACCTAATTACTTGAATTTGTTGGCTGTCACAACAATTTGGTGATGAATTTTATAGAAAAGAATGAATTTTATAGAAAAGAAGAGTAAAAAAATAAGTAAGTAAATAAGTTTTGAAGTTTTTTTATATTTAAACATAAACAAAATTAATATTATTTATAACCAGGGTTCGTATTTCGTGCCCATTTTTGATCGAAAATATGAAAAAATTTCTATATCTCGAAAACGGATCGTCGAATCGACAAAATAATAAATTTTTACGGGTTGCTAAGGTTTTCTCACATAGTGATCCAATTCGCATGAAATAATTTTTTTTTTTTGAAAAATCGCGAATATAGAAAATTGCTAAAATAAAAAAGTGGCTATAACTCGGAAGCGGTGCGTTCAACGGCAAAAATTATACATTTTTTACCTCCAAAGGAGGCTTTAACCAATGGATTCCTCTCATATGGTATCAAAAATCCGTTAAACTAACATTTTTCAAATAAAAAATCGCGAAAACACGCATACATATGTATGCGTTAGTGATTTTTTTTTTTGAAATAAGTGATGCCGTTTTAAAGACATCCATTGGTACGCACCGTTTCCGAGGTATAGTATTTTTTTTATTTTATCGATTTTCTTATTTTGACGATTTTTTGAAAAAAAAAAATTATTTTATGAGAATTGGAAAACTTTGTGAGAAACTCGTAAAAATTTATTATTTGTTCAATTGAGCGCTTCGTTTACGAGATATAGACATTTTTTCTAACTTTTCCATATTTTCGGTCAAAATTGGTTAATTTGTGTCATCCGCAATAATAGTTCCTCCAGACAAGTGTCCACAATTGTTTGCATATGTTTGTGAAGGCGTCATTAGTGGCGTCAGATTCAACGATTGGGTTTAAAAGTCGCACTTCACCTCAATATATGATAATATGTATTCTTCGCTGGCTGATATCTATACACTTTTGTCACAACTTTTTTTATCACTTTCTGTTTAAAATAATAGTTTTTCTGTAAAAATCCTCGTGTAACATTCAAATATATGTAGTTTCTCTTTAACAGCAAAGCCTCTTGTGAAACATCGAATACATAACTTTGTAACAAGTGTTTTTGTGACAGAAACTAAATTATGATTACAGTGACTAATATTTGAAGCAGTGATGATATTTGCTCTTTTTCGAGGCGACGTTTTGTATTCTTCCGAAAGTACTTTTTCGACGTAAGAGACCTTTTTTAAAATAATTAAATAAATCTGTATTTACACCGAAAGATTAAAGGACTGTTTGTACGGTTTTTTAATCTTTCGGTGTAAATCCAGTGAAAGCTTTAAATTGCTTTAGGCACACGTATATATTTCAATCTTATTACCAAAAAGTAGCAATAAATAAAATGTCGATCAGCTGAGTTTGTCAAGGTTGGCCTTTGATATAAAAACAAAATTCCTCCAATTCCTACTGCTCCTACCATACTTATTTTGTCATGTGTTGTATTTAAAAACCTCTCACGTTAAATTTGGTGAGTAAAATCCGAAAGTACTCTTATCAGATCAAAAGGAGATGGGGGCATTTTGAAATCGAAAGGAGGTAAAAAAGTCCTTATGCACTACAAATATCATCCCTGATTTGAACACGAATTCTAGTATTGTTCTTTTTATTAGTTATATCTTCCATTTCAGATGAATGAGGTTTTAGAAATACTCAAATTGGTTAATACAACTTAATTTCTGTGGGAACAACTTGTATTTAGTAAGACCTGTTTTTTGTCTATCAATAAAATCGACAAATAATTCGGATGAATTCTAATCAAAATATATACTTTAGCATGGAATTTCCAATGCCTGAATTGATTTCAAACTAATACTTTCCCTGTGTGTAGACTGTTAGAGAAAACCTTGAATATGTCAAAATTTTCGAACGATTTGCAGACAAAATTAGGACAAATATATTCGATTAGTTTCATTATTTAGTTGATCAAAAAATTATGAGATCAGGGTTGCATTTTTAATGAAGCGAACAAAAACAACAAAAAACGACAATAAAAGCTTTTATTTCGTTCCTTTTTCCAAATATTTCGTCTTTGTTCACAATTTTCTGTTTTCTGTATTGTTGTAATTCCTTCCTAACGAAACCGCGGGTGGATCACAAGCATCGAAACGATGTGAGTGAGTTAGAATCCTATTTTTTTTTAACTTACCGAAAAACTGATCTGTTTTATAGCTCATTCGCACTACATAATATTTTCCCGATTTCAAATGTCTAAAAATCGTTCAGCAAATTAGAACAATAGTGTGGAGTCAATGCAGGAAGCATTTGAGAAACTTAAAGTGTATATGTCACTGAAAATTTGCTTTCTGCATTTACAGTTGGACAATCTTGGCAAATAGATCGCAACTGAATCTGATGAACAGGGTGAGCATTACTATCAAATTTCTCTGCGTTCGTAGAAAGGTACAACTTCACTTTTGTTATGTGTTTTAAATGGACTTCATAGAAATGTATTCTAAATTCACAGAAAAGCGCAGAAAAACGAACACAAACCATTATTGTTGATGAAGTTGAAACTGATTTTAGAGACAACTGTGAGCCCTCTCCATCTAAAAAAATTTTCAAAGGCTGAAGTTCTTCGTTGACAGTGATATTTTAAACTATAATTTATGTAGTAATTAATATATCATTTCAATAAATAAATAAACAATATAAAGTAATAGTTTTCGTAATATTAAATTTGTATTGGCAAGAAAAACAAAATATATACAGTGTTGGAAAAAATAATAGGGACACCGATGTTTTTCTAATATTTTTTTTATTTTTTCTATAATATTTAAATATTTAAATTAATTAAATTAAAAGCGTTAAGTACTTCATATACGCTAACAAAAAATATCAAACTCCAATATGATTTTCAAATAAATAATTAAAAAATTGAATTTTTTGTAATATGGCCTTGGAAAAAATAATAGGGACAAGAATCAAAACGTTGCTATTTCTATAGAGTACTGTTCTATTTTAAATTATTAAAGTAAAATATTAATATTTAGTGGTAGATCCTTTTGCATTAATCACTGCTTGGCATCTGCGAGGCATAGATTCTACAAGATGTAGGCACGTTTCCATCGGTATGGAGTACCAAGCGTTCTTAACTTTTTCCCACAATTCCTTTAAACTTGTGGATTTCTGGAGTCCAATATTGCTTTTTAAGACGCCCCAGAGGTGTTCAATGGGGTTAAGGTCCGGAGATTGTGAGGCCCATTCCAAAATTGTTACGCTTTTCTCTTGGAGCCAGGTTTTAACCAGTCTGGAAGAGTGCTTTGGGTCGTTATCATGCATGAACTGCCAACTAAGTGGCATTTCTTCCTCGGCAAACGGAAGCATTTCATTATTTAGAATGCCAACATAATCGACAGCACACATCTTATTCTTAATCCAAAAAATAGGACCCACTCCGGATGCAGAAAAACAGCCCCATACCATCATTGACCCGCCACCATGTTTCACAGTCTTTTTGGTGTACTTGGGATCATATTCTTTGTTCTTCGGTCGACGGACGTAAGTCTTCCCGTCAGAACCAAACAAATTAATTTTTGTTTCGTCTGACCAAAGTACATTTTTCCAGTTTGAACGGTGTTGGTGTTGCTTGGCGAAAATTAATCTCTTTTGTATATTTTTTTTGCTCAACAACGGTACTTTCCTTGGGCTTCTTCCCATTAATCCTGCGTCCATAAGCCTGTTTCTTACTGTCCGACTGGTAACTGGTGCATTTAAACTCAGTTGTAGTTCCTTGGAAGACATAAAAGGGTAGTTTCTTGATAGGCGCACTAAATGTCGATCGAAACGGGATGATGTTTTCCGCTTTCTTCCTCTCGTTTCCATAGTGCGTTTTGAATGGATAGCATTAAAA
This sequence comes from Phaonia tiefii, assembly GCA_963931995.1. NCBI lineage: Eukaryota > Metazoa > Arthropoda > Insecta > Diptera > Muscidae > Phaonia > Phaonia tiefii. The sequence goes on from OZ008370.1 coordinate 69,697,376, forward strand.
ACTTTGTTCCTCGAAAAGTTCATGATACTTGCTATTTCTCTAATAGATTTTCCCGCATTGTTTAATTTTTTAATCACTTTTTTCTCCTCTTCGGTTGTATGAACTCCGCGACCTATTTTTAAACACTAATTTGTCAATTTACAAAGCACATGTTGCAACAAAGCAAGCAAACGATTATTAACCGTTATTTTTTCTCTCCTCTCAGAGATTGAGCTAAAAATAAAATAGTATTCTATAGAAATAGCAACGTTTTGATTCTTGTCCCTATTATTTTTTCCAAGACCATATAACAAAAAATTAAATTTTTTAATTATTTATTTGAAAATCATATTGGAGTTTGATATTTTTTGTTAGCGTATATGAAGTACTTAACGCTTTTAATTTAATTAATTTAAATATTTAAATATTATAGAAAAAATAAAAAAAATATTAGAAAAACATCGGTGTCCCTATTATTTTTTCCAACACTGTATGTCTATTAAGATTGATTGTATAAGTACTTATTTTCACAACGATGGCATTTGATATACATACTTGCTAATTTGTGTATTAGACTATTTAAGATGACATTGTAATGACTACTATTTTCATGGTACCACAATTGAGATACGGAGATGTGGTACAATCATGTGTAAGTATATTTAGTATATTTTATAATGGTGTCATACATCTTCAGGAGTACAACTTTAGAGATTATTGTTGTATCAATTCTTAAAATTTATGTCAATTATGAACAAAATACGAAGAAATGCTTTTTTTTTGCATTTTGTGGCACTGTTTCTTGACAATGGTTCCAATGATTTAATCTAAAACTCTGGATATTTGTAGTTGCAATTGTATAGCTTAAGCAATATTAGCATGTAATGTTAAAAATTAAAAATGTTAAATTGATATATTTATTTAGTACTTTAAATGACACTTTTGTTGGTTAGTGTTTTGATCGTATTGTATCTGATCTTAAGTACTAAAGCTTTTCAGAATATGGCCATATCTATTTGATTATATTTGGTACCTTTTAAGCGAAAAACGAAAAAAATTATAAAATATTACATATCTACACCAATTTATAGTACTAAATACAACTTTTGTTGATTAGTGTATTTTCCAAAGTTATCAAGAATTTTGTGGGCTATATTTGCTTCTAAAACAGTTACCCTAAATTATTTACCATGAGCTGGAAAATTGCAAGAAATCCAAGAAAGATCAAATTATGTTTGACGTTTCGTCATTTAACGAAGTGACTGCGCATTGTTTAGAAAATCTGTATCAGTCAACATTGTGCAATGATGAATGAGCTACAATTTTGTAGAAGGTTGTAATGAAAAATATGCAACGGTTTAGAATATATTGAAGTATAATCAGAATTACAGCTTTGATCAACAGCCGAAATCTTCTTTGGACTATAGGATCATTTCGTAAAGAGGGGTCGATGTGAGGAACACCAAATCGTAGGGTACACCAATAAAGAACCACTCTTGTGCACTTTGTTGACTGGTTTATTATGCAGATGTATCATTCATGTAATTTAGGATCTGTCATTTTGCGCTGAAAAGAAAAACGTGGTCTGGTCCCACCAATATTTCAATAACAACAACGACCACACCACAACCAATAACATTGTAAACATCTTTGAAAAGCCGGTTTTGCTGTTTCTTTCGCACTTGAAAACTGGTAATGTGACGCGTTTTGTTATGAACAGAGAAGACGAAGCTGAGATCTCTAACCTAATCGAGAAACGCTCTTTGTTTATGGAAAGACCGGATTTTTGTGATAATTTATGGCATTTTAATGGCCACAGTCATTAGATTTAGTCGTAAGTCTGTCTGTCCATCCCATTTGCTTTTGTGTTTGCACTGAAAGGTATGGCAGAATATTCTTGGGTATTTGAGCTGGTTTCCAGCATACTAGGGTGATGTTTTTTTAAACTTTATTACCTGTCTTTGTTATTTGAAAATACAACTTAATCAAATCCCAAATAAAAAATTTGCGTTCACATTTTTTCGTCTAACTGTCGGTATAGTTGGGTTAGATGGAAGTGACCATCACTATTGACGCACTTATTCCAATGAGAACCGTTGTGATACCACGGGACGCCATGTTCCGTCTCCATCGTTTAATCTGTAAATTTATCTGATATGGTTAAGGGATGTTCAAGCCGTATGAAACCTCATCGCGATATTCCAGGCTGTGGCTGAAGGAGAGACGTACATTAGTCCCTGGCAAACCAATTTGTACTATGCAAAAACGTCCTTGGTAATTGCACCTCAGAATGTGCCCCAAAGCGGTCAAAGTTGAGAATGAGTTTGTCCCCGCTTAATAATTGTCGGTTGAATATAAACATAGCATGTCGTATGTCATTTTACAGATGAAGGGACAATGCATAAAAAAAGCGTTGGTTTTATCCACATCACTTATAGATTTAGATATAGTCGGTGTGAAAGTTAGGTCAGTTTCGCAGAAATTAGGCTGCCAAAATAGAAGAACATCCCCGCCAGTATAGATAACATTAGATTTCGTAACGCATTGCAATACACATAACTACTTTATTTAAGATGATTGTAGTAGTTTTTCTCTTCTGTGGAACAAAATTGGCATAAAACAAAAATCGAAAAAAGTTACAAAATAAGGGGCTTTCAAACGGGAATTCCCGAGATCCAAGGAAAATTCCCGCTTTCCCGGGAAATATAAAAGTCCGTAAATTTGCATTCTCTTGTTGTAACCAAAAAACGGGACAGAATGGGTAAAGGGTGGTATTTTTTGCTATTATACAAAAATTCAATAAAAATACATGTATTTAGTTAGAATAAGACTCAATATAGAAAATAAAGGTGGGCGGGGTTTGCCTCCCGCCACCGTTATATAGCCAATGAAAATACAGAAGAAAAGGAATCGAACAATCCCCCTAACTGTTGACGACCTTCGCAAACTTTATAAGGACCACGATTTAAGGATATGTACCTGGAACGTAAGAACACTTTACAGGACGGGAGCCATTTTCCTACCGGCGGATGTCCTCGAAAAATACAAAGCTGACATCACAGCTATCCAGGAAATGCGATGGGCATAATATAGTTGCACCAGTAAGAAAAACTTCGATATCTACTACAGCTGCCATGGCCGAAAGCACGAATTCGGGCGCGGATTAATATATTCAAGGTTCAAACCAATCAGTGAACGCATAGCCACAATTCGCATCAAAGCGAAATATTTCAACAATTTGTTAATCTGTGTGCATGCACCGACAGAGGATTAAGACGATGAGATCAAAGAATCATATAACGAGCGTCTGGAGGAAGTATATGAAAGCTGCCGATTCTAATGCCAAAATGGGAAAGGGAAGTGTCTTTCGACCAACCATCGGTAATCACAGTCTACATGATACCATTTCCGACAATGGAATAATACTGATAGACTTCGCCTCTGCAAAGAACATTGTAGTTACTACTACACGATTCCAGCATAATGGCATACATAAGGCGACCTGGTTATCTCCTGATCGGAGAACGAAGAACCAGATTGATCACTTAGTAAAAGATGGCAGGCACTCTTCGAGTATAATGGATGTACGTGCGATTCGAGGAGCCAATATCAACTCCGATCATTACCTGGTGGTTGCGAAAGTTCGCACAAGACTGAGCAGGTCGAAAAACGTACGAAGCCGAACACGGGAGATGCTAGATATTGCCAAACTGCAAATACCGGATATATTAAAGTCATACCAACAAAAGCTTACCCTCCTGCTAGATCAGAATACTCCCTCTCCCTAGGACCCAGAAGTGTGGTGGAAGCACATCTCCAATTCTTTGGAAACCGCTACAAGGACTGAACTTGACTATCAAAAACCGCAGAAGGGTAGGCCATGGCACGACGAAGAATGTCGCATTGCAACTGATGAAAAAGATGCTGCACGTATGGCCATCGGTGGAGCAATGGTAGTGTGCGCGGCTCTTGTGCATGACATCGTGGGTTCGATCCCTGCTCTGACCACCTTAAATTTCTTTCGACGGCGGTCACCTCGATAAGTAACAGCAACACTATCGAGTATTAAGCCATAAAAAAGCTTCTCAAAATACCATTCGGAACCGGTGTAAAAGTATAGGTTCCTATCAGTAAGTGTGAAACTAGAAGGCGGACAGCTCACTGGTTGTGAGAAGCTCTCCCTAATCCCTACATGGGATGTAGCGGGAAACCATTTATTTATATTTACGTATGGCATCGAAACAGTCAGATACAACGCGTGCTGCGAATGAGCGACAAGGAAAGGAATCCAAATATTTAGATGGAAAAAATGGCAGTGGACACAGAGTCAAAGTGAAAAGACCGAAATATGCAGGATGAATAGTGAATCCCGAAAATTTTTCCAGAGGGTAAGAAGATCGAATAATGGGCTGCCCTCCTGCAAGGACGAGAATCGGAATCTGGTGACAGATAAGCAGTGTGTGCGTAAAATGTGGACACTTTTCAGCACTATTCCACTCATATTCTTCCATTGAAGATCAGGAGGTAATGATCGTGGAAAACAGTGCAAATTGTATGGTGATCCGTGCGAATGCTCCAACTATCGCGGTATCAGTTTTTTATTCATCGCGTATAAGGTCTTGTTGAACGTATTATGTAATAGACTAAAGCCAATTGTTAAAAAAACTGATTGGATGTTATCAGTGTGATTTTAGACCAGGGAAGTCCACGAATGAACAAATATTCACGCTACTTCAAATCCTGGAAAAGACCCACGTAAAGCAAATCGATGCGTACCATCTTTTTGTAGATTACAAAGCTGATTTCGATAGACCTATACGGAGAAAATTGTACTATGCTGTGTCTCTGTTAATGAGGGCAAGACAAAATTGATGGTGTCAACGTCTAGACAATGAACGTTGGCAGCCGATTTAATCTTGAAGTAGTAGATGAACATATCTACCTTGGATCCGGCGTGAACAAATGCAACTACGTCAGCATTGATGCTATTTTGGGATCAGCAAGCGGTTTAAGAACAAAGCCCTCTCTCGGCAGACAAAAGTCCACCTATACCAGACTGTCATATACCTGTCGCGGCATATGGCTCCGAAACTTGGGTCACATCGCAAGCGGATGAAACCCCCTGGCAGTATTCGAAAGAAAATTTCTCCGTAAAATATAAGGTACTGTTAAAGAAACCGGCGAGTACCGACATCGTTAGAACCAAGACCTATATCATCAGTATTCTCACGTGGACATAGCTAGGCGAATCAAATTAGGCTAACTGCGTTGGCTGGGCCCTGTTATCAGAATGAATGAAGATGAGGCAGCGCGAATGGATTTCGATAACGTGTCCCAGGAAGCAGGAAAAGAGGAGGACCAAGACTCCGCTGGAAACACCAGGCTGAATAATCCTTCCGTATCCTTGGTATTACAATTGGCGAGAAAAGGGGAAGAATAGAACCAGTTGGAGAAATATGTTCAAATTTGTTTGTTTAATTAATATGTGTAAGGCATCTGACCTCATGAGATCGTAAAATCGTCAATAAAAGTAATGTAAAATAAAGCGTTTAATTTTATATATGTATTTATATAATCATTTTGTTACCTTCGATTCAAGGCTGGATGAGGCAACATCCCGCAAAAAGAGGGGCAATCCCGTCAAACGCAGGACGGATGGGCAGTCTACGTATGTATATAGAACAAGAATTGAATTCATATTTTAATATTAAAGTAAATTTATTATTTAATTCTTTGTAATTGGAGAAGTACAGAAGATATTCCAGCTAAAATAAAAAGGGGATGCTTGGACAGGGACATTTGAAGCCATTTAGTAAATGCCTTTTCTGCGTGAATTGTTTTACCAAATTATTGTTCTTTACTATCTGTTCACCACTTGCTACCACATAGTTGATGAGTCCAAAACACCAAAAAGGTCTCACCCTAATGCGCAGATATGTAGATATGTATGTATGTATATAGGGAATCAACATTCTACGATACGTATAACCAGTAAAGTGTTTACCAACGTAGTTAGTCAAAATTCTTTGGGTCTTGATCTTAAAGAGTCATGCGGGGCACTTTTTGTATACGTTTCGTTTTGGTCGGGATCGATACATTGTTACAATTATACACTCACTAGCTGCTGGTCGACGTCGATGTTTGTTTTGAAAAGGTCGTATAAACGATGTGAAGCATGAGTTCATGGTAGAATTATCTACCAGGTAAACGCTTAAGCCCAAGTGATTATTGTTTTTTTTTCATGCACAATTTCTAATTTCCAATGCGGCTACCTAGTAGATAATTCCACCATGCATGAGTTGAGCTCAATAATAAGTTGTTTTTTTTACCCCGCTAAATTTAATTATAGCTTAATTTGTATGGGACGGATAAGCGATATTAAGTGGCATTTCAATTTCCCACTTAAGAGTCTAAACATAATCAAACACGCTACAGACGACGACGTTTTTCCTACATAGGTTTCTTATGGCAGGGAAAAATCGTCACGAAAATCCGCTACGGCTGACGACTAGCCGCTAGAATAGAATCTTTTCTAATTTCTTGGCGGCGCTCTCACGAAACCTCTCAGTTGAGAGAATGAAGTTGCCACATGTTCATGAAAATCATAAGAGAAACCAACACATATAAACCATAAATGTGAATGCAAAAGAAATGTAAAGGGTTAAAAATAATTTATTGTACAATACCATAAAAGTGAATACATTTTTAAAAGCAGTAAAAACACTTTAATTCCTATACAACTATAATATTATTTTCCCAAACTTTCAAACAAATTCCAGAAAAGAGCCGAAAATATATACGACGCAGATAGAAAACAATCAAACCGAAGTCGCCAGACGCACTCTCTCTCTAGTTTGGTTTAGACGCTAGAGATTTTTTCCGTCACCGTCTCAAGCGTGTCTGGTTCTGTTTGGACTCTAAATTCGGACTTGAGCAATGACATTGTTGCCACATGTTAAATTTCAAGAAATGGCAACAACATGTTATCTTAGATAAATTTATCTTACGGTGCATTTACAAGGGACAGTTTGAGACAAGATAGTTGAGAATAGCGGCATTCATGCAAACGTGAAAGCCGAGAACTTTTGCTCAGTGCTATCACCTTATTTATCCATCCTAGTCAGATGACAACGAAATGTCAAAAGTTTACAAGTTTCTCCATCCCACGTTTGCGCAGCAAATTTGCCTCGAAAACTTTCCACTTTTGAGCAAGTCGCTTTGTATGGGAAATTTGTTTGTTTTGACGTTTGCTGTGCAAGTTTACGATGTTTTCGAGTTTACGAGGTTCTTTCGAGCTTTCTTGAAGACCACTAATATGTATTAGTTGTCACAAAGAGAAAAATTGTTTGTGTGACGTACGCGTCCAGCCAGTTAAATTTTTGTTACTTCGCTCTTTTGCTATTGTGATTTGTCTTACTTCTCCAAATTACAATGGAACTGATGTTACTCTGCAAAATTAGACATGTACTCATGTTTATATGTTTGTATTGTCAAACAATATTTCAATAAAATTTAGCAAAATTTTCAAATACAAATATAATTCCCAATTTGTAAAGTCGTTTGCGATGTTTTCCTTTTTTGTCAAATTACTACGAAACGTCACCGAACTACGAAACTGGCCGATGGCTGAACTAGTAGTGGTTGACGAAGTAGGATTTGTTGTAATTGCGTGAACCAGCAACAGGCATTTAGTTTTTGTTTCATGACTCTTACCGTCAAATTCAACACAGATCCATATGAACACACAGTAAACAAAAAAAGTACAACAAAATACACTGAATTTAACAGATGGAGTCATAGGAAAGCAAAATCAGTTGTTCTATTGCGCCAACCTTTACTAGTTCAGCCACGATCTAGCCGCTTATGTCAAATCTCTTGCCGAAGCTACTGTCATTGAAAAATCAGAGACAGTGGCGAGGCAAGTGAGAGAAATGTAAGAGTGGTTGGTAATAAAAATGTGTGAATGAATTTCTACTGCCGGAGAAAAACTGTCCCGTGTAAACACCAGGCTAAAGTATATATTTGTGTGGAGCTTGACAACTGAAACGAATGAACGAAAATAAAATGTCTGTTGTTGCTGCTTACAACTACAACAACATCTGCTGCTACCATGTATTTGTTGGCACTGGCTACAAACGTGTTGCCGTATCGCATTTTTTCACCCATTACAGTGTGGATCGTTTTATTTGGAAAGTCGTAAGTGGTATTAGCTTAATGGAATATAAAAACAGCCTTATGCCTTGTTCACGCTGCCGCGAAATTGAAGTCTTTCGCAATTTGGGCCGAAATTGAGTTGAAATTGCTCAATTTCGCATTTATTTTGACAACTACGAAATTGAGATATTTACGACAATTTCGTTGAAACTCTTTTTTACTCAACAAAATTAACTTAGTACTCTTTTTTGCACATATGCAAGAGAACGAAGTCGACAGAATATTTTCTGGTGTGCCGCCGTCGTAGATGTTTTTTTTTGAAGTTCACGCCGCCGTCTTTAAACCGTGCTTCGGCTTAAAATGTTAGCCGATATTATCAATTAGGCTGCATTTAAAGGCCCGAATTACTAAACAAATTCCTAAAGTTATTACACAACCAACGAGATGAACCTAAAAGTAACGTCTGCCGAAAAATTACATTCAATAAAAACTCAGTTGCCGCCGTCGATTAATTTTTTTTTTGTAGCTTCAACGCCGTCGATAATTATAGGTCAGCTTCGTTCACCGAACACGTGGTTACTAAAATTACAACAAAAACAAAACAATTATTGCATGCCGCCTCATTCATCAGATTGAAATTTTAAGTTTACATCGAAATAGGCTAGTGAAAATAAACTATAAACCGTGGAGAATCAGTGATTCATGTTAAATTTCACGTACCATTCATTTATTTTATTGTTTTCATTCATTTCCAAACAGAATTTTGGTTATTGTGCCCAGGCACTAAAATTTTACTAATGGCAATATTTGTAAACAAACAGTTGTCATTTTTCAACGAAATTGCTCAAAACCAGTGTGAACGATTTCAATTTCGTTCGACAATTTCAATCCGAAATTTAATTTCCATGAAAACACAAATATACAATTTTAGCGGTAGTAGTATGCGTACCATTATTTTGCCCAAAACATTTTCGCACAAGCCATAAATGGTATATTTTGGTCAAAATACTTACTTATTCATTCTCGAACTACCTTACAAAACGAAGATAACATATTTCGCCAACCAGTTCGATCTTTTGCCTTATCTCTCCTGATCCCTCCAACGGAGTCTTGGTCTTCCTATTTTTCGTTTTCCTTAGAGGTCGGTTTCTAAAACTCTTCGATCTGGTCCGTCTTCATCCATTGTTCAGACATGGCCTAGCCAGCGCAATCGCGTTATTTTGATCCGGTTAACTACGTCAATGTCGGGATATAGCGCATACAGCTCATGGTTCATGCGTAGCCGATACTCGCCGTTGTGCACTATAGGACCATACATTATTCGGAGTATTTTTCTCTCGAACACTCCTAGGGATGTTGCGATAATACCGAGGATTCTGAGCCATAAAGCAAGACAGACTGTATGAGAGTCTGGTACAGCTGGATATTTATTACTCAAACGATGGCTTTAAAGTGCTTGCTAGCCCAAAATAACTTATATTCGCCAGGACAATTCTCCGCTTGATCTCAAGGCTGACGTTGTTGTTTTTGTTTATGGCAGATTCGAGGTATATAAATTCGCCAACCACCTAGAAATTGTAACGGTTATCAACGTTCATGCTTCTGTCTAATCGCATTAAGGCCCTCATCATTGAATCCATTAATTTCGTCTTGTCCTCATTTACTGTTGGACCCACTTTTACTTACTCCTTTTCAATTCTCGAAAACACCGCAGTAACTTTTCTCATTGTGCCCCAATGGTATCTAAACCAGAAGCCGGCGTTAATAGCTCCCGGCAGCCACTCCCACATACAGCTTTTCACACGCACACAACACGAATGGCAACAAAACTGTCAACTAATGGCCAGTTTTTCAGTCAGTGGTGATCTTCGTTTCTTTGTTAAATTGTGGTTAAACATCGAATTGTGTTTTTTAGTCATTGTTTAACTATGATTTAACCACCCAATGTTGATTGGTTAACTTATAGTGAGAACCATATTATTTTGACAATCAAATTACTGAGTGTCAAAGGGAGAAATGAAGATTGTATAAAATACATGTTCCAGATTGCCGTATTTGTACACATACATATGTACCTTGAGTCTAGATCGTTAAATTGTTGCGCCTATATAGTTTTTTACACATTTTTGTTAAAATGACTTCGATTTTATGCATCTATTTCTTATTTTACATAATTCCATTTTGTTCCAGAATACAAGGGTTGCCATATTAGTTGACAATATGGCGACTTAAATTAACTCGCCACTGAAAAACAAAATACAAAGTTAACCTCTAATTACATTAGAATTAAGATTAAGTAATCCGATAGTTAACTACCCACTTAAAAACTGGCCATAAGAGTATAATAAATATAAGCAAAAACGATGTACAAGTAGACAGTCAAAATTTCTCTTCACTCAAATGCCAACAAACAAAACGAGTGAAACCCTAGTACTTCTCTACTCTCTCTCTTCATTGAATATTTCAATACACGAGCAGCTTTTTTATTCTGTTATTGTATATAACTACACAAACTCCAACCATGTTGAAGTAAAATTACATTAACTATGCAAAAAGTATGAAATAAGCAAGATATGACGCGAGTGAAACCCTAGTACTTCTCTGCGTAGTCCGGATTGAGTTGGTTGTAATTGAACCGGATTAACGAAGTTCTACTGTAACTTCGTGCTTTAATTTTTCATGCCATTTTGGTGAAAAACTATGAAATTTCAATGTGTTTTAAACTTTTTTATTGACTGTTATTGTTAGCATACATTTGTGTTGTATTTAACACACAAAACGAAATGCCGTTGTTGTTATTTTGTTCGTTGTTTTGAACCATTGCCTCTATCTGGTATTAGTAAAGCAATTCTTTTCAACATCAAACGTAAATATCACACCAGGCCAAATGTCATAAATTTGGTGGGAGAACTAGGAGATCTACTATAAGTATTAATCTATGCAAAATACGCCCACAAATACACACACACATTTTTACTGCCTCTCTTTATGCCGACCTATGATCTAAACCATAGACTAATACTTATAGTAGACCCACTAGTTCGCCCACCAAATTTATGACATTTGGCCTGGTGTGATATTTACGTTTGATGTTGAAAAGAATTGCTTTACTAATACCAGATAGAGGCAATGGTTCAAAACAACGAACAAAATAACAACAACGGTTTTTTACATACTTCATGTAATTTTAATTAAATATGGTTGGAATTTCTATAGTTAGATACAATAACGTCATCAGAAAACTGCTCGTGGATTGAAATATTCAACAAAGAGAGTAAGAGAGAGAGTAGAGAAACGACGCGATTCACTCGTTGTAGAGAAGAAAAACACCGCAATTTGGCAATGCTAGTAGAAGAGAACCAAAAAAGTCGACGCGATTCACTCAAATGCATTTCTTCCCCGCGCCATAACTTGGTTATTTCATACTATTTATATACTTTATGTAATTTTATTTAAATATGGTTGGAATTTCTATAGTTAGATAGAATAACATCATTAGGAAACTGCTCGTGTATAGAAATATTCAACGAAAAGAGTAAGAGAGCGAGGAGAGACTCACTTGTTTTCTTTGTTGGCATTCCCTTCCATGAGTAAATTTTCTTCTCTATACCATAGTTGCTTTATGTCAACACATACTTACGTATACCAACAAATCATAGAATAATACATACGTAGATAAACTTATTCTCTCATCTGACGTTTCATTTCACACTCTTCATCGTAGGTTTGTGGAAATGAGAGCAATTAAATTTAAAATTATCTTACACCAGGTGGAGTTACAAAATATGTTCAGTTAACTTTTTCCTGTCGTTTTGGTGTAGAACTGAAAAATTTTAATTATATTTTGCACTTTTTTGTTGACTTTTATCGTTGGTATACATTTGTATTGTATTTAACACAACTAGTTTGTCACAAAAACACGAAATTCGGTTGTTGTTCATTTGTGGATCGCTGTATACTATTGCCACCATCTGGTATTATTGAACCCATATTTTCTACCATCCAATGCTTACTTTCCATCGTACCTATGACTTTCCATCGTACCTAAGCTTCTATGGTATGTATTATTCTATGCAACAAATAAATATAAACAGAAAATTACAAAAACAAAACCTTTGAATCTGACAGAAGCGGCCAACTAAAGCCCGGTATTCAGTTTTTATGAAATGTTCATTGCCATAAGCAGTACGTGTATGAAAAATAACGAAAACATCATGAAACGAAAATTTCGCTAACTTTTCATTTGCTTGGTACTCAGCTCTTTGCGAAAATTTCATAGGCAAAATCAAGTACAGGGTTGTTACGCCAACTTATTTCGTACGAAAACAAATGTGTGATAATTGTTTGGCACCGAAATTTTGATTATTTTAGTAAACAAAAGTAATACAGCATGCGTTAAAAATAAAAAGAAATGCAAAGATGAACTATTAATGAAATGTTTGCAAGGCTTCAGTAAGGAGAAAACATTGAAATAAGCTGTCTACCGAGTTTCACACTCTTTCTTTTGATTATTTGTATAATCACTTTTACTTTACTTTTTGATTATTTGTATAATCAGCCTTATTACGAATGTCGTTGTCGTATTTCGACTACGACAGTTTTATAAAAGATTAAAGATAGCACGCCAACTTTGTGTTTAATCTTTTACAAAACTGTCGTAGTCGAAATACGAGAACAACATTCGCAATACACTCCGGTTCACTTATTTAAAGGCACTAAAATTTCTACATTCAGCAGCCTGTATATTTTTTGCAATTTGTAACCGATTGCAGAATTTTAAAATGGAAATGTGCCGTTGTTCAAGTGAACCAAAAAAATAGGATATTTTTGGACTTTTTTTTATAAATTGCTTAAGTTAAGAAACCACTATTGTCATGATTTTTTTTATATCTCAAGATGTAAAAGATACAGGCTGCTGAATATGTAATTTTTAGTGCCTTTAAAGAAGTGAACCGGAGTGTAAAGGGGCCCTTAGACCTGTGGATAAGTTGCAGCGACTTCAAGTTAACATCAACTTATCCATGGTGTAAGGTGAAGTTGGTGGTTTGTACAAACTAGTTGATGTAAAATCAAAGCCATTTTGATTTTTTGAAGTTGATATCAACTTATCCATCAGTGTAAGGGGAAGTTGCATCAACTTTAATACGCATTTCGGTGAGAATCGTTCATGAGGCAACATTATTGGCAAAATGTAAATAAATTAACCAAAAAATAAATAAATTAATCATTATCGGAAAAATATAAACTAAATAAATATGATTTGTAGTGTTATCGAAGTTGATGTCAACTTGAAGTAGTGCAACTTATCCACAGGTCTAAGGGCCCCTTAAGACTGAATCTGAATAGAAATAAATCGAAAATTTTTAAATAAAATGTGTAGATACAATAATTTGTGGACGTTTTGATTACTAAATATCAGACACATGAAAAAATCAGGCATCTTTATTTGAAAAATTAATTATTACGAATATATTTAAAGTCGAAAATCATATTCAAATTTGCATACATGAAAATCTTATTTCGTTTCGTTAAAAAAAATGTTTGAAAAGTTTAATTAATTCTAATTCAAATCATAAAATCATTTTGAAAAAAAAATTGTTTGTTTGTTTGGAAAACCGGAGGAACCGGGTTTTTTCGGTTATTTCCTTTAAATTAAATTACACATGTAGCACTTACAATACATTTGTTTAGCGATCACTTCATATACTTATTAGAGATTAAAACTCAAAATTTCACAACTCTATTTAAATATGACTATTACGTTTTAATTATACCCTCACCCACAGGATGGGGGTATATATAATTTAATACGGGAAAAAATGTATCGCATAGAAGGAGTATTTTTGGAAGAAATTCGTTTTGGGACTTTTTAAGACGATTGAGCCATGTCCGTCTGTCTGTCTGGTCAACACGAAAACACGAAATTTTGCCATGGTTAGTTTGGGATTGAAAATGGGCGTTTTGGGCACGCCCCTTCTGGTACCTCCCATACAAATCGGCACATTTAATACATAACCATATTTCTCCTAAAACTTTTTTCTGGTAGATGTGTTTAGCTTCAACTCAAACGTTGTTTAATAATCTGTAAATGTTTACTTAACTGGAGGAATTTGGCGAGGTTGCCACGCCCATTCTGGTACCTCCCATATAAAAGCTTGGTGGTCCTCCGAGTTGACAATGAGATAAGTCTCGTGAAACACTTCCGATCTTAATGAAATTAGGTTATAGGCTTCGTGTCATCAAACGTCAGTCACCGATTAAGACAAGGGAGATTTTGCCACGCCCTACCAAGATAAGTTGTTCGGCCGGCTGGTTGTTCGGCAAGATAACTCCCGCAAAATCGAACCAATCTTTATAAAGTTTGGTACTGGACAAAATTTACTCAAATTCACACAAAAGTTGGCCGGATGACCGGTTGATCGACACGTTAACTCTCGTAGACTACAATCGATCTTAATGAAATTCGGTAGTCGACAATGTTTTACTAAAAACTAAAGATTAACTACTGTCCACGCCCATTTTCGTACCTCCCTTACAAATATTGGGCGGACAATTGGCTGGTAGTCACGATAAATCCCCATAATCAATTAGAATTAAGTTATTGTATAATATTTATTGAATTGAATAATATTTAGCGCAATGTCACTGTGCAAATGTGTCAATATTCAATAGAACTCGGTCACAATGGATAACTTCGGGTAAGGGTATGTTTAAGTCGGTTCACCCGACTGAAATTTCTGTACTGGTTTTAAATAAAACATTCCAATGTGGAATGCGTGTTTAATATAAAATTTAAAAGTTTTGTTCAAATTTACATTAAACTGATTTAAATTCGAAAATCATACTGAAATTTTAAAAGATTTTCATGCATGAAAATCTTATTAAGTCTAAACCATCTATTTATAAAATAATTTTAATTTTTAAATTTAAAAAAAAATGTTTGGAAAGTTTAATTAATTCTTAAATATTTTGTAGTTATTTCTTATTCAAGACATAAAATCATTTTGAAATTTGATTAAAACCAGTACATAAGTTGTCGGGTGAACCGACTTAATCATACCCTCGCAATAAATCATCAATTGCATGGGTGTTCTGTTAAAAAAAAACGCCCATACTCAAAAGTTATCATATTCATATTCTAAATATTCTAAATTCTAAATATTATTGAATACCCAAATTAGTTACGATCCTAAATGGTTTTGGGAATTTTTTAACCTCCCAATATTTATATGCGAGGTACAAAAATGGGAATGGCAAGTTGTTGCCAAAATTTTGATCAGTACCAAATTTTATTAAGATCGGTTATGATGTATTGGAGATATCGAGTCGGCAACCCGGAAATACGCCCATATTTTGTGTGGGAGGCACGAAACTGGGCGTGGCACAATAGTCAGATATTAATTACATAGTAGCTTTTAGCAAAATATTGCCTAGTACCGAATTAAGATCGGTTGTAGTTTACGATAGTTATCGAGTCGATCAACCGGTCATCCACCCAATTTTTATGTGGGAGGTACCAGAGTGGGTGTGGCAAAACAGCTAATTTCTATGGGAGAGTTTTATTTGACTAAATGTTGACTAGTACAAACATTCATAAAGATTGGTTCGGTTTTGAGGGACTTCACGTGCCAAACAATCAGACGGCCAATCATCTTTTGTATGGGGGAAACTAAAATGGGCGTGGCAATCGGAGATTGGCCTTTGATAACGTGAAGCCTTACACCTAATTTCATTACGGTCAGAAGTGTTTCACGCGATTTATTGGATGGACAACCCGGACGAACACCCTGTTTTGTATGGGAGGTACTAGAATGGGCGTGACAATCTCGCCCATTTCCTCCAGTTAAGTATGCATTTACAGCTTATTAACCGGTGTGAGAGTTGAAGCTAATCACATTTACCAGATGAAAGGTTTGAGAGAAATATGATTTTGTGCTAAATGTGTCGATTTGTATGGGAGGTACAAGAAGGGGCGTGGTCAAAACGCCCATTTTCAATCCCAAACGCAAATAATAGTCACTGACAAAATTGCATTGTGATCTGTCAAGATTTACTGCAGTTACGCATTTGGAAGATCATAATCAGCCAACTGAGTCTTCTTCGACTACTTTTACTGATTATTTTGCTGCTTAATCAGTTCCGCAAGTGAAAAAGGAGTCGAATATGAGTCATGAGTCAACAATAAGAAATAAATCATGCGGGAGTTTCAAATATGCCTGTTTTGAGCGTTGTTTTGCAAAGATAATTCGCGCATCAGGCTGATGGTAAATTACTCGTTATGTTATAGCGGGACAACTTGCATTCTTATTGAAGCAAGAGTCCAATAGTTGAAAACCAAAAAGAGATTGAATGGGTGCGCGCAAGACTGATCTAGTAGATGTTAACTCATTAGAACAGCTGATTTAGCTTTCTTATGACTCTATCTGTCAAATTCAGTGTATTTTGTTATTGTACTTTTTTCTTTACTTTGTTTGGTCATATGGATTTGTGTTGAATTTGACATTTAGAGTCATAGAACAAAAACAAAATCCCTGTTGTTGGTGCCCACAACAACCACAAATCCTACTGCGTTAACCTCTACTAGATCAGCCTTGGTTGCGCGAGTTATGTGTAGAGCCTTGATGGAGTCTTGCAGGAGTCTTTTATTTGTTTTATTATTTTCTTTATCCGTTATAATTTGCGTTCATCACCAAATGTGAAAATAGAATAATAACATTTTGAACGTTTTGTCAAACATTATAAATTATTTTGTCAATGAGTGTTTGATAAATATAAATATCTTATAATCAAAGTGTTTGTGTTTCAAGTTGTTTACAATAGAACTCGTATTATTAGTTATTAAAAATAAAGTGTGTTAATTTATATATGTTGTATTTATTGGCAAAGTTCCAAGAATGGGTGGTAATGTTATGGAGACGTAACTCCTCCCCCCTTAGTGTAGAGCGACGGTCACAAAGTGGCTGAAGCGATAATTTTAGGTATGGTTTGTGATTATATTGATCTTCTTGGCGGTGAGAATGATGCTTCTCTGCTTTGTTGTGAAATTATAGTTCTGACAGCCTCGATGATTGTCCTGGCTGAGTTGTTTCTAAACATGGGTGGGGTGATATGGACTTCGTCCCAATATATTGTAGGGTATTCGTATTTGATGTCGTTGATGATGTTATCTTCTTAGACTAAGCATTTTACGATGTTCTTTCTTCTTTTCGGCATCATGATGGTTAGGGTCGTTACTTTATGAGTACTCCCAGTACGGAATGTGTGATAATTTGGTTGTTCAGGTGTTGTTTTCTCGTTGGTTGAGCTATTTTTTTGAAGCCGGAGCTGACAGCGTTAGTTTCGACAATACAATTCTGGAGCTTTATAGGAGATGTGCCTTGTGCCTTAATAGTGGTATATCGTCTTGGCTTAGGGATGTGTTTTCAACATTGGGACATAGTTCGGTCAAGTATTGAATATTTTGCTCATCATATTGATATTATAAATAATGTGATTTAAATATTGTTGTTCTTCAAATATATATATATTTTATTAAATTTTTTCTTTTTTTCCTTTTATTTTTTTCCCTTTTTTTTTTTTTGTGAAGTATCCAATTTTTCCCTGTTCTTGGTATTATTATTATTATTATTTATCTTTAATTAATAATGAATTTCTTTAATAATTTAATTAAGTGAATTTTCGTTTTTTCATTATTCTGGCTTTGTGGATTTTCTGATTCTTTGTTGTTTCTATTGTTATATTATTGCCACTTTCAACTTTGTGTTTTGAGAAACGGGGAGTTATACAATGGTTTTGGTGTATGAAGGTATTATTATTTTCCCAGATGTGAGGTTTGGTTTGAAATGAATATCAATGTAGACTTTGTCTGTAATAAGTTTCTGATTTCCTATATCGATTGTTGCCTTAAGTGATTTTAATAAGTCTATTCCAATAAGACCATCGAAGTAGTGGTGGAACTTGAATAACCAGAATGTAAAATTACCTTCGGTTTTGAACTCTACAAAAGATGGAAGTGTTATCTGTTTGTCTATTGTGTAATTATGAAGGACTGTGGAAATATTTATTGGCTTACAAGTGACTTGTTTTTTTTTGTCTATAAATTTTGGATTACTAAAAGAGGAAGAGGCCCCTGTATCAATGAGAAAGCGAAGATCTCTACCAAAGGGTGAACTTATTTTTATAAATGGTAATGTTGTGCCGTGTTTATTAATTTCTAGGTATCCTGTGGGTCTCTCGAGGCACAGTATTGAAAATTTGGCGAATCTTCGATGTTACACAATGTTTCCTCTGTATATGGTTCATCAATAGCTTGGTCAATAGAATACATTTCACTATTTCTTGGGGAAAATCTATTGCTGTTCGCAGTGTAATTTGTTTTATTGGTATATCTACTTGTACCAGAGTTAGTATCCATAGGTTCGGGTTGTGGAAAATTTATCGCGTTTTGAACCTGATTAAAAGGGTTATTCTGTATGTCGCTTGATTTAACCTTATTAGGATTATCATTGTCGGTAAAATTATCATTGCTGTTGTAAGGATTGTTTGACTTATAGCTCTGATTGCGATTGTAATATTTATTCTGGTTAGAGGTGTATCTTGGGAAGTGATTACTCTGTTGAGTAGAACGGTTATTGTGTTGCCCTTGTTGTGTGTATGGTTTGTATTGGTTAGTGTGTTTTCTAAAGTCTCGCGAACTATGATAATTGTCTATCCCTTTTCGTTGGTAGTAAATATTTTGCTCTTTAATGCAAAAAGCTAGAGCCGTTGTGAGACTATCGGGGCGCATGGCTCTAATGTTTGAACCTAATGGTTCTTTTAGACCAACCAAAAAAGAATTTAAGCATATTTCAGTGAACATGTTTTTTTTTTGACTTTACCACGTTACTATCGGATTCATTGAGAAAAAGGTTATTATTTAATGCTGACTGAATACTTATTATTTCACTATAGAAATCTTGTACTGATTTCGTTTGTCTCAAATCGTGTAGGTCTTTAATCAGCGACGTTTCAGAACGCTTATCCGCAAAATGCAGGATTAAATTATTTTCCATATCGTCCCAAAGTAAGGGCGTCCCATGCATGTTAAGTACTTCGCTAGCCTGGCCTTCGATTTTATTTCTAATCGCTCTTAGTAATATTTTCCTGTAAGGTGTTCCGTCGATTCCACTTATCAATGCCAAAATTTCTTCTACGTTATTGATGAATTCATGTAATGACTTTGGATTTCCATCAAATTTCGGTAAATCCTTGATCACATCGGGAATTCTGAGGCTGTCGTACACCTCTTTAAAAACTTGGTTGGTTGATTGATTAGGTGGAGTCGATTGAACCCCTGTCACGTCACTTTCTTGGTTAAGTTGCAAACTCATTTTTTCTTTTAATATTGAACCGAAATATGTTTTAGTATAGAATTCAAGCCACGATGCTTTCGGAAATAAGGGAAAAATTGGAACTCTTTTTTTTTTGTTATTTACTTGTATGTAATTCGGAATATTATTCACATATGTTTTATTTTATCACTTTATATTATATGTATTTTATGAGCAAAATTTCAAACTGACTTACGTGAACCCAAGTGTGAATGATGATTCCTTTTGGAGTGTAGTTTGTTGTTCACCGTTTGTAAAAGATTAAAATCTACCGTTTTTATTTTGATACCGGTTCTAATTCTGATATGCCTTCAAAATTAGTCACTCACAGTTGTATGCCACCCCTGTGTATGAACACCTTTTAGTATTTTTAGTGTGAAATAACGATTTGAGTATATAACACACAACACTATTTAAGTATCTCTTTTTTAAAAACGTCAAACGGGGTACCGACTGCGCCAGTTATGTGTAGAGCCTTGATGGAGTCTTGCAGGAGTCTTTTATTTGTTTTATTATTTTCTTTATCCGTTATAATTTGCGTTCATCACCAAATGTGAAAATAGAATAATAACATTTTGAACGTTTTGTCAAACATTATAAATTATTTTGTCAATGAGTGTTTGATAAATATAAATATCTTATAATCAAAGTGTTTGTGTTTCAAGTTGTTTACAATAGAACTCGTATTATTAGTTATTAAAAATAAAGTGTGTTAATTTATATATGTTGTATTTATTGGCAAAGTTCCAAGAATGGGTGGTAATGTTATGGAGACGTAACTCGCGCCTGAAAATACAATAACAATATATACAGCAATCAGAAATACCGGAGACGCCCGATTAAACGAACAATTGATTGTCAGGTTGCTCGTTAAATCAAAAGTTACATTAAATCGAGTATTAAAAAAAAGTTTTTAATTAAAAATTATCAATTTACGTATTAAAAAGAAAACATTAAAATAATAACATATATATATGTGCGACTAAGAAATGACTCGAAAAGATTCGGAAATTATTATAAAAACGACTAACAAATGACCCAAAGAAGACTCGAATATGAGTACAAAAACAACTGAGAAATGGCTCGAAAATGATTTCAAAAACGACTAACAAATGACCCAAAAACGACTCATAAATGTTTACATGGTGACTCGCAAGCGCCTCGAAACTGACCAGAATAGCGACTCATAAAAGAGTCTTCAAGAAGAGGATACCATTTTCTCCCGACAAAACAGTATTTTATGATCAGAAAATGAGAGCATTTATGCTCGTTTTTATCGCGCAGGGGAGTCATAAAAGACTCATATCTGATCAAAATTTTCACAAAATGCTAACTGGGACTATACTGATTCACTATTGACTTTGTCACCAGTACTACTGACCAATTATACCACAGGCAAAGCTCTCTGCTGTAGACATTTAACATGTGCTTGTCATTGAGAATGTACTACTGACCTTATAACTACTGACTAAGTGGTTCTTATGGAACCACACGGAGACATTAGAACCAGAAATTCAGTAGTGCATTTTAATAATTCTAGTCTACACCTTTGGAACTTTTTACTAGATATCCAAATAGGTGCATTTACATTGTTAAAATTAAATATTTTATTAAAGAAGAAGAAATCATGAAGAAGCAAAGCTTTACAGCTGCCAAAAATGTCTACCAATAAAATTCAAAGTAAAAAGTGTAGACGTTCCGTTTACAATGCCACCAAAATAGTTAACAAAAGTGGTGACTTGGAGACACTTGGCCCCAGGCTACCTACAGGGTAGTTACAAAACAAAAGTGACGATGCACATCAAACACTTAATGACATTTCATTACAAAAATAACAATTTGACAGGGTTGTCTGGTTTAGGGAATAGTCAATTACATATACATAGTTTAGAGAATGTTATTGGGTATCCCAACATACATAATGGTACCAAAAAGGATGTATAGGCAGAAAAGAAAACACAAAAGAAGAGAAACAAAAAAAGTCCACGCGATTCACTCAAACGCATTTCTTTCCCGCGTCATAACCAGGGACGTAACTGGCTCAATTAGCGCCCGGGGCAAAAGTGCATTCGGATTTTTATTATGCTTCATTGCTATGATTGTATTTTGAAAACTTGCTTTTTCTAGTCAGTCTCATAAATAATATGAAGTCTAAAAAAAAGTTATTACCTACATCTGAAAAGGCGCCCCCTAAAAGTCGGCGCCCGGGGCACGTGCCCCGCTTGCCCCCCCTAGTTACGTCGCTGGTCATAACTTGATTATTTCATACTTTTTACATACTTTATGTAATTTAACTTAAATATGGTTGGAATTTCTATAGTTAGATAGAATAACATCATCAGAAAACTGCTCGTGTAGTGAAATATTCAACGAAGAGAGTAAGAGGACGTGCAGAGAACGACACGCTTCACTCGTTTTCTTTGATGGCATTCCACTCCATGAGTAAATTTTCTTCTCTATTCAATAGTTGCTTTATGATGATACTTATAATCGTCGGGAGAATGAAACTTTTCACTATATCAATGTACACCTACTAACCCGGGAAATCTCGGGATGCATTCTCTAACTGCCACTGATAATATAAAAAACCAGTACAGAAATTTCAGTCGGGTGAACCGACTTAAACATACCCTCAGCCGAAGTTATCCATTGTGACCGAGTTCTATTGAGTATTGACACATTTGCACAGTGGCATTGCGCTAAATATTATTCAATACCCAACTTAATTCTAAGTGATTATGGGGATTTATCGTGACTACCATCCAATTGTCCGCCCAATATTTGTTTGGGAGGTACAAAAATGGGCATGTCGAAGTTGTTAATCTGTTTTTACACAGTATTGCGCAAAATATTGATCAGTTCCAAATTTTGTTAAGATCGGTTGTGGTTTACGGGAGATATAGAGTTGGCCAGCTGGAAACCCGCCCAACTTTTGTAAGGGAGGTCCGAAAATGGGCGTAGACGAGATCGATTGTAGTCTACGAGAGTTAACGTGTCGATCAACCGGTCATCCGGCCAACTTTTGTGTGCATTTGAGTAAATTTTGTCCAGTACCAAACTTTATAAAGATTGGTTCGGTTTTGCGGGAGTTGTCTTGCCGAACAACCAACCGACCGCACAACTTATCTTGGTAGGGCGTGGCAAAATCACCCTTGTCTTAATCGTTGACTGACGTTTGATGACACGAAGCCTATAACCTAATTTAATTAAGATCGGAAGTGTTTCACGAGACTTATCTCATTGACAACCCGGACGACCACCAAACTTTTGTATGGGAGGTACCAAAATGGACGTGGCAAAATGACTCATTTCCCATAGGAGAGTGACATTTGACTAAATTTTGTCTAGTACCAAATTTCATAAAGATTGGTTCTGTTTTGCGGGAGTTATCTTCCGAACAACCAGCCGGCCGAACAACTTTTGTATGGAAGGTACCAAAATGGGCGTGACAAAACCATCTTAGTCTTAATCGGTGACTGGCGTTTATTGACATGAATCATAATATCCAATTTCATTAAGATCGGAAGTGTTTCACGCGACTTATCGAATTGACAACACGGACGACCACTAAGCTTTTGTAAGGGAGGTACCTGAATGGGATTGGCGACTGGGCCCATTTTCTCCAATTAAGTAGGTATTTACAGATTATTAACCAATGTTTGAGTTGAAGCTCATCACATCTACCAGAAAAAAGTTTTAGAAGCAACACGATTTCGTACTGAATGTGTCGATTTGTATGGCAGGTACCAGAAGGGGCGTGCCCAAAACGCCCATTTTTAATCCCACACTAACCATGGACAAATAATAGTCACTGACAAAATTTCACTGTGATCGATAAATATTTACGGCAGTTATCGTGTTGACCAGCCAGCCAGACAGACAGACGGACATGGCTCAATCGTCTTAAATATTTTTAAAAATGGAAACACGTATTTCGAGGGCTCATTAAACATTATTTTTTGGGAAAAAAAAACCGTCAAGCTTGATAAATACTATGGGGACTCTGCACCATCAATTTCAATGGTAAACAACTGGTTTACTGACTTTCGTTGTGGTCGCACAAGAAGGACTGCCAATTCACTCGAAAATGCCGAAAAACTCCACGATATGATGATGGCCGATCGAAAAGTAAAAGTGCGTGAGATTGTTGATGCCATAGGCATTTCATGTGGCAGTGTGGTTTCGATTTTAAATGATCAGTTCGGTTTAAGAAAGCTGTCTGCAAGATGCGTGCCGCGTTTGCTTTCAATTGACCATAAACGTAATCGTGTGACAACTTCAAAGGATTGTTTGGAGTTTAACCACAACACGAAGGAGTTTTTGCGGCGTTTTGTAACTGTGGATGAAACATGGATCTAGACAATGGGTTTCTCCGGGTGAACCGGCTCCGAAGAAGACCAAGGTACATAAATTTGTCGGCCAATAAGGTGATGGCAACAGTTTTTGGGATGCACGCGGGATAATCCACATCGATTACCGTCAAAAGGGAAAACAATAAACGGCGAATATAATGCCAACTTGTTGAACCGATTTAACGAGGATTTAAAAAAAAAACGACCCCATATGGCGAAGAAAAAGTTCTTTTTCATCAAGATAATACACGGGAGTCTCAATGGCAAAATTCCATGAATTGAGCTACGAATTGGTACCTCATCCGGAATATTCTCCGGATTTAGTCCCCAGTGACTATTTCCAAGCCTATAGAAATGGCTCGGTGGAAAGAGATTTAGCTCGAACGATGAAATTATTGATCAAACAAATGCCTATTTTATGGACCTCGAAAAATCCTATTTTTTGGAAGGGATACAAAAATTGGAGAATAATCATATTTCATAATCAGTGAAACCGACAATTTCACTATGAATCTGCAAGTTATTCGTTAATAATTTTTGGCTTACTAATTATTTGAAAGTATCGTCTTCACTAACCGAGATAACCTTCGCGGAGACAAATGAAAGATACCACACAAAAAAATGTAGGTGTTTGGACTCTAGTTACCAAGTTCTAGTTGTGACAAGATTAATGTGAAATAGGAAACAATTTGTGGAAAATTCTGAAATAATCATGTAAAAATTCAACACAGTAAATTTAAAAACAAATGTATACAATGACATTAGAAACAAAATAAAAGAACTTTGCCAAAAATTGTTCGGTTTTTTTGAAAACCAGAAATTTAAATAAAAAAACCCGATGGTTTTCATAGACAGGAACAACCGAGCATCCAATTTTTTTAACCCCAAACTTATAACCCGTCTAAATACTCCAACTTTCACCCGAATATAACAGCGTAACTAAACCATGATAGAACAATTTGATATATTTTTCATTGATGGTAACCATGCAGATTTGCGGTTAGATTACAAAACAAAAACAAGCGGATACAAGAAATAAACTTTATTATAGCATATACGAATAATGGATGAATTACAATGTTCAAACACAAGCATTACGCACACCACGCACTTCCTTATCGGCTTTCTTCAGCGTTGTAAAGTTTTGCAATTGCTTTGCACGCAATTTGGACCAGATCACATAATTTTGAAGACCTAAAATCTGGGCAGCATGTAAAGCAGCAGCTTCGGGGTATAATACAGTAGGACAACCCAGACCAGAAGGAACATTTAAACTTGACCAAACATCGATTTGCATATTTTCTGGTTTAGCTGGTGGGCAATTGATAACAGGGTAAGTGGTATTGCCGGATAGAACCGGGCCCAAGCCATTTGAACGCCCGGCAACAGCAATAAATATGAGATTATTCATGACACTCTCATATTCACGTACAATACGCAGCGATTCTTCAGGTCCTTTGTGAGCCGAAGTAACACGCAATTCCGTATTAAGTCCGAAACTTTTGCAGTAATCAGAAATTTTTTCACAATGTGTTTTGTCCGAGGCACTGCCCATTAAAATCACCACAAGATGATCATTTTTAGGTATAATGCCCTTCAACTGTTCATTGACCCAAATGTAATTGCGTTTGACAGTATCCAAACCACTGTCAGTAACGTTGGCCATATTACGATAAACTTGTTTATCGACCATAAGGCGTTTGTCGCCGGCCGGCCAAAGGCGCCAAGAGTCCGAATCTATAATGTCGGCCAAAACGATGTTGCCTAAATTAAAATAAATTTATTATTACTCTGTGTTACAAATGTCAACAATATTTTAAATTATATTAAAATAAAGAAATTCAAATTAAGAAAAAACAGCCTCGATTACAGAATCCTTCCTACTCTAATTTTTCGATTTCATATTCTAAATTCTAGAACATTGTAATTGAACCTGTAAAATAATTCCGCTGACGATAAATAATCGACATCATTGGCTGGCCGGATGTTACTTTTTTCTCTTTACATTGTATCCGAATTATTCAAAATCGATTTATATATATGCAATCGTTTTCAATTATAAGTGTAAAATGCCTGACCATGAATATTTAATATTTTATTATTTTATTTAATATTTAATCCTTGATAACTTGAATACATAAGAAAACATTAATCCTATGTACTTTGCTTTTTGAAAATTAAAATTGTAATACATACCTTGCTCGTCAACGCCAAATTCGACTTTCATATCGATTAAAGCACAGTTTTTGGTAGACCAAGCCTTTTCCAAAATTTCAAAAACCAGAACTGTAGTCTTCTTCATAATATCTAGTTCATCTTGACCTATAATGAACACAAATTAAGAGAATGGTATGTACATATGTACATATATCAATAATGAACTTTGCGCAATAACTCTTCATACGAAAGTACCTATTAGTAAGCCATTGAAATTGAATTTTGCTGAAATGATTTGCTCGTCTGACCATTGAGGATCATGATTGGCATCATCTTTGAAAAATGTTTCTTGTTTGGGTGGTGAAAATCTGCAAAAGAAAATATACATATACATACATCCCAGTAGGAAACCGACGAAATGGTACAAAAAAGCAGTAGTTCGCGAACTAGAGAAATTTTGATCTAATTCTAGTGGTAATAGTTTACGATCTAGCAATAAAAGCACTTACTGTTAATATGACTAAAACAAGTACTAGTGAAAACTGTACTAAAATGAAAAGTTTTCAAATTAATTATATCCTCTGTAATGCATCAATAAACTACAAAAATAAACATTTCTGTGTGTCCATTAGTATGTAATACAAAACGCCGCCAAAAAACCGGTGCAGTACTATTTCATATAGTTCTAGTCAGAAACTAACTAATTCTATTTTGTCAGTTCAATGCCGAGTTAAAATTTGTAGTACAAAACTAGTTCAAAAGCGATGCTTTGGAACCATCTAAAGCCTCTCCGAACTAGTACTACTACTGTACAGTACTAGTTCCAAAAGTGAGATAGGGGAAAAGTTTCCCCAAGAGTATGACATCGCAATGTTAATTTCTACAGTTGTTTGTATGGGGGGAGTACTAGTTGTATGGTACCAAAATACTAGTACCATATACTAGTGCTGAATTAGTATTTTTTCTTACTGGGATATTAGTGGCAACAAAAGGGTTCCTGTATGCTTGTGGGTTAAAGTCTACAGAATTTTCATTATGAATTTTGTACTTTAAACATTTAATTTTTGTTTTCATTACAATCCATTTCCATTATCTACAATATATAGGTATTGTATATTCATTTGATCAATTTGTTTACGTTTATAGATTCCATCAGTATCACAATCACTGAGCATTTATGGGGGGTAAACGAAAAGGTCAAAGACAATGATAACATATACATATTTTCGCAATTATCAGGACATTTTGTAAAAAGAATATTACAGTGATTTAATATGTTTACTAATTAAAAAATTGTGTTTTGTGTATGTATGTGTTAAAAACACTTTTGAATAAAGTGTAAACACCGCAATTTTCTGGTCAATCAGATTTTGAAAGGTTCCAGTTGAATCAATTATAATTATTTACGTTGTAGATAAAGACTAAAGAACTAAGAACTAAGAAACCATAACTATGAAGTATCCCTTTTTGAAATAGTATAAAGAAATTTGAGGCACATTAGGACGTAATTGTTTTGTGCTAAAAACATTTATTTTCAATGACACCATATTATTCATAAATTAGTCTAGAATGTTTTTTGGCTCAGCTCAGTCACTTGTTAGTTAAGAGTTGATTCATAACAATTTCATGACTACAGTCTAACTCCAAAATGAACATGTCTGTGTCTTAGACGTATACAGACCTGACTGACTAATGACTGTTGTTAATA
The DNA here is from genome assembly GCA_963931995.1 of Phaonia tiefii. Classification (NCBI taxonomy): domain Eukaryota; kingdom Metazoa; phylum Arthropoda; class Insecta; order Diptera; family Muscidae; genus Phaonia; species Phaonia tiefii. The sequence continues at coordinate 69,725,095 of OZ008370.1, forward strand.
AAACGACAAGAGTTCGTCAAAAGTCATCATGAATTCGTTCGTTTCGTAGTCACTCGTTGGACACAGTTTAATTGAAGTGTTATGAATTAAAAATTTTTAATCACATGAGAGCCAGTTGCTAACTTTTCCCTATGAATACGGGATTGAGGTTAAAGCTTTGCAATTCACTAGATTTTAATAAAGTATTCAGAAACAAATTGTAAACCCGGATCCCTTCTCGCTATCTCCTAGATAATTACTATTAAATATAACCTTCTGGAAATTTTTCAAAATCTTCACTTATCAATTGTAATGTAATTCGCAAAACGAAAGTTCAAAGAATTTTAAATTTGTATTTCTAAAGTGGAAAAGTTTTGCAGTTTTCGCGCTTTCATTTGTATAAACAGCGGATATACATATGTACTGCAGAACATATGTTTAAAGGAGTGAAATTTGGAAAACTTCGAAATCCAGGTATACCTGAATGCCCCTTAAGTTTCTTATTTAACATAAGTGGAGTTTTCCTGTTTTACGTCAAATCTGTGAAATTTGTTTTAGTTATGTCTGCGTACTTTCCAGTAAAAAATAACCAGCAACTATTTTTAGAGAGTAAGAAACCATAGAATAACACATACCATAGGTTTTATTCGCTCAATAAATTAAACGTCATAGGTACGATGGAAAGTAAACATTGGATGGTAGAAATATGGGTTCAATAATACCAGATAGTGGCAATAGTATACAGCGATCAACATAGGAACAACAACCGAATTTCGTGTTTTTGTGGCAAACTAGTTGTGTTAAATACAATACAAATGTATACCAACGATAAAAGTCAATAAAAAAGTGCAAAATATATTTAAATTTTTCAGTTCTACACCAAAACGACATGAAAAAGTTAAGTGAACATAAATATTTTGTAACTCCACCTGGTGTAAGATAATTTTAAATTTAATTGCTCTCATTTCCACAAACCTACGATGAGAGTGTGAAATGAAACGTCAGATGAGAGAATAAGTTTATCTAGGTATGTATTAGTCTATGTTTAATGTAAACGAAAACAAAATTGTTAACAAACGTTGACAAATTAGGCTACGGAAGAAATCAGCTGTGTTACTGCTTTAACCCGAATGAATAAATATAGGCACACGACATCCAGTAAAAATTTACCAGAAATAACACCTTTTGTGTGTAAACAGCTGATTTCATATGTAAACATTTGAGATTTTAACAAAACCTCACAAACAACCCAAACTATTTTTTTTTAATAATTAAAATTTCGTTACTGAGTATTAGAAATCATTTTTTGTGTAAGCACAAAATTATTATTTGATATTTAATGTTTCTTATATTTTATATTTCCTAATTTTGTTTCAAAACACGTTATTTCTTGCCAATTCTGAAGCGAAGTTTACATTGTCAGATTTACCTGACCAAAAACCTTGACCAAATAACCCTTTGAACACCGGAAATATTAAAGGTTAAAGCTTTCAGTATGACCGGCCTTAGGGACCCTCTCTTCTGGAGAGGCTTCGTCATATGTTGGATTCTTCAGATTTCCATCGTAAAAAAAAACATAATATGAATGCCAAATATCTCAAAACCCGGGCGAGTTATCGAAAAATAGTATTTAGTTCTCGGTTTTATTTTAGGGTACCCATAATTGGAACTGTGCTTTTAAGATCTCTTTCATTGAATTTGTATCTCTCTTGCTCTTTCATTGCTGGCTTTTTTAATTCATGGTTCCATTTGACTAAAGCATTCTTACCTGTAGCCTTCCTGTACACCGGTGTTTCGTTTCAAAAACGAACCTGTAGCCAAACGTCTCGTCACCCACTCAATTGGTATCATAGTGCATTTCTTGGCAATGAATGCCTTCGGTCCAGCTGTTTTAACGTAGGCTGTATTGAGACCTACATACATACAAAAGCAAAAAAAAGTATTCGAAATCAAATTCCATTAAAATCAATCACTATCTACTGTTTTTATTAGAATTACCTGACGCATTGAGGATTTGGAAAACAAAACCATTTGTTGTATTTGAAATCTCTGACTTGCCTTCCAAGTCGTGAGCACGAGCACCATCACCAGCTGTAATGCGATCCTTGCTGAGTATCAAACACATACCAGGATGTGCAGGTAAATCATAGACCTGCTTGGTTTTACCCTCAATGATCAAGTCACCCAACTTGTATCCGTCAACTGTATAGTGTGAAATTATTGTTATAGACCTACATATTTTCAAAATACTTTCGCTGACGAACCTGTAGTCATTTTATTTGTTATGTTCGAATAGATGCAGTACCAAAACACGTGTTCCGCTTGTATTTCACAGCGTAAAGATGCGTCCAATTCGACTCGTTCTACGGCAGTTGTTAATTAGCTACTGATTCCAGAAGGCACATTTGGCACTGGTTATTTACTCCCAGAGAATTTTTGAATTCATGGATTTTTTTGTTTTGCTGGCTCTGCACCAGTGTTACCAAATACATTATGTTTTAGCACTTTTTTGAAACACGCTAAATGCTTTTAGCATAATTTCACGAAATTTTCCGACAAAATTTTTTAAAAATAGGATCATTTTACGTCATACAAATTTTAAAGGGTTTCTTATTTTTGTCACATGTTTTTCTAAAAGCGGTTGAATTTTTAATAGCGTGCAACCCTTGGCGTTTACAAATCATATTTAAAAATAAATAAATATAAAAATTGACAAACAATTCTTTGTTTTTTTCATACTGTGGGTTTTTTTTATTGAATCAGCTCTTAAAGAGCCTAACAATAAGTATTCGAGTCTTGTATTCTAATCAGTTTAATTCAATTATTATTAATTAAATTGTTTAAGCGGGCCTCTAAATTACGGCGTCAGGGATTGGTTGATTTATAAAACTGATGGGAAATCGCTTCTTCGTAGTAGGGATGAAGTTGTTGTTATTGTCAAGTGTCTTGCCAGAGGGTTTGTGTGCTGGTCCAGTTTTTGATTATGACTCTGTTTGATTCGCTGAAGTTCATCTCTTACAGCAGGTATCCTTAAATCTTTGTGTAGGTTCTCATTTCTAACATACCAAGGGGCACCAGTAATTTAGACTGCACTCTTTGTATAACTTCGATTTTACTCGCGCTAGCGTTTCCCCATATCTGGGACCCATATTACCAAATAGGTTTAATCACAGTGTTGTAAATCTGGACCTTGTATTCTAATATCAGCCTTGAGTTCGAGTTAAGTAGCCAATGCAGTTGATGCGTCTTCAGCTTTATTTGTGTCTTCTTGGCTGCTATATGCCTTTTCCAGGTCAGTCTACGATCTAGATGTATGCCCAGATAAGTAATATCAACACATAAGGGAATTGGTACCAAAGACGATTTACAATTAGACGGCCAGAAGATGTGCGCAACTTGGCAACCCTGGTAAAAGAGAACCAAAAAGTGCTAGGGGTTCACTCAAACGCATTTCTCTCTCGCGTCATATCTTGCTTATTTCATACTTTTTGTATAGTTTATGTAATTTTACTTCAACATGGTTGGAATTTGTATAGTTATATGCAATAAACTATCAAAAAGCTGCTCATGTATTGAAATATTCAATGAAGAGAGTAAGAGAGAGAGTAGAGAAGTACTAGGGTTTCACTCGTTTTGTTTGTTGGCATTTGAGTGAAGAGAAATTTTGACTGTCTACTTGTACATCGTTTTTGTTGGTACACTGTTGAGTTGTATTTGTGGGCAAGTTCTTGCGTTTAATGTGAACGTAATTTGTTTGCTCTTCATCTCGTTTACTTTTATCCTCTAGTTAGCAATCCAAGATTCGATTGTTTGGAGATGTAAGCTAAGATTTTCGGCGGCTTTACTTGGGTTCCTATGAGAGCTCAGTATTGCCGTATCGTCTGCAAAGGTAGACGTAAGCAGATCGCTTCTCGTGGGGAGGTCAGCTGTAAATATAAGAAAAAGAAAAGGACCGAGAATACTTCCCTGCGGGACCCCGGCATATATTTTGTATTTATCCGTAATTATCTCTCCCTGATTCACTCTAAAATATCTATTTTCCAAGTAACTTTCGAAGAGGGAATGTGTATTAACTGGCAGATATTTTTTAATTTTATGTAATAGACCTTCATGCCAGACCTTGTCAAATGCCTGAGCAACATCTAAGAATATAGCACAACAATATTCTCTTTTTTCATAAGCTTTTCTAATCTCATTGGTCAAACGATTTACTTGTTGTAGAGTACTATGGCCCTCCCTAAAGCCAAATTGGTGATCAGGGATGATATTATGAAGCGAAGTGAGGCTTTAAGTTTTGAAAGAAATGCTCTCTCGAAGAGTTTTGATAGGCATGGTAACAAGCTTATCGGTCTATATGATGAAGCTAAAGTTTTGTCGTTTCCTGGCTGTAATATCATTTTCACTAGAGACATTTTCCACGCATTAGGGAAGTAGCTATATTTTATTTTATTATTGAACAAACCTACGAGGAAGTTCTGATATCATCCTCTGTGTTATTAGATCATAACCAGGAGCTTTTCTAAGATTTGCTGTTTGCTTTATAATATTGACAACCTCCTCGACCGTTATGTCCAATGGGACTATAGATGTCTCCGTGTTGCACGCTACATTCGATAGACTAAAACTGTTAGTACATGGATTGGGAAGGAAAACTTCACTCAAGTGCTCTGCAAAAAGTTTAGCTTTTCCCTCATCTGTTGTAACCCAGTCGCCAGTTATGTCACCTAAAGGAAACTTTGTCTCAACTGGCGTTTTAAGATTTCTTATTTACTTAAACAAAGAAAAATTTATGGATTTCGTGGGAGTCAATCCCTCAACATATTTTCCAACATATTAGTCTTCTTGTGGCAAGTTTGAGTCGAAGACTTGTAGAAGGGGATTCTATTATATAAAACAAATACGACAATTGGGGCAGATATGTTGTATTGGGCATTTTAGTAGTCATCAGCGAATAACATATATGGGAAAATTAGAAAACTAAAGTCTAAATAAAATTATATTTATAAAATAATATTTTTTTCAAAATAATATATATTTTGACTAGGGGAAGATAAAATTATTATTTCTGAAGAAGTTTTCAATGTCTTGTAATTTTAAAAAACATACCTAAAATGAAAAAAACTGTTTTAAAAATATTGTTGGAAAAACATTATTACGTGTACCTTGGTATACGTGATTATTTTACATGGGAATCTGAATTCAATCCCTTCTCTGCCACCTTTAATTTCTGTTCGCAACGATGGCCTCGCTTAGTGACGGCGAAACTATCGAGAAAACACCCTCCCATTCGCGGGACTAGCGCAGCGCCGAAGAATTCTTCGAACCGCATTATATTGCAGAACCTACTTTCAGAGTAGTTGACTGATGATGTTGGCATTTGGATGTTATAGGAAGGGGTCATCGCCACCCTCTGCTTTACTGTTATCCAGCCAATTCGATGATGATAATTATCCAACGATTTTGCTAATTTGATTGGACATAACCCTTCGTTTGAGCCTATGAAAATAATTGACTAGTTAGCTAGTGAGATAAAATAATCGTAATTCATTAGAAAAGGTATAAGTAAAGTATAGAAAAATATAATAACAAATTGTGAAGATCTATTTTTTAGTATTAAGTTAAATATAAAACAGTTTCTACACTTATAACTTCTGGACACAACTAAAATGCGATGGGGATTTTGATAACAAATCAGAGTGTGATTTTATTTGAATTTGAATTTTATGAAAGATTTTGTTTATGTGTACAAGTTACGGCATATATTCCATTCCAGAACAATTGAGCGTAAAAACCACTCAGCTCTTTTACTCTTAAATCAAAAGGGGCGAGGTGTCTCTGCATTACCATGGACTAGCGAAAAGGTGAACCAGTGACAGGCATTGGAAACAAATTAGTATTCACCATAGCGTTATTTCACGAATTATAACCTATTTTCGTTCGTCAGGTGCATTAAGTATCATACATAAACGAAACAAACCGCGGTAAACCATCAACCGTGATGACCAGGCAATAGTTAATATCACAAAAAATATCCTTTTCACACAGATCGACCCAAATACCATTTGGGAAGCAGGTCTATCAACATATAGAAGCCCGTTTATTTCCCTTTCCCTTCTGTCCCTTTGAATTCTGTCCGTTTTATGTCCAACCAAAGTGTAAAATTGGTAAAATACAGCAGCAAATCGAGCTCGATGAAATTGCCTACTACCTCATCGTCATGAAGAGGCAGCGAAGAGAGTAATAGAGGCTCTTAAGTATTACTCTATGTATTAATCGTGTTTTGGTTACAAGCATGTTATTACCGCTTTGCTAAGTTGCTAAAAACGGCTATTTAGCGATAAATCATATTAATCAAAAGTATGGAAATACTCGTACCTCAAACAAAAAAATTTTAAAAATGTATAATTTTACGAAAATTGTGTCGGTAAGTTTACGCTAAATGCTTCATACAAAACAAGCGATAATAATAATATTCTATGATTTTTTTTGATCTTAATAAAGTAATTTTAAAGAGCAAAAACAGCAAAAATATAAGTTTTTTGCTTTTAAATTTAAACTAATCTATAATATGTGAAATTACTATAATATGGTAAATTGGATTTATCTAGGCCCACAGATGTAGGACGACAAAAACAAACACTATTACATTTTTGGGGAAATACTTTTCAGTTGATTACCCACTGTTGCCCGTTTCTAATTGTCCCTACCTACATGGATCCGTTTTAAAATATTTTTCTGTTTGTCAAGGTTTGAGCCTCGCCCGTACTCCTGCAATTCAATCAAGATTAGTGTGCATCTCTGGCATTAGCAAGTCCAATTGCTGACTACCCATCCACTTTCGACATTTTTCTTTCAATTCGTAATTTCTTCAACTAACGCAAGGATTTATGGCTGGTTCAATTTGGCAGCTGAAGTGATCGATAGTATATAAATGACCAAAACTACAAAAGTAACGCGAAGTGACTAATTCACGATTTGTAGAATATCACCCTTAAAGTTTCAGCATAATATCTTTACACTTTGCACAATTTTTTTTGGTAATTTAGCATAATTTTTTTGATAGTATGTGGCAGCACTGTTCTCTGCCAGTTAATGCTTTTTGCCTCTCTCACTCTTTGTCACTGATGTTTCGCACACACGGTATGAACTACCATGGTATGAACACAAATCTATATTCATAGTTATACATACATATCTATTTACGCGTACTCCTGATCGTGTATTTTGTTAGACATGATCATGGTAGACATGATTTAGATTATGCGTTTCACCCAAGATTTTCGAGTTCGGTAGGCGAGAGGTATACACACACGAGACAAGAATTCGAGAGGGTTTTTGATGTTTCTCTTTAATCTCTTCCGTATTTCTAACATGTTGCAAATTCTACCATGATGGTGTTTCACACTATTTCTGATATTGAAGAGAGAACATCGTTTTCGTAGATAACTTTCTCATTACTTGTAGTTGTATTCTTGGAGATTTTTATTACTAAATACTACAGTATTCAAAAACCAGTACACCGGTTTTTTGGATATCCACTGACTGCCGGTTTTCTGAAAATGTACATTTTCGAACAACCGGTGGAACCGGTTTTTTTTGTCGGTTCCACCGGTTTTTTTTATCACATTAACACATTTAAACTTAACACAGAGCCTTATAAACTAAAAATATTTATTTTTTAAAGGGACTGATCTCCAGAATTATTTTTGTTTCTTTTAAAACTATGTATTTAAATACTTTTAAATAAAATCCATTTATAAGTTTATCAACAATTACTAAAGACTTTCTAGACTGCACAGAATTTTAAATTCAAACAAATTAAGACATTTCTTAAATTTCTTTCAAAAGAAAATTGCATAGTTTAAAATTCTGATAAATTAAGAAATTTCTTTTGCAAATTGCAATTATATGGGGAATTTTCAAAAGAAACCTTACAATATAATGTTATGTTGAATAATTGAAGAAAGTTAAAATTATACAAGTTTTGCCCATGCAAAAGTGTAGATAGATAAGAGATTTTCTAATAAATATAAAATTAATAGTATATGGAGCATTTTTTAAGGAATCTCAAAAAACATTTTAAAATTTAACTACTTTACATTCGTGTTTTCTGTGGAAATTAAAGTTTTTTGATTACATTTTATAATAAAAAAATTAGGTTGCACCAGTTTTTCTAAACAGCCGAAAACCCGGTTTGTTGGAAAAGCCGATTTTTTGAATACTCTACCCACGACGCTAAACAGTGAAAATCAAACAGACGTCCAGATAGAACAGCAACCAAAATGTATTTAAAATGTGGAAGGACTAAAACAGCTGATTGCATTTAAAATGTGGAAGCACTAAAACAGCTGATTGTATTTTTGTTTCGTTTCATTCCTGTTTAGCTTGTTGTATTTATTGTTAAAGCCATAGACGAATACATACATACATAGATACATTTATTCTCTCATCTGACGTTTCATCTCACACTCTTCGTCGTAGGTTTGTGGAAATAAGATAAATTAAATTTAAAATTAACTTACACCAGGTGGAGTTACAAAATATTTATGTTCACTTAACTTTTTCATGTCGGTTTGGTGTAGAACTGAAAAATTTAAATGTATTTTGCACTTTTTTGTTGACTTTTATTGTTGGAATATATTTGCATTGTATTTAACACAACTGGTTTGCCACAAAACGAAATTCGGTTGTTGTTCCTTTGTTGGACGTTGTTTACTATTGACTCTATCTGGTATTATTGAACCCATGTTTTCGACAATCCAATGTTTACTTTGCACCCTACCTATGACGTTTAATTGATTGAGAGAATAAATGTATCTATCTATGTATTCGTCTATGATTGAACCCATGTTTTTCACCATCCAAGTTTTACTTTACACTGTACCTATAACGTTTAATTTATTGACAGAATAAATGTATCTATACTAGAGATGGGCACTTACTCACGTTTTGACTCACGCTCACGCACGCTCACGAAAGGAAGACAGTCACTCACGCACGATAAAGCACGAAGACTTTTTTGGTTCTCACGTTCACGCACGCTCATGTGAGCAGAATTTGATCCTACTCACATTCACGCGTGAAACACGCCTGATTCACGACAATCACGAATAAATTATTCACAAAAATAAAATGATGAACCACTTGCTTTATATTCAAACCAATATTAAAAACTATACAAAACAATGTTCGTAAAAAGTTCTTCTTACACATAAATGTAAATGCCTTAGTTAAACTAATTGTCGTTTTTAATAAATAAATCACCTCTTATTTCCATTAGTATTCTTCCAGATGGGCAATTGAACCAATTGCAAAAAAAGTGGTAATACTATTAAAATTTCTAAATTATTGGTCAGATTATTTATAAGGGCGAAGTCAGGCTTTCAGAATATAGAATCTAAATGCACCCTGTTTCAACGGATGTTTTGAAACTTGTAACCAGATTTTTTTGTTTTTGAGATTCTACTAAGCAGCACAAACAAAAAACACGTGGCGGAGTCTGACCATTAAAAAGATAGTTGATATCAAAAGTTGAACATTTAAACATTGTTTAGTTTTTTGGTAATAACTTTTTAATTTTGAGTCAAAATACTATTAGGGAATTCACATGGTCTCCTAAAGTCATAAGTCGTAAAGTCATATTTAACAAATTAGTACATATGACTTATGCATGTGAGCAGCATGTTGTATGTGCTAAATCATAAGTCATAAAAACGTCAAATAAACGTCAAACAACAAAAGAAAATTATTAAAAAAAATTAAAAAATGCCACAAGAAGCGAAAAAGATAAAATTTTTACGGTTTTGTGTGAAAAGTTTGTGCACAAAAACTTACCGAAGTAGTTTCTTCTCCTTCCATTTGTCCAATTTCCTTTTTTTTTTATTATTTTACCAATTAAAATTAATTCTTGAGTTAATGTTGTAGAAAAATGCAAAATTTCTTCAAAACACAACAATATATCAGATTAAATAGTAAACAAAAAACAGCTGACACTGAACATACAACATAGTACACTGGAAAAACAGACATGCTCAGGTTGTATAGTCGTAAAATATATTTATATGAAGAATACCAACAACATATTTACAACTGTTGTATTATTTTAGCATATACGATAAATACAACACAATAGTACACCATGTGAGCTCCCTATATATTGACAAAACTTCAACCAGTAGTAGGTTGAACAAATTGTTAAATTCCTTCAAATCGGTCGATAACGACAATCTCTCAGAGTTTAAATTGTTTTAAACCTGAAAAAAAGGTATGTGTTAGAAAGGGTACCAACACCAAAGATAAAATATTAAACCTAAATACACTAAAGATTCCATATTCAGCAGCCTGTATCTTTTGCAATTTGTAACCGATTGCAGAATTTTTAAATGGAAATGGAAGCTAGACATCGTGGGATATAAAAAAAATCATGACAATAGTGGGTTCTTAAATAAAGGACTTTTTTTGAGCAATTTATAAAAAAAGTCCAAAAATGTGCTATTTCATTTTGGTTCACTTGAATAAAACCCCTTTTTATTTTTTTATTACTTTCAGCGCCTAGATTTTTTGTAGGGAGCGTTTGTTTATTACAATTTGTTATATTTTAATCGTTTTGCGAGCAAAATCGCAAAACAAAAAATTTTAAATCTATCGGGAAAAACAAAAATCGATGTTTACCGTTCTGAAGGATATTCTAACCGCGCAATAGCTAAAAAAATTGGACGGAGCCCAACAGTTGGCGACAATTACATCAAGGACCCCGAGAGGTATGGAAAATATTTTAAAGGAAGGGTTTCATTGTCTTTATCTACGAATGAGAAAAAAAAATCGTCAGAATTGCTTCTAATACTGCCTTATCCTTGTCAAAAATAAGAGCTCAAGCAGGAGTGGAAGCGAGCAAGTCAGCATCAATTCAGGCCATTAAGGATGCTTGGAATTAAATTTCGTTGGATTACATACATAAATTCTCTTTATCTCTCAATGAAAACCCGTATACATATTTGAAGTTATTAAAAACAAAGGGAGTTGTACCCATTACTAATAGTTCTTAAATGAAGTAAAATAAATTTAAAAAAAAACAGGAAAAACTTTTTTTCATTAAAATTAGTTTTTTTGAATTTTGAGCTTTGCTGATAAGATTATGCGTTCGATTAAATTTTTTTTGCCTTGTAGTTAACCTCATTTCAGTCTAGAATTTGGTTTAAAAAGGCATGAAAATCAACATGCGAGACTTTTCCCAAACTCAAAAATTTAAAATTTTGTGGAAATTTTTGTGAATTTCCAAAAATTTTAAAATTACATTTAGCTACTTTCGCAAGGCCATTGCTTAAAAAATTACAACATTGTATATCTTTCTCACAAAAAATGCGAGAAACTATTGAAAGAATGATGGCACCTTTCTAACAAATTTGTTTTTTTTAGTTTGAAAACACTTTAAATTTGAGAAGTTGTCGTTACCAACCGGTTTTCAAAAGAATTTTAACTTACGTTTGGTTGCAGTTTTGCTAATGTACCTGTGTTTTTAGAACTACATTTTGACTCTAAATGACCAAGTTATTACCAAAAAACTAAAGAAAGTCAGTGAGATATATTTTGATTCCAAATATCTTTATAACGGTTAGAGATACGACACACGACCCTACAAGTTTTTAGTTTGTGCGGCTCAGTAGAATCTCAAAAACAAAGATCATTTAAATCAGACCACAAGCTAAGAAGTTATATGTCATGAAACTGTTGTCACCCTGACGCCCTGTAGGGAAACGTACGTTGAAACAAGGTGTGTCTAAATACCATATTCTCAAAAGCCTGACACCTCCCCTACAATTACTTAGTACATTCTCAAACAATCGAACCAATAGTTTAGAAGTTCTGATATTATTACCACTTTTTTGCAAACGGTCCCACTGTAAAACTTATAAAAACTCCTTCGCTTGTAGCAGAGTTCCTTGAAATACAGAACATGATTAACGACGGTTTGTTGGAGGGAAATGTTATTAGAAGCCTTCCCAAAAATACTTTGTGTAACAAGTAGTAAGAAAATTGAAATTAAATGATATCCACAATTCGGAAATATTCGTGAAAACTTCTTTTGGTTGCTATAATAGTTATTCATAACCAAAAAAATATATTTCTCTTTAAAATTGGTAACGGTGACCAAAATATTATATATCTTACGATAATGCTTACTTATAACCATTATTAGAATCCATCAATATTAATGGTTATACCGCGTTTATGCTGCAACCGAAATCTCGATTGTCTAGATTTCATTCACACGAACAGCTGATTTGTGTATGGAAAATCAGATGTTTATGCAACGAAATCTACATATCTATAGATTTCGAATGCAGTATAAACATGCTTTTAAATAAAACATTTTCGTCATTTCTGTTATAAGTGTTACGTCCCTGTTTTAAAATAAAGATAAAATTTGAGTAAGTGTTTAAAATTTTAATACACCGTATTATCCGATTTTTATAAGCCAATTCTAGAAACGAAATTTAAGAAAAAAATTACGTTCGATAATGGTTCTAAACCTAACTCGAAACAAGTACAGAAATTTAAGTCAGGTGAACCAACTATCCTTTGACTCCGAGTTCCATTAAAAAGGTTCACATTCTTGTTTAAAAGCCGATCAACCTTCAGTTACCCGTGGCAAATTTGCCCATATTTAATAGCAGAGTGATATCTGCAAAATATTATCTTATTAGCAACTTCATTAGGATGGGGTATTTATCATGACTAAAAGGTCGGTAATTTCACTAAGGTTGGAAGTATTTTCACGAGTTATCATATCGATAACCCGGACGGCCGCTCAATTTTTGTATGGGAGGGCGTAGTGACCTCCCCAATTTTCTCCAGTTAAGTTCAAATTTACAGATTATTAATCAATATCTGATTGGAAGTTAATCACATATACTAAATACTAAATATATCGATTTGTATGGGATGTACCAGAAGCAGTGTGGTCATAACACCCATTTGCAATCCCTAACTAAGTTTGTTTAAATAATTGCCAATGAAAAAATTTCATTTTGATCGTTAAAGAGGTTTACGGCAGTTACCGTGTTCACCAACTAGCCAGAGAGACAGACGGGCATGGCTCAAGCCTTAAAAAGTCTAAAAACTAATTTGGTCCATAGATACCTTCGATCTAATGTGACTCATTCTATGCGTTACACTTTTCCGTATCAAATGGCATATGCCCCCATTCCTATGAGTGAGGGTGCTGGAATATGTAGAATAGGAATATGTCTAGGAATTTGGTTATTTTTATCGAATATAAAGCGTAAAGTGCCCGCCGCAGTACTATAATTTATGATTCAGTTTTTGCACTTTTTTTGAAATTGCACTTTTTTGGCATTTTTTTATAGCTTCCGGCAACTGAGCGAAAGAACGACATCAATAAAAGAACGACATCCAATGTTGACAGAAGTGACGATTTATTGTCATTTTGGCGATTTTTATAGCTCATTCGCACTGCAAAATATTTTCCCGATTTCGTATCAAATGTCCTAACCAAATCTGAAGTGTTCGCATTGGTTTTTTTTCCTGTACCTCGTTTCTGTAGTTCTCGAATCGAAAAAGTTTTCACATTAAGCATGAAACAAAAAATTCCATCGTTTCTCGATTTGTGAGTAAAAAGTGTTTCTATATATCAATGCGAAAAGAGACAACGCTGATGAAGTTTTGATTGGAATATTCCAAGAAAGCTGTCAAGTAATAAAAAAATATAAACAAACAAAATAAACTAGTGCGAAAAAGAACAACAAAAAGAAGTATAGACATGTATTCCAACTGCATTTTATTTTTGCTTTCTTAATTTTTCTGTAATATTTTGGAAAAATTAATTGAAATACATAACAGAAAAGATATAGTTCTTATCTTCTCCAAGTTTTAATTTCTTAAAAAACCTTTTTGTAGAAACAGTATCAAAATCTCGCACCGTTTTAATTTGTGAGTATTTTTGACGTTTCACATTTTAATTTTTTCGACTCACTACTTTTTTGAAACAGATTTTCTCGCATTTTTCCAATAAGAATGAAAAAGCAGTACGTCACAGAAAGTTTTCGCAAAACAAACGTTGTAGAAACAGTCACAGAGAAACAGAACAGATTCCTAGCGTTTTTGTTTCAATTCACATTTCATGTGAAAACTTTTTCGATTCGAGAACTACAGAAACGAGGTACTGATTTGATTGAAAGTTAAGGCGCACTGATGAGGTAGTGTTACTACGACAACAAACACACCAAGCCTATAACAGTACGCATTTTGCTTTGTCTGGCATTTTCCACACTCAAATTCAGCACAAATGTATTCCAAGAATAAAAGTAAAAAAATAATATACAAAATATACGTTTGAGAAACAAGAAATACCTAAGAAATGAGAAAAATAAATAAGTCGGCTATTCTAGTGGTACCACCACATCAATGCCCTGTGATTGAAATGGTTGTAAACAAACGTCCTATTCGTGAAATAAAACAGCGTTGGACATTGCAAATCAGCATTTTCCCCCTGATTCTCAGCCAAATAAGAAAAAAGATTTGTCGCCTGGCAAAACGTATGGGAAATCAAATAAGTTTTCCTGCCAGTTCTTTCAGAGCCAGTTCTGAAAAAATATCTAGAGGCAGTAAGAATTATCGAATTATTGTAGACGGACTGAGGAAGTATAGAACTATTAAAAACATGTATAAAAAATTCCGTGTAAATATACATATGTATGTATGTAAATACCCTAAACATTGTCTGTGACGTTTAATCAAATTCACACAATTGAATCGGGGGTCAGCCAATTAATGAATTATTATTTAAATTTAAATTATTCATGAAATGGCTAAATATAGTGTATAACCACAATCAAGGCGATAACGTTGGCGTCAATTCTAAATCTGTGGTCGATAAACACAATCACTCAGCGCCAAAATTTTTCACCCTTGTATACTTTATAATTTTTGTTCACCAACAAACACACCAATCCAATCTATTATTCGGAACAACTCTATTTTAGGGGCAATTGAGGAATTTTTTTCATTTTTTAGGGGGTGTATAGAATTTATTTTTAAATAAAAAAAAACAAAAAATTTCCCAGGGCCCATATTTTCCGAGTTATGGCCCTTCAAAGTTCAGATATGTAACATGTTCGGTTCGAGTAAAGTTTCCGTAACGCCGAAATCCGATCCGTTTTGATAGAACAGGTCAAAATGAACAAAAAAAAATAATTAAACATTTTTGATATTTCGATTAGTTTTCGAGATATTCGAAAATTAACAATTTAATTAACGGTAAGTATTTTTGCAATTATTTTTCTTTGTGAAGCGCCTCAAAATAAGCAAAAAAATATTAAATAAACTTTTTTGATATCTCGCTTCGTTTTCGAGATATTCCAAATAGAAAATTTTATTAAAAGGTAAAATAATGGATACAAATCGTTGTTTTTACAAATCACCTGTAATAAAGCAAACACCTAAATAAACCTTCTGCTTAAAGTCCGTAAATTCCCGGAATTTGTTATCTTAAAGTATTAGCGTGAAAAGTTGAAAATGACCGAAGTTACAAGAATTACGGAATTATTTAATTATAATATTCAAGGTACGGTGCCTGCTAATACTATTCCCCTTTTAGTGGAATGGGGTTTAATACTCAAAGAGGGTGATTATAAGTGTCCCAAAGGACACATTCTAAAGCTTGCGAAGTATAATAATATCGATGGGTGGATGTGGAGGTAAATTATACTTAGTTTTAATAATAACTCGTAGTGTAAAATTACGTTTGTTAATAGATGCGTGGTATTGGTCTCGGAAAATAAGCATAAAAAACCCGTGCGGTTATAAAGTAAGTATAAGGACTGCTTTATGTGGGTCAAAAATACACCCCTCAATATAATTATGGAGGAGGCTATGATCGACGGATTCCAGACCGAAGTAGACTGGAATAGCTTCTGTAGAGAAGTTGTGGTTTACGGGTCGTTCCAGACATCAATAAAAATTGGTGGAGTTGGAGTTATCGTCGAAATAGACGAAAGCAAAATCGGCAAAAGAAAACACCACCGTGGTCATCACGTGGAAGGTCAGTGGGTATTTGGAGGCGTGGGGAGGTTAAGTGGAAAATGTTTTATAGTGCCCGTGGCAGCAAGGAACCGGGAAACACTTATTCCTATAATCCGGCAATATATTTTACCCGGATCTACAATTATTTCCGATTGTTGGAAGGTCGGTATATACAAAAAATTTTCTCAGTGTGTTTGGATATTAATGAATATATTATTTGCAGGCGTACGATACCCTAACTGATGAAGGATATCTTCATTATAAAGTGAACCATTCAGTTAGTTCCAAAGGTCCGGTTTCTGCACAACACACCAACACTATTGAGTGTCTGTGGCGCCATTTGAAAGTGTCGTTGCCAATGTACTCGCGGAGAAACGCGGCTTACAATGGATATGTGCTAAAGTTTATTTTTATGAGGTGGTGCGTAGCCAATAAAAAGAACGAATTCATCGAATTTTTAAAATTTGCGGGCGCGTTATACAGTCCTGTAAATCCTATTACGGATGCAGAAATTGAAAGGATTCATGAAATTACCACGCATAAAGGACCTCAGGACCCGGATTATTTTTCAGGTTCTGAGTCAAGTGATTACACGGTGTCTCGACTAGCTATAATTCATGGCAAGGAAATTAACAATTTCTCTTTTTAGGCCCTTGATATAAAAACAAAATGCCTGCAATTCTTACTGCTTATACCTTATACCGCGTTTATGCTGCAACCGAAATCTCGATTGTCTAGATTTCATTCACAGAAACAACTGATTTGTGTATGGAAAATCAGATGTTTTTGGCCACGAAATCTAGATATCTTTAGATTTCGAGTGCAGTATAAACATGTTTTTACTTATTTTGCCATGGATTAGTTTATACTAGGAGGTTTCGATGCCACAGGTCATCGACAAACTAGGTTTAAATTTTGTTTGATTGATACTAATGTCTTTCAAGTTGTGGTCGATTGATACTAATGACTTAAATTATGTTTGCCTGATGATAATGACTTTTAAATTATGTTTGACTCTAGTCTTGTTCTGCAACTCCAACTCAATGAAATTCCAACTTGCGACGTGACATCCAGTCAAAGCTGTTGCAGACTCTATGTATATTACTCTATACATAGATTTGTTATCCGTCTCATCAGACGTTTCTCTTTACGCTTCTTCCATGAGGAAACGAACTTCTGTCAGCTGTTTACTTTGTAATTTTAATTTTCTGAATTCACGATGTGCATATATTTACATATTTTGCAAATTCACAGTAACAATTTCAGCTTTGTTTATCAAACTTTAGCGACAGAATTCTTCTCTTGACATTAAAACTCGCCACTTCCACAAGTTCGCTTCCATCGGTCAATAAATCGATGAGCGAGTTGGCAAATCTATGTATAAATTAATCTATGACCTAACCAAGGACGAAAAGCGTAATTTCATGCACAATAACGATTATAACACTTTTTTATTTTGTTTTAACTATTTTATTTTCTTTAAATCTGGGTTTTATGATTGTGTTTAAGCGATCTCATGTTTTGCTTTACCCACCGTTTACACATGCAAATAAATTGTTGCAAGTTGAGAATACGTATTATCATCGAAAATTTCGAAATTTATTGAAAACACAAGCAAATTTTGGTAGTGTCTTCATGGTCAAGTGCAAGTTTATTTAACAAATGTCGTCGAAGGCAAAAGTCATCGCCAAATTAGCTGTTCTAAAACTTATGAAATTCATATTCATAGTGATTGAGCTTTTCGAACTTGCACTTGCATGTTTAAACGGGGGGTTATTTGGTCTATTTGCGTTCTGTCAAAGTTGAAATTTTCAAAGTTTGCGTCAGCGTTATTTCGGGAGCTCTCGTAAGAATGCACGCAAACAAATGTGAATGCTTTTACGTTTTCCGTCCTTTTTAGGTATTGGCCTCATCCGTTGCTCGTATGTTATTATACAATTCCTGCCAAAGATTGTAAACGAAAACCGTCCAAATCAGGGTTGTTTATTATCAGAATTGAAAATCAATTCTGATTTGAATTGGTGTCATGAAACCGTCTTGATTTTGCTTATTTTCGAAAATAAACAAAACCCATATTCTAATCAGCTGTGTTGGTTTGTTTACATTTTGTAGTAACATTTCAACAAGTTTTTGCAGTATACATTTTTGTGTTAAGAATTCTTGCAATAAATTTAAAATGTTTCGTTTTTATTGCTGCAGGAAGAAAGTTGCGAAAAGTTGAATAGAAAAATATTAAGAGATCATAGCAATCCCTTGGAACTGCCGGAGTCTGTGTAAGTAAACGTTGTGATTTCGGCCGCAAAGTTCTATGTGTAATTACTTCATTGGTTTACAGATTTTTTGCACAATACCGTTTAAATAAAGAGGCGTTCCAATTGTTGTTGGACATTGTCAAAGTACACATGCCATCGTCAAGTATTTTCTGTGTGATTCAACTGGCTGCAACACTTCGCTTTTTGGCAGAAGGTTCTTATCAAAGGTCAGTTGGAAATGATTCCACCATAAGTTTAGGCAGAAGTACAGTCTCAATTGTATTGAGCCGTGTACTGAAAGTTCTACAAAGACATTTATGTCCTCAATGGGTAAACATAAAAATGGATAAAATCCTAGAGGTAGAAACAATTTTTTCAATAAATACAAAATCCCTTCCATCGTTGGTTGTATCGATGGAACCCACATTAAAATTATAAAACCAGCTGTGGACGAGCACTTGTATTTCAACAGGAAGTGATATTTCAGTATAAATGCCATGCTTGTAAGTAAAAACTACACAGAGATAACAGACTCATTACCAAGCCTCACAAGAGATTTTTTATGTATGTATGCCAGTTGACGTCTGCATCAACTAACCAAGATTATTTTGATGTCACCAAATCATTCAGTTGCCAAAAAATTGGTTTGTAACAATGAAACTGTTTTCTCTGTGTAGTAACAATGCACTTGTTTATTAGATATTCATTTTGATTTTTGGGTGGAAGATATATGACAGCGACATGACGATACGAGCAGTTGACGCACGGTATCCCGTCTCAAGTCACGAAGCATTTGTGTGGAATAGTAGCAGCGCACGTCAGCATTTTTTAAGGGAGTATGAAAGTAGTGATCGCACGTCGAGATTATTAGGACATTGCGGATATGGAATTGAGGCTTTGCTGCTAACTCCGTATAGAGATCATGCATATAACACAAAGGAACATAAGTTTAATATAGCGCACACCGCCTAAAAAGCAGATTTCGATGCTTGCTGGGTACACTGCATTATAGTCCTGAAAAAGTAGTGCAAATAGTCAACGTATGCTGCGCGTTTCACAATATATGCAGGAGTTACAAGATTTCATATGAAGCTGACGAAATTGCTGCTGAACCAGACGAATCCGAAGAAGATAATCTGTTATTGCTCCCCACAGTCACTTTGCCAAATGAAGGCCAGAGAATAAGAAACGAGAATATTATAAAATAATAAACATCATTAAATTTTAAATTAAATGTTATTAAATATCACTATTTAATTTGAACACGGTTGTTTTTTTTGTCCGTAGGACAGGAGGTAAAATACAGTCTTTTAATTATTAATTTTTTTTTTTTTTAAATAAGATCATTGCGTTTACTTTCTAGATCAAATTTCATAAGGTCAAGTTCCAGTTGTTGCTTTTTTATTTGATTTTTTTCTTGCATTGCATTCAGCATTCGGGAACTGACACTTACAAATTGATCTTTCAAGTCTTTGACTTCCTTTGCTACAGACTCGTTGCTCTTTTCTATTGCACGATAAATACGTCTAATGGAGCTGGCATTTTCTTGTTGTACAGCAATGAGCTTATCAAGTTTATCGTTTAATTCACTTTTCCTATCACCATATTCACCCAAAAATTGTTTTAAACGATCTGTTATGCTTTCAGTACGTTGTCTTTTTGGCGTATTGGAAGTTTTTGGTGTTTCGGGTCTTCTCTTAGATGAGGTTGTAGGAATATCATCGCTTAAAACAACATCTGACTCATCTGTGGTACCTAAGTCTATTCCTGAAACACCGTCTACCGTCATATTAATTGCATACAAACGAACAAGTGCTTCTTCCGTCTGTGTCAGTTGGAATTTGGAAAATGGTCCACTGCCGGTTTCGCGGGCTTTGCATTTGTTGTGAGCTAGTTTCTTTTTTATTTCACTTTTCCATTCTGTCCATATCTGTGAATATATGAATACGCAGATATCGGAGGAAGCATTTTTATGGAATTTCAACAAAAACTTTACCTTTTTCCACCCATTTGCATCCTTATTCGACGGATGTGTTTGATTCCTATGTTTTCCCCTATTTTTGCAAAACGAAATTATATTTGGTGTTTTATTTAATTTACATATATGTATATAATATAACATTACTTACATTTTACGACAACAACCAACCGCAAATCTGCCAGATGACAGCTGATCGGAATGCTTCTGACAAAAAAACGATAATATTGGATCTTTAACGAAAAACGAAGTTCTGTGTTGCGAAAAGCAAAATTATGGGTTTCTGAAATGGAAGCAATGCAGGATGAAGAAAAGTTACAAAAAAACCAAAAAAAACTGAAAGCGACATTGTCAAGCATGATATCTTGTCATATTGCTAAACATGGAAAACCATTTACAGATGGGAAACTTATTAAAGAAATTTGCACTCAAATTTTTATGAAAATGAATTATGAAACTGACATTGTTCAATCTATTCCCATGTCCCCTAGAACCATAGGTAGACGTATAGAAGAAATAGCTTTCTCTATCGAGGCTGAAATTTGGAAAACTGTTAACAATTGCCAGTATTTTACCATTTCATTAGATGAAAGCACCGACATTAACGATTTATGTCAGTTAGTTATTTGCATACGAAGCGTAAATTCTGACTACATAGTGTTTGAATCAATGTTATTTATAATGTATATAAAAGCATTCTTCAATTCAAAATAACACTTTTTTACTATTAGCCGATGTTAAAGAAGAAGATTATTTAAGCTTCCCGAAAACATCCTATTTTGCCAATATTAACAGCTTACAGAAGAATGAACACATTGAGATACTAGAAAGCCTTATAAATAATTGTGAAAATAGATTTAAAGACTTAGAAGAATTGAAGCCATTGATGGATATTATTGAAAATCCTTTAAAATGCGATATTACCAGCTACGAATTTTGTATCCAATCGGAGTTAATAATTCTTCGAAGCGAAATAGACGTTATAGATAAGACGGATGTTATAGAATTCTGGAAAAAGGTTGATGGTAACTTTTACCCACACTTAAAGGCAGTTTCATACAAGTTATTATCTTTTTATCCTACGACCTACTTTGTGAACAAATTTTTTCAGACTTAAAATTCATACGTTCCAAGCAACGAAATAGAATAAACCATTCACATTTAAAAAGCATTCTCTTAATCAGAAACTGCAATGAAACAATTAATATTGCTCATATTACTGAAAAAACACCTTTCCCATAGAACTTTTTTAAGACGTGGGAAAATATGTCATCAATGTCGCACTTTAATTTTTTTCAGTGCACAATATTTTCTCTCACCAACACAAACTATTTTTTATTTTTGCCGACCGCTGCTGTATACATAGTCCGGGTAGAGAAAATCTTTCACTCACCAAATTTCTGACATTTGTCCTCGTGTGATGTATACGTTTGATGTTGAAAAGAATTGCTTTACTAATACCAGATAGATGCAATGGTTCAAAACAACGAACAAAATAACAACAACGGCATTTCGTTTTGTGTGTTAAAATTAATGTGTTAAATACAACACAAATGTATGCTAACAATAACAGTCAATAAAAAAGTATAAAACACATTTAAATTTGACAGTTTTTCACCAAAATGGCATGAAAAATTAAAGCAAGAAGTTATTGTAATTCCACCTGGTGTATATCACTTTTCGTCAAACATCTCTCTATCACACCGACCGCATCACGAAGAGTGTGAAATGAAACGTCAGATGAGAGAATAAGTTTATCTAGGTATGTATTAGTCTATGACATACACACTCACGCATACACATAAAAGGCTTTTGCCTTGTCAATATATCTTAGATGGACAACTGGCGCGTGTAGTTTGCTGCGCTTTTAGTTATAATTTGAATGCAAGTCGAGACGGACGTGTTCGTAGATACTGAAAAGATAGACAAAAATTCCAACTTTTTTTAAAACAAACTTTATGGGTAAAACAAAATCATAAAAGTTGGAAATTTACACAAAAAATATTTTATGGAAGCCATAAATATAAATTTTAATGTATAAGTAATGTACTGAATAGAGTAACTACAACTAAAACTCGGTTGCTGTAACCGAAAGAACAGTTGGTGGAACCGTTTTTCGTTTATCACAAACGTTTTTTCAGCTTTAATTTTTCATTACTCGTTTACTGCAAACGTTTTTCAGTTCTCGCAAACGTTTTTTTCGTTAGGATCAACTACAACTCGGTTGCTGTAACCGAGGGAACAGATGGCGGAACCGTTTTTCGTTTCTCGCAAACGTTTTTTCAGCTTATGTTTTTCATAACTCGTTTGCTGCAAACATTTTTCGGTTCTCCCAAACGAAATGATATGTATGGCTTAACAGAAGTTCGTTTCACCCAACTACAGTCCCCAAACGAACTTCAGTTATCTGAGATTTCGTTTGGGAGGAACGAGTTTTTTCTTTCCGTGCAGGCTTGGAAAATTGTTCAGGAAACGAAAAACACTTTCTGTCAAGTATCGGATTTGTATTATTTTTTCCGTCATTACCATGTCATTTGCTTAATAACTCATGACGTGGTTATGCAAGGGACATTCTCTGTATGAGCTTGGCATAAATTTTGATAATATGGAAAAAAGTCATTGTCGCTTAATACATTCTGCCGGGAATGTGTTGATATGTTAGGCAATATTTTGATTATTTTTGGTTTTTAATGTCTGTGCATTATTTTATGTCAATATTATTTGTGCGTCCATCAAATCTAAATATCGAAGGCTTATATTCAATAATGGTCATCTACATTTGGGGGAATTTTTATTTTTAACGTCAAACTCGTCGCTGAACCCGTCTGCATCTACTGTAAAAATTCAAAAAACCCATTTTTAGTACTAAATTATTATATAAAAATAAAACTACAACGATAGTTTTTTATGAATGCAAGAGTGACTATCTACATCATATAATTTTGTCGTTTTGTTTAATTTTAGTCAGTTTTTAAGGTGAATTAGTGGTGCTGATTTAAAATTCACCACTAGCCTTCCAATTAAAATTTAGTTGCCTTTGGCTTTTCTGACATTTTTGTCATGTGTTAGATTTTTTCCGCACAGATTATTGGAAATTTATTGATTCGAAGCAATATTTTGTTAATAGTGAGAAATTCATTTTATAATAACTATTGAGATTATTTTTGTGTGATACCACCATTTAAGCGTGGGTAAGTCATGTACAGACTTATGTATGTACATCGATTAGATTGGTTCATTGTTTGAATTAAAGGATAAAATGCCGGATATATATGTGGAGAAAAATGTCGGTACTTGTAACTCCTTACAACGTATTGCATACGATTACATATCTTCAAGTGAAGAAGATATTGATGGCGTACATATGTATGTATTACAGGTTTGTAACTGGAAGTAACATCAATATAAATGAAAAATGTCCTAAGTAATTGTTCAAATTTACACCCAAATTTAAACCAGATTCCGAAAAGGAAGACGTTGTCCAAAATGTGAACATACGCCGATGATCAGTACGAGTTCATAACTCTACTTCAAAAAAATCGAAGTGTAAATGCTGGAAAACGGATTCGTGGACAGAAATATTTAGGATTTTCAACGGTTGATGGAAGATTCAAACAAAACTCCTCAAAAGCAGCAAAAAAAATTGGACCAACCTGTTCATCGGCAACTTGTACAAAATCGCTAAAATATATAACTAAAAATATATGCCAAGAGGAATTTAATAAAAAGTGGACAGAACTAAATAAAGATGGAAGTCAACTTGATGCAGAACATTATTTGAAGGAATTGAAATCTATGGAAAGTAAGAGAAAGGCAAGTCTTCATGCATTTTGGGGAAAACAAGCTTCTGTAAGATCAACAAGAAATGATGATGTTGCTGAAAATACGCAGTCTGTAACTCAGCGGGAAGAGCCGTCCTCATCATTGGATCTGAACCAACAAGCAGCACAACCTTTACCAAGTACAAGCAAGTCAATAGTTTCAACGAAAATCCCAGTAGCTCAGTTGAAACTGCAATCGGAAATTGACGTGCTAAATGCTGACTTGGTTGGTTTGCATGAACGTAAAAGAAGAGGTATGCTAACAGATATACAGGAAAAGGAGCTTAAGAATTATACGCGGAAGAAAAATGAGCTAGAAATTAAGTTGAATAAAACTAAAAACTCCCAAATTAGAAGTCAAAAATATCGCTCGTAGAGAAAACATATATTAAATGAAGTATTAGCTGAAAACCCTGAACTTCGAAAAAAAATTAAAATTCGAGAAGTACTCGGTAGGCCACGAATTGAAGATGAGCAACCACAATTACTACAGGCTATTATAAATATAGCAATACATGGTTCAGCTTCCCATCAAAGACGACGGAGTGAAGTGTACAGAAGCATCAAAACTCTTGATGAGCTAACCAAAGCTATGAATAATGATGGTTTTCATATTAGCCGATCTGGACTGTATATTCGCCTTCAGTCAAAGAGAAGGACATCGTTAGAAGGCCAGCGGCATGTAAATACTGTACCTGTGAAATTGTTCATCGGCAACTTGTACAAAATCGCTAAAATATATAACTAAAAATATATGCCAAGAGGAATTTAATAAAAAGTGGACAGAACTAAATAAAGATGGAAGTCAACTTGATGCAGAACATTATTAGAAGGAATTGAAATCTATGGAAAGTAAGAGAAAGGCAAGTCTTCATGCATTTTGGGGAAAACAAGCTTCTGTAAGATCAACAAGAAATGATGATGTTGCTGAAAATACGCAGTCTGTAACTCAGCGGGAAGAGCCGTCCTCATCATTGGATCTGAACCAACAAGCAGCACAACCTTTACCAAGTACAAGCAAGTCAATAGTTTCAACGAAAATCCCAGTAGCTCAGTTGAAACTGCAATCGGAAATTGACGTGCTAAATGCTGACTTGGTTGGTTTGCATGAACGTAAAAGAAGAGGTATGCTAACAGATATACAGGAAAAGGAGCTTAAGAATTATACGCGGAAGAAAAATGAGCTAGAAATTAAGTTGAATAAAACTAAAAACTCCCAAATTAGAAGTCAAAAATATCGCTCGTAGAGAAAACATATATTAAATGAAGTATTAGCTGAAAACCCTGAACTTCGAAAAAAAATTAAAATTCGAGAAGTACTCGGTAGGCCACGAATTGAAGATGAGCAACCACAATTACTACAGGCTATTATAAATATAGCAATACATGGTTCAGCTTCCCATCAAAGACGACGGAGTGAAGTGTACAGAAGCATCAAAACTCTTGATGAGCTAACCAAAGCTATGAATAATGATGGTTTTCATATTAGCCGATCTGGACTGTATATTCGCCTTCAGTCAAAGAGAAGGACATCGTTAGAAGGCCAGCGGCATGTAAATACTGTACCTGTGAAATTGTTACGAGCTCATAATGACCATCATGTGCGGCATGTTGATGGACCATTTTGTACTGCTACGATTGCACACTTAGAAGAATTAGCTTCTGTATTTGGGCCCAACGAAGTTTGTTTTATTAGCCAAGATGATAAGGCGCGCGTTCCAATAGGCCTTGCTGCAGCTAATAAGCAAACTCCACTTCTAATGCACTTAGAATATAAGGTAAGACTTCCAGATCATGACTGGGTTGTAGCCGCTCAACATAAATTAATTCCGTCAGTTTATGCCGGAATTAAAATTCTGCCTAATGGTCTTGGAAAACGAGAAGCTGTCGGTTATTCGGGCCCTACTTATATCGCAATCAGGTCTGGAAAGCACTCATCTTCGACAGCATTTAGTCATGCTTTAGACTTCGAAAAATTGTTTGAACTAAAAGAATTTGATGAAATTACAAAAATTGGTAATAGTAATATAGTCAAACCTATTTTGATTTTGTCTGTAGATGGGGGACCAGATGAAAATCCACGGTACCAAAAAGTTGTGAGAACAGCGGTGTACCATTTTTCAAAATACGATTTTGATGCTGTTTTCATAGCAACCAATGCTCCTGGACGTAGTGCATTTAATAGAGTTGAGCGAAGAATGGCTCCGCTTAGCAAGACGTTAAGTGGATTAATCCTGCCTTACGATCACTGTGGAAACCATTTAAATGAGAAAGGTGAAACAATCAACGTCGATTTAGAAAAAAAGAATTTTGAGTTTGCTGGCCAAACACTAGCTGAAATTTGGTCAGAAACCATTTTTGACTCTTATCCAACTGTAGCCGAATATATACAGCCTGAAAATTCTCAAATTTCAGAACAACAATTAATATTGAAGAATCAAAAATGGTATGCTGAACATGTATGCACCAGCCAATATTTGACGCAAATTATTAAATGTTCAGATGTAACGTGCTGCTCAAAACCAAGAAGTTCTTACTTCAATCTAATAGCAGAAAGATTTCTTCCGCCACCAATACCTCTTTTACAAACAGCGCAAGGACTTCGTGCTGCAGATCCTACAACGAAAGAAGACGAATGTAACCAATATCCATCTCTTTTTGTTGCACTAAGTTTAAACCAAAATAATATTCTGCCACACACAACTTTTGAAAAAATTCCATATGATTTTTACTGTCCCTCAATAAAAAAAATCATTAAAAATAGAGTATGTAATACGTGTAAAATGTATTTTGCATCATATACCCTGTTACGTATGCATAGCGAAATCCACAAAAAACAATACTTCTGCAAAGCATAAGACCAATACGTATTGTTGCACGTAGACAGAGGGAGCTTATGGCTATCATTGCACATGAAGGAAATGGACAGAGTGTGGAATGGATTGATGAAGACGATTTAGACCTGAGTGAAGTAATTATTCCTGATGAAAATATTCCAAATACACCGTTACCAGTGTTTTCAATAGAGGAGCATCTAAAATCTGCTTGGGAAGATTAATTGAATTAATCTGGAGGTGTCGATTGGCCATGCTTGAGCTACATACCTAACTACTCCGTACATGGCTCCGTACATGACTGACCCTATGGTAAGCGAACGTCGAACCACCGAGTAAAAATATTACGCTATATTACGCTCTATTATTCTCTCGTTGCTTGTTCGCTCTGCCACTGCTCTAACAGAAGACTTTTTTGTTTTATTTTTGCTTGCTGCTCTTTCACAATGATCGAAAATAAATTTGCCAGTTAACCTAATTTGTTTAATCAGTACAGTTGAGAGGAGTCAAGTGCAAATATAAAGTGGAGTATTTCTTGGTAGGTATTATTAAAGTCATTATAATAGGAGTTAGGCGTCAATTAATTAATTACTTTTGTTTTTTTCAGATGCAATCAATTTGGTCGATGGGACTGGGTCAGCTGAGGAACAACTCCGAAAGGCCTTGCAGCTTCAGAAGAAGCCATTCTTTAAAAACTTAAGTTGCTACAAAACCCCCTTTCATGGGGACCCATATTCACCAGTTCTTCTATGTACTCATATCACCACCCCTAGTATGGGTACCTATGTACCCCCCTTCTCATGGGGCCCCATATCCACTAGTTCGCGGTAAACGATGTGGTGGCGATTGACCCTTTTTGCGGACATTTCATACAAAAAACGAAATGATGAAATGCATTGCTTAGGATTGGCAAAGTAAGCACAGGTGATTCCCTAGTAAGTACTTATTTCAACTGGTACGAACTAGTGCCCAGTACTAGAGGGTATCATGGTAAAATTATCTATCGGGTAAACGCGTCAAGCCAGCTGATTTGGGGTTTATTCATCTTTTCCGTGGGTAAGCTGTCAAATTCGACTTTGTTTCTTTTTGTTTGTTAATAAAATTCAAAGACTATCAATCAAAATGCAATTTAATAGCATAGACTTTGTATCAAGTAAGATAATCTTATTACATTTTTCACATTTTGTGTACATAGTGTTTTTGATTATTCAGCTAATTTTGACAGCTTAACCACGGAATTGCTAATGGGACTACCTAATACATAATTCTACCATGGAGGGTATGTAACAAAGTTTAGCAAAAAAGAAGCACAGTGTTTACTTTCCACCGTACCTATGACGTTTAATTTATTGAGAGAATAAATGTATCTATGTATGTATTCGTCTATGGTGGAGCCTAGAGACCATAGAATAACACATACTATAGAAGAACTTATTCTCTCATCTGACGTTTCATTTCACACTCTCTCGGTAGGTCTGTGGAAATGTTTACATACACCAGGTGGAGTTACAAAATATGTTCACTTAACTATTTCCTGTCGTTTTGGTGTAGAACTGAAAAATTTAAATGTATTTTGCACTTTTTTGTTGACTTTTAACGTTGGTATTCATTTGTATTGTATTTAACACAACTAGTTTGCCACAAAAACACGAAATTCGGGTGTAGTTCCTTTGTGGATCGCTGTATACTATTGCCACCATCTGGTATTATTGAACCCATATTTTCCACCCTCCACTGTGTAATTTCCATCGTACCTATGACGTTTAATTTATTGAGCGAATAAAACCTTCTACGTATGTGTTATTCTATGCTAGAGACAGATAAAACCATAGACTAATCCATACATAGATACATTTATTCTCTCATCTGACGTTTCATTTCACACTCTTCGTCGTAGGTTTGTGGAAATGAGAGCAATTAAATTTAAAACTGACTTACACCAGGTGGAGTTACAAAATATGTTCACTTAACTTTTTCATGTCGTTTTGGCGTAGAACTGAAAAATTTAAATATATTTTGCACTTTTTTATTGACTTTTATCGTTGGTATACATTTGTATTGTATTTAACACAACTAATTTGCCACAAAAACACGAAATTCGGTTGTTGTTTCTTTGTTGGACGTTGTTTACTATTGCCTCTATGTGGTATTATTAAACCCATGTTTTCCACCATCCAATGTTTACTTTCCACCATACCTATGACGTTTCATTTATTGAGAGAATAAATGTATCTATGGATTAGTCTATGGATAAAACCATAGAGTAAATATGGGTAGAGAAAATCTTTCACTCACCAAATTTCTGACATTTGTCCTCGTGTGATGTATACGTTTGATGTTGAAAAGAATTGCTTTACTAATACCAGATAGATGCAATGGTTCAAAACAACGAACAAAATAACAACAACGGCATTTCGTTTTGTGTGTTAAAATTAATGTGTTAAATACAACACAAATGTATGCTAACAATAACAGTCAATAAAAAAGTATAAAACACATTTAAATTTCACAGTTTTTCACCAAAATGGCATGAAAAATTAAAGCAAGAAGTTATTGTAATTCCACCTGGTGTATATCACTTTTCGTCAAACATCTCTCTATCACACCGACCGCATCACGAAGAGTGTGAAATGAAACGTCAGATGAGAGAATAAGTTTATCTAGGTATGTATTAGTCTATGGATAAAACCTTTTGAATTGTGTAAAGGAATAATCAAAGAACATATTTTGAAAATATGGCAAATATAGAAAAATATAGATTTTTTCTATTTTCCGTCAAAGTTAAAAAATAGTGAAAAAATGGATAGTTTTTAAATAGTGATTTATCTGGAGAAATATAAAGCAAACAATAATTTTGATTATTATTATAAATACATTTGATAAATACATCAATCATTAGGAAGAAAAAAAGAGAAGATTCGTTACCTAGTTTTCGTGATATAACACCTGAAATCGGGCCAAATTACCTAAAAATGGTGTGTTTTTTTGAAAACCGAAAATCGGTC
Source organism: Phaonia tiefii (assembly GCA_963931995.1). Classification (NCBI taxonomy): domain Eukaryota; kingdom Metazoa; phylum Arthropoda; class Insecta; order Diptera; family Muscidae; genus Phaonia; species Phaonia tiefii. The sequence goes on from OZ008370.1 coordinate 69,755,005, forward strand.
AACTTTGAACGGTTATATCTTCTAAACTAAAAATCTTAAATTATTAAGGGTAGCATATTTGAAATAGTTGACATGAAAATTTTGATTTTTGCAGCCTCGTTTGCTCTAAGGTGACGGTAAGTCGAAGATTTATACCTTTGCCAATCACACCCAGCTTTTCTATCTGGTATACTAGATGTTCAATTTGCCTTGCCGCTCGTTCGGAGATGGCAATTAAACTGAAGATACTTTGGTTCAAAACAGGGGCATAACTGCTTTTTTTATTTCAATCATGTATTTATTTGGATGTTAGCCTCCAAGGGGCTTCTGTATCGTTAAGCTTATTAATTGAAAATACGACTGTCGATGATCCCCCAAACTCTAAACTCTAAACTACCAACACTAACAGGAAACCGCGGTCTAAAGGCGTTTAGTGGAGCGCTGAGGAGATCCCAATTTTGGCGTGCAGATGGAACCATCTTCGGGAATCAATTGTTAGGTGTTTTGGCTTTATTCCCCGGTGTCACCTCCGTTTGCTGTGACACAGGATGGGTCCAAGGCCGAATTAAGTTCATTGCATTCGGAAATAAGCGATTTATTGAGCTGTTCAAAGAAGCAATTGCTAAGGTGGGAGAAGGTGCCAAACTGGTGCCAAACTAGATGTCGTTTAAAATAAATCCGTCATACGCCTAATACGAGCCAATTACCTTGTCCGTCCGTCTCAAAATTGGAAGAGTGGAATATGGGAAGACGCTGAAGGATTTCGGCGACAAATCATGCTTGACGTTAACACCGATTCACTTCCGTTTCTCTGAAAAACTGAAGCCGTAATATCTTATGGCTTCGTTCAGGTTCATCTTAGGGTGTATAAAAGAAAATCAGGAAGCCATTCCTGGCACAATACCCACCGAAGGTACACCAGCATTGGACGGAGTGGAAGACCTGCATTAGACTAACCCTGTGAATACTGCGGAGGAACTTACCTCACTGTCTAAATCCAAAGTCATGAACAAGGCCGTATGTAGCCTCCTCAAAAACACCGATGAGGTCAAAACCATAGAGAGAAACGTAGTTGCCAATGGTGAAGAAAATACAGATGTCACTGCCACTGTGGAAACAGTGGCGATGATACTTCAATGAACAAATCAAAGCTCATTGATGAGCTGTCAGCCTACTGGAAGACAAAAATATGGAGCTGATGTCGTCTTCATCCAAGAACCCTGGATAAATCACGGCAAAGTTTGCGGATTGAAGACTCCTGATTACAAGCTTCTCGTTTTCAATGCCGTAGGTACGAAACATTTGCCAAGAAACATTAGAGTTTATTCTTTTATCGCACTATTGCGATAGCGTACCAGTCTGGAAACGTCCAATGGCAACATCCGCTTAGCGTCAGCCTAGATGCCCTATGAAGATATTAGACCAGCTCGTCGCTTCTGCTGAGTGGAAGTGGCGGAGATGGATAATAAGTGTATTGTTATTTGTTCTCTGTGCCGACGTCAAAGCGCACCATACAATTTGGGGAAGTTGTAACATAAATAATAGAGGAGAAACACTTCTAGATTATGTTTTGACCACTATCCTATTTGTTTGTATTAATGGCAATGAGCCCACATTTATTTCTGCAGATATACACGAGGTCCCTGATGTCACCTTTGCATCACAGAATACGTTTGAATTAATCAAAGAATGGGAGGTGTCGAGTGTGGATTCCCTTTCTGACCATCGTTAAATAGAGTTTTCAGTATCACAGAATATTTTATGTCCAAGAAACGTTCGAAAAACAAATTGGACCAAGAACAAAGTCTAAGTGGTTTTGTTAAAACCACTGAACCAGCTAATACCGCTGAGGTTGACCGATGCTCTCTTAACAGAACACCCGCATGCCACACCGGAACCTACCGAGGTAAGGAGAAACCTCCGTAGCGGAACAAGGACCTACGAGTTAAAGAAGAGGCTTTGGAGAGATTTCTGCGAAGGCATTAAAACACGTCTGAGACTTCAAGACTGTGCAAAGACCTCCCGACAACTCCCAACTCTCTGATAAATCTGGTAGAGCAAACCGGAGGATGGACGACATCGAGTGATGAATCGTTATACCTACTGCTTAACACACACTTTCCAGTTAACTGGCCCGAAGACATCAGATCGGACTCACCGAAAATCCACTACAATTGGCAATAAGAAATGTTAAGTCCTGCAAACCACCTGACCCTGACGGCATATCTCCAGTGGAGTTACAAAGTGGACCAACAATTTTGGTCCCCTGGCTACTGAAACTTAATAGGAGTCTCCAGTTAAATGGAGAGAATCCAAAATGGTATTCATTTCGAAGACGGGGAAATCATCGCATATAAGTCCAAAGGGCTTTAGACCAATCAGTCTGTCATATTTCCTTCTGAAGGCATTGGAGAGGATGATTGACTCATATATGCAAACGACTATGGGTACTTCTCACCTGTCCACATTCCAACACACTTAAAACAAGGGCAAACCAACGGAACCCACTCTGCACGCTCTAGTGAGCGTGATAGCGAAGTCTATTTACATAAAACAATACAGATGCATTTGTCGATATAAATGTCTTGCAGGGATAGGTAAAATCGGCTTTATCGCATCATCAATTTGATCTATGAATTGCTTACGAGAATGCATATAACCTCGTCGATAGTACATACCATAGATAAAGGAAGTAATAGATATAGCGCGCCCATTGTCAACTTTATTCATCAGGTGCTGTCCTGTACTACTGTCACTTTCATTGAAGTTTCCCATAATTCTCATTGACATACATAGTATATTCAAAATTGTGGGAAATTTTTATGAAAGTAATTTAAACCATAGATAAAGTAAACAAATAGATGAAGCACAAGTGCTGGAAATATTTTAGTGTAATGGGTAATTTTCTAGATGTCGTTGAAAGCAATAAATGACATTTTTTTCCCCAAAACAAAGCCAAAAAATATGACAATAAAAATCTAAAATTTCATATCAAAAGAAAAAATAATTTTCAACAAAAATATCAAGAATACAATAATACAACACGTTACTTAAAGTAGAATATCTGATGGCCATCGAATTGCAAAGCCATGTCACCATCAACTATGTCCTAATAAATTGGTTCTTGCTTCGGTTCAACTACCATTCCTTGCTGAGAGTCCTCAGACACTCTAACGGGTTTGGCATCTGCGACCACAGAAGTTGCTACAGTTTTGGGCGGGGAAGTTTTAAGATTAAAAAGGCGATCCGGGATGTTCATCTTTGGGCGGTCTTATGGGCTTTCTCCTATTGATATCCCAACACCGGCCTCATGGCTTTGAAATAGTTTTTTACATAAGAAACAAATGCTATTATGTAAAATCACATACATTTTGTCACATTTTCCATTGTTTAAATTACTTTCACAAAAATTTCCCACAATTTTGAATAAACGTCAATGAGAATTATGGTAAACTTCAGTGAAAGTGACAGTAGTACAGGACAGCACCTAGGGAACAAAGTTGACAATGGTCGCGCTGTATCTATTATTTCCTTTATCTATGATTTAAACAAGGGAAAATGTGACAAAATTTAAATGATTTTATATAATAGCATATGCTGAAGCCATTAGGCCGGTGTTGAGGTATCAATAAGAGAAAATCCGTAAGACAGCCCAAAGATGAACATGCCGGAACTCCTTTTTAATCTAAAAACTTCCCCGTCCACAAACTGTAGCAACTTCTGTGGTCGCAAATGCCAAAACCTTTAGTGTCTGAGGACTCTCAAGAAGGAATGGTAGCTGAACCCAGGGACGAACCAATTCATTAGGACATATTCAGTGGTGACACTGCTTCGCAATTCGATGGTCATTAGATATTCTGCTTTAAGTAACGTGCTGTATTCTTGTTTCGAAGTGATATTTTTGTTGAAAATTATTTTTTCTTTTGATATGAAATTTTAGAATTTTAATGTCATATTTTTTGACTTTTTTTTGGGAACAAAAAATTCCATTTATTGCTTTCAACGGCATCTAGAAAATGAATTTCCCAGTACTTGCGCTTCATCTATTAGTTTACTTTATCTTTGGTACATACGACCTTAACTCGAAATGCGAATAGAGGAACACCCCAAGGAGATGTCTTATCACCACTTCTCTGGAATTTAGCACTGAATGGTGTTTCTAGAGTTGGAGGGATTAGGTTGCTGTCGTAGCACAAGTTGACGATCTGGCAATCGCATAGTAGCGGATCTGCTTCAGAACATACTCAGAAGGTTCCGTGTATTTACTTAAAGGATAGTGGGAGATATGTTGGTAAGATTCTCGGCAGAAAGCTTACTTTTTTAGTCCAACACTATGGATAGGATCACTAGAGCCAGGCCCTACTATTCGTGTAAAAGGGCCATTGGGGGTCAATAGGGCCTATCACCCAAAATAGTTTACTGGATATTGTTGGATTAGTTGTTGTCCGACCGATATTGGTCTACGGTATTGTTGTTTGGTGACCGATACTGGAAAAATCCACTTATCTCAGTTAGTTGAAAAAAGTCTAGAGATTGGAAATTATGTGTATCACGTGTGTCCTTCGCACAATCCCTAACGACGGATTGGGGGTTATCCTCCACCTGTTACCACTAGATTTGTTCGGAAGGCAAATGAATGCGTCGTCAGCTATTCGCCTAAGTCTTTCCGCGCAAGCCCATATGATCATGTGTCGATTGAAAGGGATCTGCGGCAATCCAAAATAAACGCCGACTATAAGACACCAGCCATGGCAAAACAAGCAGTAAAAGCAGTAGGAATTGCGGGCATTTTGCTTTTACATATATCAAGATGGCTCGGCGACGCCTGGGGTATAAATATCTACTCCTACTCTTATCGGACCTAGCCCCATGACGTATAGAGTAAACAACTCTCTCAGTAAATTGATGACAGATGGGCGGTTGGATGGTGGAAAGTATTGCTTTAATAATACCAGATAGAAGCAATGGTTCAATCCTACCAACAAAAAATCAGCAATGGCATTTCGTTTTGTGCGTTAAAATACATCACAAATATATACTTACCTACTTACTTATCCGGTCACGAACAACCCCGAGGGGTCAGGGACCTTACAAAACGAAGATAACATATTTCGGCAACCAGTTCGATCTTTTGCTTTATCTCTCCAGTTGGCAATACCAAGTTTACGCAGGGATTCGTCAACCTGATCCTTCCAGCGGAGTCTTGGTCTTCCTATTTTTCGTCTTCCTTCGAGTTCGGTTTCGAAACCCCTTAGTGCTGGTTCGTCTTGATCCATTCTACTGACATGGCCTAGCCAGCGCTATCGCGTTATTTTAATCCGTTTAACTATGTCAATGTCGGGATATAGCTCATACAGCTCATGGTTCATGCGTCGCCGATACTCGCCATTATGCACTATAGGGCCATAAAGTTTTCAGAGTATTTTTCTCTCGAAGACTCCTACAGATGGCTGCAGCCTTTCTCATAGTGATCTCCTTTAAGATATTAAAGGTATCGCATGGTAGGGTGTCGCCTTGCCTGTGGCCTCGCTTAGTTTCAAAAGGTTGGGTAAGATCCTTACCAACTTTTACTTCGGAATTGGTGTTCGTCAAGATCATCCTGCAAAGACATATTGCAGGAATATCAAGCTCAGATATTGCTTCGTAGAGTTTCTCCCGTATCGGGCTATCGAAGGTCGCCTTATAATCGACAAACATATGATAGGTGTCGATTTGTTTTTCGTATGTCTTCTCCAGGATTTGGCGTAGCATGAAAATTTGGTCAGTTGTCCAATCCAATCAGGTCAGCGATAATTGATTTTAGTCTTTCGCACATTATACTGGATGGAACCTTACATGCCATAGATTAGAGATGGGCGCGTGCCTAATTTTCTAGGCACGACCCGACACAAGCACGAAGTTGATATTAACAAACACGCACATGCACGCACGACTACATTTTGGCAAAGGCACGACCCGTACGAGCACGAACTTAGTAATTGCAAACACGCACGCGCACGCACGGTCTAACACGAAAATATAAAAAGATATAGTATGTTTAAAGAAATGTATGCTCCAATAAAACGATGCGTAACAGGTACAAAAACCCTTTGGAATTTTTCGCAGCATACAAAACCCACTATTGAGGCTGTTTTTTTATTCCCTGCTAAACTATGTATGGGGAGCTAAGCAATATTAAGCGATTTTAAGCGGCCCTCCGTATAAAGTCGTCGTAAAATTAGTTTATCAGGAATTAAAAATACAAACTTATTGTCTCACCGCACTCGTTTCTCTGCTCTCTCTCTCTTACTCTCTTCATTGAATGTTACTATACACGAGCAGTTTCTTGCCAATGTATTGTATCTAAATATAGAAATTCCAACCATGTTTAATTACATAAGCGTGTACAAATCATAGAGTAATCTCAGACTAGAGAGAATGTTTGGCTCAGCTGACGTTTCCTTTCACACTCTTCGTGATGCGGTCGGTGTGATAGAGAGATGTTTGACGAAAAGTGATATACACCAGGTGGAATTACAATAACTTCTTGCTTTAATTTTTCATGCCATTTTGGTGAAAAACAGTGAAATTTAAATGTGTTTTAAACTTTTTATTGACTGTTATTGTTAGCATACATTTGTGTTGCATTTAACACAATAATTTTAACACAAAAACGAAATGCCGTTGTTGTTATTTTGTTCGTTGTTTTGAACCATTGCCTCTATCTGGTATTAGTAAAGCAATTCTTTTCAACATCAAACGTAAATATCACACCAGGCCAAATGTCATAAATTTGGTGGGAGAACTAGTAGATCTACTATAAGTATTAATCTATGGTACAAATTATGAAATAATCAATAATAATCGACATTTTGGTTGTTTTTTACGGGGTATGCCAAATTGAGCACTTTTTTCTTTCTCTACTTGTATTCATCCTCTTTGGCTGCAGCTTATAGAGATGTACTCCATTGGTAACACTGCCAATCACGGAAGTAAAGATAACAATCAGTTACAGTGGCAGAATTTGTTGTCTAGTTGTGTGTGATAAAGCGATAACGAATAATTTCCTAATATTTAACTGTGTTTTGTTTTGAATATATACTTTTGTGATTTTTCGTGTTTATACACGCACCATATTTTTTGACACTGCACAAACACAAACGGTGCACGCACGAAAGTCAAATTTCCTGCACGGACTCATCGTGCACACGCGTAGCACAGCAAAAAGCACGGCCCGTGCCCACCTCTACTATGGATAAAAGGCTTATTCAACGGTAGTTGGCACAGAGACTCGGGTCACAATTTCTAAATATGCGCCGAAAATTTTTTTTTACTTTTTGAGTGATTCTTATAGGAAAAAAACGCTCTTTCAAATGCCGCAAAATGCAAGTTTCTATGTCTTTTAGTTTTTTTACAAATCACCTGTAAAGATGAACATAATTAATGAAAAAATTGAAAAATGTGATATAAACAGATATATATATAATATTCGAAATTTAAAAAAAGTTCAATATCAAAGGTACAAAATTGCAAAAATATCAAAATTTTACTCTTTTTTACCTAACACGCTTTTTTGGTGGTTCTTCTGTATTTTGCTGCTTTTCTTAAACGCGTTTTTCTCAATAACTTCTTTTCGGCGCAGAGGTCCCTTTTCGTGGAGCAAGTCACATATGGGGCATAGTACACTGAGACTACAATCGACGGGCATGCATTCATCTAACCAAATTTTTCTAATGAGCTGATGCATGCACCTTATCAGCTTATGAGTCCAGACACACTTCAGACAACAACGGAAAAAATCTTTAGCGTCTAAATGAAATGAGAGAGAGAGCGTCTGGCGACTTCGGTTGATTTTTTTTTCTCTCTGCGTCGTATATATTTGCGGCTCTTTTCTGGGATTGGTTTAAAAGTTTGGAAAAATAATATTATGGTTGTATAGGAATTTAATAGTTTTTACTGCTTTTAAAAATGTATTCACATGTATTGTATTGTGTTTAACAATAAATTATTTTTAACACTTTTTTTAATTTTCTTTTGCATTCACATGTAAAATAAATAAATAAATGGTTTCCCATTACATCCCATGAAGGGACTGGGGAGAACTTCTCACAATCACTGAGCTGTGCGCTTTCCAGTTTTCACTCACTGATTGGGACCTACAGTTTTGCACCGATTCCGAACGGTAATTTGAGAAGCTTTTTCATGGCTAGATACTCGATAGTGTCGCCGTCACTATGCGAGGTGACCGCCGCCGAAAGAAAATTTGAAGGTGGTCAGAGCCGGGTTCGAACCCAGGACCTCATGTACAAGAGCCGCGCACACTAACCATTGCACCACCGACGGCCACATGTACTATCGTATATATGTGTTGGTTTCTCTTATGATTTTCATGAATATGTCGCAACTTCATTCTCTCAATTGAGATATTTCGTGAGAGCGCCGCCAAAATATTAGAAAAGATTCTATTCTAGCGGCGAGTCGTCAGCCGCAGCGGATTTTCATGGCGATTTTTTCCCTGCCATGAGAAACGTATGTAGAAAAAACGTCGTCGTCTGTAGTGTGTTTGATTATGTATAGATCATGGTAAAATGAGTAAAGTAAACTCGTTAGAACAGCTGATTTCAACATATTTCTTGCTTAGGTGTTACTCTTATGTCAAATTCACATGCATTTTGTTTGTGAACTTTTTTGTTTACTTTTACAGTAGATACACACATGAAGAAAATTTGACAGATTATGGACACCAAACAAAAACAAAATGCCTGTGTTTGTTGTCACAATTCCTAGTGCGTTTACCTTACTTATTTTACCATGGTTTAGATTCTATCGCTGCCAGCCTTAAACAGCTCCGCCGGTAATCCATCGGCTCCTGCGACTTTGTTGTTCTTAAGCCGGGCAATAGCTGTTCTGACCTCGTATTGGTTAGGAGGGTGGTAATCGACGTCGTTGTCCATGTTGTGATCGATTGTCCCATCGTCATTGGATATCTCAGGTACCACTAGCGCGGAGAAATTATCTCTCCATATTCCCAGCATACTCTGCACATCTGCGATTAGATTACCGTCCTTGTCCCCTGAACCATGACCATTAGTTCAGTTTTTGAATTTTTGGTAAACTTTTCCTTGGTTCTTCCTTCTGCATGTCTCAATTTTCTCACTCTCGCCCTCTTTCCACTGCCGTTTCTTACGCCGAAAGAGACGGTTTACTTCCTTCCTGTTTTCCCTATACCGCTCAGTCGCAGCTCGCGTAGTAATTGACTGAAGCATTGCCATACGTGCAGCGTTCTTGTAATCATTTGTAAAGCAGTTTTTAAAAACCAAGTACAGTTGTTCCGGCAGTTTTTATAGAGTCGGAAATGGGTTTCCACTACGCATCAGGGCCGTCTTCGGGAGGGGGTGGGTTCTGTGCCAAAAGTTGAGAGAGCTTCCTTGAGTAGGCTGTGGCTACCTCTGGTAATTGCAGCTTTCCGAGGTCTAGCTTTCTCTGGGTCTGGTTTCGTACGATCTTTGCTCTACTTAATCTTGTGCGAATCTTAGCTGCTAGTCGTACGTCCATTACACTGGATGAGTGCCTTCCATCAATTACCACGTGATAAGTTTGGTTCTTCGTTCTTTGATTAGGGGATACCCAAGTAGCCTGGAATCTTGTACCACTAATGACCATGTCGTGGCAAAGCCAATCTGTCTCATACCGTTTTCGGAACTGTCAGCATGTAGACTGAAATTGTCAATAGTTGGATGAAACAAATTTTACCTGCCTACTTTAGCATTAAAATCTCCTAGTACTATCTTAATGTCATGGCCAGGGCAGCGGTCATACGTTTCCTCTAAGAGCTCATAGAATATGTCTTTGGCATCATCATCTTTCTCTTCTGTCGGGGCATGCACACAAATGAGGAAAATATAAAAATATTTCGCTTTCATGCGGATTGTGGCTATACGTTCACTCACAGGATTGAACCTAGAGACTAGAAGTCGAAGTCTTATGCCAACTACAAATCCGCAACCAAATTCATGTTTTCTCATGGCAACTGTAGTATATGTCGCAGATTTTTTTTCTTGTGCAACCATGTCTTGTACATCGCATTTCCTGGATAGCGGTAATGTCAGCCTTATAACTTTCGAGGACATCTGTCAATTGGATACTTCCACCGGATCTATATAGAGTTCTTACATTCCAAGTGTATTCCCTGCTTTGGTGTTAGACAGTATATAGGAAAATGTTATGAATCAACTCGACGAATAAAAAACTTTCAATTTAGATGCTCGTTGTACGGAGTGCACATCCATCCCGTAATTAATCTTTCATTATGAAAACGGAGGTAAATGTTTTGTCAGGGAAATGCAGAATGTTCTGTAAACAGAATTCAGACAAACAAAATATTTCAGAATTTTTGGGTTTCAATTCTGTAGAAAAATATCACTTCTGAATTAGAATGCAAATGCCTTGTGAGTCTAAAAACAACCAATTCAGAACAAAAATATTTCATAATTTAAGAACATCACAATTGTAGACTTTTTATTCTGAAAGAAAATTCAGATTCAAAATGAGTCTGTATGCAGAACAGTTCCGATTGTTGGATCTATCAATAGTATTGTGTTTCAACTATGTATGTTATACTGATTTTAACTGACACAACCAAAATCGTTGGATTTGTTAAAACAATCTGACAACTGAAATATGCACGTTTTGGACAAATCACCGCCGACCGCCACCGACTCTGTTAAACACCTACATACATTTTAAAACTTTGCATAGTTTTTATATAATTTTTTATTATTTATCACATGACTTCAGCTATTAACATTTTCGACTGCGACTTTTTACAAATTTCTCTGACTCAAAGATATCCGGTATGTCATACCATTTTCAACCCATTTCTCGTATTTTCTATACTTTCCCTATTCGTTGAAAACAAAAACATTACGAGAATGGTTTTAACAAATTGTTGCATTGCTTTAATAAAATTGTTTGTAACATTTACATTGTAAATACAATTGCTCACATAACATAATAGAAAATTAATATAAATTTTATACCTTTTTATATAACAAAAAACGTGTATGTTTGTATATCTGTATGAAATTGTGTTGTGTTATTGCATAGTCAAAATTTGTAATTATCTACGGTAATAAAACTACGGAAGATGCATTCAATATCCGGATTTGGAATAGTATTGCCTATAAAATGTGGATGTCGGCGCACATCTAAATGCTACGTATAGACTTCCAGCGTCTTAATAATATACATGATGATGTTAACCCAGATGAAATTTGGCCAAACTCACTGATGTTTATATTGCGCGTTGGAATGTCAATTTTTTCCTTGATAACCTAAAAATAACAATATAATATACATATATTACATATTTAAGTCAAAATAAATTATTATTTTCACTCACTTTATGGGATTCAACAATCTCTTCGGGAGAACGATGTATAAGGGTACCGTTGATGTATAGCATATTCGCCGCATGCTCCTCAGGTAATGTAATTTTTTGATATTTAAAGCTGGCTTCACGTTCCATGCGCTTCACAATTTCTTGGCATGTTTTACTACTGCTCACACACAAAACATCTGGACCAGCCATCGAAACGTAATATTTAAGTGGTTTTGGCCCATTAACCTAAAGGAATTCAATAAAAAGATTAGAATACATATTTCTATTACAATTTGTATATAGTTGAGTGAACCAATATAGATAGACCTTACGGCCTTATTCATAAAAAGATACGAAATCTCTCATACAAATCTCTCGTAACTTTTTATGAATAAGGCGCTTGAGAATTTGATAGTAAGATCATTGAGCAAACCTCAATTAAATGACCTGGAATCACATTCCCTGTTCTGTCGGTTGCAGACAGTATATTTTTTATAAGATGCAGTTTATATATTATTGACTATGCTTGAAATCGTGTTTGAATTGTATCCCTGCCTGCTTCTGTTATATTTATATAGCAGCGCACGACTGTTATAAACGTCTTTTATTATCAATAAATAATCAATATTCTTCGAGCTTGAGGTCAGATTTGCTGTTGTTGTATTTATTTTCCTCGATATTTCGCTACTCCTTTGTGTAGAATCATCAGGAGATATAAACAATATTTAACAATTAAAACAAAATAACAAAATATTATATTTTTTTGTTTTATAATTTTTGTATTACCTATATTTTATTAAGAGCTGTGTTAAGTGACTACAAACCAGAAATATTTATTTGGTGGCGTTGTTGTAATTACTTAAGTAATGTCACATTTTTCAGTTTAGTCGGAAAAAAGTGATTTTATCTACAATTTCTAGTTTGATTTGCATTTATGCGTAAGATGTTTTAAAATATGCAATGCTAATGAAATAATATTTTGTTATTTATTTTCTTAAGAGAGACGAGCGAGCATTTTGATGAAGCGAAATGGGTTCTTTTAAAAGTGTTGATATCTGAGGGAAATCAAATAGGAAATTTCAGAAATTATTAGTGTTCTGGGCAAATTATCAGAAATATCATTTTATGTAAAGGAAATGTTGAAACACGTTACAGAAAACCGCTGGTATCACCTGCAACAATTCGGTGAATAAAATGCTTTAGCACCAACAACCCACTAACGCCAGCCACCGAAATATAAGACAACGTTTGTCCATCTCTAAGTCATGAAACCGCTCGCAGCATAATACGTGACCATAATCTGTACGTAACAAGTCCGAGAAAAGTTCGACTTTAAAAAATGTAGTTTCCAGAAGATTGCAATATAGAAACACACGGCTGCAGTGACCAACTGAAAAGTAGAGCAACATTTTATGCTCAGATGAATCAAAAATTGTTTGCATGGTCTCAACAAATAATATTGAAGTTATTATATGGCCTGCGCACTCACCGGATCTCAATCCATTCGAAAATTTGTAGTGGGTTGTCAGAAAGGAGGTCTCACTAGCAATACCGAAAAGCATGGGCAACAATACCTGATGAAAGGTGCTATTGAGCCCATGAAACGCCGTAGAGAAGCAGTGATAAGCAACAAATGCAGTACAACTATTAAATACAAAGAAATAGTGGCATTTAACTTATTACTTTAAAATAACTTCGTTTCTAGTGAATTAAAAAATATATTTTTATGTTTTTGTTAGCACTCCTATTATTTTGACTGGCGTAACTTCCGCATCAACAGATTTGTAAGGCTTAATCTCAACGTTGCAAAAACTTTGGTTTTTATTAGAAGTCAAATTAAGAATGGCACAGTATTATCTTTAAATCAACGCAAACACTTTTAAGGTTCCCGAAGAAAACCTAAACTTTTTCTTTATCAAAATTTTGTATGTGTTGGCGCTGCTATTTTTTGACCGCAGCTGTTTATATATATATATTATGCCAAGACTATAGGCCGGTCCTCGATATTTGTGGAATCAGATTTCAGAAACAATGTAAACAAAATACATTTTAACGTGGTTATATCGAAAATAATACATTCTACACCTTTATTGTCGGTCACCTTTATGTTAGACTACGTGTTGGTGCCAGACGATGAACGAGTCACTTAAGACCATGTTAGACTACTAGACGAATGGTTGAAATAGTCCAATCTTGAAAAGGAGTTGCAGACCGATCTGTTTGACATCTCTAATTTTTGATTTTCATCAAAAAATTATGCAATCAGTGTTGCTTTGGAATGATATGAACAAATGCAACGAAAACGGAAATACATTTATTTGGTCGCTTTCCTTTTTCCTATTTATTTTTATTTTATACTCGTATCTGTTGTATTTCGTTTATCAATTTGCAGACATACGTTTTGCATTCTCTAATAGTTTAAGTCGAAAGCAGAATGATCGTACAATTTCTTTCCAATTGAAGAGATCTTCATTCCATGTCTCTCTCCTAGAATCCTTCTAGTTGGACTATAGTCTAACACGACCTTTACTCTTATTAGTCTGTTATGATACCGCAGACTAACGAGATTAAGCGCCGCCACTCTGGAGTACCATTTAATTTGCTCCAAACATCTTAAAATCTTGTCTACGCCTATCTGAGATAATTCCCCCGAGGTCCTATAAAAGTAGGACCTCATAATAGACTTCCCCCCTATCGGAAAGTGCTGGACACGTGCAGAGAAAATGTTCAATGTATTCTTCCTTATAATTACACCTTCTACGTACGTCATTTACCCTGTCCTTTAGTCTCACCGCATGTCTACCAATCATACAGTGCCCAGTCAAAACTGATACAAGCACTGATACCTTGAGCCTGGCTAGAGACAGAACATTCATGGATCTTCTGGTATATACTATCGACCAGATTTGTCTCGCGCGTACACAATCTGTGCCCTTCGTTCACCACTCCTGCATCTCCATAGACGAGGGCGGATCAATAAGTCCGCGAGTTTTTGAATGAAACACTTTTTTTTGCAAAAAAAAATTATTTTTCAACATAATTTCCTTTTAGCTCAATACACTTAGTCCAACGTTTCTCCAATTTTTTTATCCCTTCCAAAAAATAGGATTTTTCGAGGTCCAGGCATTTGTTTGATCAATAATTTCATCTCTTAACTTTTTCTTGGCCATATAGGGTCGATTTGGCAATAAGTTGGCATAATATTCGCCGTTCATTGTTTTTCACTTTTGAAGGTAATCGATGTGGATTGTCGCGGGTGCATCCCAAAAAAATATTGCCATTACCATATTGGCCGACAAACTTAACTTGGCCTTCTTCGGAGCCGGTTCACCCGGAGAAACCCATTGTTTAGACTGCTGCTTGGACTCCGGAATATTGTAATGGATCCATGTTTCATCCACAGTTACAAAACTCCGAAAAAACTCCTTCGAATTGCGGTTAAACAACTCCAAACAATCCTTTGAAGTTGTCACACGATTACGTTTTTGGTCAATTGCGAGCAAACGCGGCACCCATCTTGCAGACAGCTTTCTTAAACCCAACTGATCATTTAAAATCAAAACCACACTGCCATTGAAAATGCCTATGTTATCAACAATCTTACGGACTTTTACACTTCGATCGGCCAACACCATATCGTGGATTTTTTCGGGTGTATTGACCTCAATTGGCCGTCCAAAACGTTAAGCGTCATTTGTACTTGTGCGACCACAACGAAAGTCAGTAAACCACTTTTTTACCATTGAAATCAATGGTGCATAGTCCCCGTAGTATTTATCAAGCTTTTCATTGGTTTGATTGACGGTTTTTTTCACAAAAAATAATGTTTAATGAGCACTCGAAATTAACTTTTTTCAATATTTAAAAAAATGCATGAGGTTGTATTTTTTTGAACAGCTGTAAATACAAAGTAAATGATGGAACTTGCTCAAACTTTGACAGTAGTCTATTAACAGGTGGTACGTCCTTATGAGCGTTCTTGCAGGAATTTATTAGAATTCGCTAGGGGCATGTCAACACGTTCCAATTCCTGTGGAACATGTAAGGTAGTCACTGCATCACCAGCTCTGTAGTTCCCGAAATTTCCCAGTGCCCTGGCACCCATACGTGGTGAATATCGTACTGCTGGCAATCTTGTTAAGATGTGTGCAGCTGTCCTTGGCAGGAACTTGATTACCCCCTGACTGCCAGCGAAGACATCGCCAAAATTTCTGTCTGACACACGCTAATCGTTTTTCATTATCATTCATATTCATTTATGCCGGGAACTTCTTTCTTCCGATATGAGAGTTCCGAGCAAGTCGACAGATGCAGAAATGTTGGAAGCACCTTCCGGGACCATGTGTGAATTCCCTTAACTGACGTAGAAGCTGTATGCCTGCCTATAATGACCACCAGTAAGATTACTATTTTGCTTTTAATAAACAGTAGGCTATTGATATGATTGAATTCTCGTGAAATTTACGAACAAAGGGTGAGAACGAAATATACAATACTGGTCCAATTGCTCGGAAAAACATTTGAAATTGATGAATTTTTGTTGATTCTTCGAACGAACAAAATGAAGTATTAAACAGTTGAGTATTTATAATTGAATTCTCATGAAACTCACGCACAAAAGGTGAAACCCAAATTATCGTAGTTGTATCAGGTAATGACAATGACACCCATTCAGAATCCCTTTCAGGAAAATTTTGCATACAATTTTCCACGTACTTCAGTAAAAAAGTTTGAAGTATTTATAAGGGATCATTCCACCACTTGTTCTCATTCAACAAGGTTTGCGAAAGAGAAAAGTACAATTTCATCTGCAATTTAATCAAAATGGAAAACAGCGTCTGCCCAAAAATAAATGATTTTTGTTATGTTTGTAGTAATATAGTGCCCAAAGTTGGAGATATGGAGGGAACAAAATTGTTAACTCCGGAATTTAAGTTTGCATATATGCAATATTTCGATGAAGTGGATACAAGTGGTGAAGATTTCACGACGAAGACAGTGTGCAATAATTGATAACACTATTTTGAATTAGTTCCATCGACGAAGAGGACACTTGACCTGTAATCTGGGCAAAAGACCCAAACGGTCTTGATAAAACCAGGTGCTACGCATGCATTAATTATGCTGTTGAAACAAATAAGAGGAAGTTGAAGAAAGAAGCATATGTTGCAGCTTTTACTGCCTCGCTTCCAGTGCCGCGCTCTGATGGTGTCGAACCAACTGAACGTTAGCGCCACGGCATACCAAGTTTCAGCATTTATATACAGTTGACGATAAAAATACGCTCACTTACTGCAATGACATAGGTAAAAGTTTTACTGAAAAATTTGGTAGCGACTGGCGAATATTCATTGACGGCTCAGTTTTATGTTGTTCCATGTTCAAGTTCTGCTGTTGTACAAAACAAACAAAAATCAGTCAATTCCGTTACCATTGGGCGCAAATATGAAGGAATCTTATGAAATATTCAAATAGTAAAATATAATGAACATAAATGGATGATTTGCTGTGACCTGAAAGTTGTGAACATATTACACGGTGTTATTTCAAAAGGCGGTTTTCCCAAATTCTCTTGTTTCCGTTGTGATTGGGAGTCGCAAAGCAAAGTCGATCACTATTAGTGTAACGACTGGAGAAAAAGAACTCTCGAAAACAAAAAACGGTTAAAATTGGTTAATGAACCTTTAATAAAGAATATCAATGATATATTGGTGCCACCAACTTCACATAAAATTGGGAATTGCTAAGAAATTCATCGAAATTACCGTCAAAGATAATGATTACGTTTTTGACTGTTTGAAAACCATTTTTCCAAAACTCAGCAATTACAAAATTAAAAAAGGTGTTGTTGTATATTTAAATATTTTCATATCAATGTTTGTTCACTTCGCTCTATTCTTATTGCTATTAATTTCGCTAATGCTTTTTAACTTTCAGCAGGCGTTCTCTATGACCCGGATAGAAAAAAATTAATGCAAAGCGAAAGATACACGAACATTCTGACAAACAATTCTGCACTAAAAGCTGTAATCGATGGCGATTTAGGAAAGAATCGTGTACAGCTAGACGAAGCAAAGAGATTGGTGAAAACAATCCCCAATTACTTTCAAAGCATCAATGCATCTACGAAATTGAAATTACATTTTCTGCATCACCACTTTGATGAGTTCTTACACAATTTGCCCACCGAATCGGACGAACAAGGAGAGCGATTCCATGGATGCATTGCTTGCGGAAGTTTGTTGGTGGAGTCATGAGGTATCCCAATATGAAGATGCAGGCGACGAAGTCGCCGAGGGCGATAGATTTGAAGGACACACCAAAAGAGACATGCCACTGAATGTGCTATCACGCTCAGATGATAATGATGATCCAGATCATGGACCTGAAAACCCAACGAAAAAACTAAGAGCACCAACTTCACAGGCTTCACCGGGAACATCAACTTCAATGGATATTGATTACTTTGTTTTTTGCGTTTTGTTACATTTCTCGAATTTTCGATGTAAAATAAATTGTAAAATTGTGGGTGTTTTACGAGATATGAGTTAAAAATTTTAGTTTTGGTGTGAAATACTGATGTAAGACCACAGTTTGACAGCTATGGGCCGAAAATGGTGAAAAAAGATAGAAACAATTAAAATTTTTTTGGGGTTAGTTTGTTTCACACTTTTTTCGGTTAGTCTATAGCTACAATTGTGCCGAAGAAAATTCCAATTAGTGGTATTCATGTAAATGCGCAAAAGCCTCGAAAATGTCGAAAACTTCCACAGCACACGTCACAACAAAAATTGATCTCATACAAAACAAATACACAAATGTAAAAAGTTCGAGTCAATTTTGCGGAGCGGAGTCAATGAAAGCATTTTTGTGTTGTATTGACTTTAGCTGTGCAAGCTTTCGATGTTTTCTCGTTTACATGAATACCACTATTTTGTTAACAAATCGCGTGAGAACTTTATGTTTGGATGGTATTTAATAGGCGGGTTTTATTATATCTGTGCCATAAAGGAAAAACGACTTAATAGCTCTTAAGAAAAATGAATACTTTCACTTGGGTGTTGTATTTGACGTTAAATTGATGTTCATTGGTCATTTAAATTACTTAGTTCCGAAAGCGTATTCTTTGTTATATTTTATTTCATAGGAATATTGCAGAATTTTCAGACCCATAAACTAAGAAAATATTATTTACTTCTTTTGTCCGCTTTAAATTAGAATATGCGTCATTCATTTGGAACCCGACTACTACTAACCATATTGGCCTTTTTCAATAAGGCAGAAATCAGAATACAGAAATCATTTTTAAAATTTGCTTCGGTCTCTTTTAATTTTACCGATCCAATTCCTTCTTATGAAATTCGTTGTATGTTGATTTCTTTGAAAACTTTAGAATCTATAATCTACTTCTGGTTCTATTAACTTTCCGATTTAATGTTCCTACTCGCACATTGCGTCGTTTTAATACTTTTAATATCGATATGGGGTTGCAGTGAAGATCGCCTCCTCGCAGTGCATCCTGGGTAACTCTAAACGATCTTCTTCCTCTTTGGCACAGACTCTGCTACGACCCTGGTTTACGATTTTCGTAACAATTTGATTTTCTGCTCTCGAGCTGTCGTCCTGTGCTCTGCGACCTGAGTAGGCAGAGGTGACACTCTGTCGAAATGGCTCGTGGCTAAGGTACCGTTCGTCTCCGCCTCCTTAAAACCCGGCAAGTCTTGTAGTACATTCGAAATCCGTCACCGTTAAGTTGGTGGTAATGGTGAGGTCGAGATGACTCCCTCTTTGGTTCGGCCTGGATCTGAACACTCTGTCCCATAAGGCGGAGTGTCACCCCTCGCGTAGAACTCCCTGCTTCATAGACAACCAAGGGCCCCTCTTTTTGAACACATTGAATCTTTACGGACGTAGATAGCGGCTACAAGTTGAGGCCCAATCAACATGAACGATAATATTAAAAAGTCTTCGGCCACAGGAAAACCTGTGACTTCCTCCGAGCCTAGGGGCTCTTCCTCGAGCACTAGTGGGGCCTCCAAGGAAGACCAAGGGGCCCTCTGCAACTGCGAATAACGCGGGCGGTGGTCAACCCTCCCCAACTACGGGGAAAACTAAAAATATCTGCCTCTCCCGGAAAGCTGATCTTCGAAAGGCCACTAGATTGGTTAGTCAACTCTCTGCACGACCAGTCGCCGCACTCACTCCTGCACAGGTAAACACCTTGGAGTGGGCTAAGGGCGTCTGTGAGGGCTCCAAGTCTGTAGGGACAAAGCTTCCACTGGCTGTTACTAAAATACAGCGTTCAGTGGAGGATACTAAACCTGGTCCCTCATCTAAGAGGCATAATAGCTACCCAGTGCTCGGCAGGTCCTTTAGTGATTTCGCGAAGGACAGCCTAATCATTGGCGTCTTGGATGAAGGTTCCCAGGATGGACGTATCCCCAAGGATAAATGGCGCCTTGTAGAAGGAGTCCTTCTTACGGTGTTCAAGGACATCGTAAACGACAACCCTGGTCCTGTGTCAATCTGCGAAGACGCGGGACGGTTCCAGGAAAGTATTAAACTTATCGGCTGCTCTGATGAACGAGCAGCTCGATTGTATAAGTCCGCCATGAGTCGGGTAGGTGAGGTTTAGCCGGGGGCCAAAGTCAAAGCCGTGGATAGGAAGGATATACCTTCTAGACCAAGGGCTAGGGAACCTGTAGGAACCTCCCGGCAGGTAGTTTTGGTCCTGAACCAGGATTCCTTAAAACCCCTAGAGGATTTGGGTTCATGTGTGTACCAATCAGGGTATACAAAGTGGATACGCTGAGTGGCAAACTGGCCGAGTCGAAGTCGGAAGTCACAGCTGTAAATGCTGGAAAGCATCCTGAAACGGCGGTAGATGCTGAAGAAGCACTACTGGATGACGACAGTGGCAGCATCATCGACCTGTGGGGCCGCTCTGCCTGGTTCCGAGATGGGTCCATCACTAGCGGGGGTGATCACGAGACAACCGTGATCGAGGTACCCGGAGTTGAATATCCTGTAGACGATGAAAGTCCTGCAGATAAATCTTCATCGCAGTAAGACAGAATCTGCCAACCTCATTCCCCATCTTGCGAAGGGTGGAGCCGATGTGGCCCTGATACAAGAACCATGAACGGTCAATGATCGTATATGTGGTATCAGGTGCAATGGATACAGGACCTTCATCCTATCAACCCCAGGTAGGCCAAGATCTTGCATACTCATTAAAAACAAATTTAATGCTCTTTTATTGCAGAATTTTACAACCGCCATCAGCCTCTCACTGGAAAACGGCCAGCGGGGCTTCTGGCTAGTTTCATCGTACATGGCGTACGGCCATACTGAATCACACCCTCCGAAGTGCGTCAGGGAAATTGTATCGGAAGCAAAAAGACGGAATTGTAGCGTCATTCTAGGTGCCGATGATCGAGGTGAGTCTCTTTTTAATTTCATTATAAGCGAAACCTTGACTATATGTAATAGAGGCGAGGAACCGACCTTCATAACTTCGGTTAGTAGGGAAGTACTAGACCTATCTTTACTACTTGGATACGACTATGTAACTGTATCCGATTGGAGCGTACTTTCTGATCACTTATTTTCTGATCATAGATATCTACAGCTCCACATAAATATCGAACCTCTGAAAAAGGAAGTTTTTAAAAATTATAGGAAAACGGACTGGAACGCCTATCGTGGGCGCCTAAGGAAACTCTTAGGTAACCATCCGAATATTCCGACTAATGTGCCAGAGCTGGAAGAACTAGTTGGCAAATTTACTGATGCGTGCAGGAACACGCTCAATGAATCCTGTAAGACCAGTGGATATAATGCTGCCAAGGGTAATAAAAAACCTCAGTGGTGGAACGCTGAACTTCAGGATCTAAGATCGTCCATTAGGGGGCTTTTCAACAAGGCCAAAAAGAGCGGCGACCAAAGGGATTGAGACGTTTACAAGATTAGTCTTAATCTATATAAAGGTGAAATCAGGACGGCCAAACGGAAATCCTGGCGAAATTTCTGTGAATCCATTGAGGGAACCAACCAGACTGCACGCTTAAGATGCGTGCTCGCTAAAAACCCAGTGTGCGGGGTTCTTAATGAAAGACGATGGAACGTGGACGTATTCGTCTGAAGTCTCTTGGGATTCTCCTGGATAACCACTTTCCCAACAATGACCGGAATGCTGGTCATCAGCCAGAAGAGTTAGGCGGAAACTCACCTAGCTTAGAAAAAGTTCGCTCAATAGTGAGCAGAAAAAATCTGATATGGGCCATTAGATGCTTTAAGCCCTATAAATCAGCCGGACCTGACGGGATAATTCCCGCGCAACTACAGGAGGCACTATACCTATCTTGTAGTTGGTTGGAGGCAATATTCAGGGGCTGCCTTATGCTGGGAGTCATTCCTAGCATTTGGAAGCAAACCAAAGAGGGTTTCGTCCCGAAAGCGAGCAAATGCTCTCTTGTCAAACCAAAGGACTTTAGACCAATCAGTCTATAATCCTTTGTTCTTAAGATATTTGAAAGGTTACTGGACATTCACGTTCGAAATAATCTTCCACAGAATCTACTATCGAGTTCTCAGCATGCTTATATCAAGGGGTGGTCAACTGAGACGACTCTCCACTCTATAGTCAGACAAATAGAAAACTCTCTTGGGAATAAGGTCTTCGCTCTGGCGACCTTCCTGAGTATCGAGGGAGCCTTCAATAACATTCAACCTTCGGCGATTCTCCTGTCGTTACAGAATCTAAGAGTTGACAGCTTCTGGTGGATAGATCAGTCAAAGCTGAATGGGGTAATCAGCACTGATTAGCGTTAGTGGGGCAATGGGCACGATGTCAGGCACTGCACTTAGTGCTATCCTGAACATCTGTACTCCTGATATCATGTCGAAATCGGCAGCCGCTACATCCCTGGTGAGAATCAGAGATAGTGACGTTTTGATATCGGGGCATTCCGGACACGCTGAATTACTATACCGGATCAACTCTATTCCCATAAAAACGAACTACTGTATCCCCTACCTTCTACCAGCGACAAATCTAAGGACTTCTATTCCGAACAGGAACACCTGGTAAAAGTCACTGGAAGGGGATACCAGTAGTATCAGATTTTTCACGGATGGATCAAAGTTGGACAAGCAAGTAGGCTATGGGGTCCATTCACCGGACCTAAGTGTAAATATCTCCTTCAAGCTGCTCTGATCACTGTAGTGTATTTCAGGCGGAAATTACCGCCATACTGGAGGTTGCTGAACTACTGAAAACATCAGGCTCATCTGGGTACCGGGACACAGCGACATTCCAGGCACTTGCGTAGCGGATGCGTTAGCTAGACAGGCCATCACGGCACAGGTTCTTCCGGCAAGAGAAGGTGTTAGTATGCCAATCTCTACCTGCCGTTTGCAGATCAGGCAGTGGGCCGATAATATGTTCAAGGACAAGTGGAGACTTACTTCAACTTGCAAACAAGCCAGGGTCCTCTGGCCACAGATGGACAGGAAGAGGACTAGGCAACTACTAAACTTGCCGAGAGGCAGGTTATCCACAATGATAGGAACACTTACGGGACATTGTCTTGTAGGAAAGCGCGCCCTAAGATTGGGACATAGAAACTCCACTCTCTGTAGATGCTGCATGGAAGAGGACGAGGAAACGACGAAACACCTTCTCTTGGATTGCCCTGCTCTGCCAGGAATGAGAAGTATGATATTCGGAACACATTTAGTTACAGGATATTCCCGTAGGTCTTTTAGACAAATTCATTGAAAGGGCAAATTGGCTAGACGACTAGTCAATAGTTGCTATAGAGGAAACTGCAGGTATCACAATGGGCTTCTTTAGCCTAAGTGCGCTAGACAGCGTGCTGTCTTGCAGCCTTTTCAACCAACAAATATCGATATGCATTTAACTAAGTACGCCTCGAATGAGCCTACATATTATTAAAGCTATGAAGCATATGAAATTCCATTTTCTTTGCAGTTTACCAACAACTAATTTTAAGAAATTATTATATAATTTCTTTGTATAAAATTGTATGTTTAATTTGATATGCTAGTCTGTAAGGATTATTTCCATAGACTAACGGGGTTTTCAATAAGAGCGCTACAAAAGTTTTTTTAAATAAAACAAAACCGGTTGTAGATACCAATGAAATTCTTTATTCCTGTGAAAGTACGTTCGATGCCATTATGTATGGAACTCGATTTATTTTGCATGGCCACCACGGGCACACTTGCAGAAGTCCAGACGCTGAACCCAATTTTCGACGGTTTTCAAGCATCAATCGGCCGATACTGCTGCAATTTCACGTTCGATATTCGTACGAAGTTCATCAATCGTCGCTGGCTTGTTGGCATAGACCATAGACTTAACGTAGCCCCACAGGAAATAATCTAACGGCGACAAATCGCACAACCGAGGCGGCCAATCGACTGGGCCATTTCGTGAGATAACACGTTCACCAAACTTGGTTTCCAATAAATTGATTGTAGCATTCGCTGTGTGGCTTGTGGCGCCGTCCTGTTGGAACCACATGTCATCCAAGTCCATATTATCCAATTGGGGCCAAAAATATTCGGTTATCATTGAACGGTAGCGATTCGCATTCACAGTAATGTGCCGGTCCTGATACGGTAATTTTTTCGGGATGCAATGATGTCTCATGGATTACGTGTGGATTGCTGTCTGACCAATTACGCATATTTTGCTTATTGACGAATCCATTCAGCCAGAAATGAGCCTCATCGCTGATTGTTGAGGCCTCTTAAAGTTGAGGCCACTGACTCCAAATTTCGGTAGTAAATTTTAATAATTTCGACTCGTTGTTGGCTCGTATATCTTTCCATGATGAAATGGCAAACCTTACTGAAGAGAAATGTCAAAAGAGCTGGAAAAAATATGGCGTCGTTTGCTGTCCCTATCGATTTACTTTTGTAGCGTCTCTGTTGAAAAACCCTTTATAATAAATAAATAAATTAAATGAAATAAGAAATACAAGTGTAAAAAATTTGTATTTGCGTCGATAAATAAATACTTGCCATTTAATTTTTTAAAAAAATAGTTCATAATAAAACAATTCAATAATTTGTAAGCGTTGTTCGTGTGTAAGTCTTTCCATGATCAAATGGCAATACCAAATGAGCATGGTTGACTTTGACACATGTCACGAATCGCAAGGAAACTGACAAAATATCTACACTCAAAAACGAAACAGCAATAGTATCACCTTTCGCATATTTTGATTGTAGCTCTTTTTGACTGTTTCTAATAGTGGCTTTTTTTCATATATTCTGGCAACATTTTCAAGCTTTTCATACTGCTTCAGTATAGAATATAGTGCTATTTAATAGAATATAGTTCTTTAAAATTGTATGTCATTTTGGAGTCACAAGCTGTTTTTTGAATGTATGTACGTGTATTCTATATTGGAGCTTTAAAACTGATATGTTGATTCTTATATTTTGTTTATTACAAGAAGAAATGTAGTGTAGAAATTTGTAACAATGTAAAGCCACAAAGGGTGTGCTAATGACATGAATTGGAAAAAATAATACCGCAAAACCAAAGATCGTATACAAATCGCTATTTGACGTTAGCGTTGACGTTATCTGCGTCCAGACAAAGGTTTGGTAAATGCGCGCATTTTAAAATAACATGCATACATATATCAAAAACTACAACCGACATAGTGAAATTCAGAGTATAATAAAAAAATAAGGTTACGGATTAAGCGGGTTAAATCGGATAAACACAAGACATTTTAGTCGCATTTATTAACGTTCACGTACAAATGGAAGTAGGGCTGATTGAAAGTACATTTATAAGCTCCATCCTTATATTCCAAGAACTAACATATAGATAGATATCTTATTTGAATTCTTAAAACATATTTACCTTTATTGGCGTAACAGGATATTCAGGGAATGCCATGGCTACTGCTCTGGCACCATCCTCGTTTGTAAAGTTTGAAATACCAACAAAAAATTCTCTACCTGATAAACAATTAGGATTATGATGAATACGTTGATATATGGAAAATTACTAAATAACTGTGATTGCAGGTATGCTACAAGTAGTCCTTACCTGTAAATAATACATCACCGCCATCAAGTTGTGCGTTTGGACTATCTATCACTTCTACTGGTATATCTAGTTCCTTTTTTAATATAATCGCCATGCTATTTGCCTATTTTTGATAATAAAGAAACCGAAACAATATACAATATGACTAAAAACAATTAAATTAACCATTAGAGTACCGCTTTTTGTTTCATTGGATCATCTGATTTAGCTATTAATGCCACACCATTGCATATAACAGTTGATGTCTCCACAAACACACTTTCGGGTAAGTCATCATCTGGAGGTAATTCTATAACATCTAGTCCAATTTCTCGCAGCAGACTACAGTATTGTTTATGCTGCTCCTTAGCCAATTCAAGATCAAAATCTTTTTTGGACTTTAACGCGTCGGAAATTCTAATGCGGTAAAGTCATGTGTTATTTATTATAAAGGTATTAACGTATGACAATAGATACAATATAAGTAAAATTAAATAGTAAATTTAATTCAATGCGTATAAAAATAATATTTGTATGTTAAAACAAGATAGTGTTTTCTATATTTGTTTCCATCACTGTTTGGACAAAAATCCAAAACGCACACAAAAAGTATAAAAACTCTGTTCATCGGAGTGTTCGAGCAGCAAATGTTTCACGCGCTCTGTTTGATTGAGTGTGTTAGAAGGTGCTCTTTGTATGGAGTGTTTGAAAACGGTTTTCTGTGTTAAATTTTCTATGTAATTTGTAGATGTATTTTTAAAGAGAAATTTATTCCAAAATAATTGAGAGAATTTTTTTCAAATTGGAAGAAAATTATAAAATTATTCATCATTTCTTTAAGGAATATCTATAGCACTTCATACCCCTACACGGAAAAAAGTAGGTGAGAATACAAACTGTATAAACTATATTTTACACTTTAGAAAAATATCGATGACTTCTACAATTTACCTCATCTGGGTGCCGGGCATAGCGGAATTGTCGGCAATGAACGTGCGAATTTTCTGGCAACGAAAGTCGGGAAACTTAGGACAATAGGCGGGATCGGCCCACTGATCCCTGTGGAAGCAGGAAACAGTAGACAGGATAACAAAGATCCTATGGAGAGGCCCAGATGGGTCGAGGACAAAAGGTTTGCTGAAATGGCATTCGGGATTAAGGGCCACCTGTATCGTATTGGACTAGTGGCGAAGAGTGAGTGCAGGGCGTTCATGGAAGACGACGAGACAATGGAGAATTTCCTGTGTCAATGCCCGGCCATCACACAAGTTAGATCCAGGTATATCTCGGACAGTATAATACCGAACATTACCAACCTAGTGGGAATGGACTGGAATATCTTGAGGAATTTCGTGAATAGCACTGAATTCCTATGAGGGTTATAGTGACTTAGTGGGGCAAATTGAGAGCGCACAGCTGGTCGAATCAGCGGCTTAAGTGTATGTCTACGGACATGGAAAGGATCAGAGTGTTTCTTTAACACTGCATCGCACCCCCTTTTCAAGCTAACTAACTCTACAATTTTTCGTCAATTTTTATGAATGATAACTTGTTTTACTTAGAATTGAAATCGCTTTAAAACTGAGCTAAAACATATACATATTTATTATCTTTAAAGTGTTGACTTCATTGTACCAAAAATACATACATATGTCTTTGAAATTTGCAAACATTCCTCTTTTCAAATTCATTAAGGAATCTAAAATCGGTTAAGAAATAACTGTGCTACATATTATTGAATATTATGTACTCGACCAGACTTCTAACAGGCCACTTGACACACAATTTAATTTTTGTTTTGTAGCTCTATGTTATCATTGTTACCACTGATTGTTTCACGTTCGAGTTGCACAGTTCGATTTAGTCTCTTCACTTAACTCTGTTCGCCACGACACTTGATCGGCGTTCAACAATGGTTAAGTAGTCGAGAGTTTGGGAGACCCTTTGAACACTGATTTTATTGATCTGTTCGTACTAGAAAGACTGGGAGAAACCATCAAAGTGTGCTGCACTCGTATGTATAACAAATTACTAAATGTCTGAAATACGTACAGTATTGGCCAAAACTTAAACACCCTCCAAGATAATTTGTTTCATATGATAACTTCTTAAAGAAAAATAAGTTATTAATTTATATTGTTGTTTTTTTTTTTATTTATTTCTATATTTACTATTGATGAACAAAAACCTAAGGAATTCAGAAATTTATAGATAAAAAATTAAAATCCAAAAACCATTTTACGTCGCAAATCTAAGTGGACAAAACTAAAGCACCCCATTCTAAACAAAATATTGAAATTAATATTTCGTTGCGAATCCTTTATTCTGGATGACACACGCACATCTTTTAGGCATAGAGGATATTAAATTATAAGTTATATCCGGTGATACTGCTTCCCAGGCTATTTTTACGGCTTCGAAAATATCTGAATTTGTTTTGGAATTTTCTCGTTTGATTTTCGTGTTAACGATCTCCCACAAGTTCTCAATTGGGTTAGGATCGGGCGATTGGGCAGGCCTACGAAGAACATCGATCCCGTTCCTCTGGAACCAGTCTTTAACCTCTTTTGCTCCAAAATAGCGTTCTCATGTTGGAACCTCCATTGGAGCGGCATCTCGTCATCAGCATATGACAACATCACGTCCTTTATTATCTTGAATCGATCCATAATTCCATCGATCTTATGAATTTGCCCAATTCCTTGTCCAGAGAAGTAATCCCAGACCACTATGTTGCCTTCTCCGTGCTTTACAGTGCCTTATCAAAAAGCATTAAGGTAAAATTGTCGGTGGACAAACCTTGTGGACTTGCCAGCAAGTAGTTTTCACCGCTTGTTTGTGGCCACCGAGGTAAAGTTTAGTCTCGGACGAGTTTTGGCCTGGAGTTGGGTGTCCCGTTGGGAGGGAGTAAGTAGGGGGCCCTGCGTTGCCGCACCTGTGCTATGAGCAAGGTGTCGGTGATGGAAGAGTTGGAGCCGGACGGTTCCAGAAAGCGCAAGCAGCGGATGGCTCTGCTGATGTGGCACGCGAAATGGGCAATATGGTCCGACAGCTGGAAACTCTGAACGAGGTGCTCAAAACCTTGAGAAAAGACTGCCGTCGCTCTGGCCAAGATAGAGGCCATGAAGCACAGAATCCGGGCTATGCCGTGGTCCGGTGGGGTCGAGGAATAAGAGGAGCAAAATGCCGACACCTCTGGAGATGGCAAGGAAGAAGAAGATATGCTCTTCAGCGATGCTGGGAGCGAGAATGGCCCGCAGATAGACATTTATTTTCCGACTATCGAAAAAGAAGAGTTCGGCAGGGCAGGTCGCAATTAACGCGAGCGGTCGTTGTCTTCGTGAATTCCTCACAGAATGCCCCGATGTGGATCTTTTGACAACGGGAGGGCCCATAGAGTAAATCTTACTAGAGAGAATATTTAACTCATCTGACGTTTTCTTTCACACTCTTCGTTATGCGGTCAGTGTGATAAAGAGATGTTTGACGAAAAGTGGCCTACACCAGGTGGAATTACAATAACTTCTGGCTTTAATTTTTCATGTCGTTTTGTTGCAAAACTGTGAAATTTAAATGTGTTTTACACTTTTTATTGACTGTTATTGTTAGCATACTTTTGTGTTGTATTTAATAGAATAATTTTAACACACAAAACGAAATGCAGTTGTTATTATTTTGTTCGTTGTTTTGAACCATTGCCTATATCTGGTATCATTGAAGAAATTCTTTTCGACATCCAACGTTCATATCACACCAGGCCAAATGTCATAAATTTGCTGAGAGAAATGTTGAGTCTAGTATAGTAATTAGTCTATGGGAGAGCTGACCAGAGTCTCTAGTATTTCGGCTTCTTTATTTATTCTTCATTTCGATCGGTGTTCGGGTAGCTGGGGGCCTGAGGCTTCTTGACTTTGAATCCGACCATAGGGCTGTTGAGGCCCGGAGTGAAGCTGGAGATATGGAGGGTCCAGCATTCTTCTAATTTGCAATGAATGAAAGTCTGGCGACTTAATGCGCTTTTACATGATTCTTTATCTTCTTCTGCCCTCCCGGCTGATTCACCATTGTATTAAGTCAATGACTGAGTCGTTCCAGAAAGCTTTGGATGACCCTGTTCTAAAAATGGCGGTTGGAAAGAGTGGTCTACCAGATCTCCCGCCTTGATCAAGGATCTAATTGCGCAGATTTCACTCGCCGTCCCAACCTTAAGGCGGAGATTCGAGTACTTAGTATTTCGATTAACGCTTCAATTTCTCAATCGCAGCTTTATAGTGAGCGGCTCAGTGGCATACGGGTGGATAACACCACTTTCAGAAAGGTGAGTCCGGATATTGTGGATGGAGACGCCGCCGCTTTTATTAGTGATGTTGACAAGGCCGATTTGTTGGCTCGTGTTTTTTCAGAGGTTCTTGCCTCCCATTATCATCTCAGGTCTGTTGAGTTCGCTGAGAGGGTTACCGCTGAAGCAGCCTCTTTGGTGGACCACACGCCTAGCGTCGCCTTTGGAGGTGACGTTTTGGCTGACGGCACAGTTCGTGCCGGCCGTGTGGATGACCTTCTTATCAAGGCATAGGCAGGGCTTGATGGCATTCCGGTTGTGGCTTTGAAGAAGGTAAATCATTGCCTTAGTTTGGCTTATTGACCTTCCGCTTGGAAGAGAGCTGTGATAGTGTCAATCCCTAAGCCAAGTGCCGACCAGAGGAGTTCTAATGTTTACAGGCCCATCTCGTTACTCTCCTCTTTCGGGAAGCTTCTGGAGTATTTTATGCTCGGCAATATGCGAGATTTTATAGAGGAGCGAAAACTCTTGATCGGCCATCAGTTTGGTTTTAGGGGGCGGCAGTCTACGGCAGTCTTCGGCTTGTGGCCAGTTTCCTTTCGGAGCGTTCATTCCGTGTGAGGGTTGGTGAATCTTTTTCTTCCGGTGCTGTACAATATACTTCTCAGAGATACGTAGACGACGTTCTTGTGGCGACTTCTGGAGTAAGGGCAAGTACTGTCAATCGGAGGATTAACTCGTAACAGAATTTTAGTGAGTTTTTCGCCAAATGGGCGATAAAATTTTATGTGAGCAAGTCGACTGGAATTATTTTCAAGGGAAGGAGTGGAAACATATATCCGAATGCTAGGGCATTCGTCCCAAGGCTTAAGGTTGGTGACTCCAATATACCGGTTTCCACTGCCATTAAGTACCTTGGAGTAGTCTTTCAAGAAAGGTTCACATTCGTGGCCCATGTTTTGCGGAAGGCGAAGCGTATTTTTTCGGCCTGCTATAGGCTGTTGAGAAGAAGTGGTTTGAGTAGAACTGGGTTGGTTTGCGTGGGCGTGGTTTGGCATGGAGTGGCTGAGGCGGTGGGAGCGTAAATGTCTCACCTCCTGTCTTGGCCTTAGGATGAGGGTTCTGACGGATGGATCGATGTGTTCCTTGTGGGGGCTGCTATGAGGATTTTAGAAGGTGCGTCTGCGTTGGAGAATGATTGGTTAGGTCATGTGTTGATCGTGCGGATGCGGTAAGTTGCTTTTATGCGGCATATTTTAAACCGGTGGACCTCCTTGTCTTTAGTGGGGCTGGTCTCTTTGAGTCGGATGGACGGCTATTATTCTACCATAGGATGTTTGGTAGCCTGGACATGCATAACAAAGTGTACAATGCGACTCAGTGCGTATAAGAAATGACTGCTAAGTTTATTGTTAAATTCTTTCCAAAGTTGTGTGTTTTTTGTCACCGAAATTGTTTTTGTATTTAGTATTAAGTATAATTTTGTTTCCTTACTTTTAAGTTAGTTTTTAAGTATCTTTTATAAAATAGAATTTTGATTTAAATTTAATTTTAATTTTAAGAATTAGAATTATAAGGTGTGATAAATTGTACTAGTTTTTAAGTTTTGTTTTAGTGATTACAATTGTTAAAGATGAGTTAGAAAAATCAATAAATGGTAAAACGGCCACTAACCGACTGAAAATATCGGTAAAGAAACATATTTACATATGCATACATACACATATTCCGCCGTCAATGTAGAAAAATAGTAGAAGTCAAAATCCTGAATAACAATGCATTCTCAATAAAGGTCCAATATGTGGAAGATAATCTCTCCTTGGATAAATCAAAGGATGAACACACTAATTTCGAAATACATAACATCAAATGTACGGACTAAGGATGGAGAATATTCAACAGATGGAATGAACAACGGACTGACAGAATACAAATTTCAGGAGCAAAGTTGAAGGAAATTGAGGAAATATTAAACAAGAATTATTTGGCAGCAACAAATATGAAGAATTCAACCGACATGGATACAGAAGAAACAACAATACATACATAATTTCAAACTGTAAAATGCAAAAACAAAAGAAGAATCGTAGATATTGTGGATTTATCTTCTGAGTACATAACACATTAGGGACGACACTTCAGACACTACGTCACAAA
Organism: Phaonia tiefii; assembly: GCA_963931995.1. Taxonomy (NCBI): domain Eukaryota; kingdom Metazoa; phylum Arthropoda; class Insecta; order Diptera; family Muscidae; genus Phaonia; species Phaonia tiefii. The sequence goes on from OZ008370.1 coordinate 69,786,856, forward strand.
ATAGATTCCAAATATTAGGAGATTTAATTATAGGTCGGGTTGTCCCTATGGTTGAGAATAAAACACGAATAAGTTAAAACCAAATGTTTGCCCTTCCATATTTTTAAATAACACTGTGTGTAATTTTTTAATTCATGGAAATATAACCATATACGGAGACACCACTACGTGATAAAAGATCAAAAAAGACCTGTGTCTCCCAGTTTTGACTTGAACGGTTTGAGCCTGACAAAATGATCACTTTTTTTGCAAAAAAAATACACCGAGGCCCCAAATCTTTGAGCGCCTATAAAAAAAGTTCATGACTTTGGGCAAAACTGGGAGACACGGGTCTTTTTTTTTTGGTAGTTTATCACGTAGTGGTGTCCGTATATGGTTATATTTTTTCGTGTTGCGATGTGTAATGTAAATATACCACTTTTAATTCAACAACTCAATGCAAAAAATATTATATCATCCAAAGTTTTCGATGCAGTTAAAACTTGCGGCTACACAATTCTGGGACAATCATTTGCGAGTTTATTTCAAAATTCACCGGAACCGAAAAGAAATTCGGAAAAACCTCCAATTACAGCAGAATTTTTAAAATTGCAAATATTATTTGCAATACACAAACTCTTGAGGAACATAAAACTTTGTGAAATGTTATACGACATTGTCGAAAGATCAAGCTTGACGCCAATGTTGAATGGATGAAGTTAAGCAAAATTATGAACCGTGATTACTTTACACTATTAACTTTTAATGTAAGGTCTCTAAGAGAAATGGGCAGACGAGTAGATCTACTCAAGATCTCAAATTTGGGTAAACTCTTTGAGAATATAATTAAAATTAAAATGGATCTAAGTATGAATTGTCCATACACATCGAATTACCAATTTGGGTTTAAGAGAGAACATTCGACCACAGAAGCTCTTTTGAAATTGCACAACGATAGCGTATGACATTTACGCATTAAACATTGTACGGTTGCAGTTTCTTTGAGCATTGAAAAAACTTTTGACCATTCTTCACACAGGGGCATTCTCTTCAAGATGATTCAGATTTTGTACAGATTTTGTTTCATGTTTCATAGTTTCTTTTCAAACGGTTTATTTTATGTACAGTTTGATGAGCTTTTTTCAAATCTTTGAAATGTCCTCTCCGGTGTTCCTCAAGGGTATATTTTGGCACCACATTTATATAATATATTCATGAATGGCTTTCGTCACAACGATGATAATTCTTTCAGATTGCTTTATGCAGATGACTCTCTTCTTTACTCTCATGACGAATCTCCCCTTACAGCTTTTAATATCGTTAAACAACATTTAACAAAAGTGAGTAACTTTTATGAAACTTGGGGTATCAAAATTAATATTTCCAAATCTGAGGCCATTTGTATTAGAAATGGTTCCGGAAAATGCAGGTCATTTGTTGCTCCGGAAAGTAAAAGGTTCAAATTAAAATTGACGGTACAGAAAATAGCTTTAAATGCTTGAGCATTAAATTCGACAAATTAATGAAATTTAATAAACATGCTCGATGTGTGATGAACAAAGCGTACAGAAAATATATTTTCAAGAATTCTGCTAAATCAAAATTTACCCAAACAATACCAAATTACTTTTATGTACATATATAAAACAAGTGTTAGACCAATATTCCTCTACGGATTTCCAATTTGGTTTAGCATTTCCCCAATAATAATGAAAGAAATTGATATTTTAGAAAGTTTTGCGTCACTTTGTAGGCAGATACTTTAAATCTGAGAATAAACGATACTCAAATAATGTAATTTACAGAGTCGCGAATAACTCCAATAAGTCTAAATATCTGTGATATTTTAAATAGATTCATTTCTAGATTTCGTGACCACTCAAATCAGATAATAGTTGATATATAGCATTAATATAATAGTATTAATGTTGAACTACTTATCACCAATTGGATTCCTCAACGAAAGTCCACGAAAGATACAAATGTAAATATTTGTTAAAATTGTTATTCAAAATCAATAGCGGTAACTTATACAGGTTAACAACATAGTTTTCCATTTGTTTTTATATGTCCCTGTATAGTAGTGTGTGCTACTACTATAGTATATACTAGTGTGCGCGGATCTTGTGCATGAGAACGTGGGCTCGATCCCTGCTCTGACCACCTTAAATTTTTTTCGACGGCGGTCACCTCGCTTAGTGACGGCGACACTATCGCGTATTTAGCCATGAAAAAGCTTGTCAATATACCGGTCGGAACCGGGGTAAAACTGTAAGTCCCAATCAGTGAGTGTAAAGTTAGAACGCGCACAGCTCACTGGTTTTGAGAAGTTCTCCACAATTCCTTCATGGAACGTAATGGGAAACAATTTATTTTTTATATACTTTATTCGTTAAGTTTAATTTGTACATTTTCATATGCATTTAATTTTATACACATTTTATTTATATTCGAGATAATACAAACTCTCACGTTATTGTAGTCCCGGGCGCAAGAACGCTTCACATTGTTCTAAAACATCAATCGAAACATCAAATCAAACATCTATGTTCTTAAAAAGGCTAAATAAATGAATTAACGGGTCCGCCAAATAACTTTTTTTTTTGAAAATGCTATAAAAACAAACTACTGAATATTTTCTCAAATTTCTTTTTTTATTTGAAAGTACAATCCTTCCGGTTAATAATGGAAAATAATTTCATTCAAATGGCTGCTTTGGCTGGCCATGCAGTAGCCTACACGATCGGTCCAATTTTTAAGCACATTATCGATTGTGTGCAGCTGTATTTCACCAATGGCGTCATGAATATTGTCCTTTAAAGCGTCAATTGTCTCTGGCTTGTCGGCGTAACACTTATCTTTGAGGGCACCCCACAAATAATAGTCCAACGGTGTCAAATCGCAGCTCCGAGGTGGCGAAACGACATCAGCTCTGCGGCTGATAATGCGATCTTCAAAAACAGGGCGCAAAACATCGAGTGTAGCTTCAGCTGTGTGGCACGTAGCGCCGTCCTGTTGAAACCAAATGTTGCCAATATCCTCCTCTTCAATTTTTGTGAACAAAAATTCGATCAACATGGCCCGATAACGATCGCCATTGTCTGTAACGGCCACTCCTTGCTCATTTTCGAAGAAAAATGTCCCAATTATGCCTCTGGACCAAAATCCGCACCAAACAGTGACTCGTTTTGGGTGCATCGGCTTTTCAATGTCTGCGTGCGGGTTTTCTGTGCCCAAATGCGACAATTTTGCTTGTTTACATACCTGCCAAGATCAAAATGAGCTTCATCTGAAAAGACGATTTTTTTGGCAAAATTGGAATCTGCAACATTACCATGATTTTGAAAGTAATGTCGCAATATTTCGCAGCGTTGTTCAAGCGTATACACAACCATATTCGTTCAGCGGAAGGATAAAACTAATTATCTGTCAAATCAGACATGGGCTAAGTGTTACCATTCACGAAATAAGCACTAGTTGAAAAAAAAGACGTTAGATGGCGGACCCTTTAAAATTAGCATGACAAAGTTTGGAACTGAATGACATATAGTAAATGTTTCAAGTAGAAAACGCGGACATTTACTTACAAAGATTTTGTATGAAAATAATAACAAACGGAAGTCAATTGACTAAGGCCTTAATTTTGAGTGGAAACTCATCTTTGATCAACGATCAAACAAAATTTAAACTGAGAATTCACTTTTTAGGTTAATAGTTAATTGCTGTTTAAACAGCCAAAGTTGGGCATTTAAACTATGATCAAGTGACCATATGACTGACAAAAAACAACAAGAAAAGACACAACGCTTCTTTAATTGTTAATGTGATCAATTATAATCACCACCGTAGTTTAAATAACAATACAAACGTATCACTTAAATCGTAGTGCAGTTAGAACTTTATTTCTGCTCAAATATTTTCCAATTTCATTAAATATTTTGTATTTTATTACTTAACTTTTCCTTTGGTTGTAACGATTAGCCAATAAATGTGTGAATACCGGTTATTTTTTGTAGCATTTGCCACTGTTGCCACATGGTAGTAAGGTTATTTGACAAAGCAGTGAAAAACTCTTTTCGTATTACAAAATCAACTGATTACCAATTTAAATAACCAGTCAAAAATTGGGGCTGAGACAATAAACATAACCCAATGCTCTGTTGAAGGCCAGCCCCACAGGCTACATATTTTACTGATTAGCAGCGGAATACACCTCCAAACAGTATTCTATACTAGGCATGACAAGCGCATGCACAAGTCTTTCCCGGCAACGATAAATCACTAATGTATAGTTGTCTGAGTAATATTTAACCTAGAAATAACAAAGTTAACATGATAATTAATCCTTAGCTTGTCATCCAAATACTTAATGTAATGTTGGTTGGTTGAAAAGCTGCAAGACAGCACGCTGTGTAGCACACTTAGGCTAAAGAAGTCCATTGTGATACTTGCAGTTTCCTCCATAGCAACTATTGACTAGTCGTCTAGCCAATTTGTCCTTTCAATAAATTTGTCTAAAAGACCTACAGGAATATCCTGTAGGGCTACGGTGCTAACTAAATGTGTTCCGAATATCCTACTTCTCAGTCCTGCCAGAGCAGGGCAATCCAATGGGTGTTTCGTCGTTTCCTCGTCCTCTTCCATGCAGCATCTACAGAGAGTGGAGTTTCTATGTCCCAATCGTAGGGCGTGTTTTCCTACAACAATGTCCCGTAAGTGTTCCTATCATTGTGGATAACCCGCCTCTCGGCAAGTTAAGTAGTTGCCTAGTCCTATTCCTGTCCACCTGTGGCCAGGGGACCCTGTCTTGTTTGCAAGTTGAAGTAAGTCTCCACTTGTCCTTGAACATACTATCGGCCCACTGCCTGATCTACAAACGGCAAGTAAAGATTGGCATACTAACACCTTCTTTTGCCGGAAGAACCTGTGTCGTAGTGCCCTGTCTAGCTAACGCATCCGCTACGCAATTGCCTGGAATGTCGCTGTGTCCCGGTACCCAGATGAGCCTGATGTCAAAATACTCTGCCATCACATCACATGGCTTCCAGGGATTTTATGGCAGCCTGGCAGTCTGTGTAGATACACATTCTTCGGAGGGTTGTGACACTACTTTTCAGTAGTTCAGCAACCTCCAGTATGGCGGTAATTTCCGCCTGAAATACACTACAGTGATCAGGCAGCTTGAAGGAGATATTTACATTTAGGTCCGGGGAATGGACCCCATAGCCTACTTGCTCGTCCAACTTTGATCCATCCGTGAAAAATCTGATACTACTGGTATCCCCTTCCAGTGACTTTTACCAAGTGTTCCTGTTCGGAATAGAAGTCCTTAGATTTGTCGCTGGTAAAAGGTAGGGGATACAGTAGTCCGTTTTTACGGGAATAGAGTTGATTCGGTGTAGTAATTCTACGTGTCCTGAATGCCCCAATATCAATACGCCTGATATCAGGAGTACAGATGTTCGGGATAGCACTAAGTGCAGTACCTGACGACGTGCCATTGCCCCACTAACGCTAATCAGTGCTGGTGCTGATCTTTGAATTTTCATCAAGGAATTCAGAATATATTTCTTTTGGAGGGACCTCCACCAAACTACGATGCCATAGAGAAGTATTGGTCTGATTATTCCCGTATAAATCCACATGGTGATCTTAGGAGACAGTCCCCAGCGATTTCCTATCGCCCCTTTACAGTAGTAAAGAGCCTCTCCTCCACATTCGGTTTCTAAGACAGTTTTCTGTCGAGAATTATCCACAGATACTTGTCCTTTCCGTCAACTGTAATTGCACCTTATTAACTGACGGCAGTTCAAATGCGGGTATTTTATATTTGTATTATATTTCCGAGAGAACAAGATATGCTCGGTTTTAAGTGGGTTAAGTGATAGTCCGTTGTTAGCGGTCCAGTTCGAAATCAGACTAAGTAGGCTGGTTGTACGAATGCTAAGTATATTGAGGTTACTACCCGAACAGATGATAGCAATATCATCGGCATAGGGAAAGACCTGGCATTCGGCTCTGTCCAATTCAAGAAGCAGTTCATTGACAGAAGTTAACAATAATAGTGGAGACAGAACTCGCCCTGCGGTGTCCCCCTGTTAACGTTCCTAGCAATTCTAACACCACCCCATTCAGCTTTGACGGATCTATCCACCAGAAGCTTACCAATTATGCGTGTCACTAAGCTCTCGACTTCTAAATTCTGTAACGACCTGAGAATCGCCGAAGGTTGAATGTTATTGAAGGCTCCCTCGATGTCCAGGAAAGTCCCCAGAGCGAAGACCTTATTCTCAAGAGAGTTTTATATTATGCTGACTATAGAGTGGCCCTTGATATAAGCATGCTGAGAACTCGATAGTAGATTCTGTGGAAGATTACTTCGAACATGGATTTCCAGTAACCTTTCAAATGTCTTAAGAACAAAGGATGATAGACTGATTGGTTTAAAGTCCTTTGGTTTGACATGAGAGCATTTGCCCGCTTTCGTGACGAAAACCACTTTGGTTGCTTCCAAATGCTAGGAATGACTCCCAGCATAAGGCAGCCCCTGGAGATTGCCTCCTACCACCTACAAGATAGGTATAGTGCCTCCTGTGGTAACCAGGAGAATCCTAAGAGACTCTTCAGACGAATACGTCCACGTTCCATCGTCTTTCATTAGGAACCCCGCACACGGTGGATTTTTAGCGGGCACGCATCTTAAGTGTGCAGTCTGGTTGGTTCCCTCAATGGATTCACAGAAGTTTCGCCAGGATTTCCGCTTCGCCTTCTTGATTTCACCTTTATATAGATTAAGACTAATCTTGTAAACCTCCCAATCCCTTTGGTCGCCGCTCTTTTTGGCCTTGTTGAAAAGCCGCCTAATGGACGATCTTAAATCCTGAAGCTCAGCGTTCAACCAATGAGGTTTTTTGTTACCTCTGGCTGCATTATAACCACTGGTCTTACAGTACTCATTGAGCGTGTTCCTGCACGCATCAGTAAATTTGTCAACTAGTTCTTCCAGCTCTGGCACATTAGTCGGAATATTCGGATGGTTACCTAAGAATTTCCTTAGGCGCCCACGATAGGCGTTCCAGTCCGTTTTCCTATAATTTTTAAAAACTCGCTTTTTCAAAGGTTCAACATTTATGGGGAACTCTAGATATCTATGATCAGAAAATGAGTGATCAGAAAGGACGCTCCAATCAGATACAGTTACATAGTCGTAGCCAAGTAGTAAAGTTAGGTCTAGTACTTCCCTCCTAACCGAAGTTATGAAGGTCGGATCCTCGCCTCTATTACATATAGTCAAGGTTTCGCTTATAATGAAATTAAAAAGAGACTCACCTCGATCATTGGTGCCGGTACTCGCCCATATTGTGTGGTGCGCGTTGTACAAACATCAATTCTTTAATACACTACATTAACACTTTCGTCGCCATAGTTAGAAAACATTGCCTTATACTTAGAAGCGTTTACACTGAGCCTATTCTCCGACATCCAATTATCTAATCTTTCAAGAGTGTAATCAAAATTCTCCTGCAGAAAAATCAAAAAGTAATAATCAGCCTTAAATGCGGAATACACCAGTCATCTAACTTGGAAAAATTATCTTTTATATACAGAATAGGACCGAGGGCAGAACCCCGTGGTAATCCACTTCTGACAGAAAGTATGTCACTATTTATACCATCAATGCAAAACTGTTTCCTCCTTCCTGTCAGGTAGGAGATCATTAAAGTGCAAGTACAATTTGCCAATTTAGTTTGATATATGTGAACAAAACTCGGCCTTATTCATAAAAAACCCAATAAATTAGCTCTAAAACATTTTGCAGTTGTTTTAGTGAAGGTTTCATTAGTACCATATTCATAATGAGTATTATAACTACGGAACAGATAATTGACTGGCAACCCTGTTTTAAAACAAGAATTTTTTTAAATGCATTTTCAACAACACGAACAATTAATATTTGCGTGGGAGCGGAACCCTGTAATATATTGGTCGAACATAGGATAACGGACAATACAAACTTCTGATTTTCGCCGTCAGTCAAGAACGGTGATTCAAAGAGAAAAGACGATCGCGAGTAAAGAAGTTAAGACGCTCAATATCATTAAACTGTTGTAAATACCAGAAACCCATAAACAATCAACTTTATAAACTATTTATTGAATTGCTTTTGTTATTTCATTATCTACATAATAAACTTAACTTAAATAAATAACTCAAAACGAGGTGTCCAGTGTACATTTATTTACCATAAAAATAAACTCCACAAATGTTGGTGTCAGAAGTGGATTTGTGTGTAAAATAAATGAGAAAAAGTTAAAAGTGCAACAAACTATATCCTTGAAATAATTTCACAATACAAACTACAAAAAGTGACGAAGAGAATTGTTTTTTGAATAACGGAGTTTCTAAATAGAAGACACAACAACAATTATAACAAGTGTTTTTACGCTATTGCAGTAACACAACAAAAACAGTTCTTAGTGAGTGGTTGTTTTCAGACTTCGAACATAATCGACTGAATTTGCGTACAGGCAAATATACAATTGTTGATGCCCTTCACAAATTTGTGTTTGCTCGAGACGACAAACGCAGAAATAGACAGAACTTGAGGGAGATTAAAGGTTTTGAGTTTGATGAGACGGAAACAAAATTCCAAACTCTAACCTCTTACGTTGCAACAAACCTGAAGGAGAGCGATCTCGTTTCCATTTGAAACACATTTGGCATCAACTACGACGTCGACAATGTTTGTTCGCATATTTTTAAAAATCTCCGCAAGGGTCAGTTACTATGTGAAAGCAATGACGATGAGTATGAAGACGATGATGGTAACTACGACGACGTTAACAAGAGTGACAAGAAGGAGCACATATATGTATCTAACTTCCCATTTAGATTATGCTTGTCAGGCTGCAATTATTCAAAGAGCAATACTAAAGAGTCTACTCTCTCTCTTCGATGCCTCTTCATGACGACGAGGTAGTAGGCCATTTCATCGAGTTCGAGTTGCTTTGGTAATTTACTCTTTGGTTGTCATAATACGGACAGAAATAAAAGGGAATACGCCAGATGGATTCATAGATGGTGAATGCATAAGCACAGCTGATTTTCTTTGTTTACACTGCAATCCACTTCCGAACTGTCAAGTTTACATGTATTTTGTTTTTGTATGTGTTTGTTTACATTTATTGTTGATATACGTATGTGCTTGATTTGACACAACGTACGTGAGAAGCAAAAACAACATGTGTGTTGTTATTGGCAATAATTTGCCATCAGCTACAACAACACCGCCTACGTCTACCATGAGTATTTTTATCATGGAAATGTGAATTGTCGTTCGATGCAAACATAATTTAGCTGTCATTAGTACCAATCAAACACTTTTAAACTTAGTTTTCTGCATGGTCTGTAATCTGTACATATGTCTTCTTTGGTCTCTCATTATACATCATTTCCCTAGTGGCTTTTCGATCAGCTGTGCCATAGAAACACACTGAATTATCAAGCTATTCTCATTTAGAAAGCTTACGTAAATCACGGTTACATTACATTCTGCGTTTTGGCTTGCAACCATTCCTGCAGTTTTTGACGTTTAATCAGCTGATCTTCCTCATTCTTACATTCGTAAAATTTTTTAAAATGTTGGCTCAGAAGTTAGCAACTTTACCCTGCTACCATCCGACCACCAATCCGAAAATTTTGAACCCGCTGCCATTTCGCACCCTTGCATTTTCGGACATGGTCCTAGTGGACTTTTCTTCATGAAATGAGCCAAGGAATACGCTGGAGAAATTTGTCCGGAACTTCCTGAATCACCCTGTATATATACATATATATGTATGTATGTAATACATGGTAATTAAATTTATGAAAAAAGGAAATACTCTGTGTTGAATTCGTTGTCTTACATTCGTAAAAGTCGTGTATTCTCAGTTAATTTATTAAAAATTAAATATTTGTACCGATCGATTACACCTTTTCCCTTCGACGTAAGCATTATTATGAATCAATTATTATGAAAAATTCCCCACAAATTTTCGTATCGTGCGTGAAATATACCCCGCCAGCAACACCACAAAACGCGTTAGGGAAGCCATAGTGTAAAGATGCTCTAAGACTGTTCACGGCGAAGGCGAACAGAAAGAGGATCGGTTTGTCTTTTGTCAACAATGACGTCATGAGTAACAGAAGTAGCACTAACAGCAGCATATCTGAGAACAACTAGATTTGTTATGAGTTTCAGAGACGTTGTGGACTCTATTCGTATATTCAACGGGGATGATACAGTACCAATTGAAAGATGGCTGAACGAATTCGATTGATTATGCATTGGTATCAATTCCAACAATTTGTGTTTGCTAAGAAGTCATTACGAGGTTTGGCTAGAACATTCATATTGGGTGAAAAAGGGATACAGATTTTGGTAATTAGAGAATTTAAATTCAGTGTGAATAGTGCACAATTACACAAAATGTTATTTGAAGCCCGTATGAAAAAATATGAATGTGTAAGAGAATAGAAGAAGAAAAGAAGAGAAGTTCTCCCCGGTCCCTTCATGGGATGTAATGGGAAACCATTTATTTATTTTTAAGAGAATATTGTATTGAGATATTGCTTCAAGAGGTATATTGAGATATTGCTTCAAGAGGTAACATTGAAGATAGGGCATTAATTCAGTATGTAATAGATGGTATAAACGATTTCAATATTAATAACACTGGTAGTTTGAGTGAATTTGAGGCTAAATTAAAAAGACTATGAAGCTTATCGCTCAAGAGTAAGCCGAGATCAGTGGAGATATTATCAGGGTAGTAGTAGAAACCATGTCGAAAACCAATATTGGTTTCATTTGGTGTCATGAAACCAAGTTGGTTTTGTCAATTTCGAATGTAAATAAAACCAATGTTCGAATCAGCTGTTGCTTACATGCGTTTACTTGTTTGCAATTTTATTTTACTTGTGTGCTGAAAATGGAAAAAACAGAATAGTTTTCTTAGAAATATCAATAAAAGTAATTGTATTACACTAGAAATTTATAAAAAAAATGGAATAAGTCGTTATAAATAAAATACAATTGCATCAGCAGTGGCAGCATTTTTATTATTAGATGAAGAACGCTCACGAAGTTGACGAGAAAGATTCTGAGAGATTGCAGCTACCCACATGAGGTGCCGGAGACAGCGTATGTAATTATTTTTTATTGTGAGCATACTTTTAAAGTTGCTTTGCAGATTTGTAGCTAATTATAGGTTAAAAAAAAGAAGCATTTCGTATGGTCCTTGACACTATTGAAGGGCATTTGTTGCAACTTGCTACTTCGCTGCGGTTTTTAACGGAACGATCTTTGGAGAGATCAATTATCAGTCGGTATCAACAATTTTAGGTGATGTGCTCAAGGTTATGGAGCCGATCATTTGTCATCAGTGGGTCTGATAATGGTATTTTGGGTACTATTTTTATGCTTTCTCCGAAAAAATTCAAAAATATATCTTTTCATTAAGCAATTATTAAAATAAATCAATTATCAAAACAATCCGGTGCAAACAAATAAGAAACTTAAAGCGCGCAAATGAAAACTGACAGCTGTTAGCTGCTTGGTTTATTTCCAATAACAAAACCGATAACATTGGTTTCGGTGACACCTAAAACCGACATTAATTCTAGTTCGAATATATAACCGATAACATTCGTTTTCATGACACCAAAGCATTTGTTTGTGTCGTTTTCAAAACCAGTAGTGACAACATTGGTTTCTATGGCAGCCCTGTATAAAAACAAAAATTATTATGATGTTGATTGTTGACGTTTTGTATTATCCGTGTTTAATTAGTTTGGCTTGAGGTCATAAAATGAAAATACTAGCGTGTTCGACTGTTCTTTCAAAATTTATTAAATGTTCCCAATATTTCGATTAGCATCGCTAATCATCCTCAGGGTTATGCACTATAAATCACAAAAAAAATAAATTACTCGTACGCAGTGTGCTAGCGAAAATTGACGAAGCAAAAACAAAAATTCTAATTCAAATGTAAACCAATTCTTGAAGAGAGATGAAGTTCATAAATTGAAAATTTAGAACTGTGGTAATAGTGGGCATAGATCGACAAACTGCGAAAATAAAGAAAAGGGAATGAAATGTTTCAAATGTAATAATTTCGGACACAAATCCAAAGTCTGTGACAACCACGACCACAAAGATGATAAAAATACTAACATTAGAAATGAATAAAATTATTACAATTAATTGTCAAAACTTTATTCAATTTTTTTGGATACTAGTAGTAAGTACAATGTAATAACACAGAATGCTTATGAACGTCTTAACAAACCGAGTTTACAAAATTCTAATTTGTTGGCTACGGGCCTAAAAGTTATCGGAGCGAGACAAAATTCTTTGGGTGAAATTAACATGACTATTGACGTTGTTCTTTCGGACTGTATCGACGTTGACGTGATACTTGGAGAGGACTTTTGTCGGCAATGCGAAATTACTATAAATCGTCAAGGTAAGCATATTCGAAAACTAGGAAGGTGATGATGCGGACCTTGCGCCCATAATGAGAATTGGTGCAGTTGAAGCTCAACTTGATATAGATCTATTGGCGGATGAATAAGCTACGAAAGAAGTTAATCGAATTATAAATGGATATAAACCTAAGGTTACGACAGATCTACCAACATTGAAATTCAGATCATATTGAATGATGAAAGACCAAGTTATTCGCTTCCATGGCGATTGCCACTAACGGAAAGACATAACCAGATAGAAAAATGGCTTGAGGAGAATATCATCGAACCGTCCGAATCTGATTTTAGTAGTCCGGTGGTACTAGTCAGAAAAATAGAATAAGGTGATTTTGAAAGATTGTTTTCCATTTTGCTTTGACTTATATCGACGATATAATAATTCCGGCGGAAGACGACGAAAGTGCTGTGAGAAATCTAAGATGGGTTGTCGAACGAAGTGGAGAATTTGGACTTGACTTGAATATGAAGAAGTGTTAATTTTTGAAAAGGAGAATTAAATTTTTGAGCCATATAATCAAGGATCGGAAAATATTGCCTTCGACATTTAAGGTCGACGGCTCTTGTAAAGTGCAAAACTTCACAAACATTAAAGCACTCCACAAACAATAAAGTCTTGCAAGTTATTTTCGTAAATTTGTTAAATTTTCATTAATCACTAGACCGCTGACAGATCTTAGAAAAAATAATGTACAGTTTGACTTTGGTGAAAGACAAATAATTGCATTCGAATCGCTAAAGTTTATAATGACTAAAACACCGGTTCTGAAGATATTTAATAAGAATCATGAAACGGAATTACACACAGACGCTTCCATTGACGGTTATGGGGCTATATTATTGCAAAACTGTCCCCAAGATAATCAACGTCATCCCGTGTACTATTTCAGTCTTAAAACTTCAGATGCTGAACGTAAGTATCAGTACGTGCTGTAGAGAAATTCAGACTATACCTGTTGGGTAGACATTTCACATTGGTAAGACTGTAACGCGTTCGTCAAGACAATGGAAAAGAAAGATCTATGTACTAGGGTGGCTAGATACATGTTTTTCAAGAATCTTGCTTTACAGTTGACCATTGATCAGGAACTCAGATGCGTCAGGTGGATGCTCTAAGCCGTAATCCCATTATTATAATACGAAGCGACGACGTAGTAACTAATATTTGTTGACCCCAAGAAGAGGATGACGAACTCAAGATGATTATTGATATTCTCAAGGAAAAGGAGAGCTACAATGATTATTTTATGAAGTCCAATGTTTTGTACAAGTTAGTGAATGACGATAAGTTGTTGGTAGTGCCGATGAGAATGTATCGCGATATAATCAGAAGGGCACGCGACAGGACATTTTGCAGTGAAGAAAACCAAAGAGTTTGTGTATAAGGAATTTTATATACCTGGTCTAGACGAAAAGATACGTAGGCATATTATGAACTGCATTCGTTGTGTTATATACAACCGCAAGCATGGGAAACAGGACGGAGAACTACACCCATGGCATAAGGAGGGAAAGATTTCTTTACGTATCATGAATATTTTTGGGACCACTGGAAAAAAAGGAAGTCCTATAAGCACATCTTCTGGATTTATACGGCAATAGTCAGACCAATACTTCTCTATGGCATCGTAGTTTGGTGGAGGTCCCTCCAAAAGAAATATATTCTGAATTCCTTGATGAAAATTCAAAGATCAGCACTGATTAGCGTTAGTGGGGCAATGGGCACAACTTCAGGCACTGCACTTAGTGCTATCCTGAACATCTGTACTCCTGATATCATGGCCGAATCGGCAGCCGCTACATCCCTGGTGAGAATCAGAGATTGTGGCGTTTTGATATCGGGGCATTCCGGACACGCTGAATTTCTACACCGGATCAACTCTTTTCGCGTACAAACGGACTACTGTATCCCCTACCTTCTACCAGCGACAAATCTAATGACTTCTATTCCGAACAGGAATACCTAGGAAAAGTCACTGGAAGGGGACATCAGTAGTATCAGATTTTTCACGGATGGATCAAAGTTGGACGAGCAAGTAGGCTATGGGGTCCATTCACCGGACCTAAATGTAAATATCTCCTTAAAGCTGCCTGATCACTGTAGTGTATTCAGGCGGAAATTACCACCATACTGGAGGTTGCTGAACTACTGAAAAGTAGGGTCACAACCCTCCGGAGAATATGTATCTACAGACAGCCAGGCTGGAAGCCATGTTTTTCTACGTCCCTGACGGTGAAAGAATGCCACTCATCACTTAGGGTGACGGCAGAGTATTTCGACATCAGGCTCATCTGGGTACCGGGACACAGCGACATTCCAGGCTATTGCGTAGCGCAATTAGGGTCCGTTTTTCAAAAAATCATGACCGTCGCGGTTCGGATGGTAATAAACGTAACTATTTAAGTAATATGTGTAGATACTGTATCAATGGACAACTAAAACGAATGGGTTCCGGTGCATTATTTTATTATATATTAAACAAATGTACCAAGGGTTTTTACAATATTAATGAGAAAAATTACATTTTTTGCCTTGGACTATCCGTCCGAAGTTTGGAGTAAAGTTTGTGCAGGCTATTGTCATTAAATCTTGGAGACGTTCATCGGCGAGTCAGTTCCGGAGTTTATTTTTAATGAAGTTCATCTTAGAAAAAGCTGCTTCACAAACATATGTTGACCCAAATAAAGTGAGAAATTTTAAGGCTAATTTTGTTAATTCTGGATATTTATTAGCACAAACAAATTTTATCCAAAACTCTTGACAAGAAACTTCCTGTTTTTGGTGTTTTAAAACTGTATTTTCTTGGAAATCTATCATTTCCATCTGAAGAGCACCTTTATTACTCCCGAAAATATTTCAATATATTCATCCCCAGGATTCAGAGAGTAAATGCTACTGAGGATGTCGACCACATTTTCAATTTTCTTAAAATCTGTGAATCTGTTTTCAAATTCTGATCTAAGATGTATTGGCTGACGTCAAGCTCGTTGTCACTGCAAATTTTATTAAAATTAGGGAAGTGCAGGCGTTCATTATCAAGATCGATGCTGAAAAGATCGAGTTTTCGCAAAAAGCTTCTTACTTCTGTCAGAAGCTCCCATACAAGCTTTCCTTTGCCTTGAAGTTTAAGGTTCAGATCATTGATGTGTTTAAAAATATCTGATAAGAAAGCAATGGAAGTTACGTTTTCTTTATCGCTAAGAAAAATTAAGAAATTGTTGACGTCTGATCAATTTTGAGAAGAAATGTCTTCAAGTCTTCTAAAATGGTGAAGAATCGTTGTAAAACGCAGCCTTTGCTTAACCATATCACATTATTATGCAATAACAGATCGTCATATTGAGCATCCACTTCGTCAAGAAATATTTTCAATTCACGATGTTTTAGTGCTGATTTTGCCCGAAGAAAATTTATTATTTTCATCACTTCTTGCATTATTCTCTCGAGATTAGGATTAAGTTTGCAGCAAAGCACACTTTGATGAATGATAAAATGAGTCCGCATAAAATGAGTCTACGGTCCGGATCCGGACCACGGTCCGCCAGTTGGTGACCCGGATGCGTTAGCTAGACAGTGCACTATGGCACAGATTCTTCCGGCAAAAGAAGGTTTCAGTATGCAAATCTCTACCTGCCGTTTGCAGATCAGGCAGTGGGTCGATAATATGTTCAAGGACAAGTGGAGACTTACTTCAACTTGCAAACAAGCCAGGGTCCTCTGGCCACAGGTTGACAGGAAGAGGACTAGGCAACTACTTAACTTGCCGAGAGGCAGGTTATCTACAATGATAGGAACACTTACGGGACATTGTCTTGTAGGAAAACACGCCCTAAGATTGGGACATAGAAACTCCACTCTCTGTAGATGCTGCATGGAAGAGGACGAGGAAACGACGAAACACCTTCTCTTGGATTTCCCTGCTCTGGCAGGACTGAGAAGTAGGATATTCGGAACACATTTAGTTAGCACCGTAGCCCTACAGGATATTCCTGTAGGTCTTATAGACAAATTCATAGAAAGGGCAAATTGGCTAGACGACTAGTCAATAGTTGCTATAGAGGAAACTGCAGGTATCACAATGGGCTTCTTTAGCCTAAGTGTGCTAGTCAGCGTGCTATCTTCCAGCCTTTTCAACCAACCAACCAAGCACATCTTCGAAGTAATGGACTCTTTTACAAAGTTTTGTTGGTTGTATCCAACTACATCGACATCGGCCAGAGACGCCATAACAAAACTTCAACTTCAGAGTAAAATTTTCGGAAATCCCTGTCAATTAGTATCGGATCGGGGTTCTGCCTTCACCAGTGACGACTTTAGCCTGCATTGTGAAGAAGAGAACATAAAGCACTGTAAAATCACTACTTGATCCCCTAGAGCTAATGGCCAAGTTGAGCGCCTGAATTCGACGATTATTGGTGTACTAGCAAAGTTGAGTATTGATGATCCTGGTAAATGGTACAGATAAGTGGATATGGTGCAACAAGTAATAAATTCAACATATTGCCGGAGTTTTGACTCGACTCCGTTTGAGCTTCTAATTGGTACAAAAATGAGAACAAAGGAGGATCTAGTGATAGTTTCTGATTTTCGAGATGACGGAGAAGAGTTAAGGCAGCAAGCAAAGCAACCAATTCGTAAGGTGCAAGATGAAAATCGTACGAATTTCAACCGAAAGTGCAAGACACATAATCGCTCCAAAGTTCGCGTTATTATGGCAATAAAGTATTCACAATTTGGAGGCTTGAAATTAAAACCTAACCTAAGACGTAGCCGTAGAAAAGACGTAGTAAAGAAGTTAAGAGTCTTAACTTAAGACGCTCAAAATCATTAAACTGTTGTAAACACCAGAAACCCATAAACAATCACTTTGTATACTATTTATTGAATAACTTGTTTATTTCATTATCTACTTAATAAACTCACTTAAGTAAACAACATAAAATGAGGTGTCCAGTGTACATTTATTTACCATAAAAAGACACCCCACATTTGTTATCTTAAATTTGGAAAAGGTTTCACAAATTCCTATCGAATTGAATTTAAATTTTGGGTAGCCGAATATAATTGCAGAAAATTGCAGAAATTTTTGATGTGTTAACATCTATACGCGCGCCTCTAGGGCAGAAAACTATCAGTTTCAATACATACGCAAGTGTTAGGTATGTAAGAGTAAATCATCGTTTGTTTGTTCGTTGCTTGGCAGTCGGTATTGAAAGTGATTATTGGGCGATTTTCTTATAATTTTCCCACGCGATTTTCTCCGGAAATTCATAGCCGATTTTATTAATTTTTGGATTAAAAAGCTAGTGCGGGTTTCAACGAAGAGTTTATGCCAAAAATTAAGGCGATCCGATATCGGCGAGCCGAGATTTAAGTGTTTTAATTTGGAGTATTAATTTGGAGTAATATTAAAAAAGTGTTTTATGTTGATCTTCGGTTTTGTCTTATGCATAGCAAAGAGAATAGTGACGTGGTTATACGTACATATATAAAAATGAGATAGCAAGACAGCAACGTATGTAGCTTATGTACAAACATAACAATGTATGTATGTACATTTGTCTGTAGCTTTGCATTCTCCTTGTTTTTTGTGGGTTTAATATAAAATAAATAAAAAGTATTAAGCAAGAAAATAATGAAATCATTAGCACTTCTGTTTAATTTTTTTCATTTTGTTTTATTATAGTGAAAGGTAAGTCCAATAAAATGTGGGTGCGGAGCACTCTCAGAGCAAAGAGAGTAATGACGTATTATACGTTTATAAAAATGAGATAGCAAGAGAGAGAGCAACGACAATTTTGTGAACTTGTGTAGCGTATGTACGAATATAACAATGTATGTATGTATATACAAGTGTTTGTTGCTCTGCATTCTTTGACTTTTGGGGGAATAAAACAAAAAGTATTGAGCAAGAAAATAAAATAATGACACATGTGCTTGCACTGGGTCTTTAAATAATTGTAAGTATTAATATTATTTAACTGTAACGTCATCATATGATTGAACGCTGTCTTTTATTTTCCAATGTAACATTTACGAATGTGTTCATAGAAATCGAACAGGTACCGTGTAGCAAAAAGGTGTTAACACATCGCCCGCGAGTTCGAACACTCATTGGATTTTTTTTTAAATAATCGTCATATACATATATAGATATCGCCAGTTTTTTACAAAAGAAAAAATTCATATGGGTAAAAATCATACAAAATTAAAAAAAAATATTTTAGGGTGAAATGTATTTCAGCATTCAGTTTCTCCTTTAATATAACTAAATGAAAAAAGCTGGTAGGTTCCGATCAGGGCCGGTCTTACAGAAAGGTAGCATAGGCAGTTGCCTAGGGTCCACTGCAAAAACGTCATCAAAATTCTATAAATAGTCATGAAAAAGTGTCGTAGAATACGTTCGGAATCAGCTCTGTGCTCTAAACTGTGTCTAATATGAGTAGATGTCAAGTGTGCGTAAAACGTTAACTAAGCTCTTAGGTTGAAATTGAGTTAAGGATAATCTCCGCAGGCGAAAATATCGCCAGACACAATTTTGGTTTGGGTTGAACGATATTTTGGAGACAAATATAAATTTTAACCTTGATCATCTTTTGGGTTGGATGATGAGTAACGGCCTTTCAATTAACGACAGTAAAACTAAGGCAATAATGTTTCGTACTTAGGGTAGGGTTGTGGCCTATCCAATAATGGAACTTGGAAATGAGGACATCATGTTTGTTTACTCGTTTAGGTGTTGTACTTGATGACCGCCTAAATTTCGGCAGGCATATGAATAGTATATCGGCTAGAGTTACTTTTGGTCTTGGAAGATGGTACAATAGTGTCGTTCATTCGCCAGTTAGAATAAAATTTATGGTAGCTCATGCTTTACTTATGTTCCATGTTAATTACTGCCTCAAAGTTATTTCTGGCACATTGGCCTATAATCTGCGTAAGTTGGAGCTAGTTGTGAATATGATAGTTAGGTTTGTATTTGGATCACACGTCTAGCGCTGTGATGAGCTTTCTCGCAATGCCCTCTCATCAATATGTCCGATTTTTCTTCAAGGTTATTAAATTTGGCCTACCAGAATTCTTGCCTGTTAAGTTCTCAATTTTCAGATCCATAAGAAATTAATTAATTAAACTAATTAATAACCAACTCGATTTATGAGCGATCGTTTGTGATCCGAGTTGCGAGAATATGAAATGCGTTACCAACTGCACTGCGAAATGGTATCCTTTCCCTTTATACTTTTAAAATTGAGCTCACCTTATATTTGCAAAGCCAAGGATAAGGCCAAAGATAAGCTGCTGAGCTTTTCATTTGTTTTGTGGTTGTTGTTGTAACAGATTGCCTGTTTCCACTTGTTCTTTCCTGGAATATGTAAAAAACAAAATGAAGAGTAATTGTGTCACGGGAGGTAGCGGTGGGGAGCTGGAGAAATTGTTTCACCTCCATAGGTCTGTCCCATAGGTCCACTGGGCGCAATTCAGTAGGTCTATAAGGACAGTTGAAAATATGAATAGTGTCATGAGAGCTTTGTAGGCTGTGGGGGAACTGATCTAAAGTGCTTGGGATTATCCTCGATCCGTATGAATTCAGAACAAAACTCCAACCAAATCTAAGCTGTGCCAGAATAGTCCTGGGCCCCTACTATGTAATTCGATTCGAAAATTAAAACTATTCGAAAGTTCTTTCCGATCCGTATTTGAAATGGTACCATGTACAACTTTCGGATTGAACAAAAAGTGTTACCAATACTTTCGGAAAATGTTTTTTTTTGGTTGGCAACATTTCATGTCAAAATTATATTTGGTTTGTTATTGTTCATAAATAAGTTTTAGAAATATCGTAGATAAAGTAAATTAGGGGTCCTGGTGTTAATTATTTCATTGGAAGGGTAAGGAAAAAAATTACAATTTCTTATTATTCACTAGTTTTAACCATTTCGCCCGTCCCTAGTTCAATACTGGACTATGTCTTTCTGCACCCTATTCATATACATATGTACATTGAACATTTACAAAATAATGCGACTTCGGCAGCAGTCAACGACATAACCATATTCCCTACATTCAAAATTCATTTAGTGAGTGAAATGCATTACTGCCGTTATTAGTATATGCAGACTATCTCACGAAGGCTCTAATAAACGAAGGAAGAGGCAGTGGCACAAATACACTAATACTATGGTTTAGTAATAGGAGAATTTTTGTCGTCTTATTTAGTGCACGACTTCCTTAGAGTCGCTGTTTTCCGAAGTATAGCGATACTTTGGTCATGGGCACGGTAATAAGTTGAAAAATACCATATAACCTTGAATAATCAAATTTTTTAAAAGACATTTAACCATTAAAATAAGTTTTTGCTACAAAAAATCATTGTTTCTTATTGTGCATAAAAACTCCTTAATTAATAATATAAAATTTGTCTATTTTTTATAAAAATCAAATATTTTATATCTTTCCGCTATCTCAAGAGCAACCGAATAAGAATCTCAAAAATCGAGTTCATTTCTGTTCGAAAATCGAGATACATGGTTCAATCTTTCCGTAAATCGAAACTAGAATCCGACTTTCGGATATCGCTCATTCGAATTCGAGATCCATGGTACCAAAAATTCGGTTCCGTTAAATTTTTCTTTCGAATCGAGTTACATAGTTAGGGCCCTGGTGCCTCTCATTATCCGAAATCGCGGCATAGTTGAAGACCAAGCTACTTATAACTTTATAAGTCACTACAATTGTATCCTCCTTGCCCCAAGTTGACCCTGCAAGTGCCTTTAGGACCCTGTTACGGGTGTGGATTTTTCTCCTAATGTTATACGCATGCTTCGAGAATGTAAGGAGATTATCGAAAATAAACCGAGAATTTTGGGGTTATAGAGTGTGGGTATAAACCCCCCATTGACAGAGATGTCGAGGTCTCTCCTTATTTCTTTGGTTCAAGAAGTAAAAACGGTCACAGAAGACTTCGATGGAGATAAATGTAAATTCCGTTCCTGCAGAAAGCTAGTGAGGGTGGCCAGATAGCTGTTAATTCCAGCTCTTATATCGTTTACGACCGAGGAGATGATAGTGCAATTGGTGATGTTAGTAGTTATTTCGTTTAATGCCGTCGACATGATATGCGCTTGCCTGAAGCCATGCTGGTGATTGGTTAGCTGAAAATGCCCTTTTAGGGTCGGCAAGAGTAGGGACTCTAAAACCTTTGCTACGGGTGATAAGAGGGAGATCGGGGGTATAACTCTCACTGGTTAGCAGGTTTTAGCAGTGCGAAGTGCGATAACTGGATCAGTTTTCCACACGTCCGGTATGACCAGTGGGCATACCGAAAGGGTAATCGTATGCGCGAGATACCGAATCCCTATTGATCCGAGTTTCTTTAGCATTAGCATCAAGATGCCATCTGGACTGAGAGCTTTCGAGAGTTTAGATTTAGAGATTATGGCTTCGACTTCTTGGTTCTCCGAACTACAGCTCTCTTGGTCCTATTCTGCTGGGTTGGGTGTGCAATAAATTGCTGGCAGAATTTGATAGCGCATTTCTTGGCATCCGTGTAATGCGTACTATCAAACGCGATAGCAACGTGACTCATATCATTTCCATTACCAGATAGGCCTCTGCTTGTACACAACAGCCTTTTCGAACCAATATTGCAGTTTTCCAGATGTCCTAGCCATCTGTCACGACGGTGCTGGTTGGTGAGTAAATTAATCTCATTCGACAGGGGTGTTATTCGTTCATCGGCCGGGTTGCTGGTGCGTATCAGATGGGTAGTTGGATCTACAATTAGGAATAATACCAGCTGGGATAAAACGTTTTGCAGTCTTGAGTGTGGTATCCCTAAGGATCATCTCACCCTGTCTGGCGCAAGAGAGTAGCTGCAAATGACGAAGGGATTCATCAATAACGTTCGTAAAGCCAGTCCAGTTGGCTTTGTTGTAGTTGACGAACGTAGTTGTAGAACGTGTCGAGTTCAAGGCTGTATAGGTCTACCGGCTGGCATTGGCGAGTAGCGACACACTGATGATGGAGTCAGGGGAGCTTGAGCAATTAACCATTATTCTTGTAGAGAAGTCCTCATTTATCGCTGCGAATTCCAAGTTGTCTATCTGATCTGCAATAGTAATGCACGCTTGTCTGAGACCAGCTGGGAGAACCTCATCTCACGTTGAACATCCTGGAGTAGGTGTTCAATAGAGGGGTGATAATTCGCACCAAAGCTATTAACGGACGGAATTTACACATTCACGATTTCAATAACGATATCTCCAGTCTGAGGGTATTTGCACTAATCTGGAGGTGGTGAAGATATAAGAATCGCATTCCCCACTGAAGTGCCGACCATTGTCCCTGCATTAGCAGTGCAACAATCTGCGACAAAGCCCCTGTTCCAGACTATTGCAACGCCTCATATGGCTCTATTTTCTACAGCATTACAATGTACTGATATTATATTCTTATGTATAACACCGTTGCAAACCGAACAAAGGCTTTTGGAAGACATAGCTGCAATGATATCGGGGGTTGATCTACACCCCCGATCTCATTGCAAGTGTTAAACTGCTGTATTTGGCCACAACTCGCCACGAAACTTCTCCACCAGTATCCTTCTAAAATGACACACGTTTTGACATCAATTGCACTGGACCTGGGTAAGGTTACGATAGATCCTTATGTGACACACTGAACAGATCAAAACCTCGAGAGGGTCTGGATTCTGTTCTATGCCAGCAATAATAAAATTCTGAGCAAACCGGCTGGCATGATTTGCTCACCTGCGTAAAAAAATGGGTGGGTGATATAACTGTTGCTGAGTTGACAATTCTTGTCCGAGTGAAACTCGGGTCGTTCCGGAGCGTAGATCCGATCGTCGTGGGAAGAACGTGGTTTGTGTTTTGTGGGTGTTTGTGTCTGCTTTACGGACTATGTTGCTCTAGAACTTGCTATGTGTCATAAGTGAAGTGAATCTTATCTTAGGTTAGTTTAGTTTAGTCTTCTTTATATCCTGACCTTTGAGGGTTATTGTATTGCGAATAAAAAATAAATAAATAAAAACACCATATGAACGAAACATAACAAAAACAAATTGAAATATCATTTTTACTTAGTGTTTTCATTTAGGCGCTACTTTAGATAATTGTTCCCGCTAAAAACTTTAAATTGACAACACTGGTTGTTACCTGGAAAGTCTCTAACCAGACGTCGGATGGAATATTCATGACCACGTATTGACTAACCACGCCAGGATTTAGCTTTTAAAGTGCGGGTTTGATTTGAAACCTTAGTTAGAAAAACAAAAATTTTTCGAACACAGAAAGTTTTTTGGACTAACAGCTAGAAATGTAAAACCTGTTATCGTGTGGACTTCTGCTGGAATTGTAAAATAATCAGAATCCCGACCAACTTTGTATGACAACATCCGGCTATTTTGTAAACAATGTTATTATTAGGTAGGAAGAAACTATAAAACTCTGTTCCTCTATCTCGAAAGAAAGCTTTTGTTCGTGTTGTAGTCGAAAAATACGATTTGGGTTCCACAATCTTGTAATTTCAAGTCGAACGAAAATATAAAATGGTGCAAAAAAGTTTAGTTCAAAAAAGTTACAAATGTTAGTTCCTCTATTTAGAACGTACTGTCGTTTGAGAACAAATTTACAGGAAGTCGATTGAATATGTTCACTTAGAGGAACCCAATTTGTACCGAATGCGAGTCACTGACTTTCGTTCGACTTCGGGGAACAGACAATAAATTGTAAGTAGAACAATAAACTGGTATGATATCAAACACTACTTAAACCTTGACTGTAAAATTATGAAATTTTGGAAATATGTTCGAAATTAGAACATGGTAGTTAGAAACGCTGTAATGACCAGCTGGGGAAATTTTGTCTTCTACGGAAAATTAATTTTAACAAAATATTGAAGTACATAGTTAATACTCATTGAAATTCGTGCAAAATTGTTTTTGTTTTTATTACACAACAACTGAAATAAAAATCTCCGGCTGCATCTCCCCTGTTTGCCTAAACAAAACAATCAATTAACGTTAAATTTTTTATTTGATTTTGTTCATGTTCTTATATCACGTTCGTGTACTTAAAACATCGTTTGTTATCACGACCTACTACGCGATGATGGTATTTCCAATATTTCCGGAAGTTATAGCCATAAGATTTTTGACTTATCTCATTTACTGTCCCAACTTCACACGTAACTATAAGTACACATAAAATGTAATAGTATTTAAAACTTGCTTTAAAACAACAATAATATATTTGACTTGTTTTTTTTTTAAATATGCGAATCTAAGTAATCAAAGAAATCTAAAAATGACTTATAAGAAGGACGTCACTGCGTAAATTTTTGTTTTGGGAAAATCAGTTTTTGGGGCGAAGGCGCTTATCATATATTTTTAGCTATATCTTCTAAACTCAGTAATCGATTTATTTATTTATAAAATGGTATATTAGGGGTGTTTTTTTCGTGACCTATATAAGTTAACATCATCTGTTACGAAAAAAACGCATAGACGTTGAGTATATTCAACTTAGCTTCATCCAAAAATTTTAAATTTTTATTTGTCAATTTGTATATTTAAAAGTCAGAAACAAAATCAAGTACTGAAGAATATAATGCAATATAGGCGGTGGTTATTCTACATTCACATTGCAGCAGGATTTTCCCATTTAGAGATATAGAGGAAATTAACTTCTGATTATGGTATAAAAAAACAGGTGTTTGGTTAAACGAAATCTCCAAATACGAGATTTCTATTGTAATAGTTCAGGACTATAATGCTGTATTGGGGTAAAACACTATTATATATAAAAAAAAATACCAAAACCAGCATACAACACTTATATGTAAATTTACCACAAAGTTCATATCATGATCCATAAATTACATAAACTCCACCAGAAAGTACATAACATTCGTCAAAAGTTTACAAAAAGTACACAAAATGTAACAAACCTACATAACAAGTACCACAAAATTACCTCAATTGTACGATAAGAGCACCACAATCTACTTTAAGTGTAGTAAAAGATGCGTAAACTACTCAAACAAATTACATAGAAGTACCAAAATGTAAATAAAATGTATCAAAAAACTACATAATGTGTATCAAGCAGACAAAGTCCAATCTTGTCGGAAGATGTCGGCTATTTTTTCAGAATCGAGCTATTCCTCGGCTTCCTTCTTCAATATTTTTTTAGATTTTTTAAATATGTATATTGATAAAAAAAAAATTAACTACCCCTCGTATTTAGATCATAATTTTCGAAACGTCACACATAGGAGTATTTTGGCAAAAAAACTGGACAAAATTATTTTAAACTATTTTCTTGCTGGAAATTAGTAAAAATGCATGAGTAAATACAAATAATATATTATTTGGTACGAATAAGGAAAAAAATCATTAAAAAAAATTTTTAATTTTTTAGGCAAAAAATAACATTTCTTCTTTATACATTTATTTATAACTTCAAAACTATTGACTATGTAGAGAAATACTGTATGAACAGTTTATAGGTATTGTAATTCTTAATTTTTCTAAATTTGTATATATAAGTATATATGTATATATAAGTAAAAAAATAACCAAACCGATTGAAAAACGACCTGTGGAACTCAAAGTAGCTTATTTATATCTGGCGAATCTCTTATAGTTTACTATAAAAAAAAAATTAACGCAATCTCGCGCCGAACATAAACAAAAATACTAATTTTTAAAAATAACATACAATAAATTAGGAAAATTTCTTGCATATCATTTTTGGTCCATTAGAATACTAAATAGTCATCATAACTACATATATTATACATTAAAATTAAGTGCAGAACTTGTTCTCCAGATTCCATAATTTTTTTTTTAGGATTTACTTCATACAATAACAAAAAACACCAAACACAAGTTTGAAAACAAGCGTATCGAAAATGAATGCGTGCGTGCTGAACGAAGTGTAGTTTCAGACTACTTACCAGGAGCGTGGTGGCCGGGGGGGTTCAGGTTATCATAATATTATGATAGTACAATAAGTCAGTTATACAAAAACCACAATTTGGGTGATATTGAATGCAGTTTGTATATCTGACTTTTGTCCAGTTTTTTGCCAAAATACTCCTTAGTGCGTCATGGAAATATAAAAAATGGAATGACATACATTTTATATTTTTCATACAAAAGAAATCTAACTTGGTATCACTTTTATCGGGGTTATTCTCAACTTCTAAAATTATACATGTTAACGTGCAGGTTGTCATTTTGTATGGGTTAACGTGTATAAGTTACGAAAAAAACGACCCTATTCTTAGATTATGGGTGCTTTAGTTTTAGGTGCCTCTTCATAATTTTTCCAAAAATTACTTTAATCTTTAAAAATATACAAAATAAAATTAATAATACCAATTTTTTGGTAGTTAATGTAAATTTGAGTTGAAATTACTTGAACTAATCCTAATTGCAAAAGTGAGGGGGGAAATGCCGTGTGCTAAATCATACTAAAGGTTGAAAAAAACGAATCCAAATATTTAAACATGACAACTATTGTTTATAAGAACCATCGCTTTAAAAAACTATGAAAATGGGGTATATTTTTTGCAAGGGGTACCGATGAGACAGCTGATCCAGTTAATACTTGGAGAACAAATAGAGAATATGCTATAAAAGAAGACTCGTTGATAGGGACTGGGTTGCGGGGTGTGATTTTCAAACTTCTGCCGCCGAGTGTCAAGCCAGAAGTACAAAACACATCAACTGGGAGTAAATTTTGCAAACTTAATCGATTAAAAAAAGGGATATTCAGTGAAAAAAATCAAAGTGTAATGAAGTGTTAGAGTAAAGTTATTAGTGTAGATCCAAATTAACACGAAAATTGTTAAAATTAATGATTGCTCTCATTCTCTATTGTGCACACTCTTAAAGTATTACTCGGCGGTTTTAGGTGCTGTGCTAAGTTGCAAAGAAAACGACTATTTAGCAAAAAATCATATTCAAATATATGACAACGGTAAAAGGTATCAAAAAACAAAAATTATAAACTTAGCGAAAATGATTCGTATCACAAAGTCTCCGCTATGTGCTTCATACAAACCAAGCGATTATAGAAGCAAGCGTTGTAACCAAATACGCATATAGTGTACTAAAAGTTATCTAAAAATGGAAAGAAAAAAATGTTTTCTTTATTTTTTTATTTCAAATTTGTATTTCACCACTTTTAAAAATTCAACCAAATTGTATTAAAAGTTTCCAATTCATAAAATTGTATCCCGTCTTTATTTCAAGTATGTGTGTATTCTGGGTTGGGTACAATATTCTGTTCGACGAAAATTCTGCTTTACAAAATTCTGTTTTACAAAATTCTGTTTTTCAAAATTCTGGTTTCCAAAATTCTGTTTCACAAAATTATGTTTGTAATTGCATTTTCAGTTAAATAAAAAATTATTTGAAAAAAATCGAGCGATGTTTCAAATAATTTTTTATTTAATTGAAAATGCCATTACAAACACATACATAAAAATAAAACAATTAAGAAATCACTTTGCCCTAACTTTCCCTTACATTTTAAAAAAATACTGTTTAAAAAAACACTGCAAATTTAAATAAAATGCATCACATACACTGTGTGTTTGGTCAAAAATTATGTTCCAGCATTTTATTTAAAATTAGTCGCAATTGTGTTGTTTAATGTGTCGCGTTTAAAAAAATAAAAATAAATAGAGAGCAATTAATAAAAACCGATAAAAATAAAGAAATGATGTGTCTCAACGGATATTTTTATTATTTGGAAATGAAAAGACAAAAAGGAACCTTTAATTGGACGTGCTCGAGAAGAATTCCAGATAAGTTTTCCTCTCGAATAATACCAGCAATGTAAAATAACGAAAAAGCGAAAAATATGATACACTCGGAATGAAATGGGACTTTTCAGAGAGCCGCAAGCAATAGATGAAATAGATTACCCTCTAAATCTATACGTTTTGGATAACGAATTATTTATATTGGCAGAAGAGAAAGTGGGAGATGAATATATGGTTATATTCGGCACAAAATCATCAATTCAACTTCTACAAAAAAGCGATTGTTGGCTCGTTGACGGCACTTTCGATGTTGTGCCCACAATAATGCGCCAACTCTTTTCCGTTCATGGAAGGATTGAACGAGAGGTCGTCCCACTCCTATTCTGCCTAATGTCCAAAAAATCTGCAGTACTCAATGAATCATTTTTTAAACGCGTAATTCAAATTGCTTTGAAATATGGAGTTTTTTTTAAGCCTAATCGTATTATATCTGACTTCGAAGTTGGTCTCGTGTCAGCAGCTAGAAAATGCTTTCCAAATTCGCAGATACGAGGGTGCTTTTTCCATTTTTCGCAGATATTGTGGCGCCGTATTCAAAAAGAACGGTAGGAATTTTTAATAACTTTTATAATTTATAGTAATGAACTTGTAATATGTACAACATTATCATTTCAGATTGGTTACTAAGTACGGAAATGACGAAAATTTCTCACTGAAAGTAAGATGTTTAAAAGCGCTTGCGTATGTTCGTCCAGAAAAGGTAGCCAAATATTATTCGAAGCTCCGAAGAACATTTGAAGACGAAGATATTATTAAATTGGCCACCTGGTTCGAGGCCAATTATGTCTATAACGCTCGTAAATACCCACCTGAATTTTGGACGATATTTGATTGCGAGTATTCTGAAAAATAGCCGAAAACTACAAACAATGTCGAGTCATGGCACCGACGTTTGAGGGTTGTAGTTGGACGGAAAAAAGCGGACTCTACAAAATTGTTGAACATTTAAAAGGAGAATTAATCTATTCTCAAAATATTGTCTCATAGATTGAGAATGGAGAAAAATTAAAAAAAATAAAAGAAATGTAAAAAAAAAAAATATTTCACGTATTGTAAAAAAATTTAATCGTTTAAGAAAACTACAATATTTAAAAAGAATAGCAAAAAAACTTAGTTTATAATTAATTAAATATTGTTATCAGTTAAATTGAATTGCTATGATTTGTTATTATTTTTAACTTTGTCTTAATTTAATTGATTTTTAACTAATTTGTGTTTTTATTTAATGTTTGTTTTTTTTTTCTTTTAAATTAATATGTTTTTCAATGATATGAATTTTTTTAGATCGATTTTGAAAATCCATTAATCTGTTTAATTATTTATTACATATGTATTTCATAATTTGTTTCCAACCAATAAATATCTAACCATACACATACGTTATTATATGTAACATTTCTTATTCATAATAAACTGGCTTTAATTCTTAATAAATAATTTAACGGCATTTTATTTTTTTTTTCTCATAATGAAAGGGGAATAACATATTTCAAAAACCAGAATTTTAATAGACAGAATTTTATTAAAAACAGAATTTTGTAAAACAGAATTTTAGTCAGACAGAATTTTTTTTTGGAAAAAAAAAACAGAATTTTTGTAAGACAGAATTTTGGAAAACAGAATTTTGTGGCTATTCCGTGTATTCTACTTGACCCATAGAACGATTTTTACTAAACTAATCCTGTAGTTTCAACTTTTTTTTATTCGGTCCGGCTTAATGGCGTTGTAGGTATGACAAGCGCAAATTTCCAGGAGATCTTTAGACAACATTGTGAATCGTAGAGGAAGAGCTGTGATGGTTGTGAGCAATGTAACGAGTAGGCAAGAAAGTAAGAACAATTGTTATACACAGACAGCAATCACTGCTCATGATTTCAAGATACCAAATAAGTTGCAATCTTAGTTACCATCAACAACAATCAGTTCTCTCAAAACAATCAATATAATGAGGAAGCGAAACTATTCCAAAGAGCACTTTACATAATCACATACGCAATTTAACGAACAATGAATGATTCACATACTCCAAACTCTAGTTGATGTATTTCCTTATAGGCATTTTGTCATTCTTGTTGTTTTTACACTTCTAGCTAAATTCTAAAACAATCGGAAATAATTGTTTTATTAAGACCCCAACTTATTAAATTTAGATTTTAATATGACATAATTGTGCAGAAAATGAAGAAGAAATTACGCACAGAATTTGTAATACAGTTAAGCAGATTATTTTTAATTTAGACACAAAATGTTCTACTAATGTTTTGAGCTCTTCCGCACAATAACATCTAAAACTATGGAAAAAGCTCACCATCAAACCCGCAATTACAAAGGTGAAGTGTTTCTTTGCACAAGACTAGTTTGCCGTTAATTGAGTGGATGGCTGGACGGACGAGAGAGTAAATAAATGAATGAATCGTGTGTATGAATGAATGTGGGAATTATGCGAATTGTACAGAGGAACAACAAACACCACACCCAAACTCTATTTACCAATAAAATAGTTGAGCGTATTAAAAAATAGCAATATGAGTTAAAATGTATGGCGTAGAGTATTGAGACAGTAACATGGAACTCATGAAAATTAACAGAATATAGGAACTTATATTGCAATGGTGATGTACAATATCCCATTGGCCTACTTTTGACATCACTGGATGTATGTACATACTATTTGAACCAAATATTTACATATAATACACATGCATGTACAAACTTCTGTTTTTTTTTATACTAAACAAGTATTAAATCTATTCTAATGCTTTATTGTTTTTCTCACCTGGCGACTATGGCATGGCTATATTTCAGCGTCATTTTCTAATTTATTATCGTTTGAAGTGGGAAACTTAGTGGATAACCGTAATTATATTTTTTTAATATACTGTATGATTGTTATATTCGGAATAGAACAGATTGGCTGAACAATTTGAATTTGTGCAAAAAAGCGTTCCTCTGCTGCTTAGCTGCAAATGAATAAACACAACAAAAGTATCTGACGTTCAAAACAGATTTATTTGTTGTTGTTAGTAAGGTGGTTATCGATATTTTGCTACGCACATAGTCAGTGATGCCAACTCTGCAGGAACGAAAAGCATCCAAAAATAACAAAACGGCCAGATATATATTTAAAAAAAAGTGCTAAATCGGGCTAATACATAAAGTGGAGTTCCGATTATGAGATGGATTTCTCAGAAAAATCTGTGCCTCGTTTCTGTAGTTCTCGAATCGAAAAAGTTTTCACATTAAGCATGAAGCAAAAAATTCCATCGTTTCTCGATTTGTGAGTAAAAAGTGTTTCTATATATCAATGCGAAAAGAGGCAACACTGATGAAGTTTTGATTGGAATATTCCAAGAAAGCTGTCAAGTAAGAAAAAAATATAAATAAATAAAATAAACTAGTGCGTAAAAGAACAACAAAAAGAAGTATAGACATGTATTATTTATTTATTTATTTATTTATTCACACTTGTAATTTTAAGCCTCTCGGCCAATTCAAATAAATTACAAAAGAACTACTCCATTTATAACACACATTATATGTTTTCATTAAATAAGAAATTACATAACAATTATATCCTTTAATTAAGTAGCAAGATCAAAAAACTAGTTGATAACAAAGTTAAATTAGAGATTATATTATTCATGACTAATAATAATTCAGAGTTCCCAAAGGTGTTTTCAAAAAGAAAACTACAAACACAAGCTCTATTGAAAATAGTGTATACATTATTTAATCAGTTGAATGAATCAAAAATTTCCAAAGGCAATAATAAAATATAAAAAAAAAATCAAAGGAACATTGTAAAAAACAAAAACCAAAAAGAAACATTGTCAACTACTGCGTTATTTCTCCAAAGTGTTGAAGAAGCTTTTTGCGATACGTAGCGCTCATGAAGTTAAATACTCGTAGTGTAGAAGGAAGCAAGTTGAACAATCTGGCTATTCTCACCTGAAAGGACCTATTCATATAACCCCTCGCTCTAGGAATTATTAATTGATTCGTACGTGATGAACGGCCAAATTTAAACAAATTCGTGAGAAAGGTAGGAAATTGATTTTTGAACATTTTGTAAAACAACAGCATTTTATTTTTGCTTTCTTGATTTTTCTGTAATATTTTGGAAAAATTAATTGAAATACATAACAGAAAAGATATAGTTCTTATCTTCTCCAAGTTTTAATTTCTTAAAAAACCTTTTTGTAGAAACAATATAAAAATCTCGCACCGTTTTAATTTGTGAGTATTTTTGACGTTTCACATTTTAATTTTTTCGACTCACTACTTTTTAGAAACAGATTTTCTCGCATTTTTCCAATAAGAATGAAAAAACAGTATGTCACAGAAACTTTTCGCAAAACAAACGTTGTAGAAACAGTCACATGTGACAAGCGATTTTTTTGTACCGATTCCTAGCGTTTTTGTTTCAATTCACATGTTTCATGTGAAAACTTTTTCGATTCTAGAACTACAGAAACGAGGTACTGGTGGTCCTCAAAACAGTTTGAAAACCAATCGACTTCTTTGAGGTTAATGCTCATATATTATTTTCTTGATATCGTATCAAATGTGCTAACAAAATCTGAATATCCGGTTTGTTCCGGATATGAGTGAAAGTCATTGCACAATGACATGGTAGTAATACCGAAGACGATCTAGAATTAGACAACCAGAAGATGTGCGAAATTTGGCAACCCTGGTAAAAGAGAACAAAAAAGTGATAGAAATTCACTTAAAGGCATTCCTCTCACGCGTCATGTCTTGATTATTTCACACGTTTTGCATAGTTTATGTAATTTAACTTCAACATGGTTGGAATTTCTATAGTTATATACAATAACACTATCATAAAGCTGCTCGTGTATTGAAATATTTAATGAAGAGAGTAAGAGAGAGAACAGAGAATGACTAGGGTTTCACTCGTAGTGTTTGTTGGCATTTGTAACGAACCCTTTTGTTGCTATTTGCGGAAATTGCACTTGAGTTTTGCTGCGGCTCAGCTCGCCGGAAATGGAGGGTTGTTCTTTCGCTGGGTTGTACATTTAATAGTTTTTGTGCCATAAGAAAATCGAAACACTAACCAACACACGAAACAAAAAGTCGGAAAGAGGATATGAAGGGAAATAAGGTTAAGGATGTGGATGCTCATCAAACACGTTGGTATCATTTACAACACTACCAGGATATTTATGTCCTTAACAAGAACTGTATGTTGAGTCCTTCAGGCGGCCCACCCCATTATGACTTGTGCAGTCATCCGTGGTATCAATTTCGCCGTTTTATTTTATATTAATACCCCTAAAATTCCTTGACCTAACCTCTTTCTATCCGTTACCCATTCAGCCTTTTTTTAATTCAAATTTAACACATGACTAGATTCTTTTTAAAGTTTCACAAATTCAACATTGATTTTATTGTACGATATGGAACAAAATATATCACGTATTATACTTTTCTTAAACAAAATAACTATAATTTTACATAAAAACAAATTATCTTTTATATTGTTGTTATCTGCTTCGTTAAATAATTATTTAATATTTTTTTTATTTTTATTATTATCATAATTATGTATCAATATACCTTACCATATATGTATATCCTATATAACATATAACTATATGAATTATTGTGACTAATAAACTTTAATATTTCTACTAACTTAGGTTAAGTAGAGACAGCTGCTTTATGTAAATTAGACTAGTCATTGCATACAAAATATAAGCTATTAACAACTAACAGTTTGTTATTTAGAAAATTTGGCGATTTAAAATAGTGTCTGTACTATTTTAAAACTAAAAATAAGGAAAAAATAAAATTAAATGTAAAATATAAGATAGATAAAGAAGATCAAAAAATAAGATTCAAAAAAAAGATGAAAGAGGAAAAAGGATAAAGATATACTATAAACATAATGTGGAAGTGATTTAACTAAGTTCTGTAATTGCCTCTATATGTGATGTTGCTTGTAATGTTTATAATAATATTGGTCATGTAAATTATCTAAATACATTTCTCTCACTTTAACAATTTCATTTTGATTTTAAAGAATTAGGATCTGATACTCCTAAAGAGTCCAAAACAAGTTTGCATTGGTCCTCACAATCAAAATACTTTCCTGTTAACTGTATTCTTTCCAAGAAGTCTCTTTTATCACTTAATAATGCAATTTCCCAATTATGATAAACCCAACAGAAGGATTTACCGTCTATAGATTCTCCCATAATGCACAAGATCTCTTCAATCTGATTTTCATTATTCATTGTTTAAAAGTTAGTTAAAAGTTGATCCAAGACTTTGTGTGGTGTGGTGGATGATGACTGGGGCTATTATTTTGGGCAGATGGTGTTGACGGCAGCTGCTGGCTGGTGTATGATGCCCTGATGCTGGTGTTTTGCTGGCAAAATGTCGCTGCTGTGGCTGAGGTGGCTGGTGTTGTTGCTGCCGATGCTTCTCGAACGGTTGGTTGGTGGATTGTGCACAAAATGGTGGCTCTGGTGGTGTTGGCCGATGATATGATCCGCTGTTGTCATACCACCCGATCGCCATATGTTATTGTGTAGTGATGCATGTGTTCGTGTACCTATTGAGCGGACGGCCTCGTATGCCATGCGTTAGCCGGGCTTGTAACTCGTCGGACGGGGGGGATCTTCCCACTCGCTAGGCACAATAACGATCGGATGATGAACATTTGTACATACGAGCTTGGATCAAAAACTTTCGACATAAACAAAAAAAAAAGAGAACGGAGGCCGAATAAACTTATCAAGTAATAAAAACAAACACTGAAACAAGAGGTTATTGCCTGGGAAAAAGAATAAGATGATGAACGAATCCATCTTGCGTTAGATGGGTCGACTGGTGTTATTGCCGACTGATGCCCTCCCTTAAGAAGCCCTTCACGCTTCACCATGATATCGATCCTACTTCGATATCCCATAAACGTCGGTTGCCGAGGTTACTTACCCTATTACTCTACCTAACCGTTATGATTGCTCACTCAATCATACTGAATTTTGATCACAAGGTTTTCAAAATACTTTACAAACTTTATTTTCCAAAACTTAAAACGACAACTTAACTTTAAAGCCCCATGGGCGACGCGCTACAAATAATGCGGAGACACAGCTCTCGCTCAACAAAACTAGCACCCATGGGTGTAAAAATCCTTCAATGATTTTGAATTTTAAAATTAAAAACTTACTTAAACTCTATAAATTACTTCAAAATTTACTTTATCAAAAATGAACCAAAATTACCTTACACGACAGACTAAATAGGCCATTTTACGCGACTCTCCCGTAATTTATCACACGCACGAAAACTTTAAATAACGACCGAAATTATTCCCGACGAATTTTAACTAACTAGCGACGATCTAGTTACTCGCGACCGGGTTAGGATTCTCAGATGCAATTCGCATGAGAGTTAGTAATATAAAAATATATTGCAATAAAAAATATAGTATAAAAAGTCGTTTGCAAACAGTCACTCAGTCCAAGAATATTTTCTCCACGTTACGGGGATGGTTATTTCAAGCCCATGTGTATGGCTTACAAAACTTTATTCACTTACACCAAATCTTAAACTCTACTTAGAAATAATCTGACGTTCAAAAGATCATTCCGATGTTTCAATACTTTACTTTACTTTACTTCAATTTTCGTATGCAAATTCTGACACTATACGAGTAAAATCTTCACACGACTACTCTTCAAAATCGTGTGCTCTTTCCTTTTGGTTTTTACTGGGATATATATACTTTCTTTTCAACTTTCAAATTACTCTGGAACATGAGCTCTTTTATTTCTTTAATCTGGAAATCATGTTCCTGGACAAAAAGAATGTTTCTTATTCACTTTTAATTTTATTTTACCTTCAAAACTTATGTTTAGGACTAGTTCGTTTTGTCCATCTGATTTTAATGACAAGCACTTATGATTATTTAACACTTATTTAACTCTAGCCTAAGGTCCCTAACTATCTTACGTAACTTTTGATACGTTTAGGTTGACATAGGCCCCATCTTTGGCTCTATGCTTCGGCGAAGTTGACCTCTATTGAGGTTACGTGTCGGTCCGTATGTAATAATTGAAAAACGGACTTACCCTGGGCCTCTTTAGGTCTTACTTGAGCTGGATACTGCTGTGGTTAGCTGGATGTCTGATGGTGATGATGACTGATGATATTTGCTGGCTTGTGCTGGAGGTTTGATGGTGGTATTAGCGATGATGTTGCAGAATTACACTGGTTGTCTGATGATGATGTTGGCAATTAGGTGTTATAATGATGAAAACTGGTTGCTGCGGTTGAAAGCGGATGATGTTTCGCTGCTGATGAGGATATACTGCGGGCTAGCCGTCGCTAGCCGACACGATTGTGACTAGCTGCCGGGTCACTGGTGTCTCAACCAAAAATGTTGGGTTTTCGGACACAAATTGTTTGTGGACACTAGCACTATTCACTTTTTAATATTGTTCACTGTATTTCGGGATGCTCCTGGGTTTCCCGCTGGTGTTCTCCTTCGCCGGATCACTGGATGACTGCCGCTTCTGCCAATGTTGGGGCCGCCGTCTAACCTCGGTGTAGGAAGATGGCGGTTCAAATTATATGTAATAATTCCACTAAACCTTTACTTACCGTTTGTCTCTGCTTCGTTGTGGCACGCGATTGGTGAATTTTCCAAAATGGATTTGGCTCCCGTTGTCGCGCGGTTTTTAACTTATCGATTGGTGGTACGCGTTGATAATTTCATAATGAACATTACGATGACGGGCGGAAAAAATTTGACATTGATGCAACTCTAACAGGTGCTTTTCTCAAAAGTGGTTGTTGTAATCGATGTATCCATACAGGTAGGTTCGCAAAGGGTGGTTGTTGTAATTAGAACAATCGTATGGGGTGTGTCTACAAAGGTGTTTGTTGTAATTTGACGCCGTTAGGGCGCCGCCACAAACCCAACCATCCTGATTGCTTCGTTGCTGAAGGATGGGAGGGAAACTGATCTGGGAAGGCTGTGGACGAAATGTTATTGTCGCCAGGGAATCGTCACCTAAGAGGCCAGTACCATCCCGAAGAACTGCACAGACTCTCCTGGTGGCGGTTGACTGGTCGACCGGTTTCCACTTTCCTCCGTTCCCAACTCGGTTTCTCTCGGTACTTGCTGCTGTTGTGGCTGGTGTTCTGCAAGTTCTGTCTTCACTGACGTCTTGCTGCTGTACTGGTGCTAGCCCTCGACGTCTGCGGTAAGGTATCCAGTACTCGTTGCAGATCCTCCTCATCTTCGATCTCTCGCGGAGTTTGTTCTCCCATCAGGTGGACTAGGATCTGATCCTCTATCAGCTTAATTGTCTTCACACCTCTTCTACCTCCGACCTGCTTGGTTACTACCTTGTAGAAGCTGGAGACCTCGACGCTGTCTTTCAAAATCAGCCTGCGTACGGCTGCCTGGTCACACTCCTGTAGGCGATGGAAGCGGTTGAGAATACTGGCTTTCAAACCTGGTACCTTGCATTCAATTAGCACGTAATGCTCGCTTGGACGGGTCACTAACGATGCGCATGCCAGAACCTCGAAGTCCCCTGGTGCGTTGGCGAGTGATATTTGTGCCAACAAGCCACTTATCTCTCTCTGGGGGTCCTCGGACACGCTCGAAGGGAAGTATCGGATAGACACCTTCGTATCCGCATATCCCTGTCCCTTCTTGCGGAGATCACTGTTTCGCTGCCGCGTCTCTACGTGCACCTGCTCTCTTCTCGACACTATCTGCTGTCGCCGAAGTCGCTGCAGTTCTGCTTTCAGGCTTGTGTTCTCCCTGTTCGCTCCTTCCATCTGCTCCTTCTACATACTTAACTCCTCCACTCTAGCTCTCAGCTGTACCATGGCATGCTGCTGACTGACCGCCTGTGCACGCAGCTGTGCCTTCAACTGTTCGACAGTCTTCGTCAGCACCTCCACCTCGGATGGTGCCTCGCCACGGAGTTGCTGGTTCTCTCTTCGCAATCTAATATTCTCCGCCTGAGTCGCTTCTCTCTCTCTGAACAGCATCATCGAATGGAAGTCGTATTGAACTTGCAGCTCTTCCAATTTACCGCGAAGAGTCGCTGCTTCTACCTGCGCGGCGTCACGCTGCTCACCGCGGGACCGGACCTCGGACCGTAGCGCCTCTAGCTCCCCCAGATCTGCGGCTTCATCACCCTGGCCAAAACTCAGATAAAGGGCTTGGGTGGTATATCCTTCCCGTCTGCAGACTGGACAATCACCCGCGCAGATCCCTACATCCACCTCGGATAACCATGCCAAGCATATGCTGCACTCGACGTGTCCTGCCATCTTATTCTACTGCCTACTCAGGAATTTCTTGCTTAATACTAGCTGCAAAGAAAACATCGAAAGGTCTACTTAGTATTACGACTATCTCTAGGGATAAACATTGCGTTATAATAAAAAGGGTACCTATGGTAAATTATTCTCCTAATATTGCCACAATATAACGCCTACTTAATCTCATAAGACATCGCAAGTATCAACAGATTTTTGTCCTCTACTACGGACTCAAACAAAATTATCAATGCAAATAGCAATATGCATTAACACACTCGAACCCACGCCCTGATCTCGTCAAAACATTTGAAATCATATTACATTGGATTCAAGTCCAACATCACACTTCGGTTGAACACAAAAGCTCACTGCTTAAGATCCTTGGCGTGATATACTCCCAATCGTTTACCCTTCATGTCTTCGATCTCATACAGGCTGCCTCCTATTGGTTTCAAGATGCGGCATTTCAGGAACTTCCTAGCCAGCTTGGCATTGAAGCAATCCTTAAAACTGCTCTGCTGGAAACTTCGCCTATAAACTTCTTGACCGGGAATGAACTTGACTGGTCGACTCCTAGTATTATAGGATTTCTTATTCTTCTCATACGCATTATGCAAACTTTCTTGGATCTTGTTCCGGATTAAGTCTTGAGCCACTGATCTTGGCGGTGCTCCTTCTCTTATTTCCGTTAAGTCTTTTAGGCGTCTAGCTAACTGATACATGCTACCATGGGTAATCTTGTTAACGCCAAACAATGCAAAATACGGTGTCACTCCAATTGCGCTATGCACTGACGATCGCAACGAACACTCGATCTCTGGAAGGTGTCGGTCCCACTCACGGTGGTCCTGCTTCATATAAGATCGAATTGCTGCCAATACCGATTGATTCACTCGTTCTGAAGCATTGGCCTGCGGTGAATGTATTGCGGTTCGACAATGCTTAATTCCAAAATTATTCACAAAATCAGTAAACTCTCGACTCACGAATTGTTTACCGTTGTCTGAGACGATGGTCTCAGGTACTCCAAACTTGTGACAGATCTCGTTTATCATGAAACGTATTACGCTCTTGCTGCTTGCTTTGGGCATAGCCTTTAATATCACAAATTTTGTGAGATGGTCTAAAATGATGAAGATAAAGCAATTTCCGTTTTTAGAACGCGGATATGGCCCTAGGAAATCTACAAAGATCCTTTGGAAAGGCCGATGTATCACCACTTCCTTACCCATTGGTGGTCTTAGTGTAATATTAGCCGCTTTAGTCTCTCGGCAAACCTGACAAGCATCCACGTAGTTTTTCACTTGTGTATTCATGTTTGGCCAAAAGAAATATTGCTTGATTCTCTTCAACGTCTTCAAGAATCCGCCATGAGCTACATTCGGTGGGTCATGTGACTTCTCCACTATCTTCTGGGTTAGTTCCATGGGTATCCATAGCTTCCATGCGAAATCTTCATGCAATGGTACGCCATCATATGGCACTGTTCGCTTGTATGCGAATCCATCGACGACTCGCAGATCTGGTAGACGACTCGTGTTATCCCCTATGTTCTTGATTAAATCTTTATAATCAGATCCTTGGAAAGCTTTGTCCTCCAGGTCTATTAAACTCGTCACTTCAGCCGACACCTCTTCCATCTCATACCTGGACAGTGTATTTGGCACAATATTTTGTTTACCTTTGCGATGTTCTATCACAAAGTCGAAAGACTGTAGATGTAAGCTCCAGCGAGCCAGTTTTCCACTAAGATCACGGTGGGACATTAGCCACTTAAGACTGCTGTGATCCGTAATCACCGTAAAAGCCATCAATTCTATGAATGGTCTGAATTTTTTTATAGCTAGAACCACCGCTAAACACTCACGCTCAGTTACTGTATAGTTCCTTTGCGCGGGCGTCAATTTATGCGAATAATACGCGATAGGGTGTTCTTCGCCGCTGTCATCCATCTGGAACAACACTGCGCCAACTCCTAGGTCAGATGCGTCGCATTGAACGTAGAAACGCCTCTCAAAATCCGGATGGACGAGCACAGGGCTAGTTACCAGAGCATTCTTTAACTTATCAAAGGCTACCTTAGCCTCTTCTGTGAAACAAAAAGTTTTACTCTTTTTTAGAGTATCCGAAATTGGGCAAGCCATTGTCGCATAGTCAGAGATGAATTTTCGGTACCATCCAGTAGCGCCTAAGAAACTCCTCACCTGTTTAAGGGTTCTTGGATACTTATACCCTACTATAGATTCAACTTTGGATGGATCTGGTCTGACTTGTCCTCCTCCGACGATATATCCCAAATAACGCAGCTCCTTGAAACAAAATCTCGACTTCTGAGTATTTATTGTTAGGCCTGCAACCTCAAGACATTGCGCAACTTGCTGCAAAAGCTCCATGTGGGTCTTAAAGTCTGGTGATACCACCAGGAGATCATCCAAGTATACAAAGACACGGTCACGGATAGCTGAAGGTATAACCTTATCCATCAAACGACAAAGTCTTTGGGCATTACCTTAAAGTGGTAAAGTGGCCTACCGGGTACTGTAAACGCAGTCTTCTCCTGACTGGATTTATCCAATGGAATCTGCCAGAAAGCATCTTTCAGATCCACACTAGAGATGTAGTACGTATCACCTAACCTGCTCAACAAACCCTCTATGTGCGGGAGTGGATACGCATCTTTGACCGTCAGAGCGTTTAGCTTGCGCGCGTCCAGGCAAAGCCTATTTTTAGCTCCCTTGCGCACTAACGTCACAGGATGGCTCCATGGACTTTCGCTAGGCTCTATTACTCCTAAGTCAAGCATGCGATCCACTTCTGCGTACAGAAGTGTTTGTACTGCCGGCGATACCGGATAATAACGATCTTTCACTGGTACTGCATCCCCAGTGTCGATCGAATGAGTCTCTAATTTAGTTCTACCGAGGCCTTTCCTTGTATAACATGGAAACCACGGCATCTACGATTTCTTTTTGTTGCTGTGACAGAGTATGGGTCTTAACCTCCTCAGAGGTTTGCGCATCTTCACAGAGCTCTACCCCTTGAGTGGTAAGGCTTGCCATACTTGTCAGCAATCTGAACTTCCGCATGAAATCGACTCCCAAATAGAATGTACGCTCCAGCGTTGGAACTAGGAAATGCCAATTTCCTCGGATTGTTTTCTAAACTTTATTCTCACCCTTATCCTGCCAAGGATTCGGTGAGCACTCCCATCGGCTGTTCTGATGGACGAACCGAAACGGTAAATTTGTAGTCCAGCTCGATCTACTAATTCCTGGCATCCCTTGCCTAGACAAGTCACTGATGCTCCACTATCGATGAGTCCTTCGACTACTACGCCTCCTATATTAACTTTCGCGTAAAAGCGATTATCTTCACCTTCAAATAGGGTAGCCGCGGCGATCTCTCTCCGGATCAACCGTCGCTTCTCAAATCTCGCTCGGGCTCTCTTTATCCTATCGGATGCTTCTCCGAAAATCCTGGCTCGAGCTTCTTTATACTCTATCATCCTTTGATGCCATGGCTTAAGATGCCTTAGCATAGGATTTGCTATTTTCTCCTTGATGTTGGTCTTATTCATCACTATTGTTACTTCTGGTTCTTTGCTGATTACTTGTACACCTGGTGTTGTGGTATCTTCTGCTGTATCACTATCGGCGATGGTAACCAGTGCTGGTTCTGTTATTGTTTGATTTGTCTTTGCTGAGTTAATTGTTACTTCACTTGTTGTGACTGGGTCTAAACCTCCGTGGACCTCACCTCCCCAGACTGAGATGGGCGTGTTGGTGGGTTTCCCTTACAATTAGGACACTTGGGTGTTACTGTGTTTTCTTTTCCACACTTATAACAGAAAATCTTTCTTGTGGTTGGCAAACACTCTCGGAACATATGACCTGGTGTTCGACAGTTCCAACAGATTGCTTTGTTGGCGGCTCCTAAAGCTTCTACTCCACCAGTGGTCACATTATCATCAACATCTTCCTCGAACATTACTTCATGTACTCGTGCTGCAGGTGTTGGCTTCGGTGGCTGCTGTTGACGATGCGTCGCCAACAGGCCTTCAGCTCGCTTGACTTCTCGGCTGAAATCGCTCAAATTATCTACTTTGACTGAGAACACTAACTGCGCCAACGAACTCTTCAAATTTCCCCTCATGATGTCCACCATCTGTGATTCCAGGTACGGTGTACGCTGCTGGTTCCGCAGCTTCATCACGGCGTTGAAAAACTCTTGAAATGTTTCGTGCGGTTGCTGTCTTCGACTCAAAATCTGCACTTGAATTTGAAAATCGCTCTC
Source organism: Phaonia tiefii (assembly GCA_963931995.1). Taxonomy (NCBI): domain Eukaryota; kingdom Metazoa; phylum Arthropoda; class Insecta; order Diptera; family Muscidae; genus Phaonia; species Phaonia tiefii. The sequence goes on from OZ008370.1 coordinate 69,829,829, forward strand.
AAATCGTTGGAATTGGGCTAACATATCTTTTTGAATCTCTCTCCAGCTTAATACAGGGGTTAGCTTCCGGTAATTCCAATAAAATTCCTTAGCTGGTCCTTCTAATAAATGGTGTAAGCCTTGAATCAAATCTGCTTCCGAACATTCATTGTCATTGCATAACTCCCTAGTTTGATACAGAAAATCTTGAACATTCATCGTCTTTGAAGTTCCGTCGAACTTCAGTCCCCACTTCGCTAATTCGGGTCGACCCTTGGGCTATAGGCTTGACGAGTTCTCAACACCTCCGTACTGCGTAAGGTTTCACGCTGCGATCTACGCCGCGGTGGTGTTGAATCCTGCGTTTCCCAAAAGTTCTCTCTGGGTACTGGTCGGCTGCTTCTCGGAAATTCGCGAGTGTTTTGCGTATCTACATCTTGCATTGAGACAACTGGTGCTCTGGAGAAAGCCGTAGGCTGTTCTGCCTCTGCACGAATTTGTCCCTCCTCCACTGATAAGGCTCTTGGAATTCTGCTGGGTATTTGTGTTGGTCGTCGGTTTTGCTCAGGTTGTCCATCCAATGACTCCACTGCTTGTGTACGACAACGTCCTACTGGTGCGGCTGTCAAAGGCAGCATAGCCTGGGAAGAAGGGTGGTTAGCCCCACTAGCTGCGGCTGCCTGCCTGGTCGCTGCCAGTATTGCTGGTAAGATTCTCCTGATTAATGCTTCGTCATCGGTTTCTGCTGGGTCTGGTCTAGGTATTGTTACATTTCGGGTTGGACTTTCATCTTCGGTTCGACGTCGTGCTGCATGTGCCCCTAAGGCGGTAAGCGTGCTGAAATCTGGAGATTCCCACGACTCGGCTTGATCGTCTGCCTCAAGTTCATCTGATCCTGCTGGGTTAATGTTGCGACTCGACCCCACTACTGGTACAGGAGCGGATAATACGGGTACAGCGGTTGATCTGGCTGCACTTGTTTGTGACCTTGTCACCGGTGCTGCTTGTGGATGTTCTGCCCCTCGGAGCAGTTGCCCCGTGGCAACAACGTCGCAACGCGTTCGAGATTTAATCTCCCCAAACGGGACTTACGTGAAGCGTAAGGACAACTTCCTACTCTAAACTAAACATCGGATTACTGATAAGCCTATCCGGGCCCCACGTTGGGCGCCATTATGTCATACCACCCGATCGCCATATGTTATTGTGTAGTGATGCATGTGTTCGTGTACCTATTGAGCGGACGGCCTCGTATGCCATGCGTTAGCCGGGCTTGTAACTCGTCGGACGGGGGGGATCTTCCCACTCGCTAGGCACAATAACGATCGGATGATGAACATTTGTACATACGAGCTTGGATCAAAAACTTTCGACATAAACAAAAAAAAAAGAGAACGGAGCCCGAATAAACTTATCAAGTAATAAAAACAAACACTGAAACAAGAGGTTATTGCCTGGGAAAAAGAATAAGATGATGAACGAATCCATCTTGCGTTAGATGGGTCGACTGGTGTTATTGCCGACTGATGCCCTCCCTTAAGAAGCCCTTCACGCTTCACCATGATATCGATCCTACTTCGATATCCCATAAACGTCGGTTGCCGAGGTTACTTACCCTATTACTCTACCTAACCGTTATGATTGCTCACTCAATCATACTGAATTTTGATCACAAGGTTTTCAAAATACTTTACAAACTTTATTTTCCAAAACTTAAAACGACAACTTAACTTTAAAGCCCCACGTTGGGCGCCATTATGTCATACCACCCGATCGCCATATGTTATTGTGTAGTGATGCATGTGTTCGTGTACCTATTGAGCGGACGGCCTCGTATGCCATGCGTTAGCCGGGCTTGTAACTCGTCGGACGGGGGGATCTTCCCACTCGCTAGGCACAATAACGATCGGATGATGAACATTTGTACATACGAGCTTGGATCAAAAACTTTCGACATAAACAAAAAAAAAGAGAACGGAGCCCGAATAAACTTATCAAGTAATAAAAACAAACACTGAAACAAGAGGTTATTGCCTGGGAAAAAGAATAAGATGATGAACGAATCCATCTTGCGTTAGATGGGTCGACTGGTGTTATTGCCGACTGATGCCCTCCCTTAAGAAGCCCTTCACGCTTCACCATGATATCGATCCTACTTCGATATCCCATAAACGTCGGTTGCCGAGGTTACTTACCCTATTACTCTACCTAACCGTTATGATTGCTCACTCAATCATACTGAATTTTGATCACAAGGTTTTCAAAATACTTTACAAACTTTATTTTCCAAAACTTAAAACGACAACTTAACTTTAAAGCCCCATGGGCGAAGCGCTACAAATAATGCGGAGACACAGCTCTCGCTCAACAAAACTAGCACCCATGGGTGTAAAAATCCTTCAATGATTTTGAATTTTAAAATTAAAAACTTACTTAAACTCTATAAATTACTTCAAAATTTACTTTATCAAAAATGAACCAAAATTACCTTACACGACAGACTAAATAGGCCATTTTACGCGACTCTCCCGTAATTTATCACACGCACGAAAACTTTAAATAACGACCGAAATTATTCCCGACGAATTTTAACGAACTAGCGACGATCTAGTTACTCGCGACCGGGTTAGGATTCTCAGAGGCAATTCGCATGAGAGTTAGTAATATAAAAATATATTGCAATAAAAAATATAGTATAAAAAGTCGTTTGCAGTCACGCAGTCCAAGAATATTTTCTCCACGTTACGGGGATGGTTATTTCAAGCCCATGTGTATGGCTTACAAAACTTTATTCACTTACACCAAATCTTAAACTCTACTTAGAAATAATCTGACGTTCAAAAGATCATTCCGATGTTTCAATACTTTACTTTACTTTACTTCAATTTTCGTATGCAAATTCTGACACTATACGAGTAAAATCTTCACACGACTACTCTTCAAAATCGTGTGCTCTTTCCTTTTGGTTTTTACTGGGATATATATACTTTCTTTTCAACTTTCAAATTACTCTGGAACATGAGCTCTTTTATTTCTTTAATCTGGAAATCATGTTCCTGGACAAAAATAATGTTTCTTATTCACTTTTAATTTTATTTTACCTTCAAAACTTATGTTTAGGACTAGTTCGTTTTGTCCATCTGATTTTAATGACAAGCACTTATGATTATTTAACACTTATTTAACTCTAGCCTAAGGTCCCTAACTATCTTACGTAACTTTTGATACGTTTAGGTTGACATAGGCCCCATCTTTGGCTCTATGCTTCGGCGAAGTTGACCTCTATTGAGGTTACGTGTCGGTCCGTATGTAATAATTGAAAAACGGACTTACCCTGGGCCTCTTTAGGTCTTACTTGAGCTGGATACTGCTGTGGTTAGCTGGATGTCTGATGGTGATGATGACTGATGATATTTGCTGGCTTGTGCTGGAGGTTTGATGGTGGTATTAGCGATGATGTTGCAGAATTACACTGGTTGTCTGATGATGATGTTGGCTATTAGGCGTTATAATGATGAAAACTGGTTGCTGCGGTTGAAAGCGGATGATGTTTCGCTGCTGATGAGGATATACTGCGGGCTAGCCGTCGCTAGCCGACACGATTGTGACTAGCTGCCGGGTCACTGGTGTCTCAACCAAAAATGTTGGGTTTTCGGACACAAATTGTTTGTGGACACTAGCACTATTCACTTTTTAATATTGTTCACTGTATTTCGGGATGCTCCTGGGTTTCCCGCTGGTGTTCTCCTTCGCCGGATCACTGGATGACTGCCGCTTCTGCCAATGTTGGGGCCGCCGTCTAACCTCGGTGTAGGAAGATGGCGGTTCAAATTATATGTAATAATTCCACTAAACCTTTACTTACCGTTTGTCTCTGTTTCGTTGTGGCACGCGATTGGTGAATTTTCCAAAATGGATTTGGCTCCCGTTGTCGCGCGGTTTTTAACTTATCGATTGGTGGTACGCGTTGATAATTTCATAATGAACATTACGATGACGGGCGGAAAAAATTTGACATTGATGCAACTCTAACAGGTGCTTTTCTCAAAAGTGGTTGTTGTAATCGATGTATCCATACAGGTAGGTTCGCAAAGGGTGGTTGCTGTAATTAGAACAATCGTATGGGGTGTGTCTACAAAGGTGTTTGTTGTAATTTGACGCCGTTAGGGCGCCGCCACACTGTGGATGGCCGAAATTTGGTAACTAGCCCTACGGGAAGCCTGGGACCTCCTTTTGGCCAACCCTGTTCTTGCCCGGGACGCTGGTATAAGCGTCCGTCCGTTCCCTATGGGGGAACTAGAGCGGGACCTAAAAATTGGCCCTAGGCTGCCTGACTTTTTGCTACCGGGCGGCGGTAGTTCTCGCGTTTCACTTGCTTGGCTTTGGCCGGTGGCCAAAATGGACAACGCGTTGCTTCTGCTATACGGGATGCGGCTTCTGGTGAACGCTAGGGTGGGTTGCTTTCAACTCTGCAGTAATGGCACTTTATATTTTTGTTTAATCCCTTAATTACTTTCGCGGCTAACTCACTGCTGGTGGTGTTTTGCTGCTGGCGAACCTTTTTGGAATGCTTTCCCCAAGGAAACTGCTGATCTATTTCAGCTCGGCGGGTTTACTTTTTTTCTTTTTTGGCGGCTACTCACACTACTGTGGCCTTGGCGGTATATATGTATGATGCCGTTGCTGTATATAACTCGCGAAAAACGGATGAAAAAATTGTCGACTTGTCGCGGGTTTATGTAGCTGTTGAAAATTTCTGAATTTCATCAGGGTTCGTTGAAGGTGTAGTTACGCCTTTGGTTATGATGTAGTAACCCGGTGGTGGCAAAAGGGTTGTTGTTGTATTTTCATGTTGTTTTTGACGGCGGTACTGAGCCGCCACATTTGTGTTCTATCAAATTGAACGAGCCCACTTGTAACCCTACAATTTCCTGCATGCAGTTTTCAGCCAATCTTGTTACGTTATTATCATATGGTAACGTTTACATTCAACAGTTGGCAGCTCTCCTAGAGTTTCATCTATTGTGAATGAACACTAATCTGTCAAGCATTTTGACAACTCATAGCGCGTTTACACAACATCATTTATGCCTTTTGAAAAAAATCTCAAATTAATATATTTCTGGGACGTACACATCACACATTTGAGTGAAGAGAGCCTACAACAATAGGCATTTTGCTTTGTCTGGCATTTTTCCCACAGAGTTATATTAAGAAGAGTTTGCAACAGCTGTTTTATGTACTAACGAAGTCGGTAGAATACTTGGAAAACATATGGAGAATGAGATAAATCTATAATTTGGGATCGACACAAATAATTTTACTATAACATTTCATTACATTTTGATTTTTGACACGCGGCTGTAAACGTATGAAACCATAGAGTAATATACTAATGGCCAGTTTTTAAGTGGGTAGTTAACTATCGGATTACTTAATCTTAATTCTAAGTTAATTAGAGGTTAACTTTGCATTTTGTTTTTCAGTGGTGAGTTATTGTAAGTGACCATATTGTCAACTAATAAGGCAAACCTTGTATTCTTGAACAACAAAGGGGAACAAACAAAATGGAATTATGTAAAATAAGAAATATATGCATAAAATCGAAGTCATTTTAACAAAAATGTGTAAAAAACTATATATGAGCAACAATTTAACGATCTAGACTCAACGTATGTGTACGAATACGCAAATCTGAAACATGTATTTTATACAATCTTCATTTCTCACTTTGACAGTCAGTAATTTGATTGTCAAAATAATATGGTTCTGACTATAAGTTAACCAACCAACATTGGGTGGTTAAATCATAGTTAAACAGTGACTAAAAAATACAATTCGATGTTCAACCACAATTTAACTAAGAAACGAAGATCACCACTGACTGAAAAACTGGCCATAAGAGTTTGCAACAGCTGTTTTTCTTGGACCGGAACACAAGAAGAGTCACTGAAAAAGTTGGAGCACAGAGTTATACAAACTTGGCAACCCACACAGAATGAAGAAAATCTTTATTTTAATAAATTTGTTTTGCAATTGCAATCTCTATTTAACACTCTAACACTCTATTACAATTTGCTTTATCTCACTTGCTATCCCTTTATCCTCGATTTAATTATCACAAAAATACTCTCAGTTGATGAGTTTTGTACTTTTGGTTCAATGCACATAGGAAAATGTGAGAAAACGCATTGAGCAACCCTACATACTTCCAGTCATCTATCGCTATATCTCTTTCTTACCAAAAGGGATGTACAGGTAGAGAAGAAATAACCCCGCAATTTGGAAACACTAGTAGAAGAGAACCAACAAAGTCGACGCGATTCCCTCAAACGCACTTCTTTCCCGCGTCATAACTTGATTATTTCATACTTTTACATTCTTTATGTAATTTTATTTAAATATGGTTGGAATTTTTATAGTTAGATAGAATAACATCATCAGAAAACTGCGCGTGTATTGAAATGTTCAACGAAGAGAGTAAGAGAGCGAGGAGAGAAACGACACGCTTCACTCGTTTTCTTTGTTGGCATTCCACTCCATAAGTATATTTTCTTCTCTTTATAATAATTGTTTTATGTTCTTACTCTATACTGCATGTTTTCCCAACTCTAAGATTGTTCAGCTGTGGCATAGAACCCCCCTGATATTACTCTATGCTCCAAGTACTAACTTTATCAGTTGTCTCATCGATACTACGAATTTTTCCACAATCAAATAAAATAAATAAATGGTTTCCCATTACATCCCATGAAGGGACCGAGGAGAACTTCTCACAATCACTAAGCTGTGCGCTTTCCAGTTTTCACTCACTGATTGGGACCTACAATTTTACACCGATTCCGAACGGTATTTTGAGAAGCTTTTTCATGGCTATATACTCGATAGTGTCGCCGTTACTATGCGAGGTGACCGCCGCCGTAAGAAATTTAAGGTGGTCAGAGCAGGGATCGAACCCAGGATCTCAAGTACAAGAGGCGCGCACACTACTCATTGTACCACCGACGGCCACAATCCACAATCAAATTCAGCAAAAATGTATTCCAAGAATAAAAGTCAACAATAAAATGAGAAAACTAAATAAGTCGGTTATTCTAGTGGTACCATCCATAGAGTAATACTTAAGTTTCCCTTACTCTCTTCGACGCCTCTTCATGACGAGGTAGTAGGCCATTTCATAGAGTTTTATTTGCTGCTGTATTTTACCAATTTTACACTTTCGTTGGTCATAAGACGGACAGAAATCAAAGGGCACAGAAGGACAGTACACAGATAAAAGCTTTATGTAATAACACCCAAATTCATGATCTGATATTAGCCAATACAGAAAAAAGTTTAGTTTGGGTTTGGTGTTAGGTTTGTTCGAGAACGTGATAATTAGCACTAATTATTACTATTTTTGCTGGAAAGTGTTCGATAACTCCCAGCAGCCAGCAACGAGAGAGCCAGAGAGTGAATATTTTGACAGTTCAATGATGGAGAAGTTGATGGTTTGTGCTGGAAAAATTTTTGCCAGCACGAATTAGCAAGCCAAACATAACAGCTGTTTTAAGTAAACAAACAAAATTAGGACGTAGAAAGAATATAAAATAATAAATTTATCATTGGAGTTTTAGTTTTTAAGAGAAAATGTGATTTTTGAATGTTTTGTTATAAATCATTAAGTATTTCTGTTGAAAAAGAAAACAGTTTTGGTGATTTGTAATGTTTTGTTCGAATTGTGTTTGTTGGTTCTTCCAATGTTTACATTGCATATCAGCTGTTTACATACAAAGTTCTTATTTCTTGCTAGTTTTTGCTGGATGTCGTTCGCGTACTTTTTGTGCTATTTTTTATTGAGAGAATAAAATCATTCTTACTCCCCAGATAGTTTTTGCTTGCTATTTTTTGCTGGAAAAGTTCTCGAACAAACCTGTTTTGTTTTTTTGTATGAAGACAAGAAAAGGTGGCATTATTGCCTAAAACAAAGTGCAAAACACACTACCAACATGGTAAAATAAGTAAGGTAAACGCACTAGGAATTGTTACAACAAACACAGGCATTTTGTTTTTGTTTGGTGTCCATAATCTGTCAAATTTGCTTCGTGTGTGTATCTACTGTAAAAGTAAACAAAAAAGTACACAAACAAAATGCATGTGAATTTGACATAAGAGTAACACCTAAGCAAGAAATATGTTGAAATCAGCTGTTCTAACGAGTTTACCTTACTCATTTTACCATGACTACCAACAACAATGCTGAATTTGCATATGAATGTTGGCAAATTCCCTGTTTATTATTTGAATGTCAAGGACTGTGACGAGACAGCAGCATTCTAAGTATACATCGTGTGTTAGAGCGCGACGAATATAAACCTCTACGAATTTGTATTATAATTATTTGTATTACTACTGTGTCGCTGTGTATGGGTGTAACCATTAATTTGTAAAAAGAAAAACAAAAAAGGGATTTTGCAAAATTTGTATTCAATTTCTTAAAAAAAGTGTGATTTTACAATTTCATAAAGTAATGTAAGTAAAAATGTATTCTGCAAGTGTTTTTAACAAAGAATACATTTCTATTGGCCAAAAGTCTGTGTTGTAGAACTTCTGTAAATAGAATAGAATATAAGCTTGTGTCGTGTTATATGTATGTATATTGATCAATGGAAAAGTGTCGAAAGTTTTTGAGGCACTTAACACGGGGTCTACACGAGAGATAAAACGTAAAATAATATGAGAGATAACGTCGGCAGAATAATGAAAAAATATTGCTTCTGTTAATGGTAATGGTAGATAAGGGGAACACGTATTTACGTTTATTTTATGAAATTTCACAATTGTCTGACTCTCATAGAGAACACATGTGTCCTTTGCTCGAATACTTTTAATAAATTTAATTTAAACTTTTAAATGCTTTTGTGACATTGTATTTTTATTTTAATTTTTAATTTTATTTCACTTAAACAAATTGTTATCACCTTGCCTATGTTTTTGTTCACAATGTTTACCTTTTTCGCGCTGTTGTTTACCTTTTTGTATCGATTGCCAGTTTTGATTTCATAAAATGATTGCCATTTAAAATTGCTTCCAAGAGTTTTCATAATATATATTATGAAATTTTTTTGGAGTCTACACGTAACATAATTCTCTCAGCAATTGAATTTGACGTTTGTTAACATAAAAATTTTACGTTTTATCTCTCGTGTAGACGCCGTGTAAGGAATAGAAATGTATATCCTTTGTGAACAAAGTTAATACCAAAATGTTTGATACTTTTATCTAATGATTAACAAATTTCTTCACAGGAAACGTGACTATAGTCTTCGGAAGTGACAAACGAGAGGTGCTCCTACATTATTCGTAATTATAATACTATCAATTATTTAAATTTTATTATTGTAAGCAACAACTGAGTATGCAATAAATAATTCTTTAACTGAAAACAAAAATAAAATTTGTTTCTATAAATATGAAAAAAAATCCAATGAGTGTTCGAACTCACGGGCGATGTGTTAACACCTTTTTGCTACACGGTACCTGTTCGATTACTATGAACACATTCGTAAATGTTACATTGGAAAATAAAAAACAGCGTTCAATCATATGATGACGTTACAGTTAAATAAAATTAATACTTAAAATTATTTAAAGACCCAGTGCAAGCACATGTGTCATTATTTTCTTGCTCAATACTTTTTGTTTTATTCCCACAAAAGTCAAAGAATGCAAAGCAACAGACACCTGTATATACATACATACATTGTTATATTCGTACGATATAACCGAAGATCAACATAAAATACTTTTTTAATATTACTCCAAATTAATACTCCAAATTAAAACACTTCAATCTCGGCTCGCCAATATCGGATCGCCTTAATTTTTGGCCTAAACTCTTCGTCGAAACCCGCACTAGCTTTTTATTCCAAAAATTAATAAAATCGGCTATGAATTTCCGGAGAAAATCGCGTGGGAAAATTATATGAAAATCGCCTAATAATCACTTTCAATACCGACTGCCAAGCAGCGAACAAACAAACGATGATTTACTCTTACAAACCTAACACTTGTGTATGTATTAAATTTATAGTTTACTGCCCTAGAGGCGCGCGTATAGATGTTAACACATCAAATAAATTGCCTAAACATTTGGTAAGATTGCACATTAAAATTAATCTAATTCACCCACAATAAATTCTGTACGTTGCCCTTTTTACATTGGGTAAATATACAAATATGTAAGGCAAATTTTCATATTGTTGGTGAACGTAAATTGCCTACGATTATTGGTAATATTGGCCAATTTAATAGTAGACCCTATGTTGCCCAGTGCATTGGCTGATATCAGACAATGATTGTGGGTAATATTACACTAGTTTTTTTCTGTGTGAATGCACTGGGCAACATTGAGCCAACTATTTAATAGGGCAATATTACCATTAAATGTAGGAAATTTGTCGTTGACAAATCACACCTAATTTGCCTGGCATAAATGTAGATTTACCCAATTAAAAGAGGAAATTAACATTTACTGTGTGTGACTTAAAATGTGAATTTGTGCAAAACATACAGTGCATTTTCGAGTATATTAATAGCAACAATATTTTTTTCTTTACAAACACTTTCTTACTTTATAAACAGAACGTAAGACAATTACATGTAAAACTTTTGAATTAAAAACTTATTTAAATTCCATTCACAAAATATCAATACGATTTAATTGCCCACTTAATTTTAATGCGGCTAAAGCACTTTGGTATGCTAGCCGCAACGGAGGAAATGTCTGGTAGTACTTATTTTAATTCTATCTTCGGCATAACAGACAACCTCTGTCCGGTTGTTGTTGTTGAAACAGATTGTCTCTTTCCACTCGTTCGTCCCTGGAAGATATAAAAAACAAAATTAAGTGTTATTCTGGTAGCGGTGTCACTGGAGGTAGCGGTGGGGTGCTGCATAAATTGTGCCACCTCCAAGGGTCTGTCCCATAGGTCCACTGGGCGCAAGTCAGTAGGCCTATCAGGACAGTTAAAGATGTGTATAGTGTCATGAGGGCTTTGTAGGCAGTGTGAACACTGATCTAAGGATTATTATTGATCTGTATGAGTTCAGACTATAACTCCAACCAGATCAAAGCTGGTCCAGAATAGTTCTGGTGTGCCTGCGCAGAAGCCTCTCATTATCCGAAATCGCGGGTGGGTATTCATTAAAGACTCTGTTGCAAGAGTAGCCATTTATGGCCTCTGACACCGACGTGTTATGCAGCGTTTCCTGGTCTACTGCTATCGACAGTCTGTTAACGGCAAACGGAATGACGTCTTGAATATCCGTGCAGTAGCACCTGATGTCCTTCCGGATGAGAGGAGGAGGAGGTGGATCCTGCATCAGAATATGATGGTTGGGGTGTCTGGGCAGATGACAACCCAGAAGAAACTGTCTCGTCAACCACACATTATGTTGTTGCACTGACAATATCTTGGTATCCTCATGTAAATGATCCACGGTCGTCATTTGTGTGCATCTGGTTGCGATTCGTATCGTACTATTTGGGATCCTCTGCAGACATTTCCATTGGGTACCGCTTAGGAAAGAGGACCACTCCGGGGCGGAATAGTTGAAAACCGAGCGAATTATAGCTTTATAAGTCACTACAAATGTCTCCTTCTCATTGCCCCAAGCTGCCCCTACAAGGGCCTTTAGTACCTTTTTGCGGGCGTGGACTTTTATTCTTATGTGGTCCGCATGCTTAGAGAAAGTAAGGTGATTATCGAAAATAACTCCGAGAAATTTGGGGTTACGGACTGTGCCATAGATTTCGAGCTCTCTTCTTACTTCTTGGTCCAAGAAGTGAAAAGGGTCACAGAAGACTTCGACGGAGATAACGTAAATTCCCTTCCTGCAGAAAGCTAGTGAGGGTAACTAGATAGCTGTTGTCCTAGCGCTTATGTCGTCTACATTTACGCCCGAGGAGATGATAGTGCAATCATCGGCGTACGACACAATACTAACTCCTGGAGCGGCTACAGGAAGATTCGCAAGATAAATGTTGAACAGTATAGGTGACAGTAACTCTCCTTGTGGCATATTCATTTTTATCTTGCGATAGTTACCAAGCCAGCGGTTGGTAGTGTTTAGGCGGGACGAGTTCAAGATTTCCTGGAGAAGGATATCATTTATCAGTTATATCATTTAAAGCCGTCGAAGTGCTATGCGCTTGCCTGAAGCCATGGTCATGATTGGCGAGCTAAAAATGCTTTTTCAGGGTCGGCAAGAGTAGGGACTCCAGAACTTTTACTACAGGTGATAAGAGGGAGATCGGGCGGTATGACTCTCACTGGTAAACTGGTTTATCAGGTTTTAGGACTAGAGCAGTTGACCACACGTCCGCAGTTTACCACACGCCCACCGAAAGGGTGAGCGTATGCCTATAGTTTTTCAACATTATCATCAAGATGCCATCAGGAACGAGAGCTTTAGATGGTTTAGATTTGTAGATTACGGCTTCGACTTCCATGGGTGTGAAGAAGCAGGGTACTAGATCTCGTTCGAGATTCTTAGTTCTCCGAACTACAGCTCTCTTAGTCATATTCTGCTGGGTTGGGTGTGTAATAAATTCATCCTGGGATCGATCCCTGCTCTGACCACCCAAAATTTCTTTCGGCGGCGGTCACCTCGCATAGTGACGGCGACACTATCGAGTATTTAACCATGAAAAAGCTTCTCAAAATACCGTTCGGAACCATTGTAAAACTGTAGGTCCCATTCAGTGAGTAAACAACTAGAAAGCGCAAAGCTCACTGGTTGGGAGAAGCTCTCCCAAGTTCTTCATGAGATGTAATGGGAAACCATTTTTTTAGTGTTGCCCGATTGCTGTAGATTGCCACAACAACGCGCCACGAAATTTCTCGACCAGTTTCTGTGACTGGCGAGGCCAGAGCACCTTCTAAGATGACACCAGTTCTGGCATCCATTACATTGGACCTGGGTAAGGTTCGAATGGATCCTTGTGTGGCACACAGAACAGATCGAGACCTCGGGAGGGGCTGGATTCTGTTCTATGCCAGCAATAATTAATACAATTTTTAGCAAACCTGCTGACATGATTTCTCACCTGGGTAAAAAAAGAGTGGGTGATAGACCTGTTGCTGAGTTGACAATCCTGGGAACGACCTCTGTCAGGTTGTGACTGCGCCAATAGTGTGTGGTTTTCCAGTTTCAAGCCCGGTATTTGCGAAATTTTCGTAAGAAATTTTGTTATTTATCTCTAAATGGAAAATGTTGTTACAGAGAGTTACCACATATCTCTAATTTACCTTGCAAATATTTCATTAATAATTCAAGTTTGGGTTTGGTGATTTTTTTGTATGAAGGCAAGAAATGGTGACATTATTGCCTAAATCAAAAGTGCAAAACATACTATCAACAGCAATACTGAATTTGTGTATGAATGTTGGAAAATTCCCTTTTTTTCTTATTTGAATGTCAAGAGTTGTAGTTAGGCAGCAACATTCCGACTAGACATCGTGCGTTAGAGCATAAACATTAATTTGTGAAAAGAAAAAAACAGCAGACAGTTGTCCGAGGCCTTCGGCCACGGACTGTCCCTGCAGGCTGTGTCAGAGACACGGCCATTAAGTTTAACGTAGAATACGCCATCCGATAAGACAGAAAACATATATAACAATAAATCATAAATAACATAAGCAAATGAATTTATTTATTTGATAGTTACTTTTGATAATATACATAAGCTTATGGTAGGAAAAATAGGATAAATATGTTTTTAAATTAAAAGAGTAAGGATAAATGATAAATAACAGACGCAAAACAATTTGATTATTTGAAAGTTACTTTTGATAATATGGGCTTATGATAGGAAAAATGGGATAAATATGTTTTTAAATTAACATTCAAATTTCTCGCAAAAACTAAGTCAATGGTTGTGTTATCAATAGTTGTGGGAGCATCGTTTCGAATATAATCCAAATTAAATGTATCGCTCATATATTTCGACAATCTGGTATTTGAAGTTATATCTGTGTTAAAATCACCACCAATAAGCATACTGACATCTGTATCAACGGGGAAGTCTCTGTTGATTTGCGTAGTTAAAGGGGAATATTTCATTAATGTACTATACAGCATCATTTCCTTGTCTACTTGAGAAACATTTGGATGAAAATACACAGTACCAATTACAAGTTTGACCTCGTTATTAATTGAAATTTCTGCTAAACAGATATCGCCAACGTTGCTATCAATAAGCCTGCGATGTGAGCAATGAATTTGTGTTGAAATGCAGTTTGTTTTTATTTTAATTTACTAAACGTCAACTGTCAGCTGCTGTCAAACAGCATAATGCAGCATTGTTATTTTGCTTACTTGGCAGCACTTTCATTTAACATAAAAATTTATGAATTAGGTTTTTCATATATTTTTTATAATTATATATCCATGTTAAATTCAAATTCACATTCAACATTTTGTTTCACTTAAATACATAAGTAAATATACGAAATTTCAATATTTCATCAATCAAAACAACAGCCGAAGGTTTGTGTCCACACTGGAACAGCAGCACAGTTTGTGTTCACGCTACAAACTCAAACACTCAACCAAACACCACACATATGTTTGAGTGTATGTGTTTAAACAATTTTCATTTGAGAAATTTAAATATTAGGAAGATATCAACCAATATGAAATGAATATCAAATATCATTTACCAACAAAAAAATTTTTAAAAAAAGGTATCTCGCCGTTTCCTCATAATCAATGAAATAAAGACTACAACAATAACAATCTGACATGACTCCCTATACCGTAAGGTAAGACGTATTCTACGCCAAAAACAAAACAAGAATTTTGCCAAAGCTTCTAAGCGTCCCTTTTATTAAATGTCTTTAAAACAAGTGTGAATTTGCAAATTTCATAAAGAAATGTAAGTGAAAATGTAATCTGCATGTGTTTTTAATAAAGAATACATTTCTGCTGGCCAAAAGTATGTATTTTATTGTAGAACTTTAGTAAATAGAAAAGTTAGGTGTGTTGCTTGTGTCTATTATATATTGATCAATGGAAAAGTGTCGAACATGTTTTAATAAGCAACAGAAAAATTTACATCTCTTAGCCATTTGAAGAATAGAAATGTGTATCTTTTATAGAAACGAACCATTTTGATACTTTTATCTAATCGTTAATAAATTTCTTCACAGGGAACGTGGCTGGAATCTTCGGCAGTGGCAAACGAGAAGTGCTACTACATTGAGGAGGCTGGTAATTGGTGATTATAATATTATCATTTATTTAATTGTAAAGCGACACACACATACTTAAAGATTTTGGTCCTAATATAAGTATGTATGTGTCGTGAAATGGACAACACACCAGAATACTTTAATATTTGTTTCTTGTTGTTTGGTCATTTAGTTTATATTTTTGTTATTCTCGTCATATTGAGTATTTGTTGCATTCATCTATCCAAAATAAAATGATTGTTGAATGTATGGCTAAAATAGGAATCGGCTTAAGTCCAGTTTAAGGGCAACTCTCGTATCGCGTCCAAATTATCATCACTGCATAGACCTTATCATCCAGAGTAAAACCGTACTTTTTTTTCTGGGGAAACCCATACTTCCCGAATTACGGGCCTCCAAAGTTTGAACATATATCCCCCCATATATTCCACATATATTGACGGACTGCGACAATATGGGTATCATTGGAAAGCTTATAAAAATACCTTCAAATTTTCGGATTTATTAACCCATTGCGAGCCTATATCCAATATTCGACTTTTATAACCCCACTTTTTGAGGAAAAAACCTATTATCTCAGAATAGTACACAACATATTATTTTCACCCGTTATTGTATAGCTTAGACATTAAGGTAAAAAATAAGATATCATTTGTTTCTTTAACCCATTAATGACCGAAGATATCAAGGGTCAAAGTTCACGAAAACATAAATAAAAAATTATTTTAAAAAAATAGCGCAATTTTTTTAAAATAATTTTTCCCGATAAAAAATAAAAAAATATTTTCAGAAAATCCTTTTTTTCGTGGGACGTCTGTAAGTCCATATAAGTCCACTTTTGTACGCACAGTGACCATGGGATTGGTTATGGTAAACATCCAGAAAAATACAATTTTTTTTAAAAAAAATCGAGCGATTTTTCTGGTTTTGCCACACATCGGCTTAAGGTACAAAAGGAATTTTATCCCTCCTGCTTGCGCCCGGCCAGACGGCCGGGCGAGTAAGTTGAATGTAAATTTAACGATTTTCAAAAAGGTCTACCACACGGTTTTTAAACTTTTTTTGTCTGCCGAAATTTGGGGGTCCATAACTCCGAAAATATGGGTTTCCCACAATTTTTTATTTTTTACTTAAAACGTGTTTTACACAAAAAAAATTGGACAGTGGCCCTTAAAATGGACTTGTTCCGACTTTGTATGGGGAGCCGCTTAATATCGCTTAGCTTTCCATACGAAGTGGTCGAAAAATTAGTTAAGCATGGAATAAAAAAACAGGCTTATTGACTTCATATGGTAATCTGAAATTCAGGTTTATCTGAATACTGGGATTAAAAAGTGGAATTGATGCACAGGGTGTTTAGTAATTTCTTTTTAATGTTCATTTCAATGAATTTTGAATTTCGATTTTGTATGGAAAATGTTACCTAATTTCAGCGAAATTACAAAAATTGCTCGTAATCATCCGGTGGAGATACATAAACGGCCTTATTCATAAAAAGTCATTAAATTAGCTCTAAAGCATTCATCAGTTATTGAAAGCTTTAAGATTTGACGAAGGTTTTATTAGAACCGTATTCATTATGAGTATTTTAACTAGGGAACAGATAATTGACTAACAACCCTGTTTTATGTATTCTCATAGTGCTTGTGTTGTAAAAACAAGAAGAACAATAACCGATAGACCGAATTAAATTTTTTTTATTGAATTGCGTCAATTAATTTTTGCAAAATTTTAAACATTAATGGAAAGAACTGTTCAATAAAAAGATCAATTAGTATTTGCTATATTCATAAATTTGGAAGAAGTGCCAAAAAATCTTATTGAATTGGATTTCAGTTTTGGGTAGTCGAATATAAAACAGGATAATAGGTTGTAGTTTCAATGTTTTGATTTTATACACATCACTATGTAAACAAAAGTCAATTTTGGTTAAAAATTATAAAAATTGGAACGAAAGTATTTGGTTGCTTAGCAGGATAATGTGCAACTATAAACGCTGCAAATATACACAAAATAATTCCAATTGTTTATATCACATAAATATTTAAGTACTGCACGCGTGAAATGTAAAGAAATTCTTTCATTTGTGTATTAATGCGGATAAAATGGCCTTAAAGAAGGGTTACACGTTCAACAAAAATGGCGACGTTAGAGAACTCTTAACAGAGGAATTCTTCGATTATGAATACAATTTTTGGGCTTTGCCTTCTTAAACCTTTAACAAACCCATGACACGTTTTTATGAAACCGATCCTATAATCGACCAAATTAATTTGGTAAGCTATGGTATTCACTTCAACCTGAATTTTACGCTTGGAATTTTTCATTTATCTCGAACCAAATGACTATTAGTATCCGGAGCATATATGTTTTTTTTGACGGCGACCAATGTATTGGGTCCATAGTTTTAATAAGCCTTCTAATGTAAGTCATAAAAATATTATAAATGGGGTTTTATATGTATTATTTGACCTTATTTGTAAAAAATATTTTTTTAAGTCAATATCGACTTTTTTACTTTTTCGATTATTTGGTTTCCTAAAAGAAAAACTAATTTTTATGGAAATATTGTTAAAAAGTAAACACTGTTTAATTACAACTCTGTCTAATTCTCATGTTCCTAATTATTGTTATCCTTCGTTAAGTCTAAATACGTGTCGTTTGATTGGTTGATATATTCAGCTACTAACTTATGCCACGACACGTACTTACGCCCAATTTATACGATGATTTTTACGACGTTGCTTCTGCTTGCTTCTGCGACGTCTTTTTTTACATATAGGCGAACGGTGTAGAGAAGGGCATTATGGAAAAAACAGAAATCGTGTATTTTTGTTTACCGCTCTTGCTTCTCTACACCCTTCGACTATATGTTAAGAAAAGACGTCGCAAAAGCAACGTCGTAAAAATCATCGTATAAATTGGGTGTTAGACAGATCTCAATTATTCATATGTTGATCACTTCGTTTCGAACCTTTGCAAATACATGAACTACTGACACTGAAATATATAACCACTCGTGTTTTACTTCAACGGGTTATGGGTCCAGTGAAGTTTAATTAAAAAAAAGGTTCAAGTTTTTGCAATTGTTAAGTTTTTTAATTAAAATTAAATCGGTGTAACATGAATGACGAATCCATCCATATTTTCCACCGACTAAACAACAGCAACTACAGATTGTGGAAGTTTAATGTCGATGAGGTTTTGAAAGGCCAGGGATTACTAGGAATAGTACAAGGGAGGACGAAATTTGATAACTCAGTCTCCCAAGATCAGAAGGATTTATGGATGAAGCGTGACGGTAAAGCCATGGGAATACTTATTTCTTTCATCGAAAAGGATCAGGCAAATCATGTATTGTCATGTACCGATTCGAATGAAGTCTACGAAAAGCTGAAAAATATCCACGCCAAGCAAAGCGAAGTAAAAGTTATGCGCCTATACGAAGAATATTTCTCGCTAAAACTGCAAGAAGGTGAGTCAGTTGCAGCTTATATATCGAAAGTGTCATCATTAGCGGCATAAATAGAGGCGCAAGGTGAAAAGTTATCCGACATCAAAATGGTACGAATTATAAGTAGTTTGCCATCAAAGTACCAAAACTTCAGAACTGTATGGTATAACATAAAAGAAGGTAGAACAATTGAAAATCTAATGGCAAACCTCCAACCAGAAGAAGATCAGCTGAAGAAGAACATCGACACAGTAGTGACAGAAGCTGCGTTTAATGCAAAATTAAATAAGCACAAGAAATATATTGCACATAGAAAGAGAACATCAAAATGTAATTTTTGTCACAAATTAGGACATTGGGAGAGAGAATGGCATGCAAAGAAAAAACAAGCAAAACTTAAACAAGAATGTTCTAAACAAAGAGACAACAACAATGATGAGGATGCCTTTGTTGCGTCGATGTCATAGCAGCTCCATATAGTGATGTGTGGATTGCAGATTCAGGTGCTACTGAACATATATATAAGCGCTCTTGTAAATAACAAATGGATACCTCGCATTCTCACAAACGTACAATACGTTCCACAACTAAAACAAAATCCATTCTCTACTGGATCAACGACATCCAAGGGTTTCTCAATGGTAATAGAATCCACTTGTGCTTTGAAAGACAAAACCGAAAATATTTTGGCAACAGGTGTTCGGGATTCTAAAAATCAATACAGAACGATATTTAAAATGAGAGGTGATAGTGCAGCAAATTCGGCGAAACTAGGGACGCTTCAACAGTGGCACTGCAGTCTTGGGCACATAAACACAGATACAATTACAAATATGTGTAATAGCTGATGACATATTTGAGTTCAGCGGATGGAATAAGTGTGGCAGATAAAACTGATTTCTTTTGTGAAGATTGCAAACGGGGAAAAATGCATCGTTCATCACATGGAACAACAATCAAACGAGCAGCAGCTAAATGTGAATATTTTCATATGGATTTATGCGGCCCGATGAATGAAACTGGAGTTGGTGGTGTTCGCTATTTCATGTTGCTTAAGGATGAAAGCACATGTTTCAGGTATGTTTACTTTATATGTAACAAATCTGAAGTGCATCAACAACTAAAATCTTTATTTTTTATGGTACGCAACATGAGTGGCGAACGGGTGAAATATATACGGTGTGACAACTGTACGGAGTTTGTAAACAAAGATGTAGTTGAGCTCCTGTCGAACAATGGAATTGTTCTGGAAAAGATATCGCCGTATACACCAGAACAAAATGGTTTCATCGAGAGGGACAACAGGGCAGTTCAAGAGTCGGCTCGTACGATGTTATTAGCAAGCGGTTTAAACAAATTGCTGTGGCCTGAAGCAGTGCGAACAGAGGTTTATATTCTAAACAGATCAGCGCCAGCAAATCGTTCTAAAACACCCTACGAATACTGGTTTGGTAAGAAACCAGACTTAAGCCACCTGAATGGTTTACCAACCTAAACAACTTGGAAGAAAGAAGTGGGATGCCAAGGCGAAGAAAATGTTTTTCGTTGGGTATGAACCTACAGCAAAAAACTTTCGTCTGTATGACCAAGAGTCGAAAAAGGTAGTTGTTAGCTGCGACGTCGTTTTCAATGAAAAGCCTAATAAAGTTAGGTTAATTATCGATAAGGAAGAAGAGGAAATAAGTTCTGTAAACGGCGAACAATGTGATGAGTATGATATTTCTTTATTCCAACAATAGGCAACCTGTACACCGAAGTCTTCGGTAAAAAAATATGCATCAACAATTGATGTGATCACGACACCTGACAAATCTATATACTCGATGTGAGGGAAAACAAACGGTATGGTCTGCGAAAAGAAATTTTACCCCCTCAGCGATTCGGTTTCGATCATATGAGTTGTTTGGCTACCATACCAGAACCGGATACACATGATGACGCGGTTAATTCGCCTCCTGCAAAAGATTGGATGTTAGCGATAAATGATGAAGTAGACTCCCTAGTTCTGAACCAAACATGGGAACTGGTAGAAAAGCCACAAAACAAGAATATTGTTGGATGTAAGTGGGTGTTCAAATTAAATCAAACCCTAATCAAGAACCCATATTTAAAGCGCGACTAGTTGTCAAAGGCTATTCGCAAGAGGCTGGAATAGACTTCAAAG
Organism: Phaonia tiefii; assembly: GCA_963931995.1. Lineage (NCBI taxonomy): Eukaryota > Metazoa > Arthropoda > Insecta > Diptera > Muscidae > Phaonia > Phaonia tiefii. The sequence goes on from OZ008370.1 coordinate 69,850,662, forward strand.
AAACATATTCTCCGGTCGTAAGATATGATTCAGTGAGAGCTGCGTTAGCGTTGGCTGCTATTGATGATATGGAAATGATGCAATTCGACGTAAAAACTGCATTTTTATATGGCGAGCTCAGCGAAGAGATATATGTATATGGAAATTCTAAACGGCATCAACGTCACCCAAGGTACAAATGCAGTCCTTCGTCTCAAAAAGGGTCTTTATGGCCTGAAGCAGGCTTCTCGTAATTGGAATTTTAAATTTGTTGAATTTTTAAAAATATTCAATATGAAACAATCTTTTGCCGATCCCTGTGTTTTCTATGGAAACATTGAAGATAATATAATTATTTTGCTGCTATATGTAGACGACGGGTTGATAATATCCCCAAGCAAACGTGGTTGAAACTCAGCCCGAAGAAGTGTTCTCTGTTCCAGAAAGAAGTAAAATACTTGGGACATCGAGTGACAGCAGATGGCATTTCCACCGATTAAGACAAAATCCTGATAGTGAAGGATTGGCCACGACCGCAGAATCTCCATGAATTACGCAGTTTTCTAGGACTCTGTACGTACTACAGACGGTTTGTGCCGGGTTTCGCCACAGTAGCTGCAAGTCTTCACGAGCTGATAATGAAAAATCGGCCGTACTGTTGGAGCGAAAAACAAGAAGAGTCATTCCACCAACTGAAGCAATATTTATGCACGGCTCTTTTGCTTGCATATCCTGTTGCTGGAGAGACATTCGTGTTGGATACTGACGCGAGTGGTTACGGAATAGGTGGCGTGCTCTCACAGGAAATCAATCAATTGCAAAAGATTGGATGTTAGCGATAAATGATGAAGTATACTCCCTAGTTCTGAACCAAACATGGGAACTGGTAGAAAAGCCACAAAACAAGAATATTGTTGGATGTAAGTGGGTGTTCAAAATTAAATCAAACCCTAATCAAGAACCCATATTTAAAGCGCGACTAGTTGCCATAGGCTATTCGCAAGAGGCTGGAATAGACTTCAAAGAAACATATTCTCCGGTCGTAAGATATGATTCAGTGAGAGCTGCTTTAGCGTTGGCTGCTATTGATGATATGGAAATGATGCAATTCGACGTAAAAACTGCATTTTTATATGGCGAGCTCAGCGAAGAGATATATGTATATGGAAAGTCCAAAAGGCATCAACGTCACCCAAGGTACAAATGCAGTCCTTCGTCTCAAAAAGGGTCTTTATGGCCTGAAGCAGGCTTCTCGTAATTGGAATTTTAAATTTGTTGAATTTTTAAAAATATTCAATATGAAACAATCTTTTGCCGATCCCTGTGTTTTCTATGGAAACATTGAAGATAATATAATTATTTTGCTGCTATATGTAGACGACGGGTTGATAATATCCCCAAGCAAACGTGGTTTAAATTTATTCATTGATACGTAGTCTAAATCTTTTACCATAACGTATGGTGAGTACAATTATTAGGTTGGTCTACAAATTCATCGAGATAGATTAAACAAGGCCATCAAAATTAATCAACATGCATACATTCAAAAAATTCTTGGAAAATGTAATATGCCTATTTAACAAAATCGAGTGACGAAGATGATGTCCAGTACCCATTTAGACAAGCTGTTGGTTCTTTGATGTTCGCTGCTATAGTGTCCAGACCCGATATTTCGTATGCAGTAGGAGAAGTAAGTAAGTTCACTGAAAATCCGAAAAGGTGTCATGTCCAGGCCCTAAAGCGCATATTTCGGTATCTGAAAGCAACAATAGACCTCTGCATCGAGTACAAATCAAACAATTCGTTCAATTTTGAAGGTTTACTGACGCAGATTTTGCCCGTGACATTGACACAAGGAGATCCACAACAGGCTATGTGCTTCTCATTAACGATAGCGCAATCACTTGGAGAAGTCATCGCCAGAAAACAGTCGAGTTATCTACAACAGAAGCAGAGTGTATGGCGGTGTGTGAAGGTGCTAAAGAAGCAATATGGCTTCAACAATTAAGACTGCAATTTATCAGAGATCTCCAGAATAATAAATCTATTGAACTCAAATATGTCAATACTGAATTACAACGTGCTGATATACTTACAAAGCCTTTAACGACTCAACGATTTAAAAACAACCTACAAATTTTGGGGATGTTGGAATTTAAACAATGAGTGAGAGTGTTAAAAAGGAAACACTGTTTAATTACAACTCTGTCTAATTCTCATGTTCCGAATTATTGTTATCCTTCGTTAAGCCTAAATACGTGTCGTATTTTGATTGGTTGATATATTCAGCTACTAACTTATGCCACGACACATACTTAGACAGATCTCAATTATTCATATTGTTACGAATAAGTAAAAGCTTTTGCTTACTGTTAATGACTCTACTAACAGTATGTAAATAATAGGCGGTTAGTGCTGCGCCTGAAAGTATGCATTGTAACAACGTACCAGCTCGATAAACCAGTAGCATGAATTCACCTCAGTAAAGATAACTCTCCGCCATTCGAGATTGTTCTACAAAGATAAGCAACAACAACAACATCCAGATTCTAGAAGGTTCTTGAATTCGCTAGATATACCATCATTTGAGTATGGTGAGTTGGTATAAATAGCGGAGGTCTTTGAAGTGGAGAGATCAGTTTGTGATTAAACCCCGTAAAGTGAGCAACGCGTATCGATAGTAAAATATAAGACTTGTTAAAGTGTTATAAATAAAGTAAACTGTTGTACTATATAAGTAAAATAAAAGGAAGTGAAACCGTTGTAATTATCGTAATTTAAAACGAACCTTGTTTTATTATTGGGAATAAAACAACGCAAAAAGGACGAATAAGGAAATTCGTAACATTGTTGTCAGAAGTGAAATTACGAATTAAGGACAACGATGAAGTTTGAAGAACTCAAAGTTGAACAACTAAAAAAGGAGTTGAGTAAATTGGATCAACCGACAGCTGGTAATAAGGTAGAGCTGCAGAAGAAGAAGAATTTAAACGCCGACACATCGACATTGACACATATCAGTTCGAGTGCAAAGACGAAATGGAGGTTTGTGCAAAAGAAGCAACTGGTAATGTAGATATTTCTACAATGTTTGCTGCCATGATGGCCAAATTGGACGAAAATTCTAGAATTATGGATGAAAAACTTGAAAAGAAATTTGGTGAAAATTCAAGAATAATGCAGGAGACATCTAACGCCACAAATGACAAACTTCAACAAATTTCGGAAGTTATGAACAACATGGAAACACATGTTAATGAGAAATTCGAAAACGTCGAACAGAAGTTCGAAGAAGTTGAGCAGAAGATTGAGCACGTCGAGAATAAGTTTGAGAAAGTCGAAAATGATGTAAGTGAATTACAAAGGAGAATGAGTGAACTTCAGTTGCAAGAGGGTCCAGTGCGAGTATTTTCTGAAGGCTCTAGTAGATTGAAAGCTCCCAGTTTCGATGGCTCTACACCATTCGACGTTTTCAAATTCCAATTCGAAATGGTCGCAATTAAGAACTTGTGGAACAGCAACGACAAAGCAGTAGAGCTAATTTTAGTACTGAAAGGCAACGCAGCAGAAGTCCTTCAGAGCATACCCGTCAGTGCCAGAAACAACTACGAGGATCTACTGGCTGCGTTACAACGCAAGTATGGTGGCGATCACAGGAAGGATTTATATCGCATGGAATTAAGAGGCCGACTGCAAAAGCATAATGAAACGCTTCAGGACTTCGCAACCGAGGTGGAACGTTTGGTGTTGATGACTTATCCTGGTGAGTCCCACCCATTCTTGGATCAATTAAAGATCGAAGCATTCGTCAACGGCATCCGTGATCCTGACATAAAATACGTGACTTGTGCCACACAAAAAGCTACATTCGCCGAAACCGTTTCGTTCGCATTGACACAGGAGACAGCGAAATTTGTGTCCAAGCCTCAAATACAAAGAGTTAGAAAAATTGAAATGGAGTCGGAGGTATAAGATTTGAAGGGTGCCATAAACGATCTTAAAGAAATGACGCAAACCCTCAGTAAGGCGTTATTAGGCGGAAGTAAGCCCAGACCAAAGTGCTACAATTGCGACAAGCCTGGTCATATTGCACGAAACTGCAGAGAGCCACGAAACGATCAAGATCGAGCTCACCCCAACGTGGTAATAAACGGGTAAATTTTACTACACAAAATGAATCTCCGTTAAACTAAAACGAGCTAGCCCAGAGGGGCATGGACTAGCTCCCACAACCGAGGGCCCCACGATCTCCATCTCAATAATACAACAGAAAAACAACAACCTCACTGTCTACGGAGCTATCGGTGGTCGGAAGCGCATATTGAATATGGACACAGGCGCGTCACAATCTATCATCAGATCTGATTTGATAAATGGACCAATGGAATCGTTACATGGTGTAAGACTCCGCACAGCAACGGGTGAACATGTGCATGGTAAAGTTAAATTGAAGTTAGCCATTGCCAACATGAGCATCGAACACGTGTTTATTGTCGCCGACATTGTAGATGAAGTGATAATTGGCGCAAATATTATGATTGCCCAAGGCCTCAAACTAGATATCGGGCAGCAAGTTTTGACGTGGGCTAATGTGGAAATTCCTCTCAATGTGGGATACGACAATACAACACAGATTAAAAGGCTGATCGCTCACAAAAATGTAGAATTGCCACCAAACTCAGAAACCACAGTTTGGGCCCGAATGGGGGATATTGTGAGATCGGCGGTTTGTGGGTAGTTGAACCGGCAAATATAAAAAATTATAACATCATCACTGCCAAAGCTCTAATAAAGTCTAATAATGAAGGATATATATAATAAGGAAGGATATTTGCCTGTAAATTTGTCCAACAACGAGGAGGTGATCAGCGACCGCACAGAAATTGCAGAATGTACACCAGCCGAGGCGGTTATCAACTGTGAAGTTAATTCGGACTGCAGCAAACTATCAGAAAAGGAGCAGAAAGTACTGGAGTCGCATCTCAGTGAGTGGGTGTGAGAACTAAAGCCATCTGATAGGAACAAAGCAATTACTGTGGAAGCATGCGTCTGCCTTCGCCCTAAAAAAAGAATGCCAAGGTAGGACATCAATGGTAAAGCATGACATTAACACAGGGGAAGCGAGACCAATAAAACAGGCGCCCAGAAGTCTTCCACTGGCAAAAAGAGATGAGGTGAAGAAACTTGTAGCTGAAATGCAGAGGGATGGTGTAATCGAATCCTCTTCAAGTCCATAGAGCTCGCCGGTGGTACTAGTTAAGAAGAAAGAAGGAAGTACTCGATTTTGTGTGGATTATAGAAAGCTCAACGACGTCACCAAAAAGGACAGTTATCCACTACCAAGAATTGATGACACATTGGATACGTTGTCAGGAACAAAATGGTTCTCCACGCTGGACTTGCAAAGTGGTTATTGGCAAGTAGAAATCAGCGAGAAAGACAAGGAGAAAACTGCATTCAGCGTAGGGGATGGTCTGTGGCAGTTCAAAGTAATGCCAATGGAGTGCGTGTTGAAAGGACTTCATTGGCGAATATGCTTGGTGTACCTAGACGACATCACTGTCATGGGGAAAACATTCGATGAACACCTGAAGAATCTTAAAGAAGTCCTTCAACGTATAACCGCGGCTGGGTTGAAACTCAGCCCGAAGAAGTGTTCTCTGTTCCAGAAAGAAGTAAAATACTTGGGACATCGAGTGACAGCAGATGGCATTTCCACCGATGAAGACAAAATCCTGATAGTGAAGGATTGGCCACGACCGCAGAATCTCCATGAATTACGCAGTTTTCTGGGACTGTACGTACTACAGACGGTTTGTGCCGGGTTTCGCCACAGTGGCTGCAAGTCTTCACGAGCTGATAATGAAAAATCGGCCGTACTGTTGGAGCGAAAAACAAGAAGAGTCATTCCACCAACTGAAGCAATATTTATGCACGGCTCCTTTGCTTGCATATTCGTGTTGGATACTGACGCGAGTGGTTACGGAATAGGTGGCGTGCTCTCGCAGGCAATCAATGGCCAAGAAAAAGTTATTGGGTACTACAGCCGAATACTCTCAAAGCCAGAGAAAAATTACTGTGTTACGAGACGAGAGCTACTGGCAGTAATAGAGTGTGTCAAACACTACCACGAGTATCTGTACGGCCAGCCTTTTGAGTTAAGAATCGATCATGCGGCGCTAAGGTGGCTACTGCAATATAAGAACCCCGAAGGCCAACTTGCTCGTTGGATTGAAAGAGTGCAGAGCTTTGACTTCAGCATTGAGCATAGAACAGGAGGAAAACACGGTAATACTGATGCCCTGTCACGTCGTCCATGCAAGCTGGAATGCAAACACTGCTCAAAAGCAGAGGTGAAAGAAAACATCATTGACGTACGTCTGCTTCGACTAGAATCCAACGAAGACTGGTCAACAGCACAAAGAAGCGACCCTATACTGGCAAAAATCATTTCTGCAAAAGAAAAAGGTGAAAGACCAACACGCAATGACATCGCTTCAGAGAGCCCCTGATGAAAGCATACTGGGCCCAGTGGAGCAGCCTAAAATTATTGGATGGTTGCCTATACCGGTTATGGGAAAGTGAGGATGGTAAAATAGTCAAAAAGTTAATAGTGGTACCTTCCTCCATGGAAAAAGAGATAATGACAGAATTCCATAATGGCCCGAGCGGAGGACATCTAGGAATAACTAAGACCATTCAAAAGCTAATGCAACGGTTCTACTGGATTGGCTGTCAACAAGCGGTAGCCGATTGGATAGCAAATTGCACCCAATGCATGACAGCTAAGGGACCAACGCGAAGAAGTCATGGCCACATGCAGCAATACAACTCAGGTTCACCCTTTTGAGCGTATAGCTATGGATGTGGCTGGTCCATTTCCAGTCAGTAGCTCTGGAAACCAGTACGTCTTAGTGGTTATGGATTACTTCAGTAAATGGCCCGAAGTATACCCTGATCCCAATCAGGAAGCGAAGACTATAATTAAAGTGTTTGTGGATAACTAGATATGCCGTTTTGGTGTCCCCTCGGAGCTCCATTCGGACCAGGGTAGGAATTTTGAATCGACCATCTTCAAAGAAATGTGTGAGTCATACAGTATTCGGAAAACAAGAACAACACCATTGCATCCTCAGTCTGACGGAATGGTTGAAAGATTCAACCGAACTCTTGAAGAATACCTAAGAAAAGTAGTCAGCGCAGATCAAAGAGATTGGGATGAACACATACCGAAGTTCCTTTTGGCATATAGGACGGCCACCCATTACTCCACTTCGCGAACACCCGCTAAAGTAATTTTCGGAAATGAGCTGAAGCTGCCTGGTGATTTGGAGTTCGGTACCATACCAGCGTCTGACCCTGCGAACAGTGATGTCAATTACCATGATATGGGGGATCTTAATGATCTCCATGAATTTGTGCGCAACAAATTAAAAATGGTCAGTAACAAAATGAAAGCCAGATACGACCGAGCGGCAAATTCAGAAGGATTTCATGAAGGCCAGCTAGTTTTACTGTTCAACCCACAGCGCAAGAAGGGTTTATCTCCAAAACTTCAGACTCACTGGGAAGGCCCTTACAAGACTGTCAAACGAATAAATGACGTGGTTTATAGAATCCAGAAAAGCCAAAGTCCAAGAGCTAAAATGAAAGTCGTGCATTTGGAAAGACTAGCTCTGTACGGAAAACGGAGGGTTGAGCCTGCTCGGGACGAACAGGCTTAAGTGGGGGGCAGTGTTACGAATAAGTAAAAGCTTTTGCTTACTGTTAATGACTCTACTAACAGTATGTAAATAATAGGCGGTTAGTGCTGCGCCTGAAAGTATGCATTGTAACAACGTACCAGCTCGATAAACCAGTAGCATGAATTCACCTCAGTAAAGATAACTCTCCACCATTCGAGATTGTTCTACAAAGATAAGCAACAACAACAACATTCAGATTCTAGAATTCGCTAGATATACGTTCATTTGAGTATGGTGAGTTGGTATAAACAGCGGAAGTCTTTGGAGTGGAGAGTTCAGTTTGTGATTAAACCCCGTAAAGTGAGCAACGCGAATCGATAGTAAAATATAAGACTTGTTAAAGTGTTATAAATAAAGTAAACTGTTGTACTAAGTAAAATAAAAGGAAGTGAAACCGTTGTAATTATCGTAATTTAAAACTAACCTTGTTTTATTATTGGGAATAAAACAACGCAAAAAGGACGAATAAGGAAATTCGTAACAATATATTGATCACTTCGTTTCTAACCTTTGCAAATACATGAACTACTGACACTGAAATATATAACCACTCGTGTTTTACTTCAACAAATATACTTAAAAGATTTTTACATATTTTATATATTAACTTGTTATACCTCGACAACTAAGTGAGTTATCGAAATCCTCATTTAATTTTTTCATTTATTTCTTGATTTTTCACATCTGTGCCAAAATCGTGTTTTTAAAGATCTGCTTTCGATTTCTTAATAACTAAACGGCTTGTGAAAAATGTCTATCTAATTATTTATATTTATGTTGACATGTTTTACACAAAGAAACACACTTCAGACTGCTCCACTAATGTCATACTCTCTCGCATATCCAAACTTTAGAAGTTCATAGCTCCATAAATATGGGATGCCGGAAATTATTTCATTGGATACTTTTACTCAAAGTAAAACTCCATCCACCTTAAAGCAATAAACAAATAAATAAACTGAATTTCAGTTTCAAGCTAGTGCTGCATATAACAATTAACAACTTTGAGTTTCTTTTTCGATCTCGAAATAATTGACAATTATAAAAAAATATTTATTTTATAAAAAAAATTAATATATAAATTGTTTAAATATTCATTTTATAAATATACATTTGCAAATAATTACACAAAGTTGATTGATTTTAAACGAATTTTCATACAACACTTTGATAACTTCACAAAAAAGATAAACTATAAGGCTGTTGTTTTATTCCATTAAGCTATCGCCACTTACGACTTTCCAAATAAAACGATCCACACATAATAGTACGAATGTGGAAACATTTGCTGTAATGGGTGAAAAAATGCGATACGGCAACACGTTTGTAGCCAGTGCCATCAAATACATGGTAGCCTCAAATGTTGTAGTTGTAAGCAGCAACAACTGACATTTTATTTTCGTTCATTCATTTCAGTTGTCAATCTCTACACAAATATATACTAACAATACATGAATACAAAAACGTATAAAAACAAAATACATATGATTTTGAGAAGTGAAACGAAAAATGACATGGAAAAAATGTCATCACCTGTTTAAACGATTCTACCATGATCAATATTTACAACAATAACATTTACCGCGCGTTGATGTGAACAATGTTTTGTTCTATCGGAGATAAAAACCTATCCTTCAAAATTTAGAGATATAAAAGTATACGTCATAGACCAATAGATACATAGATAATTTTATTCTCTCATCTGACGTTTCATTTCACACTCTTCGTTCTAGGTTTGTGGAAATGAGAGCAATTAAATTTAAAATTAACTTACACCAGGTGGAGTTACAAAATATGTTCATTAACTTTTTCATGTCGTTTTGGTGTAGAACTGAAAAATTTAAATGTATTTTGCACTTTTTTGTTGACTCTTATCGTTGGTATACATTAGTATTGTATTTAACACAACTAGTTTGCCACAAAAACACGAAATTCGGTTGTTGTTCCTTTGTTGAACGTTGTTTACTATTGCCTCTATCTGGTATTATTGAACCCATGTTTTTCAAAATCCAATGTTTACTTTCCATCGTACCTATGACGTTTAATTTATTGAACGAATAAAATTATCTAGGTACGTATTGGTCTATGGTATACGTACCCTTCAATTAAATAAAATAATTTTAATAAATTTTTTTTTAATGCTGTGGGTTTTTTTTATTGAATCTGCTCTTAAAGAGCCTAACAATAAGTATTCGAATCTTATATTCTAATCAGTTTAATTGAATTATTATTTAATTGAATTATTATTAGCGTCAGGGATTGGTTGATTTATAAAACTGGTGGGAAATCTCTTCTTCGTAGTCGGGATGAAGTTGTTGTTACTGTCAAGTTTCTTGCCAGAGGGTTTGTGTGCTGTTCCAGTTTTTGATTATGACTCTCTTTGCTGCGCTGGAGTTCGTCTCTTACAGCAGGTATCTCTAAATCTTTGTGTAGGTTCTCATTTCTAACATACCAAGGGTAATTAACCGTAGTATTTTAGACTGCACTCTTTGTATTACTTCGATGTTACTCGCGCTAGCGTTTCCCCATATCTGGGACCCATATGACCAAATAGGCTTAATCACACTGTTGTAAATCTGGACCTTATATTCTAATCTCAGCCTTGAGTTCGAGTTAAGTAGCCAATGCAGTTGATGCGTCTTCAGCTTTATTTGTGTATTCTTGGCTTCTATATGCCTTTTCCAGGTCAGTCTACGATCTATGTAGATGTATACCCAGATAAGTAATATCATCACATAAGGCAATTGGTGCACTGTTGAGTTGTATTTGTGGGCAAGTTCTTGCGTTTAATGTGAACGTAATTTGTTTGCTCTTCGTCTCGTTTACTTTTATCCTCCAGTTAGCAATCCAAGATTCCATTGTTTGGAGATGCAAGCTAAGATTTTCGGCGGCTTTACATGGGTCTGCAAAGGTAGACGTAAGCAGATCGCTTCCCGTGGGGAGGTCAGCTGTAAATATAAGAAAAAGAAATGGACCGAGAACATTTCCCTGCAGGACCCCGGCATATATTTTGTATTTATCCGTATTGTATTTATCCGACTCTAAAATATCTATTTTCCACGTAACTTTCGAAGAGGGAATGTGTATTAACTGGCAGATATTTTTTAATTTTATGTAATAGACCCTCATGCCAGACCTTGTCAAATGCATGAGCAACATCTAAGAATACAGCAAAACAATATTCTCTTTTTTCATAAGCTTTACTAATCTCGTTGGTCAAACGATTTACTTGTTGTAGAGTGCTATGGCCCTCCCTAAATCCAAATTAGTGATCAGGGATGATATTAAATGTGTTAGCCACATTTTCATTCGCAGACATGATAACAAAATTTATCCAATACAGCCCAAATTGCGATAGACTCCAATTTCGGGGAGGCGTGACATGGCTTTAGAATTCTGCACTAGGGAATGGTAGAGAATAATAATATAAGACTAACTGCCGAGATTGGTCATAGAGAGTGTGTGTGGGTTAGTGATCCAAAATTAAAAAGTAAACAAGTGTGACATATTGTGACACCGAGTGATTGTGTTAATCGATAACGTATTTTGAATTGACGCCAACGTTATCGCCATGATTGTGGTTATACACTATGTAGTTGCTCGAGACGCCGTCTATTAAAACCGACCGCTCTTGTGTTGTTGATAATTTTCCATCGGCTTCAAATTTTCCATCGGCTTCGAATTTTCCATTCGGCTTTGTTTACAAACAAACTAATGTTAATGTTAATTCGCATTGGAGAATGAGGGCGAAAAATATTTGCTGCTTATGTCTCTTGGCATCTAACAGTTATAAATTAATACAAAATGAAAGAGGTGATAGTACCGAGATTTATGATGTCACGGTGAAATATTTTGATCCAATGGTTTGTAGCCTCGCAAATAACAAAAAATGCATTGTTAACTAAATTATTTTGCTGCAGATTCTTACTGAAGAGCAAAGCTGCAAGTCCATTTCGTCAAGAGTAATATGCTGTGGATGTTGGTCCCACATCTATGATTTCCACGAATTCCAACAAAGAGTCCTTAAGTCACGTACATTGCTATATGAGACAAATGATAGGAAAATGGTTGCTCATTTTATGAAGGCTTTAACAGAAATACAGGTGGAAAATAAGGGTTTATTAAGTGATGAAAGCATGTCAGAGAGGGAGGCAGTTAATTGTGCATCAGATCAGGATGATGAGATACCATTGATAAGTTTATTTCAAGAAACCCGTGTAAAACAACCACCTGTCACGCTAAAGATTGACACAATTCAGTTGGATGATAGTGCTATTAAATCCTATAACGCCAGTACGCACATTGCTAAAGACGAGCCACAAATTGTGTCATGTCCTAGTTCAGTTAATCAAAAGAACAGCTTTAACAATGAAATATTACGTCCCCAACTTTCAATAACCGATTTCAGTGCAACTACTGTAAAGATCGAAGATGGATCCGAAGCTAATTACGAAATATTTTCTGAAACAATAAAAATGCAAGAATTGTCCTCAGAGGAAATCCAGACCGACGTGCTACGCGAAAATGACCGATGTATTAGCAAAAATATCAAATCAAAACGGAGAGCCAGGATTACAAAAAAGTGGTTAAACGAGCAACAAATCTTAGCTTCCCCCTCTAATAGTCGTGGGAAGCTGTTTGGATCTGTAAGAAAAAAGAATAAAACAAAATTACGCAGTAAGGGAAAGAACTCAGCGTGTGGCAAACTTAAAGAGAAGTGCAGAGAAAATGACATTTTTATATCCAAATGGAAACCAATATTGGACTGCGATTTGTGTCCAACAACCGTTTCTAATTTTGATGAAATGCGAAACCACTTTCGAACGGCGCACAATGTAAAACCATATATAAAGTGCTGCGAGCGCAAATTCTATCGTCGATATGTCCTAATAGACCATATACGACTTCATGTAAATCCAGAAACACATAAATGTGATATTTGCGGAAAACTCAGTACGAACAAGTATAATCTGAAACTTCACAAGCAAGTGGTGCACAGCGAATCCAAACAGTTTGAATGTGAAATCTGCAATAGATCGTTTAACCAAAAACCGACATTAGATCGACATCTCTTAACGCACATCAAAGGCGATAAAAAGTTCTTTTGCAAAGAATGTGATAAAGGTTACTTCGTAGAAGACCAGCTAAAATATCATATAAAGACAGTGCACAACGTTGATCGTGTATGTGACCAATGTGGTAAAACTATTCATGGTGTAGCCGCACTTAAAAATCATCTAATGGAACATGCTGGAATCGCTAGGCGCAAATTTCCGTGCGACATATGTGGCGCTGAACTTGTCACAAATTATGGCCTTCGACGCCATAAGGCTGCTTATCATCACGACGGTTCTACAGCCTACGTTTGTGGCGTTTGTGGTAAAGTCGCTTCAAGTCATAATGCTTTGATGTCGCATAAGAAAACTGTCCATGAAAACGGCAGAAGTTTTAAGTGTACATATTGTGATAAAGCTTTCAAGCGAGCTACAGTTTTGCGAGAACATATTGCTACACATACTGGCATTGACTTGTATGAATGTCCACATTGTCCTCAAACGTTCAAAGTTAGCGCAAATATGCACCATCATCGTAAAAGAGCGCATCCTGTTGAATGGGAAGAAGGTAGGAAGAATCGTACAGCATTGCCAAAAGTGGATATACAGCAAGTTACAAATCAAGTTGTATTGTAATTCTAACTGTTGCTGATTTCTTGTAATAGTTACACTAAATTAAATATGTACTATGCTAATAGAAATATATACTCATGGTAGAATAACAGAATTTGTCTTAACTCTAATTTGGATGCAACTCTCAGATTTTTATAAATGTTCACCTCTGAGATAGAGCCATTTATACAGAGTCCAAACCCCTAATTTTGATTTGATCCGCCGCCCACAGTTTCCGAATTACGGCCCCCCAAAGTTGGGATACATCTACAGCGGTGGTCATACAATTAGGAACGCCACTTTAAAATTTGTATTGTATAACAAAATTACTTTCATAAAACAAAAATTGAAAAAGAAAATATCCAGTATTGTAAGACTCGATTATTGATATACTTTCTACAAATATTTCGACAACTAGCTATATTGCTGAAAAGTGGAAACTATATTTTCTAATAGATCTCAAAAATTCGATGGCCATGCAATTAGACACGACGGCAAAAAAAGATATTATATTCGCAATTTTTATTGAAAAATATAATAAATTTATACAAATGAAGCTTAATACTTTGTAGATTATCCTTTATATTGTATGACATTGGTCAATCTCCGTGGTAAACTTTCTACCAAAATCCGGAATCGCGAGGATGGTATCGATTTCGAAACGTCCTTAATATTTAGAAAATGTTTTTCTTCGTGTTTTTGCTTCTAAACCTCGTTCGAAATCTACCCACAAGTCTTCAAATGGGTAGACTGATGGGTACCCACAAGTCCGTACTTTGTGTTGGCGAGACCTAAACAATGGAATACGTATCCATAAAATATTGCTTCGAAACTCGGGAAATATGCTTAGGATCGTTTTCCTGCAGGAAAAATGTGTACCTTGCATATTTTCAAGCGGAAATGGTTTTTCCAGAATATTTGTATATTGGTGTTGGTTCATTCGATTACCTATGCAGTGCATAGGTTCAACGCCATACCATGATGCATGGTAGGCAGTATTATAGCACGGCCTCTAGCACTTAATATACCCTCGGCATCTACAGATCCAAAGATATTAATTTACTGTCTTTTTTCAATTGCTTACCCTTTTTGAAACACAATGTCCTCTTAAAATTCGCTTTCTTAAGCCAATGAAGTTGTTTTATGTAGCGGATTTTTCTCGGAGCGAGCTTTAAGTCTACTCAGTTAGAGTAGAAAAGTTGCCACTGCTCGGTAAAATCGTCTCCAGTTTTAAAAGTATTCGTCGTTGATAAACGTGCCCTTTTCGGTTTTATTGATAACGAATATCTCTCCTTTGCTGCAATTCCCAAGATTTATATAAAAATTTTGACCCAGAATGTTGAGATATCCCATTGTGACTGCACTTTTGTAGCAAGATCTACAGGATTCAGTTTTGATGGCACCCATCGCCATAGCGTTACGTTGATAGTCCCAAGGATTTTACCCACACGGTGCATGTCAAATTGTTGACATTTTGCTCGGGTCCATTCGCTGCTACTGCAACACCGTTTTTGAATCGTACCAACAAATTTTCGTTTTGATATTATAACGACGAAAATTTACGATTTTTGATGTGTTAACATCTATAGGCGCGGATTCGGCCTAAATTCACGAAGTGAAAACATCCAAACACAGTTTGCCCGACTGCGATCACACATTGTTTGGCGTTAAACTCCTCCGAAACGGCTGGACCAATTTGTATGAAATTTTGTGTGCATATCGGGTAGGTCTCAGAATCTATTTTTCATATCCCTAAATGATAAGGGAGACCCACCCCTATATAGAACACACACTTACGACCCTGGGACATTGTGTTCATTCTCTTTTGGTAACGCTTCGTAAATTCATGACTCTGTATACAACTATGCGTGACTCTTTGTGATGTATTGTCTGTTAATCTTCTTTATTTTTCTATTCATAATAATCTCAAATTCAACATTTTAAAAAAATAATGAACAATGGCTGATAAAATTGCACTTGAATAGTTTTAAATTGCTTCAAAACAATTTTTCACCATTTTTTGTATACTGTTGCTTTACCGCCTTGTCAAAACACGAAAGCGGTGAAAGAAAATTATCAAAATGCTCCCCGAATTTCCAATTCGTGACTTTTATGGTACCCCTCTTTTTTCACTTCCCCCTCACCGAGATGCATCGTAAGTCTCGACTCGTGTCCCAGGGTCATAAGTCATCGTATAGAAGTCGAAACAGTGCCAGACTGCGAAAAAATCACACACTGATGTAGCGGCAGCAAATAGTTGGCTTGTGTCGGTGCGAAACACTCTCAGAGCAAAGAGAATAATGACGTGGTTATACGCACATACATATATAAAAATGAGATAGCAAGAGAGCATCGAAAATTGTGTGAACTTGTGTAGCGTATGTACGAACATAACAATGTATGTATGTACATGTGTCCGTTGATATGCATTCTCTTTGTTTTTTGTGGGTATAAAAGAGAGGTGACCAAAAATTTGTATGGTGTAGTATTGGTGGGAAAAACGATGTTGATTCAGTCGTCGTTTAGACAGCGACGTATGCACATGAGCACGGGTATATGAAGTTTTTGCTGATATATCAGGAAAAGACGCATATACCCACTTACTTGTTTACACGTCGCTTTCTCAACGACGACTGAATGCAAGAGCATAAGACTTTGTTTATGTGTTGGTCTCCGCAATTGCGGTATGGGCTGGTCACCAGTGGTATAAAATAAAAAGTATTAAGCAAGAAAATAATGCCACTTGGCTTTAAATATTTTTAAGTGTTATTAAGTATTAATATTATTTAAATGAAACGTCATCATATGATTGAACGCCTTTTTTTATTATTGTAAAAGGTAAGCCAAATAAAATGTGGGTGCGGAGCACACTCAGAGCAAAGAGAATAATGACGTATTATACGTAAAAAAAATGAGATAGCAAGTGAGCAACGAAAATTGTGTGAACTTGTGTAGCGTATGTACGAACATAACAATATATGTATGTATGCACATGTGTCTGTTGATTTGCATTCTGTTCGTGTTTTGTGGGAATAAAACAAAAAGTATTGAGCAAGAAAATAATGACACATGTGCTTGCACTGGTCTTTAAATAATTTTAAGTATTAATATTATTTAAATGTAACGTCATCATATGATTGAATGCTGTTTTTTATTTTCCAATGTAACATTTACTAATGTGTTCATAGAAATCGAACAGGTACCTGTAACAAAAAGGTGTTAACACATCGCCCGTGAGTTCGAACACTCATTGGATTTTTTTTAAGCTAGCCTCACGCCGGCTACAGCAGCTTGCAACTCAAGTCGTGGTATAGACATCAGCTTTACAGCTACAATTTTGATGGTACACTTGTCTTGATGTACAATACGAAGGTAGCAAACTGCAGCATAGGAGTCCTCACCGAAGTCAGTCGGTAAATGTATGAAATTCAACTTCAGCGGCCTTACTAAGGAATGGAGAGTAGCATCGTAAATTCATACTGCAGATATATGTACTAAAGATATCTTTGATTTTTGCCATTAGGTGTGTGGGGAATAGTGTAGCTCTGCATCCCAGTCTATGCCAGATCTCCAGACTGTTTGTAGCAGAAACCTAAGGGGATCGAAAATTGGCATTAAGACTTGCAGTAGCTCCCTCTTAGTAGGTACAGTCGCATCCATAAGAACGTCGCGTCGAAGTCTGGCGAATCTGAAACTATAGACAAAGGAATCTTTATCAGGGTCCCAATACATACCAAGATCATTTCCGTGGTGGTCAGAACTTTTGGCTTCTGCTCTTGGGTGATATCATCCTGTAAGAAGTTGAAGACTGCTTTGCTGTTCGTTGACCAATTCGAATGTAGAATCCAGCAGCAGAATGTATTGCCTTGACTTGAGAAGCCAACTCGATTGGCTCTTGCTCGTTGTCAACACTATAGATGAAATCGTCCACATAGTGAGAGTGTTATATCGCCGCTACTGCTCGTGTACATTTTTCTTTATATTGCTCAACGTTGTAGTCGCCTTCTTTATCCCACCACAACGTTGATTTGGTGGACCATCTCCGCGATATCTCCACACACTGCAATTTTGCCCACTCGTAAACTCAACAATACATCGACCAGTGAATTCAGAAGGTCAGATCCACTACGTATGTTGTTGTTGAGACAAACACTATTTGATTGGGCATCGGCACTCCACACGATTCGTAGCTTGTCAGGTTTATAGGGATTTCTTGTAATAAACACTGGCAAATACCACACTGGTCCAGATGACCTCTTGATTTCATCATCGGTTACTTTCCTGGCATATCCTTTTAATAATAAGTTGTCGATTTGTTGTTGAAGCGTGTCCTTTAGATTTTTGTCCTTATGTTTTTTTAAACACATAAGACGTTTGTAGGCCTTGTTGTAGCTTTCCGGCAACTGGCAAACATTGTTTTTCCACAAAAGGCCCACTTCGTAACGTCCATCAATCTTTTGACAGGTAGTCTTCAAAATGTTTATTGCTTTAGCGTCTACTGCTGACACCAATGTATTCGAGGCTGGGTCTTCTGCCGAAGCTTCTGGTTCTCGCAATCACAGCTATGGATATTGGGCCAAGCACTTTGCCGATAACTACCACTGCAACCTTGAATGGTCCAGCCTAATCGTGTTTTCGTAATAATCGATTGATTTCACGACCCTTCAAGTACCTTTAATGGAACTGCGATCTTCCAATTGTCCACTCCAATCAAAATTGCCGGCCTCACATTTATGTATGTACGACCGTATGGGAATACCTGGCAGATATGGGTATTTTTCTATTACCTTCTCCATATTCAGTGACTGTGTTAGTAAATCTAAGCCCTGAAATGTGTGAACTCCTTTCAACGCAAACTTCGAACCATTTTCAGCATTAGATATGGTTATTGATGCCTTTACCGATGAGTCTTCTTGTAAGGTAGTTTCGCCAGTCCACTTCAAACCGAGCGGCTCCTCAATTCCTTCAACTTCAAGTAAATCGGAAACCTCTTTCGATTAAAGTCATCGAAGACCCCTTGTCCAAAACTGCATAAGTGTCGTTGTAGCCATTTTTCTTATGAAGGCGAATTGGCAATATTCGAAAATGTGAAGGTTGCTTTGTTGTAGAATGTGATTTTCCGAAACGCCATTATTTGTTCAGCAACCGATTATGTTTCGCAGTGCAACCGTCAACTCCACAGTTAGTGTTAACAAAGCATCTGCGGCGGTGTTTATTTAAACATATGTAACAAAGCGGTTGAGTAGTGACCAGCCATTCTGTGTTGATGACCTGGATACACTTGATAATTTATTTCGTTCCAATGATAACAATAATGGGGATATTGCAACTTTTGGAGCCATGCCCAATAATGTTTCAATCTAAATTCTTGTTTCAATTTAAATTTATTTTTTCACATTTAATTTTTATCGACATTTTTATTCTTATAAATTTTATTTTTATAATTTTGTTTACTTTTTTATTACAAATTATAACTGTTTAATTTCCCTAAAAATTCATTGCGCTGTGGTTAGATATAGTATATTATGCACTATTATAAACTTGTTATACGACTAAATAATCAATAGTGACACTTTCATAATAAATTCCAAGGATGTAACAACTAATATCGTGAAAATACTAGCCAAGCTAGCCAAATGCTCAAAGTTTGAGGCCGAATTTAGGTGGTATTTTCAGAATTCGAATGTGGATCTTATTTGTGTTTAGAGACATGGCTAGATAAGTCAGTCCCAAATACTCTTATATCTCTTCATGATTATAATGTATTTAGATCTGATAGATCGGCTGGATGTAGTGGTGGTGTTGCAATATATGTTAAAAATAATATTACTAGTAAATTGTTCAGTAAAACAGGTCCAAATGATATAGTTGAGTATATTTTTCTGGAGATAATAGCTTTTGGAAAAAAGATTTTGGTTGGATGTGTATATAGACCAAACAGCTCCATTGATTATACCAACTTTATTATACAAATTGAAGCATTGATAATGCCATACTCTGATATAACAATAGCTGGTGATTTCATTTAGAACATTCTTTCAGAATCACTATTTAAACATACTCGTAGTATGTAATCATTAGATCTCACTCCAGTTAATACTTCAACTCCTGCTCACTTTACAAGAACTAATACTACTCTTCTAGACCTAATTTTCGTTGACGACAAATTTAAAGTTCTCCTTTATGATCAACTTTCTGCTTCCTGTTTTTCTAGACATGATTTAGTTTTTGTTACATATGACTCCACTAGATCAAAACGCGCAGTCATATACTTATCGAGATTTTAAAAACTTAAATTACAGTGTTTTGAATGAAAATTTTTCTAAGACACACTGGAACAATGTGTACCACATGACCTCTGCTGATGAACAGCTTGCCTTACTCGAGGATAATATTGTACAACTTTATAATGAGACAGTACCATTGAAGACGGAAATTATATCTGCGAAGAATAACCCGTGGTTCAATGCGTCTATCAAAGAAGTCATACAACGCAGAAATTTTGCGTACTTGCGTTTTAAAATTCTTGAACTTAAACCAGAGTTTCGTTCAGCCAGAAAGGAGGTTAATCTGCTAATAAAGTTAGCTTTGGTTCAGCTCAATATCAATATCATAAAATCAAATGCAGTAGGACTTGATAATATACATACATCCCAAATTTCTAAAAGTAATTGTAGCTCATATTTTGCTTAGTTATTTCCCCGAAAAATGGAATCATGCGAAAATAATTTCAGTTCCCAAATCTAATACGGACCAATTGCTATTCTAAGTTTCCTGTCGAAAGTTTTGGAGAAAATTTTATATCGTCAAATAAGTGATTTTATTCATGAACGTAATTTAATGTCTGACATGAAATCAGGGTTTCGTCCCAATCATAGCTTTGTAACTGCTTTAATAGATGTCACAGAGAATAGTAGGCGGGAACTTGATGATGGAAAGGTAAATTTCTTAGTTCTTCTGGATCACTCAAAAGCTTTTGATACAGTTGACCATCAATTACTATGTACAAATCTAAGGTATATTTTTAATTTTTCGTCTACATCAACAAAATTAAAATCGTCTTACTTTACTAATCGATGTCAGTCAGTCTATGTTAACAATACTACATCTAACCCTTTAGAGTTCAGCTGGGACGCCGGCGTTTCGCTCTCTTGAGATCATTTCGAAACCATGGTGTTCACATTGTGCTTTTGTTAACTACTGTGGTTTCATGTGACATTTCTCATTTCTGTTTTGTGTTTTCTGTATTGACTGTAAACAACACAAACGCACATTTGTGAATAAAGAAATATAAAATAATATCAAAAAATTAATGTAATTTTTATAATATTAGAATTTATATCATTGTATGATAAAGCAATGAATGCATTCAAAGATATAGATGATTATATTCATATTCCACCACAAAGCAAACTAGAAATGTAAACAAACAGATTTGTTTTCCCTCATTTTTCTGACATTTGCTTTGAACCAGCAATGGAAATGTTTTCATTTTACTCCTTTTTTAACTACTATTGGAGTACAACACTGTGCTCTCTCTTATTTTTACTGTGGTTTCAAACAAACTACAGTAAAAAGAGCATAATGTTTGCGTTTTTTTTTTGTATGGAAATAAGTGCCAATTAAAGTGTGTTTCGCTGAAATCATCGAAAGAGAGCGAAACGCCGGCGTTTTAGCTGAAACGCGGTAAATGTGAAAAGGTCATAAGGCATATCTGGTTCCGAGTCTAACATATGGCTGCGAACTGTTCTCATAGTGATACCATATGTCGGAAAAAGATTGAAGTGTTATATAATAACATCTTAAGGTATGTGTATGAACTTGGAAAACGTGATCACATCTCTTCATATTCGACAAACCTCTCTGGACTAACATTTGAAAAATTTCTCAAAATACGAGT
Organism: Phaonia tiefii; assembly: GCA_963931995.1. Classification (NCBI taxonomy): domain Eukaryota; kingdom Metazoa; phylum Arthropoda; class Insecta; order Diptera; family Muscidae; genus Phaonia; species Phaonia tiefii. The sequence goes on from OZ008370.1 coordinate 69,871,952, forward strand.
TTTAATCTTTTTGCATAAAGTGATATATACTGAAAAGCCAAAATACCTGTTCGAAAATATTCGTTTCTGTAAATCTGTTAGAGGCAAGATAATTTTTTTACCAAAATTTCGTTGCCTAGTTTCTGAATGGCAGTTTTTCATTAATGCAATACGTCTTTGGAATGCTCTTCTACATAATCTACAAATTGACAGCAACGTAATGCATTTTAGGAAATTTCTATTTAAATATTTTGCTTCATTATAAATGTTTAATATAAAGTAATGTTATAATATATTTTGGGTACTTTTGTTTTAATTTTAATTTTTGATTGTTATGATTTCAATTTCAAAGTTTATTTTATTTTATTTTATTATTTTAATGGTTACAATTGTATGACATTTAATTTATTGAGCGAATAAAAGCGTCTATGGTGTGTATTATTCTATGGCGTGGACGATGAATTGCTGGCCTTGTTCATTTATGATAGCTATTCCGTTCATTGTAAATTAAGGATGTGAAAGCGAAGTGTACTTTTTTTTATTAATGTGTGTTTTTTCGTTGGCTACCTGTAACGGATCATTGTTTTACAGTATTTTTTTAAAGTAGTATTTATAGGTGTACATTGATCGTTTTTTGTCATTCAGCAAGTGTCTACCAAAGCGAAAAGTACGAATAGAAAGTGTTAAAGTTTAGACGTGTGTAATTTACATAATTCATCTTCACAATGTCTATGGCTCCTAAAAAGGCTAAACTTGAAAAAGAAATTTATGGTTCTTTTTGTGTTAATCCCTTCAACAAAAAGAAGCACAGATCATCAGATATGCGACATATTTCCGACGGCTTAGTAAAAAATTCCCTACTCCGTCAAAACGGTCGCAAATTTGTGGATCATGCAGGAAACAGCTCGGAAAGTTGGAAAAACTTTAAATGTGGATGATTTTGTGGAAGAAATGTGTGCTGGATTGCTTAATTTGAGGACACATGACTTTTTAGTCAAAGAGCAATGGTCATTCTTCAAAGATTTGAAGATACATTTGAAGTCTTATGAATTCGTTGTTTCATATGATTTTGCAGAGAACTATAAATACGTTCTCCAGGATGCCATACAAGCATTCCACTTCCATAACGACCAATCAACTGTATTTACAGTAGTTATACTATACTACGTTTCGGACGGAGCTCATCAACATTTTTAAAACAGAAGTAGCTTCGCAAATCTTATAGATCATCAAAAGGATTTTGGAATGCCAGCTGAGTGTCATTTTCATCCTACTGCTCATGGTAAAGGAGCATGTGATGGTGTTGGAGCAAACCTCAAAAGAAATGCAGCGAAGTATAGCCTCCAGTGCTCTCATCAAGATCGCATCTTAGATGCGACCGCTTTATTCAATTGGGCAAAGAATAACAGTAACGAAACTAAAATAGTTTTTAGTAGCAAAGAGGATCATGAAGAAACATTGAGAACACTGAAGAGCAGATTCGATGCTGCGGTAACAATCGATGGCACCGCTCAATACCATGCTTTTATACCGCTTGGCGATGGAAGACTCAAGTTGAAAAAGTTTTCTGCCTCTTCTCAATGAGATTTCTTTCCAAGGCAAAAAAAGAAACCAGGAGCAAAATCAACAGCTGAGCCTGGTAGCAAAACTTAAACACTTCATCATCTGCAATAAATTAAGTGTACAAATAGTTATGATAACGGGTTTTTCAACACAGACGCTACAAAAGTAAATCGATAGGGACCATATTTTTCCCCGCTCTTTTGATATTTCTCTTCAGTAAGGTTTGCCATTTCATCATGGAAGGATATACGAGCCAACAACGCGTCGAAATTATTAAAATTTACTACCGAAATTTGGAGTCAGTGGCCTCAACTTTAAGAGCGCTACGTCCAATTTATGGTCGTCATAATCGTCCTACCAGATCAACAATTGAGCGTCTAGTGGAAAAAATTGAATCTACAGGCACAGTACAAAATGTTCCCGTGACAGTGAGACAAAGAAGTGCCCGTAGTGTCGAGAATATTGCTGCCGCTGAGGCTTCAGTTGAAGAAAGCCCAAATGTGTCTCTCATACGTCGTTCTCAAGCGTTGGGCACCTCTGTGACGTCGTTGTGGCGAATTTTGCGAAAAGATCTTGGCCTACATCCTTACAAGATCAAATTGACGCCAGAACTGAAGCCGCTTGACCACCATAAGCATCATATGTTCGTGAATTGGGCTGAGCAACAACTTGAAAATGATTCGGATTTTCATCGGAAAATCATCTTTAGCGATGAGGCTCATTTCTGGCTGAATGGCTTCGTCAATGAGCAAAATATGCGTTATTGGTCAGACAGCAATCCATACGTAATCCATGAGTCATCATTGCATCCCGAAAATATTACGGTTTGGTGCGGTTTATGGGCCGGCGGCGTCATTGGGCCGTACTTCTTCCGTGATGATCAAGACCGGCACATTACTGTGAATGCGAATCGCTACCGTTCAATGATAACCGAATATTTTTGGCCCTAATTGGATAATATGGACTTGGACGACATGTGGTTCCAACAGGACGGCGCCACAAGCCACACAGCGAATGCCACAATCAATTTATTGGAAACCAAGTTTGGTGAACGTGTTATCTCACGAAATGGCCCAGTCCATTAGCCGCCTCGGTCGTGCGATTTGACGCAGTTAGATTATTTCCTGTGGGGCTACGTCAAGTCTACGGTCTATGCCAACAAGCCAGCGACGATTGATGAACTTCGTACGAATATCGAACATGAAATTGCAGCAGTATCGGCCGATTTATGCTTGAAAACCGTCGAAAATTGGGTTCAGCGTCTGGACTTCTGCAAGCGTGCCCGTGGTGGCCATGCAAAAGAAATTGAGTTCCATACATAATGGCATCGAACGTACTTTCACAGGAATAAAGAATTTCATTTGTATCTAAAACCGGTTGTTTTATTTAAAAAAAAACTTTTGTAGCGCTCTTATTGAAAAACCCGTTATAAATGGATCTAATGTGATTAAGATTAAATTTTATTAAATTATTTGTCTATTTATTTTATTATTATTATGTATATACTAATTTAATTATTATTACAAATAAATAAATAAAATTTTAATTTTTCCCCATTTCTATAGAAACAGTGATTTTATTCCTGAGGTTGACATATTGTGGGTATTATATTATCGAGGGTATGAAACTTTAATTAGACATGTTACATACCGTTGGAAAGGTTAATTTGTCTAGTTTCTCAGTATAAGTTATATTTTTAAGGTTTTAGAAACACTTACACAAAAATAGAAACAAATTCAAAATAGTGCATATGCCAAAACATGAAAAACCGTTTTTTGAGTTACAAAACATTTATTTTGATAGGTAAATAGGTCGAATCCCACTAAGGGACTATAAAGCTCTTAAAGGAAAAGACCTACGCTTTCTTTTGAGCAAATAAAAAGAATGGTCTTCTCTTGAAAAAAATTTTAAAAACATTTTCATTTTGCAAAAAAAAATCAACAATTTTTTTTTTTATTTTTTATTATTTTTTTTAAAAAGATTGAAGAAATAGCTATCTAAAACACTCAGGACAAATTTTGCTAAGAACAAGAGGTAAAAAGTTACATGGATGGGAAAAAACACCTGTTTGGCCAAAATGTCAATATTCGACCCCCTCTAACTCAGAGAGTTCTGGACCGATCTCGGTGAAAGTTTTTGTCTAAGCTTCTATCCAATAGGACTGACCTTGGTGCATCGGAAGACATGGGTTTCAAAAGTTGGGTCACTTGACATGAAATGACCCATATATATATCTCCATATCTAACTATTCCACATATGCGTAAATATGTGTGTTTGTAATTGCAGGTGTGCAGTAATTTTAGAAATATATGGGAATTATCCTCATTGTAATTTATGAATTTAAATAAAAAATAATTATTTAAAAAGCATTTCAGCGGCAACACTGCCTTTTTTCAAAAGTTTTCCTAATCTCGTTGGTTAGACAGTTTACCTATTGAAGTGTACTATAAAAAAAAATGATTTCCCATTACATCCCACGAAGTGATTCTCACACACAGTGATCTGTGCGTGTTCTAGTTTTACACTCACTGGTTGGGACCTACAGTTTTACACCGTTTTCGAATGGTATTTTTTTGAGAAGCTTTTGTATGGATAAATACTCATAGTGTCGCCATCACTAAGCGAGGTGACCGCCGTCGAAAGATGTTAGGTGGTCTGAGCAGGGATTGAACCCCCGTACTCATGTACAAGAGAACATTACCACTACACTACCAACGGCGAAGTGTACTATGTCCCTCCCTAAATCCAAATTGATGGTCTGGGATGAAATTATGGGACAAGATAAAACCTTAAAGTTTCAATAGAAATACTCTCTCAAAGAGTTTTGACAAGCTAGGTAATAAGCTTATAGGCCTATATGACGATGGGAGCGTTCTATCTTTTCCAGGCTTCAATATCATTTTCAATAAGGAAGTTTTCCACGCTTTGGGGAAGTAAAACTGTTAGTGAATGGGTTGACTTGAATGATCCGCATAATATTTGGCTTTTTCCTTACCTGTTATCACCCACTCCCCACTTTCATTCCGTAGGGGAAAGATAGCATCAACCGGCATACTTATATTTCTTATGGGCACCCCAACATAATTGGCATGTTTATGGTCATCATCCTTTCTGAGGGCAGCTCGTAGACTTCGTGATCTATTTCTTTGCCAATTCCGCCGAGCTTTTCTTTTATCATTTACCAGACGTTCAATTTTATTATTATATAGTGTGCACATGCCCTAGCCGCTCGTTCGGAGATGGCGTTGCGTGGCAAGCTGCTTCCTCAGGCAAAGAATTAAAATTAGTGACATGGTTCTCAATATCACGTTCAATGACAATACGTTTGTTCAAAACTGGGACATGAATGCTTATATTTTTTATTATATTTCAACTTATTCAAACACAAAATTTATGGTGATAAATGGAATTTGTCGATGTAATTAAAATATTAGTCAAAAAAACAAAAAAAACTTTTTAAAAATAGCGGTCGATAAAACTGAGTGATAAATATATTTATCAACTGCCAACATGAATTTGAATAAAAAAAATAGTCAATTGGATTATATTATGACTTTTGTTTGTTACATTTGTATTTTGTTTGTTGTTACTATGCTAGAACATTGCAATTAAAAGACGTTGCAACAAAATCTTCATCAAGTTCATTCTTGCTCCTCAGCTTACGATTACGTTTCTTTTGGTGTTTTTTGCAGCAAAAACGTGCGACAGAGAATGATGCAATTCTTTTATGTTTTGTCATATTTGAGTTAGTGTTTAAGATAACATTTCATTTTTCATTTCAAAATTCTGGTTTTATTGAGTTCTATGCACATCTGATGGAAAATAACTTAAACCTAACATTAATCCTTCAACACACTACTTTCTATACATTTAATAATATTTCTAGAACTATCTTAATCTACCTTAATATGCTTACAGCTGTTTGCATACCTTTCATACTATAATTATTTACACCCTCTACCTGCAAAGCAGTACCCCCAAAATTGTACCATAAAAAGGGGTTAATCAACGTTTCTACAAACTAACTACAAACTAGGGATTAGTATCTACTATTTACACTTAAAACTACTATTTACATATATACAATATTTACAGGGTAAGGTGCGATTACTGTGCTACATTATAAACAGTCTCGCCAATATCGGTCGTCCCTATTCTCCTATGGTAGAAGAGTAACCTATCGTCAACAAAAAGTAACCCGTCCCTATTCAGTCCCTCCAGGCCAATAGGCGGTCTATAATTTCCCTCAAACTGTCCTCCTAGATTCCCGTCATGGTCCAGACTATGTTCCACTAATGCGTTGTCCAAAGAGGCCGACCTCTCCAGAAAAGCCAACGCACCCCTAACTAAAACTACGTCAATTCGGTCAAAATCAACCATGCTGTAGATTTGTCTACAGGATGGTACAGTCCACGAGCCATCGACAGCTCTTATCTTACGCAAACCCAAGCAACTTGCAAGAATGCGTCTTTCCCATATTCTAAGCTTCTCCATCTGGTGGGAAGAGATCCCAAACCAGACTGGGAAGGCATAGGATATTATAGGCCTGATGATCTGTCGGTAGATCAAAAGTCTAACTTCGTTCGTCAGTCCCTCACGGCACCGGAGCACATTGAGGTAACTCGCGAATATTCCCTTCACTTTGGCCAATGTTCGGTCAATGTGTCGGTAAAATTCGAAATTCGTCGTGAATAGCACTCCAAGGTATTTAAGAACCTCAGTATTTCCTATTCGGGCGTCCCCAATCCAAAGATCAGGTACGAATGCCCTCGCACTACGAAACAGCCATCGCCGTTTGCCCTTGATTATAGCAGCCTCACATTTGCTAACGTTCAGCTTAAGCCTCCACTTGTCGAGATATCTCGACAGAACCTGCAGGTACTCGTTAACCCTGGAGTTCTTGCACCCGTCATGGCAACAAGTAAGTCGTCAGCATATACCAGTAGCAACCCACAATCAGGCGGTTCTGGTAAATCACTGACAAAGATGTTGTAGAGTACAGGTCCCAGGATTGAACCCTGGGGTACTCCCGCCACAACATCTCCGACCTTAGTGCGGAATTTGCGCCCCTTTAGGAAACTAGCAACCATCCTACAGGTGTCCATATCAAATCCTAATCTCACCATTTTGTATAAGATTCCGTCCTGCCAGACTGAATCAAATGCTCTGGCTATGTCGAGACCCACCGCTATGGTGGCATATCTCTTATTCAACGCTCGAGTCACATAGTCTCCGAAGACCATGAGCGCATGAGACGTTGAATGTCCTCGCCGAAAACCAAATTGATTATCTTTGAGGATCCTTTTATCTTCTGCCGTCCTAACAATCCTAGTTAAGATGAAGCTCTCAAGTAGTTTGCCTAAGGGCGACAGAAGTGAAATCGGTCTGTAACCCCCACTCCTTTTGTGGTCCGCACCCGGCTTTGGTATAGGAATCGTAACTGATTCCTTCCAAGCCGCCGGGAAATATCCCAAATTCAGGCAGTGGTTAAAAAGCACCGCCAGAAAGTTCCAAATAGCAGCATTAACCCGCTTAAGGACTATATCTGCTATCCCATCCATTCCGCAAGATCTACGATTAGATGTCCACCGCAACGCGTCACCAACTTCGGCAGGTTTTATGAAGCCATGCCGACGCCAGCGTCCCTCATCCACGCAAGACGACCCGTCTGCCATGGCGTCTTCTCCAAACGTCAAAGCTGGATCTCCATCCGTCAAGCGCAGAATCTCACCATCCACGCCAAATGTGCCGCCCCTTGCACCACCGCTCACCGAAGGAGGATCTCCCTGAATGCTATCAGCAAGGTGGTTAGCCTTGTCTTCATCGATCACAATCGGGGTATCATCATCATCCAACATGTCAGGAATAGGTCTCCTGGCACGAATGCCCGCAGCGGTTTTCACCCTCCGAAAAGTCCCGCTGTTCACTCTAATACCACGCAAGAACGCCGCCCTGCTATTTTGCTCGAACTCTCTTATGGATCCCTGGATGATCATAGTCGAGATTGCGCACTATAGCCCGAACCGTTATAGCCCTACCAGGATGTCCTGACGATTATCCGCCGAAGTCGCTTCTTCTCCCGTATAAATTCCAGGATATACGGGGGAAGTTTGCGAAGTCCCATAGTTCCCGTAGGAACCTTAGGGATAGAGGCCTCGATAGCCCCACGGAAAGCCACGCCCACAGATTCAACACAAGTGTCGATTTCCGCGTTTGTGACATTCCTATTGATAGGGAGTTCGCTCCCTCTCAGCCCTTCCTCAAGTACCCGGTTGAATCGCCGTCGATCCATCCGGTCAAAGTCGTAAAACGTAGGTCGCTCGCGATGTCCGAAATCCCCCCGCTCCAGCAGCAGTTCCACGGCCATATGGTCCGACCCGCAATCATGTGTCGTCAATCCGATCCCCCCGGTGTCACGTAACGCCACCCCCGATGAGACCAGAAATTGGTCAATATACGTCGCCGAATTAGTACCTATCCGAGTTGTGCCACTCTTTGGTACTACAATAATGTCAGGGCAACCAGTAAGGAATTCCTGGATTGCCCTGCCCCTAGTATTCGTCCTGTCGCCCCCCCCCCCCCCCTAGCTAGCATGGCTAGCATTAAGGTCAGCTCCTATCACTAAATCACCTTGGCCAGCCAGAGTCACTAGTGGCTCCAACAGTTCCATGTCAAATAGACCGCCCGGCCTGAGGTACGATACCACAGTCAGCGTAGACCCATCACCCCTGTGAATACGCACGCACGTATTCTCAATTTCGCCAAGATCCAATAACACCCTTTCGTGATGCATATTGTCCTTGACAAAAACAGCGGTGCCGCCACCCTGGCGCCCGCATCTGTTCTGCCGATGAACTACAAATCCATTGAAGCTCAACTTGTGAGTAGCGGATAGTTTATGCTCAGCTATCAGAACTATGTCTGGGTTAAGCCCGTCCATAAAAACCCTGAAATAATGTCTCCTGTGGATGGACACAAGAGAATTAACGTTGGCAAAATTGCACTTAACGTCTCTGGTCATTTGAGAGAGATAAGAAGAACCCAAACAAAGCCTGGGTTTTTTCGGCATCGCTAGAATGGTTAGCGTAACCAGCCGTAAGACGGCCAATCTCGGTCATACATGAGACTAAGTCCCTACCGAAAAGGCGGCGACAATCGCCATCCGCCAAACCGAGCCCACCGGAGTTAACTCCAGGGCGAGCCGGTGCTCGAGCAGGTGCCTTGGGAACAGCACCTGCTGAGTGGGCGCCTAACGCCGAAGCGTAGGAAACACCCTTCAACACCCCCCACTGTTGCGTGGGAAGGTTCGCACAACCTTGGGCGTTTGTGCTCTCGCCCGCTTGGCGAGGAAGGCCTGGCGCTTTGGGCAGCTCTTAGAGCTAGCCACATGGCCGTCGACCCCACAATTTGCGCATTTCAGCGTATAGCCTACTACTCGCGATACCAAACCCGTGACAGGGTCGGTAGCTGGCACCATTTGCACTTCCACTTCCTTTGAAGGGATAGTGCACTTGCCGGCCCATGTTCACCACTGCATTTCACACACCGAAATAGCATGCCGCAGTTGGTCGAAACATGACCGAAGCGCTGACAGTTGTGACACTGTGTAACACGCTTCTTATTATCCTTGCGCACTGTCACGCGACAGTGCAGGATACCCTCCAGGCGATAAAAGCCCTCAAGGTCGGAGTCGCGTGACAAGTGGACTAGCCACTTATCACGACTCAACTTCGTCAAACGCTGAATATTCAGCTTTAATGAGAGAGCCCCAAGGTAGGTTCTCACATCGATTTCGTCGTATGTGGTCGAAAGACCACAAACTACCACCGAAACGGGGGTCAAAATCTTCGGGGTGTACGTATAGTACTTGAAGCTTTGCTCGCGCAGCATAAGCTTAAATTTTTCGTAGTCCTCTATCGAGAGGGTACTAAAATTCATCGATCCGCTATACAAGCGGATAATAAAATTACTATGTCCCAATGCAGTCCGAGCTTTCTCAGTAACTAATTTCACATTGGCATGGTACACAGTAATCACAGGCACCTTACCCTTTCCACGAGTTGGTGCATTTTGCACTGTTGATCTACCGCCGTTGGGGCCCATCACGCCCTTGCTGGTGGTTGCCTTCTCCGCCAGAACCGGCTGTGTTCTGGCCTTCCGTGCTGGCGATGCACGGGTGACATCTGCTCTGGCTGGCGTGCTCAGAGCCTTCTGTGCTGGCTTTGCACAGGTGACCAGTACTGACGGTGCACTGACCTCTTCCTCCATCGCTTCCTCGAATTCGAATTCGGTCCGAAGCTGGCAGCCCCTCCTTCTCGTCCAACATCCTTTCGACTTTGGTCAAATTCTCTCTTAACTTGCGGTTTTCTTCCATGACCGTATCGTATTTACATTGGATGAGCCGCATCTCTTCCAAAATTTTACGATATGTGGAGCTCGGGATGAATTCCTTATCCACAGACCTCTGCACTCCAGCCATTTGGCCGCTTTCGATAGCGGTCTGCTGGTTCAATTCAATTCAATTTTTCAATTCATATTTATTGTCCCTAAAATTCATTTTACAAAAAGTCTCTTAAAGATAACTTAAATCTATCCTTACGTATTTCCCTACATTTAATAATATTCACAGGACTATATACTTCACACTAACTTAAGTTGTAGCAACTACATACAATACACTCGTGACGAAAAAACTAAACAATCTACTGCCCACTAGAGGCTTCCCCAAAAATGGACTAAGAAAAGGGGAAAAATCGACCAACTAACTACTAAAACTTAAAATACTAATATACTAAAACTACTATTTACAAATATTTACAACTATATACATATTTACAACCCTACCTACGGTAAGAGGTGCCACTACTGGTCCGTAATATACACTATGTCGTCCAGGTCAAAAGATCCTATCCTCCTATGATAGAATAGGAGTTTGTCATTAACGAAGAGGAGTCCGCCTCTATCCAAGGTCGCGAGGCCAACCGGCGGCCTATACCCTAACTCAAGAAGTCGCTCCAGGCGCTCGTCCTGGACCAAACTATTCTCGACCAGTCCATTTTCCAGAAAGGATGCCCTTTCTAGAAATTTTAGTGCACCTTTAACAAGGTACACGTATATCCTGTCAAAGTCGACCTTCCTGTACAGCGTAGCACAGGATGGCCTTCTAACCGAACCATCGTCGGCTATCCTCATTCGTAAGCCCAAGCAGCTCATGAGGATACGTCTTTCCCATTTCCTAAGTTTCTCCATCTGGCTGGAAGATATTCCAAACCATACAGGGAACGCATAGGCAATAATGGGTCTTATGATCTGACGGTAGATCAAAAGTTTCACCTCAGTCGAAAGGCCTCCACGGCAAAGTAGCGCGTGGAGGTAAATGCCGAAAATTGCCTTCACCTGGGCCAAAATGTGGTCAATGTGTCGGTAAAATTCAAAGTTCGTACGGAATATGACACCTAAGTACTTAAATCCGTCTGCGATCCTGATCACGCGGCCCTCAACCTGTAGGCTGGGTACGAACGTGGCCTGCTGGTTCCATTCAATTCAATTCAGTTTATTGTCCCTAAAATTCACTTTACAAAAAGTCTCTTAAAGATAACTTAAATCTATCCTTACGTATTTCCCTACATTTAATAATTTTTACAGGACTATATACTTCACACTAACTTAAGTTGTAGCAACTACATACAAAACTATCGTAACGAAAAAACTAACAATCTACTGCCCACTACAGGCTTCCCCAAAAATGGACTACGAAAAAGGGGAAAAATCAACCAACTAACTACTAAAAACTTAAAATACTAATATACTAAAACTACTATTTACAAATATTTACAACTATATACATATTTACAACCCTACTTACGGTAAGACGTGCCACTACTGGTCCGTAATATACACTATGTCGTCCAGGTCAAAAGATCCTATCCTCCTATGATAGAATAGGAGCTTGTCGTTAACGAAGAGGAGTCCGCCTCTATCCAAGGTCGCGAGGCCAACCGGCGGCCTATACCCTAACTCAAGAAGTCGCTCCAGGCGCTCGTCCTGGACCAAACTATTCTCGACCAGCCCATTTTCCAGAAAGGTGCCCTTTCTAGAAATTTTAGTGCACCTTTAACAAGGTACACGTCTATCCTGTCAAAGTCGACCTTGCTGTACAGCGTAGCACAGGATGGCCTCCTAACCGAACCATCGTCGGCTATCCTCATTCGTAAGCCCAAGCAGCTCACGAGGATATGTCTTTCCCATTTCCTAAGTTTCTCCATCTGGCTGGAAGATATTCCAAACCATACAGGGAACGCATAGGCTATAATGGGTCTTAAGATCTGACGGTAGATCAAAAGTTTCACCTCAGTCGAAAGGCCTCCAAGGCAACGTAGCGCGTGGAGGTAAATGCCGAAAATTGCCTTCATCTTGGCCAAAATGTGGTCAATGTGTCGGTAAAATTCAAAGTTCGTACGGAATATGACACCTAGGTACTTAAATCCGTCCGCGATCCTGATCACGCGGCCTCCAACCCGTAGGCTGGGTACGAACGTTCTAGCATTAGGGAACAAAAGGGTGCGTTTCCCCTTGAATATCATTCCCTCGCATTTTTCAACGTTAAGCGTGAGTTTCCACCAGTCGAAATATCCCGACAAAACCTCCAGGTACTCGTTGACCCTGGAGTTGGTGGTCTCAGCCTTTGGGCCCGACATGGCCACAAGAATATCGTCAGCATATACCAGCAAGAGCCCACCATCGGGTGGTTGTGGTATGTCACTCACGAAGATATTGTATAGCATGGGTCCCAGGAGCGAACCCTGGGGTACCCCTGCTATAACATCCCTAACGCTTGAGTACGCTTCCCCTACTCTTGTACGGAATTTGCGTCCCTTCAAGAAGCTGGCCACCATACGACAGGTGTCCTTATCGAATCCAAAATCTATCATCTTGGAAACGATTCCGGCTTGCCAGACCGAGTGGAAAGCCTTGGCGAAGTCAAGGCTTACAGCAATCGTCGCGTGTCTTCTATTCAACGCTCGCGTCACATAGTCCCCGAAGACCATGAGCGCATGTGAGGTTGAGTGTCCTCGCCGAAAACCAAATTGGTTGTCCTTGAGGACCCTTTTATCCTCTGCCGTACCCCTGACCCTTGACAATATGAAGTACTCAAAGAGTTTGCCAAGGGATGGTAGTAGGGATATCGGCCTATAACTCGCACACCGCCTGGGATCTGCCCCCTGGCCTGCTGGTTCGGCGTTAGTGAGTAAAATTTTAGTACTGGAAAGAGTTTTTTGAAATAATTGCATTGTAAAGGAAAATTCATGGATTAAGCTGAAGTTTAAATTAAATTTATTCAAAAATGAGATAATAATATAAAAAATCCAATGAGTGTTCGAAATCACGGGCGATGTATTAACACCTCTTTGCTACACGGTAACTGTTCGATTTATATGAACACATGTGTGAATGCTACATTGGAAAATAAAAAACAGCGTTCATTCATATGATGACGTTACATTTAAATAATATTAATACTTAATATTATCTAAAGACCAGTGCAAGCACATGTGTCATTATTTTCTTGCTTAAAACTGTTTGTTTTATTCCCACAAACAACAAAGAGAATGGAAAGCAACAGACACATGAACATACATACATTGTTATGTTCGCACATAAATTAACTTTTCTTAAGTTGATCTGATTAAAAAACAGAATTTTCCTTTTTATCGGAGTAAACTCCGCCTTTATTTATCAACTGCAAAAGTGGAACTGAACTTAAAAATTATTACATTTTGATAAATGACTACAAACTATGAACTTGCCAACGATCACCTCATTTAATTCCGGGAATCCGTTGTAGCTGACTTGTGCTGCTTTTATACCTCATTTAATTCCGGGAATCCGTTGTAGTTGACTTGTGCTGCTTTTATGGGAACGGAAGTTCTACACGCTTAATACTGTAGACATATCGTCAGCATTATTTTGATTGCAACATCTTTGTCAAGTAAGAATGTGTCAAGTGTTAACTCATACGCTATTCAAGTTCACAAAATTCTCGTTGCTCTCTTGTTATCTCATTTTTATATACGTATAATACGTCACTATTTTATTTGCTCTGAGAGTGCTCCGCACCCACATTTTATCTGACTTGCCTTTCCCAATAATAAAAAAAAACCCAACCCGTAAAAAACATAGTTTTTGACTATAAATTCTATGTATATGACCACGCTCCTTTGTCCAATCCCGCCCATATTTGCAGCAGATCTTAGAATATGTACACCTAACCAACATACCCAATTTTGTTCAAATACCGTTAACAGGAGCAGAAATAATGGATTTTTAATTTGTGATTTGTATGGGAGGTACCACGCCGATTAGTCCAATCCCGCCCATATTTCGACATTTCATTTTTGTCGTCGCCATTAGTTTGCCTGCGAAGTTTCAGCTCGATGCGATTACGTGAAAAGGATTAAAAATCAATCCAAAGTTTTTTTTGGCATACATACATACAGGCAGGTGAAGTTAATATAAAGAATTTAAAAAGCCGTTCAATCAAATGATGACGTTTCATTTAAATAATATTAATACTTAATAACACTTAAAAATATTTAAAGACAAGTATCATTATTTTCTTGCTTAATACCTTTTATTTTATACCCACAAAAAACAAAGAGAATGCAAAGCTACAGACCCATGTACATACATACATTGTTATGTTCGTACATACGCTACACAACATGATACAAATACAAGGTAGTAGCGTCAGCCCATATGATTTCCTTTGTTTACATTTCAGCGTACCCAGTATATGTCAAAGTTGTTTGGGTGAGTGCGTTGTCTTTTGATTTCATCTATCTATAGATAGATTGCACATGTATGTTTACATTTTTATCAGCTGATTTTGACAATAACTGGGTATGGAAATTACAACAATGCTAATGCTACTACCTTGTATTTGTATCATGCTACACAAGTTCACAATTTTGTTGCTCTCTTTCTATCTCATTTTTAAATACGTATAACCACGTCATTATTCTCTTTGCTCTGAGAGTGCTTCGCACCCACACAAAACAACTATATGCTGCCGCTACATCAGTGTTTGTTTTTTCGCAGTCTGTCTATCTGTGTTTCGCAGTCGGACAAATCTATGTTCCATATAGGGGTGGGTCACACTTATCATTTAGGGGTATGAAAAATAGATGTTGGCCGATTCTGAGACCTACCCGATATGCACACAAAATTTCATACAAATCGGTCCAGCCGTTTCGGAGGAGTTTAACGGCAAACAATGTGTGATAGCTGTCGGACAATCTGTGTGAGCGCAGTCGGACAAATTGTGTATGGATGTATTCACTTTGTGAATTTAGCGCCTATAGATGTTAGCGCCTATAGATGTTAACACATCAAAAAAGTAAAGTAATGCATTTTCAAAAGATTGTACGTTATTTATGGGTTCCGGCATGGTATGCTGAGAAACCTTTCGGATGCACTGCCACTTTGCACTTGCCACAATAGTAGATGGTTTGCGAGGCACAGTGCCGACAGCGAATGCGTTTTATCTTCTTTTCAATGTTTTGACCAATATTATCCAGTTTTAATCGTTTTTGAGCGGGTGTGTCTTGAGTTTTGGGACCACGATGATATGCCACTACCTCACTTTGCAGCAACGAATCAGTCACAATGTTGCGGAATTCGAATTGTCCCATGTTCTCGAATTCCTTTTTGGAGCCATCCCTATTTATTTTTGCGCTGGTAACTACGAATGGCGCAAAAGAGCTTCCAAGCATTGACCATTACAGCAACGCGACCGTTTGTGATTAATGGTCAATACCATTTTTTACCACGAAAAGAAATCCGGTAATTATTTATTGCGTTGTCGAAAAGATCAACGCCTCTCATTCGTTTGTTGTACTCTTGAATGATGTCTGGTTGATCTACCATTACCATCTTACGTTGATTTTTTTTTTCATAACGACGAACACGCGCATATGTAAGCGCTTCGTAATAAACTTTACAAATTTTTTTCAAAATAAAATAAATATAAGAAAAAAAATTGCAAGAGCTTACCCATTCCCTTACGAGGAATCAGGATGTAAGCAGATGAAAATGTACACGAATCATTGCCATTTATGTTTTGTTATGTTTTGATGGCGTAATAATAACTAACGGGTGTAAAAAAGCGTTTTTTATAAAATTTTTAAAAAATATTTATTCTTTTATTTATTTCTTTAATGCAGGAATTCATTTGTGGGAGGTGAAAAAATTGTCAAATGCAACTATGTGGTGCACAAAATCCCATCAGCTGCATTACAACATTCTCGCCGAGGCCCAAATCATTGTCGTAAGATTAACTGGCACCCGCATGAGGTAGAAATTGGAAACAGTAACCTTTCGATCAACAAAGGTCCCAATATTTGAATCCAAAACGTATCGGTTTGCCACGTATAAATATTTTGCAACTGTGTTTACCAAAATAAGCTATCATTTCCTCGTCAATACTGAGGTGGTGTGCAAATACGCCAAATTGCATGAATATCCGGTTGAGTATAGCATTGAATGGAGTTATCTTAGAAAACTTATCATTTGCATTCAATTCATTGTTGTTGCAAACATGGATATATTGTTTCACCTTCAGGAAATGATCGCGAGTAATTGCGTCTTTCAAAAAAGGAAGTCCAGTTACTCACTGGGACCAATAATTTCGCACTGATGGCAGTCTTATGATTCCTGTCGTAAAATACGTTTGCGCCACTTCGGTGGCTCTTTCAACCGCATGCGTCTGCTGTTGTTGCCGCGAGCCGAGCGCTAACGGTAAATTTTTGTCGACGTCATTGTTGGAGTCCGGGTGCTTAAAGTGCTTTTCGACGTAACCACAAATGTCGGGCACACTTGCCAAGTCACCATCAGTTTTGTTAGGTCCAGCATCATCACAGAACATCTGGTCGTCCGGGACATCTTCGGTATCTGTTATGTCGTCCACATCGTCCGGGGGCAAAAAGACTATGGCAATGGCCAATGCGTTCGACAATTGTTTTTGTTGCTCGATTTCATCATCATCAGACCATTCGTTCTCAATTAAAACTTCCAGTTCCCGAACTGATAATCCTTTCCTTTTCGAAGTAACACTTAAACACGTTGCCATAATTCAAACTGAATTCACGAAGAAACACAATCACAATCGAAATCCCAATTACAACTGACTTGAATTTTTCATTGAAATTCACTGCTGACTTCATCCACTTGTTTGTTTGCCATTTCCACGAATAACGGACCAACGCAATGCGTAATCTACTTAGATCATTCTTGACCGAAATTTTGCATAAAAGAGCAGAGGGCTACCGATCCATATTATTAGATATTTTTTAATTATTTGTTTTCTATCTGTTTTATCGGTAGAATAGGTTTTTTTTTGCATGTTGAAAAGTCTGTACTTGGCGATGCGTTTATCATCAAGTAGATGGCGTCGTATGAAAAAGCAGTCTATGTACATATGTAAAATATGTAAAGCCATCCATCTAATATCCATACCAAAAGACAGAAAAACGATATCAATTACGAAACATTTCCTATGAATTTTCAAAAAAAAACCTTTTTTTATGCGTTTTCGCACCCGTCGGCGTTAATGGGTTAAATTGCAAAAGCAAAACATTCAGCTAAGGTTATTAGTTTTGGGTGAACTCAACAATATTAAAGAAATTCTTGTATGTTTTGATGACGTAAAATATCCTATAATACACATATTAACAGCTGCTGATATTCTTTTTAACATATTTTTTGTCTTTAACTTGGAGTTTCCAAGCGAATCCCATATATTTTATACCTTTGTACAATTTTTTTTATGAAATAGACAATAATAAGAAAAATTCTAATGTACTAACTTTCATTAATGATATACACAAAGATTAAACTGTTATTTTTATTGATAAACTTGTGTTCCTTAAAAGTACAAACAGAATTTAAATGTAAATAGGAAAATATATACATACACACATACATTAATAATATGTTTTAAAAATGGATTATTTTTTGTTAAGTTTAATTTTTTACGCCTAAATAAAAGAAAACTTTAAACTAAAAAATCTTTTAATTTACAATAAAGCGAAAGGTCATATTATTGGAAAAAATCCAAAGAAAAAAAACAAATTAACAAAAATGTTCGTTTATTATTTAATTAAATTATTTATTATTATTTAATTTTTTTTCCAATTTGACAACATTTTTATTCAAGTCAACAAATAATTTTGTTGATAATTTGTGTTAAATTGATCAATGTTCTTGTTAACCCAACGATTACTTTTGTTATATTGTGTGCAGGGAATCAACAATTTTTTTTATCAATATGATATTTCCTTTATCGACTGAAAATAAAAATATTTTAGATAAACAACATACAAATTCTGTAGTCAATTTATTTTTTTAATCGAGTGGCGGCTTAAGAACACTAGCGTATGACATTGTTCCAAAGTGAACTGAAATTTTGTTGTTTGTTTCGGTACAGAGACAGAACGAATGTCTAGGGACGGTGCTGCGTAGTCACGAGCACGAAATGTTTTTAACTTTTCATCAAGTTTCTTCTTAAGACCCTTATATATTGGGCAACCTCTGTAGTTCGCAGTGTGGTTTCCACCAATTACTACACTTTTTCTCCTCTTGTGTCTTTACCAGACAGTCAGGCGATCGGTGAAGGTCACCATAGGCTACACAAACTGTCTGTAAAACACAATATTTTGACAGTGAATGGGCCCCATCTTTTACGTGCCTCGTTCACAGAAATTTGTATCTGCAAGTCATTTCTTGTCAACTTTCACGCGTCTGGCTCTAGCTCGACCTTAACCGTATGCTGGGGACCTTATTTCTGTTAAAAATATTAACAACAGAGTGAACACTGAACCTCTGTTCTTGCTTAGCGGCGCGAAACGATTTTTCGACAGCGGATCCTATTTTCCACCCTCATTTTCAGCTCTGCTGACTTTTCTACTATTCCCTTTAATAGGCTCGACTTCCGCTTAACCAAAATGTAGCGGTCCATACACATTTGCGTTGTCACGTTGGCGGTGTTATCCAACTTTTCATTTACATTAGCCATAGATGGAGAACACATTTTCTCCGTCTATTGCATTTTACCATACAGTAATATATTAACATGAGTTTGTAACAGCTGTTTTGTTCGAAAAAAGTCCATTAACGACGTGGAAAACATATAGAGACTGAGAGTGGAAAGAGAGATATCTTTAATTGTTACAATTTGCGTGTTAATTGGGATCTACACAAATAATTTTACTTCATTACAATTCCACTGAATATCCCTTTTTAATCCCAGTTGATGTCTTTTTACTTTTGGCTTGACACGCGGCAGCAAAAATATGAAAATCACACCAGAAACCCAGTCACCTATCACCGTTTCTTCTTTGAAAGCAATTTCTCTACTTGTTCTCCACGTCGTTACTTGATCGGCTGTCTCATCGGTACCCCTTGATTTTACTCGGAACTGTGGTAGTTGACCTAACATTTTCCTCAAGTGTAGCCATCAGCTGATTGCTGTCACTGCAGTGGTCATTTGATGCCAAGTTTTGCATCTCTGCAAACTTATTTTTTTAATTATTTATGTATTTTAATTTATTATTTTATTTATTTATTTTAGAGAACTTAGAAAAGTTTATTGAATTTGGCTTGTCATCCAATTCTCATATTTAATTTAACACGAAATTGTAGCGTTCTTTATTGCAAACAAAAAGCGCATTAAAAACGCAACTGCGTCACATGATCGAAATCAATGATTCCAGATGCGCATCAGATGCAAAGCAATCTGAGTTCGAAACTAGTCATGGCAGTGAGTGTGTTTTCCTGAAAGAATTAATTGAATGTAGGCACCTGGTTCATAATTCTTTATTTTTCAAGATTACTTATGCAGAATTTGAGGACAAATTAACGTTTGGTCATTTGAATTGCCAGATAGTGCCTTACCTTAGTGGAATAAACGTATTTAGTGTTATTCATCCTCTATTATTATAGCCGGTGGCAATTGCCTACGCTCTTTTAAGCTAAGGATGCCAGATTTAAACCTAATAAAAAAAAGTACAAGTACAGTTTTTTTTATTAAAAAATCTCAGAAAATTCAATACAGAAAAGCAACAATTTAAGTCATTAAAACATAATAGAATTTAGTACATAACACTAACAGTTTATAAATTAAAGCAAAAACGAACAAACTAAGAGATCACAAATATTTTTTTGTAATTAAAACTACAACTAGTCAGGTGTTTTACATATTATTTTTAATAAATAGAATGAGTGTAATCTATTCTATATTAACATTTTTCAATCCGGATTTAACTTCTTGTTTTAATTATTTAATAATCAAAAATATTATTTTGCAACGTTTTTAAATAATTAGTCGTTTTTGTGGACTTGATTAAATATTCCGTGTTTACAATCTTGTTTTTAAAAAATGTACAAACTCAGTCCAAGTGTACGTTAAATTAGTTTTTATTATTAAATAGTTTTATTTACTTTACTTTTATTGACTATTTTACAACCTCATGAGGTCAGACGTCTTACACATATTAATTAAACAAACAAATTAAACAAATTTCAACATATTCTTCCAACTGGCTCTATCCTTCGCCTTTTCTCGCCAGTTGGTAACACCAAGGATTCGGAGGAATTCTTCTGCCTGGTCTTTCCAGCGGAGTCTAGGTCGTCCTCTTTTCCTGCTTCCATCGGGTACGTTATCGTAAACCGTTCGCGCTGGTTCATCTTCATTCATTCTGATAACATGGCCTAGCCAACGCAATTGGCCTAATTTGATTCGCCTGGCTATGTCCCCGTCAGAATGTAGATTATATAGCTCTGCGTTCCAGCGACGTCGGTACTCGCCGTTTTCTCTAACAGGACCATATATTTTACGGACAATTTTTCTCTCGAAAACTCCCAAGGTGTTTTTCATCCGCTTGCGATATGACCCAAGTTTCAGAGCCATATGTCAAGACAGGTAAAATGAGAGTCTGATATAGCTGCACTTTTGTCCGTCGAGAGAGGGCTTTGTTCCTAAACTGCTTGCTGAGCCCAAAATAGCATCTATTTGCAAGCAGAATTGTACTATCTATCTCCAGGCTGACGTTGTTGTCCTTGTTCACGGCGGATCCAAGGTAGAATAATTCACCTACCACTTCAAAATTAAATCGGTTGTCAACGTTCAAGTGCGGACCAAGTCGAGAGATTTCTCTAGTCGTTGACACCATCAATTTTGTCTTGTCCACATTACCAGCAAGACCCACCTTCGCTGATTCCTTTTCGATTCTTGAAAAAACTGCCGTAACCTCTCACAAATTTCGCCCAATGATGTCTATGTCGTCAGCATACGCCAGCAACATATGGCTTTTCGTGTTAATGGGTCTTGTTGGTATTTACTGCACCCTTTCTCATTATTATCTCCATTAAGATGTTGAAGATATAGTTTTATTATTTTCTCCAAAACTTAAACATCAAATTGTATATTCTTTCAGATGCCGCATCAGAATGGGGAATTGAAAATACAAATTTACTTTTTAATATTAGTTTAATATTTTTTAAACGGCTTTTTATTTTGGAATATTTTCAGCAAAAGCTTCTAAGGACATAAATTCGTTAAAAATTTGATTCAAGTCAATTCATTTGATTGAAAATAATTCCATTACTTCTATGAAGTCATGAAATTAAATTTTTGAATTTAGGTTGTATTTATAGTTGACCTTTCCTATTAATATGATTTTCAATTTTAGTATCGGTAAAAGAAAACAAAGTTGTATAATTTTCTTTTTATCACAATTTATTTAGTTTCCAATATTTCGATCAACTTCGTTCATTCGTTCCAAAACACAAATATTTTATAAAAACAAATTTTCTTCAAGTACAATATTGTCTGTTAGAGATTATTGAGTAGGAAATCACAATAATATTTATGCATATAATTAAATTGTAAGATCAAAAAAAGTATACGACTAGTCTTTGCTGCAAGCTTTTGTCAACTAATTTGATTTTGCCGCTTAAATTTGTCAATTATATAGTTCTAGCGAAATTTTCGTAAGAACTTTTGTCATTTATCTCCAAAGGGAAAATTTTGTTCCATAGAGTTACCACCTATCTTTGATTTACCTTGCAAAAAATTCATTTACGCATTCCACTTTTGGTTGTTAACACTACCGAAATGTCAAAATTCCGGTCCTAAACAGTTTTCGTAAGAAATAACTTTGGCGTAACAACCCTGTAATTTATTTTGTCCTGACGCTGTAGGCTTTTGATACCAGTTAACTTTAAAATTTTCATCTCGTTTTAAGACTATGCAATCAATGTATGGTAATTGTTGGTCACTTTCCTCTTCCACTGTAAATTGTAGTTGTCGATTGAAAGAATTGAGCGCCTTCATCGTGTCCTCCACCTCAGATTTCCCAATGATTACAAACATATCTGAAATTATAATTTTCGGTCTCCTCGTTAATGTAGTGAGCGTCGTGTCAAGTAATCCTTCTATTATAATGTCCGCCATTTTCGGTGACGCTGCAGAACCCATAGGCATGCCCTTTCTCTGTTCATAAAATCTGTCCTCATATTTAAAATATCGTGTATCCTTGATACAAAACGACAGTAATTCCATAAAAATATCCTGTGGTAAGTCGTGTAATCCGCAATTTTACTGCATTTTTCTTCTAAGGTCCTTAATGCCAAATTTATGGGTATACTCGGAATTTGAATTAAGACTAACACTGGAAAGCTTTTCAAATTTGTTATTTTTTGAATTAAAACGGTCTTCTACGTAAATACGAAACTTTTCTACATTTGTGCAAGTCGTTTTGTATGAGAAAAATTTTTGTTTTGACGTTTACTGTGCAAGTTTTCGTGGCTCTTGCGCGTTTACACGAACACCACTAATGATTACTTATACATATACATACATATGTATGTATATAACTTTTCGGTCCCTAGTAAAAATTAAACGTGATCGTAAAATTTAAATTCGGCTATGACATTTTGAGATTGAAACACGAATAAGTATATTCAATTCAATCCACTTCAATGCTGTTCAATACATTTAAATATGTAAAAATTTGGGGAACGTGGGGAATCCGGTGTTTAATGTGCGGGAGTTTGTAAAAAAGAATAATATCCTACGATTAAATGCTGTGGGATGGATCAATATTCTTTAAAGATATTAGACTCCCATAATTATATCAGGTATATGCAGGTACGATGACTGCCTGCAGTACATACATAACCTGGACATTGTGTTAAAAGATTTTTTGTATATTGTATAAGAATAAACACTAGATCGATTCTAAACATGAGTTTGAATCTTCATTAAAACGCAATAAGACCGAAAGTTAAAAAAACTGGAATATGAACAAAGAAGTTGTCAGAAAAATATTTGTGAAGTCAAACAAAATTTGCGAGGATACGAAGGAGATGAATAATATACACAACTGTGTAATGCAATAGAGGAGAAGAACGAGAAAATGTGCAGTGAGATAAAATAGACAGTTATGGCAACAAATACCAAAGGTGGTTTTACACGACATGTATTTTACATATCGCATGTCACTTTTTCGACCCGTCTGTTTTTCGTATGCCTGTCAAAATTATTAAAAAAAACACGGCTTTTAATTTGTTGTGTTTAAACGTGCACATGTAAACCATATGGCATAACCTCTGCTTGTCATTAACAGCTGATGTTGTCATGTCACAAAACAGAATAAAACACTCATTAATACTTTTATTTAGAATTGTTAATAAATTACTTACGTTTCCTTGTTGTTTATCCATTTTAATTTAATTTTACCACTCCTTGAAATTCTACTCCTTCCACAAATCCTTTGTTGTTTATCAAAAAACAGCTGATGCGATACGGTTTTACATACAAAAATAGAACACGCCGTATTTCAAAAATTGCCGTATTTATTGCATGATGCATTGTTCATATGACATGCTTGATAGCGTTCACACGAGATGCATAAATTTTATATCTGCAAAAGTGGCATACGATCTGTAAAATAAAACCACCTTAAGCAAAAAAAAAATAAAAAAAACGCACGGGAAGTTAACAAAGTCTGGTTCTAGACGTGCAATTGTAATTGCCGCAATTCTTCATGATTCTCTTTTGGAATTGTAATTTGCTTTTACACGAATGAGTAAATGAAAAGAAATGTCAAATTATTCTGCAGCCGCCATTACTAAAAAATTACGAATGAGAAGAACTGAAAGAATTGCAGAGTTTATGCAAGTTTTTTCCTCGTTCCATTCTTCTTACCTCTCTCTCCCACGAACTCATGAATTGCAGCAATTATAATTGCACGTCTAGAAGCAGACAAACCAAAGATAACATACTAAATATTTTGAAAGAGAAAGAGACTAAATCGAGTTATTTTAGTAAATCTCTTTTTAGTATTGCATGACAATAATGATGTTCCAATAACTTAATTAGGTGGTACCACTGGGTTTTCACATAGATAAAGGAAGTAAGTAGATATCCCACAGGCGTTGTTAAGTACTGCCACTAAGTGCTGTGTTGTCGTTTTGTAACTTTCATTGACGTTTCTCATAACATTCACTGACGTTTATGCAACAGTGCGGGACATTTTTTTCAATACAAAAATATAATCATTTTCCAGGTTGTGCTATTCCAATAACTAATTTAGTTTTTTCATGTCGTCGTGTTCCCCACTTTCTAATTCAAATGCATTTTGGTTATGCGCTTTTTTGGTGTACTGTTATTGTTGGTATTCGTTTCTGTTGACTTGTAAAGCATCGGCTCACTAAACAAAACAAAATGCCTTTTGATGTTGCCTACAACACCTACTGCTATCACCTGTTCTAAATACATCTTGCAAGGTATATTTTGTTTGGGATCAAACGTTGTAATTATTGCATGCATATCCGTCTAGAAAATATCCCATTGAACAAGAAATTTCCCAAGGCATGTGCGATATCTAGTTAATTCCTTTATCTATGGTTTTCATAAGGAATTGCCATTTAATTAATTTTTTTCCGTAAATTTAATAAATATGGTACCACTATTCAAATTTGACAATTCTTTGCAAATATTCTGAATTTTCTTTACGGCAAGGATATCAAACCAAAGTGGCGTTCCCAACAAACTAAAATCATCCCTTAAATGTGTAAACAACTTGTATCCAAAGAAATAAAGTTCAGTATAATAAAAAAAAGTGTTTAAAAAGTGAACTAAAAACATTTTAAGTAAAATTACAAATCGAGGTTGTGGTGCAGTATATAAGTTTTACGCTAATTACAATGTAGAACAAAATCAAAAATGTTTACCGCAGATATAGCAAAACAAATTAAATTTTTCCAACAATTGGACATTTTTGCCAAAACAAAATCTTACACGTAATGTTTAATTGTTTCTTATTTTATAAGTAAAACACTCAATTCACAAAACAAATTATGTACACAATATATGCACCGCAAATTGACACGTTTTCAGTACAATAAGAAATATAGCACGTGATTTTTGTTATGATTTTATTTTATATAATTAATGAATACTTCCTATCCAAATTTGCTATCGAAGGTAAAATAATAGAGATGTTACTGATTATTAGTTAAATTTGATATTTTCCATGCTAATTTTTTAGGGTACATTAAAATAAAATTCTAAATAAATGCGAAATTAACCCTAAGCTCTCTTTTGTTGTGTCTTATTTCGGACTTTCTGGTTAAATTTCCCATTTTGGTGTATTCAGGTACTTCTAGTAAAATTTCACGGCGAATATTTTTATGGAACATTTTAACACCTTAAATCCCTGTTTTGCTCTTTTTTAAAAGAAGGACAAAAAAGACCCATACCTTGAGGAGTTAGAGGGTTAACATATTCTACAAAATTGTTCTCCGTAATATTTTAATGCTGAAGTCACAATCTACTTTAAACGTCAGCTTTACTCGATTTTCTATGCCGATTGACAATATAAAATTTGCATTTGGGGAAACTTTACGATCGATATGGACTCTTGTATCGAAAAATTGGTTATAAAATCAAAAATTTTAACAAAATATGTCAACGATTTATTTTGTGTCGTTTCAGAGTGTGAAATAAATACCATTTTGGAAGCTTTTAACAATTTCCATTCCAGTATCAAATTTACAATGGAAAAAAGAATCAAATTGAAAACTTCCCTATTTGGACACATTGTTGGTCAGGATAGGAGAAATTTGGCAATTAATTGGCATCAGAAACCAACGTCTCCAGGAAGAATAATCAATTTTCACTCGAAACATCAAAAACGTGTGATTATAAATACGGCGAAAAATTTAATAGAACGCGTTTTGACTATAAGTTATGCAGAATTCCACAAGGTCAATAAGGAAAGGATAAGAAGTATTCTCAAGGACAAAAACTTTCCGAACGATTTCTGCATTTGAGGATAAAAGACAACCTAACAGGGATACTACATAGGAGCCGAAAATTTACAAATCAATAACCTACATACCTGGAATAACTGATAGGTTGGCGAAGTCAAAAATATTTGACGACAATAATTATAGAATAGCACACAAAACATATAACACAATAGGTAGAATATTTAGTAAAACAAATGATACTTCGGGATAGTTTGTAAAGGAAATATTGTAAAGGATAGTTTGTAAAGGAAATGAAAACGAGATTTGTGGCTTTCGTTGCAAGGTGGCTCGCTCTCTCGTTGCCGAATACTCCGCTGTGCCCCGGCACCCAGATGATGTTGAGTCTGCCGTGCATAGAGTTATCGTTTATCACCTTCTTACAGTCAAGGACCGTTCTAGAATTGACAGTTTCCGATGATATTTGTTAGTGTAACTTCAACCAATTTTAAAAAATTCAGGAAAACTTTTTTCAAACATTTTAATATTGACATAGTTTTTCATTATTATTTGGTTTGTATATTTATTAATTGTTTATATCTCCCGATGATGCTACTCAACGAAGTAGCGAAATATCGAGAAAATAAATACAAAAAAGGCAAATCTGACCTCAAACTCGGAAAATATAATTATTTATTGGTAACACAAAGGTCGAACAACGAAATGCAAAGGTATTTATTAAAAAAAAAACTGTTTTAAGAAAAGGAATTTTTTGAAAAAAAGGTTTTTTAAGAAATGGGATTATTTTAGAATTGGTCCTTTTTTCAAGATATTTTGTTTCACAAAAACGGTACTGTTTAAAGAAAATTTAGTGTTTAAAGAGAAGTCAATTTGTTGTAAGAAAATGTACTTTTTTAAGAAAAGGTACTTATTAAAAAAAATACTTTTTTTAAGAAAAGGTACTTTTTGTACGAAAATTTACTTTTTTTAAGCAAAGGTACTTCTTTAAGATAAGGTATTTTTTTGGATAGGTATTTTTTTTTTGAGAAAATTTACTTTTTTTAAGAAATGAACTTTTGAACTTCTTTCACTTTGGCTTTTCTAAATTTAATTTTTATTGGTTGTAAATTTACAGGCTCAACCTAGAAAACTTCCTTCCCATGAAACAAAAAAATTCCCCAACGTATGTTAGTCTAGACACAAACCAAAGCAAAGGTACACAATATAGTTGATAATACTGGGTTGTAGCATAATAGTGTTGAAAAAGTTGATTAATTTTTTTTTCATTTAGCCCCCATCCCGCAACGTGCGCTAGTGAACTTCGTTCCAATTGTTGTATTCAAATCAGTTGGTCGTGCGAATTCAATTGAAAAGCATGGACTGTCAAAAATTATTAAAAGATTGTAGAAAAAGGTTTCCATCCAAATTAATGAAAAGGTAATATTTTGTACTTAATTTTTATATTTAAAAAATTCATAAATTAAAATAAAAGTATTAAATTAAATTCAAAACTAATGTTTTATAAGATGCCACGCAAAAAGTTTTCTTATTAACCCCAAGCGAGGAATAAAACCACTTCATCGTACGAACTCGTCCTAAATCCCTGTGTGCAAATTCGTTCGATGAAGTGATTTCATTGCCCGTCATCAGAAATTCGGTTCCAGTGTAACCGAAGCCTAAGCGAGCTATTAGTTATATTTGTTCTAAAATAGGCATCGCAGGCGCCTGATTATGCATATTTTGTATTATATATATTAATATATATGTATATAGTTTATTAATATATATTCCGTGAAACAGAAATCTGTCTATCCGCAAGTGATTTTGAGATTTTTTAACACTCTTTCACAAGCCGGTCACAATTTTGATGTCGATTTTATGTGAAACAGCCCATTAAAAAGGCAGTGGCATCTGTTGGATTAATAATTCTTAAGAATGATGAAATGAATGCTAATTCTCACCCTTAGAATAATGAAACTTTTTGAATCCTTTGTATGAATCCTAAATATTTCCATTCACTTTATACCGGTATATTCTTTTTTAATCATTCGATTTATTTGTTATCTTTTTTACAACTACTTTACTATTAAAATAGAGAAAATTATAATACAACTTGATTTGTACATAGTTCTATATTAACTTTGGGCAATGCCACTCTATGTCGTCTGGCTTCTTCCCATTCAATGGGATGTGCTCTTTTTCGATGGTGGTGCATATTTGCACTAACTTTAAATGTTTGAGGACAGTGTGGACATTGGTACAGGTCTACCCCGGTATGTGAAGCGACATGCTCGCGTAACCCCTTAGGCTGCATGAAAGCTTTATCACAGTATGTACACTTGTATTTTTTATTCTTTTCGTGAACATATTTCTTGTGATGCCGCAAAGCATTTTCACTAGAAGTGACTTTACCACAAATGCCACAAATATACGCAGTAGAGCCGTCATGGTGAAATGCAGCTTTGTGTCGTCTAAGACCAATTTTGGAGACAATTTCAACGCCACATATGTCGCATGGAAATTTTCGTCTTGTTACGCCAGCATGCTCCATTAAGTGACTTTTGAGAGCACCTTGACCATGACAAATTTTGCCACACTGATCGCATATGTTGTTAACTTCATGGACGGATTTCACATGAGATTTAAGCTGAACCTCCAGGACATAGCCCCTACCACATTCCTTGCAAAAGAACTTTTTTTCACCTTCTACATGTATTAGAAGATGCCTATCCAAATTGGGCTTCTGATTAAACAACTTATGACAGATCTCGCATTCATACTCTTTTGATTCGCTATGAACAACCTTTTTGTGCAGTTGTAAGTTATGCTTCGTCGTACTAAGTTTTCCACATATATCACACTTATATGATTCAGGATTAACGTGAAGTCTAATATGAGCTATTAGAGCATATCGACGATAGAACTTACGCTCACAGCATTTTATGTAATATCTAGTCTTGTGTGCAGCTTGAAAATGGTCTCGCATTTCATCAAAGTTAGAAACGGTAGCTGAACAAAAATCACAATCTAATATTGGTTTCCATTGTGCTATAAATTTGTCATCTTCTCTTCGTTTTTCTTGCAGTTTTCCGCTAGACGATTTCGTTTCCTTATTTAGGATCTTATTTTTTCTGGCTGGTCCTAAATGTTTACCGCGTTTATTATTGGATGAAGATATATTTTTCTCAATTAACGATTTTTTTTGGTTCCTGCTTTCCCGTCTTGGTTGCAAGTTTTTATCCTCAGATTCGTCGTTTTCAGTTAACCTGCATTTTTGGGTATTCTTTGGAGACAATTCACGTGTTTTTATAGTTGCTGAACATTGTTCATGATCAGCTGCAGACTTTTTTTCAAGCTTTACAGTAGGCGACATATCAGTAGTTCCAGGAATGCTCTGATTTGTTGTCTGTTCCTTGTTTGAGTTATCGTTTACTTTGCCAATATTGTCTATAACAGTGTTGTTTAAAATTATTCTATCAGCATCTGTTTTGGACATAGCGGTGGATCGCTTAGTTTTGGCTCTGGTCCTTTTTCGCGTTTGGCGAAATAGGTTTTTGAGGGGTACATCATCATTTAGGTCCGAGCTAAAATCCACTGGCCTTCCATCTGACACACCATCATCACTCAGTACATATTTTATATCTGTTGACATGACTGTCATTTCTTGCATTGGACACACATCGGTTTTTTGGTATTTTGTTTCATGTTGCAATGTTCGCGCTTTTAAGACCGATTGTTGAAATTCATGAAAATCATAAATATGGAACCAACAGCCACTGCATATAACTCTTGTGAAGAGGTCCATAGATATGTCGTCTATGTTTTCAGTTAGAATCTAAGGGTATATCATTTTACTAATTAATGTCTACTTTTTCTTGTATTTGTACACAGGTACGTACCATTGGATCGAAATATTTAACTGTGACATCATAAATCTCAGTACTTTCGCCCCTTTCGTTTTGCATAAATTTATAATCGGTGCATGGCGAAATGCATAAGGAACAGATATGTTTAATGTCCATTCTTTGCGTTTATATTAAATAGTTAGGAATCACGCAATTTAGTACAATTTGTTAGTAAACAAGCGAAAGAAATTTATTTTTTAGAGAGTGTGTGTTATGGGTGTGTTGGGCAGGGATGCAAAAGTTGGTACAATTGTACCATTTTTGATACAATCAATACTTTAAAAGTGTTCATACACGATGATTCTGAATCGTGTATCATTATTTACACAGAAAAAAATAACCATCCGCAATATTAAGTGTGTCTTTTTACACTCTAAAGTTAATTATAGCTTAATCGCTCATAACTCAGGTATTTATAATCTCATCTGGTTGAAATGCGTGTCGTTAGAAAGGCCTTAGGAAACTCTATAAGAGCCTATATAAAGATATTTTTTGTTAACCCATTGGGGGACACTAAAAAAGCTTTTTTTAACCTCACTTTTTTTAATCTAATTTTCCCCCAAAAAATGCTCCATATACTTATTCTTTCGATGGACTCCCATAATAGGCAAGACTTTCTTTTAAGGTATAATACTCGCCCGTAACTCTTTAAAGACCGGAGATATTCAAAGTTTCGATAAACATTTGGCGCCTTTTCCCTCTAAAAACAAAATTCTTTAAAAAAACTCGCGCGATAATTTTATTATATAAAAAAAAACCACAAAATACTATGCCGAAGCCGCGAAGCCGGTGTTGTACCCGCCCAAGAAGAGAAAATCCCTAAGCCCGCCCGAGAGCCTGCCACGCAGGAAGCCTTATATCACAAAAATGCTATGCCGAAGCTGCGAAGTCGGTGTTGGACCCACACCAGAGTAGAAACCCCCTAAGCCCTGTCGAAGGCCGGCCACGCAGAAAGCTTTATAACACAAAAATACTATGCCGAAGCCGGCGTTAAATTAAATAAATTTTTTCGATAACTGGTTCTGAAAAACTTGTAACATCAAAGGTTGATTTGAGTTAATTTTTTATTTATTTTTTAAATTGAATTAAATGAAGGCTTATAGATGAGTTTGATATCTTAAAAAAATGTTGTATACTTGCCTATTATGGCAGTGTAGTAAAGCAATAGTTATACTAGGGCATTTTTTAGAAAAAAAAATACATGTTTATCAAAAAAGTGAGGTTAAAAAATCGTTTTTTTTATTGGTCCCCGATTGGTTACTAAACACAAATATCTTTATATACGTACTTATAGAGTATCCAAAGACCTTTCTAGTGAAATTTATTTCAATAGGATCGGATAATAAATGACTGACTTACGCGCGATTATACATTCAAGCTTTGGAGGAAAATATGAACAAATTTGTTTTTTTTTTTTGCCAAATTTATTTTCTTTCATCACCGGTTAATGCCGTATCAGGCCAAAAAAAAAAGAAAAAATAGGCGAATAACAATTAAAGTGTATTTGTTCCCAAAATTCCATGACATTTTTCGTTTCACTTGTCAAAATGGTATGTATTTTGTTTTTATAATTTTTTGTATTCTTTTATTGTTGGTATATATTTGTGTAGAGTTTGACAACTGAAACCAATGAACGAAAATAAAATGTATGTTGTTGCTGTTTACAAATACAAAAACATCTTCTGCTACCATGTATTTGTTGGTACTGACTACAAACGTGTTGCCGTATCGCATTTTTTTCGCCCGTTACAGAAAATGTTGCCAAATTTCTTAGTATTAAGTGTGGATCGTTTTATTTTGAAAGTATGTATGAAAGTATGAAAACAAGAAAGAAAATATACATCAATAAATTCCAAAAGGAATTGTTTTCGTTTCTTCCGCCGACATGTTTACCCGTTTCGCAAATAAAAATCTATTCTTCCTTTAAATAAAATAATTTTAATGAACTTAAAATGTGTAACCATTTTGCAAATGTTTGCTTTTGAGTTTCTGCTTGATAATATTATCATTCGCAAGAAATAATAAACAACATTTATCTAAGATAACTTTTTGTTGCATTTCTTCAAATTGAACATGTTGCAACATTGTCATTGCTCAAGTCGGAATTTAAGGTGGGTACTATGCTGACTTTCCACGGTGAAAATCCATATAAAAAAAATGGTCGTGAAATTCTAGCGAAATTTTTCCACCAGACAGTACTATGTTCTTTTCACGAGGAAAACTGACAGCGGCAAAAAGTATGTAATATT
The DNA here is from genome assembly GCA_963931995.1 of Phaonia tiefii. Lineage (NCBI taxonomy): Eukaryota > Metazoa > Arthropoda > Insecta > Diptera > Muscidae > Phaonia > Phaonia tiefii. The sequence goes on from OZ008370.1 coordinate 69,903,958, forward strand.
TAAAATATTTGAGTTTTATACTTCACAGATTATCTTGTTTTAGATATGTATTTCTGTAAACTTGTTGGCAATGGCAACATTCAACGGATACTGTTAAATATCAAGGAATTGACAAAGACTTCAACATCTCTAACATTGGTGGCCATTGGACCTGTCTCATCGACCACATCATTGTCTTCGTTACACTCTGTCATCCCTAGACTATGGCCAATCAGCACAACTGCAGCAACAACAACAACTATTGGCTTTACCCCAATCCCTGGAGGCGACAACAACAATTCAGCCACAACAGCAGCAGATGCCACCACCGCTGCATTCCATGCATCACCGAATCATAATCAAAACATCATAATGCACTTCAAAATTACATTAATAAATAGAATAATGGTGAATAACTTCTACCAAAGTAATTTCGGGTATTATGGAATATGCGGGTAAAGTGGACAGCCCTTGATTTCGGAAACTGCAAGCGTGGATGAATATCTTAAAGGCCGTGCCGAATTCTGTACTGTGGCTGTTACGATTTCCCGCAGTAGGAGAAACGGACATTAAGAAATCTGTAGAGGATATGGGTAAGTAAAGTAACTCAGCAATGGCAATATAAATTAATTTCATTTCCGTTTGGTGATTCTCTAGGTGTTTCACCGGAACGCGTTCCAATGCCGCTTATAAGGAAGAATATGTGCGCCGTGGGCAATTTACTGATGTGTGCCTTGATTCGCCTTTGTGCATCCACTTTAGTGGATGTTTTATGGACTGGCACACCTGTTGTCGCATTGCCAGGTGAAACATTCGCGTCAAGGTATGCTTTCGTTTGTATTTTCTAATCACGCTTTTTATGCTAATATATATATATTTTTTTACGAATGTGTGAGATTTTTAACATGTTTTTATATTGTTTTTACAGAAAGGCTGCTTCCCAATTGGCTAGAATACCATGAAATTTCCACTCGCTTGGGTACCGATCGTGAATATTTCAAAGGTGTGGAAGGCACCAGATGAAATCCTGCTTTATGATTGCCAGCAATATGCCTAGACATTATTAACATAAGGTGATCAATGAAAACTTTTTCTGTGCGCATTCGAAGAATAAATATTTGTATAGTCATGTTCTGTGAACAAAATCCAGGCAAACATAAAACGTTTCATAATATTTGGGTTTATGCAAAACAATTCAGAACAAAAATATCAGTTTTGAAAAATATCAGTAAACAAAACATTCAGAACAAAAATATTTCATGTTTTAAGAACATGAAAGTTATAGTCCTTTTATTCTGAAAGAAAATTCTGATTCAAAATGATTCTGAATGCAGAACAGGGCCAATTGTAAAGAATGAACTAAGTAATAATTTCATTCAGTAAATAACACTCTGTTCCATCTTACCTGGTCACTAATTTTGTTTGTAAATTCTTTGTATTAACTTCACCTGTCTGTATGCATGCATGCATGCCTAAAAAACTGGATTGATTTGTAAACCTTTCCCCGAGATTCAATCGAGCTGAAACTTCGCAGCCAAACTAATGGCGACGACAAAAATGAACTATCAAAATATGGACGGGATTGGACAAAGGAGCGTGGTCATATACATATAAAGAATTTATAGTCAAAAACTATGTTTTTTACGGGTTGTTTTTGTTTTACTTTTATTTATTTATTTGCATAAAACCGTACATGATTTCTTAAATTATTTATTATTAAAAACAGAGGGTTTAGTTAAACCTTATATCTAGTAAGCCAGAAGGACAAAAATAAATATTTAATAAGTAAAGTATTGCCAATATTGCAAGATACTATGCAGTCAGTTAAAATAGTTATTAAATTTAATCGTTACTCTCATTACTCTCCAATTTTCAAATGATGAAGTTACTCTTCCCCAAGAGCAACTTCGGGTATTTTGAAACTCCATTTTATATTTTTATTTAACAAATATTATACATAAATATTATTATATTAACAAAAATTGCATCTGATTGAATCTAATATGTTTGTTGATCGATTGGTTAAGTAAATTTATTGCAAAAAATATATTTGGGTTATACATAAAAAAATGGAGGACAATGTGGAACGCCCTAGGCGGGTAATGTGAATTTCTCTGCCAAAGATAACAATTTAATACTATTTTAACTGATTTTGCACAGTATTTTTCAATATTGAAAATTTTCAATACTTTAAATATTTATTTTTCTAGCTTACTCTCCTTATAATAAAAAGTTTAAGAAATCACCTAATTACAATTTCAAGCAAATAAATAAATAAAAGTAAGAAAAACAAAATTGGTGAGCGGGTAAGGTGGAGTAGTGCCACAACCACCAACTTGAGGTATTTTATATTAGCAAATAATCCACAACAAATCTTATAAAAATTATAAGACATACATATTAAATCAACGTATTTACTGACTGAAATTGACACCTAGTTCACCCTATGCAATATCTTATTGGAAATTGTAGAAAAATCCGAAATAGTATGTTGAACAATATAACAATTCGAATACACACAAAAAAATACGAATACATGTGTTTTTACTTTCAGGCTAACTGAAATCTAACACCTTACGTTAATATTTTCTAGTAAGCTACACAAAGACGGAGTTGTAAAAAAACATGTAATTAGTTTCCGAAATAAAGGGGATTCCACATTTCCCCCATATTCTACAATTCCCGAAGTTACTCTACCTCATATTTTTCGAATATAACCAAACCTATTTATTGTTTGCAATACATTCACTTTACCAATTGTTTGTAATACATTCACTTTACCAATAATAGAAAATATAGAAATATAGAAAATATAGCTTTATTATATAACTTGAAAACGTTTTTATTCATTTAAGTACTATACCATTTCCAATTGAAATTTGAAAAATATCAATTTAATTTTGAAAAATATCAATTGGAAAATTCTATTTGAAATACATCAATTGGAATTTAAAAAACATCAACTGAAATTTAAAAGGCATCAATTGAATTTTGAAAGATATCAATTGAAATTTAAAACACATCAATTGAAATTTAAACTCATCAATTAAAATTTAAAACAAATCAATTGAAATTAGAAACACATCAATTGGAATTTAAAAGGCATTAATTGAAATTTAAGACATCAATTGAAATTTCAAACTCGTCACATGAAATTTAAAAATTATTATCCCATTTTATGTATTAGATTTTTAAATTTCTATTGGTTTCTTTTAAATTTTTATTGATGTATTTAAAATTTCATTTGAGTGTTTTAAATTTTAATTGATGTATTTTAAATTTCAGTTGAAGTGTTTTAAATTTCAATTGATGTATTTTAAATTCCAATTGATGGTTTTCTAATTTCAATTGATGTATTTTAAATTTCAATTGATGTGTTTCAAATTTCAGTTGATGTTTTTAATTTCAATTGATATATTTCAAATAGCATTTTTAAATTTCAATTGATGTATTTCAAGTTTAAAATAGAATTTTTAAAAGTCGATGAATTTTTTTTTAAATTCAATTGGAAATGGTGTAGTTGAAAACCAAAATAAATAGTATATTTTTACAACATTGATGAAAAGTATTTTATTATTTTGAACGCAAGCGAACCACAGACTTGCCATTCACGAACATGAACATCAGCTATTGTTCATGTTTGCCGGTAAACCGTCCTTCTTGATGCCAAATACGAATGTAATCGAAGTTCGAAACACTATCATGTTTAAATTTTTTTTGGTAATATTTTTCAAATTCATCAGCCACATAAAAAGTTATCGACTAAGATCATGCTCATAAATGATAGGTCTGTCGTTCGCTATAGATATTCAAAAGAAAATTGTTGAGAAATTTATTTAACTTTTGACTTTACAAAAATTTAGGCAAAAATTCATGAGTCCGGGCCCGGCTAAAAACCCGAAAATCGAGTAAAATATGACAATTTCAGAAACCAATAAATTTTTTAACGATCGGACCCATGGGACCCTCTGAGTCAAAAAAAGGGAATCGTAAAAGGGGCAAAATCGTGCGATTAAAAAAAAATTTTGCCCTTTGTGAAGACCCGTAATCGGGAAAATTTTGCGAACAAATTTACATTATTTCTTATTTGGAGTTTTTATTTATGTAATTTCACAAGACCCGCAATAATATCTTAAAATAGGGTTATCTCGGTCCACAGACACCGCACAGCCGAAATATATACATATATGACTGAATTCGAGAGGAGACTACCTTTAATTTGTGTACCCACACTTGCTTGTTCTGAGATGTACCTAGGTGCACCCGTTTATTGGAGCCTAGTGGGCCCGCTCGTTAAAAATTTTTTGTTTTCTGAAATTGCCATATTTTACACGATGTTCGGTTTTTTGGGCCCGGGCTCATGCATTTCAGCCAAAAAACATTTTCTCTCCTAGGGACGGTTGCTCCGAGCTGTTTTATCGGGGCTCGATATGTAATACAGCAGCTGCCGTCCTTTTGGCTGTTGATTAAATGCCGGTATATTGGACAACTGCAGCAATGGTGGCAATTCCAACCATGTCGGGAATCTGTATAGAAGTACAAGGGGGTTTCAGCGAGAGTACAGTAGACTGTTAATGAGTGTGCTTACCTGGAATGTTGGCCAAATCAACACACTTGGCATGATAATGAGCACCACAGGTGGAACACAAATGTAGAATCCTTTGTGGAGCACGTAAACAAACAAATGTCAAAATGCCTAAGAAAAAAAATATTGTGTCGATTTATGTGTTGAAAAGCGTCAAGAAAAACACGTCGTTTCTGTGTTGGAAACAGTCAAAAACAAGTAGTCAACTTTGTTTTCAGCTTCGCAACACTAGTAGTGTATACTACAATAAATACGCCCAACCATTTTTTCCTCGTGAAAAACATAGTACCCACCTTTAAGTGGGAAACTGAAATTCCACTTAATATCGCTTAGCTGTCCCGTACAAATTAAGCAATAATTAACTTTAGCGGGGTAAAAAAAACACACTTATTAAGTAAATAAATAAAAATTTTATTGAGTCTTCTTCTTTCTCTTACAGCGAGTGGTGGAAAAACCATGTTTAACAGAGTGTATACTTAGAACTATACTCGTTTTATTCTAATGCACGATAAAGGGTATATAAGCCACATGCTTGAGTGAAATAGCGAATGTTCATAAATAAGTACAATATGAATAATGAATGATTTCAAGGCTTGCTCGCGGCCTTTTTGTTAACATACAGAGCGAAAGTCTGTCAAACGGAATAAAAATTAAATAACAACTAAAACTAAAAAAAAAAAAAAACAGAGAGCATGATAATAACATGTACCACAGATGAAGTGTTAATAAACGAGCGTGCACACATATATATATATACATATACATGTAGGCAACTAAATAAGTACATATTTACAGATGAGGATAACATTATTTACAATAAATACAAAAACGAGCTGAATAGTATCAAGTATAGGGCGTACTTGCAAGTGTACAAAACAAACGTAAGATATAAATATACTATATATTAACAGTTTGGTAGGTAAAATAGAAGTATTGGCACAAGTGGTATAAGGTAAGTGTAGACTTGAAATATATACAACATATACAAAAATTAAATAACAATGAAATTAAAATTTACGTCTTCTCGAATAGATTAGCCCCTATGTATGCCGTACGAAACCTTCTCATAGAAGCTAGGTGTTGCATAAGCGTCCAAAGGATTGTCATGGAGGAAGCTATAGTATACCCACTCCACTGGTGAAAGGTAAGGGAAGCTGAGCCAGTTCAAGTCACCTTCTCTGTGCAGGACGTCGTGCATGAGTCCATTGACATGAGTTTCCAGTTTCTCAACAAATTTCTTCTGCAGTGTCAAAGCGTAAGTGAAAAACGACAGCACTCCTGAATTCCGGTAGATGTATTCATTTGAGTAACGTTTTGTCCGATTCTCGTAGAATTTATTAATATATTTTCTCAAAATTTTCCTCTCGTGTATTTGAAGGTCTTTAGCCACAGATGGAGAAATGGTAAACCATATTGGAAAATCATAAAGCAAAATGGGACGGATTGCTACCTTATACAGTAAAAGTTTCGTGTTTACTGGAAAGTATTTACTGCTCAACAAGTTAGAGAACATTCCACATATTCCCTTGGATTTGGTGAGTATAGTCCTTGCGTGATTATTAAATTTAAACAAATTGTTAAAGTGGACCCCTAAGTATTTTATGCTAGTTTTGATGGGGATATCCACACCATTTAGAGAAATCGTGAGCATTTACCCGATGCATTTCTAATGCAAATAGCCTCTGATTTGCGGGCATTAATTTTAATTCCCCATTTTCGGTAATATACCTCAATCACGCCAAGATGTAACGCTGCTTTATCAAGCCGTATAGCCGTAGAGTTTAGCATCTGATGTGGGAAGTCATGTAAGAATAGGTTGAATGAAGTGGCGCCAACACACTCCCTTGTGGTACTCCACTACATACTGCACCAGACGTTGAGATTTGATCACCTATTTGTACGCAAAACTGTCGGTTTGTGAAGTAACTTATAAAAATTTTCACAAAAAAAGGGTCAACGCCAATTTCGACCAGTTTGAAGAGTATCCCCTTATGGAATGCCGCCTTCTCAATATCCAATGAGATAGCCACAGTACAATTTTTGTCCCTCAGATTACAGCACACGTCACTATGAAATTACAAAAGTGCATGATGAGTTGAGTGGTTTCTCTGGAATCCAAATTGGTGAGATGGAATGGGGTCAACTATAAATGAGTTTTCGAGTTTTTCCTTGAGCACATGCTCAAACACTTTTCCAATATTGGATAATAGGGAAATCAGTCGAAAATCCTCAACTCTGTCGCTGGCGTCTTTCTTTTTGATTGGAAGGATATTTGCCGCTTTCCATGCAGTCGGAAAATAACAATTGTTTAGGCAATTATTAAATAAAACCACTAATAAATTTAGTACGGAATCAGGGAGCTCTTTGATGATGAAATTTGATATTTTATCAGAGCAGCTGGATTTCTTATTATTTATGCTCGCAATGATAGATTTTAAGTGCAATTTCAACTCAATTTCGGCCCAAATTGCGAAAGACTTCCATTTCGCGGCAGCGTGAATAAGGCATTAGGTATGTTATCCACGTAGTGAGACACGGTCAATAATATCTGTATCTACATTCTCAGGTATATTTTCCTTGAAAATATTAGCATAGTAGCTTCTGAAATGTTCGGAGATTTCATCGCTGTTCGACGTATTGTTGCAGTTATGATTAATTTTTTTGCAAAATGGTTAAAATTTCTTTCCAATCATTTGGTTTATTTCCACAAATGCTTTTGGACCGGGCTTAATATTTTTGAGTTAATTTCCAAATCTTTCCGAACATACGATTACCTAGAGTTCCTTTAAAATAGTTTTTAGAAGCTGTGTTTGTTTAGAGAGCAGACGATACTCAGGACTAAGTCTGTTTCCAATACGGTGGTAAATTTTCTTTAGTTCTTTTTCCCAGCAACGCTTAGTTTTAAATAAGTTTTCTATATTTTGTGGTAACGGAATGTTATTGTTATATAGGGCAATTTGTTCGGAATGCACATTGTGAATTGCATAAATCTGTTCATTAAACTCAATAATAATTTGATCAATTTCATGCGGATGGATGGGTGTTCCAAATCTTGACGGAAATTGTCCCAATTGGAGTTTCTGTAAGAGGTAAATCGTCGTGGACTTCTTAAAACAAACTCACATTGTCCCAATTGCAGTTGAAGTTTTAACGGGAAGTGATCGGAAAAAAGATGGAAGGCTTGAAATTGTAAAGTTCTGGTCATTTCGCTTAATTAATTGAGCACTTAGAAGAAAGTGATCAGGGAAAGACGAACCATTGGGATAGGATGGATTTATGTCACACAAACGCACGACATCAAGTGAATTATCTTGCAGCCATTTATTAAGGTTCTTGCCATTACAATTTTCGACCGTATCTCCCCACATAAGGTTTTTAGAGTTCAAGTCACCGCCAAGAATGAAACCCTCAAAATTGCCAGCCACATTCAAAATCATGTCTAATCCAACGTCCATCGACAAGGAGGAACAATTTGTAGGTATGTACAAGGAACCGATTAAAAACTTTTTCAATAATCCCCGTTTTCAATTCCAGCTCAATGAATACTCCGTTGAAACCCAAATCATTGATGTATACCCGTTTATATAATATATTGTCTTTTATTGCTATTGCTACACCCACCGGTGTATTGAGACTTATAAAATTGTAGCCATTTAAGAAAACATTTTTTCCTTGTCTTAAATGTGTTTCCTGGATAAACGCTTTTCTGGAGGTTTATTTGTCGGCTCTTATCGATCAAAGATCGAACATTGTGGATAAAAAATTAATTGAGCTAGGGGCTTTTTACTTTATTTAACAGACGCAAGAATTCACTTTTTGCGACTTCTCTGGACATATTTTTATATTCTCTCATGAAGAAAGTTATCTCGTCTTCAAGAGACATCTCTTGAAGTTACATAAAATAGGTTGCAAGTTTTAAAAACTCATCAATAATGCCTGATTTGTTTTCTTGTTGTTGGGCTAGATGAAATAATTGGGCAGCTCTACTAACATTTTTGGCCGCAGTAATTTTTCCCAATCGGCCTTTCATGATTTTGTCATTTTTTGATTTTAAGAAGTTTTTGTAGAAAGGGCATCCTCTCCAATTAGGATGACCAGTTTGATTGTAGTTGACGCAATGTGGGGCAGATTCAACTGTTCTGACTCTGACATTCACCAGGAGCATGTGTCTGGTCGCATTTCACACCTTTGAACTGCACGCTACAATTTTTCCCAACATGTTCCCATTGTTGGCAACGGTGGCACTGAACCTCTTGGTATTTTTTCCTAGGTTTTTCCCAAGTCACTATTTGGCTTAATACCGACTTAATATTAGCCATGTCGGTGAGATTTTTACCCGGACATAGAGTGACCAAGAAAAGACCTGTATCGTAACCGTTGTTGATCGAGTGCTTTGTAGTGAACTTTGCAACACTGGACACAGCACCAACGACAATTTTGTTTAATTCATCTTTTACCTCGCAGCGATGATATAATCCTCTGTGGAAAAGGGATGTTTGCCTTAATTCCTTGGGGGTGAAGGAATATGCAGGAATTTGTTTTTCCTTTAACAGACGCATCATATCCGCGTGTATCAAATGATCGGCGAGAAACAATTTGCTTTTGTTTTTGTAGACATTTCTTATTTTAAAAGAGATTGGTGGCGTTCTTTCCCCAAGCTGGTCCACTAGGTATTTCACATTTACATTATAGAGAAATATCGGCGGACAAAATGATCTCCTGGATTGTGGCGGCTTTTCCGATGAGGCGGCAGTGTTTACCTTATCAGGCTTAGGGCCGTTATTATAACTTGCCAATAGCTAAAGTTGGGATGATACCTGACTGATTGTTAGTTTTTCGTTATTATAAGCACACTTTAGGTTAAAAGTGACCGGTAAGCTAAAGGGAAGATAGTGTTGCCTTTAACTTTTAACGTAAGGTTTATGTATTTAAAGTTGCCACATTTTCTGATATGTATATGCAGGAGAAGAAATTAATTGACATTAATTTAGCTTTGAAAATAAAAACTGAAAATGGAAAGCAGTCCACGTTTGGTTTATATAAACGAACAATTTTTATGAGCCTCCACCAGATCTACCAACAGAACCTCTTCTTCTGCCAAGTAGTTTTTGGCTCGTTTTCCTGTTGTTTCCTTGTTTGGCGTCGTCATTTTAATATTTTTTCAAAAATTCAAAAAATTTTAGATTGCTTGTAAACAAACAAATAAAAGTATGTTGCCACTACGTAACTATTTTTATTATAAACCAATTCATTTGGTTAAAAGTAATCGGTTTTTTCTTTGGTATTGCCACATTATCAAAAATATTAATTTTATTTTACTGGGAGGTTGTAATAACGAAAAACATTTAATGGCCACTTTATTGCTCACTTCAGCTAGTTTCCTTTTACTAACATTTACTTTAAAGGTAAGTTATAATAATGGGCCTTAGGGCGATTTAAAATTTGTGGTGAACTCTCTATCTCCAGGTCACCAAGGATGCCAAAATAATTTTGTCCATATAGGGACGAACACATCAATGTTCGTTGGGGGTCATTTGTCCTCCAATCTGTTCCTTTTCGCGCCAATTTGCGTAAAATCGTCAGCGATCTCAGGTGAACTCCCCTCAGTCCCGCACTCCACTTCAGCAACGTCGAACTCCATGTCAGGAGGAACTGTCGGCATCCTCTTGCGCATTCTAATGCGACAGATGCCCACAAAAAGTCAGTGCGACTTGTAAAAACAATATATTCCCAAACTTGGAACTAATCAAAAAATTGCGCTCCAAAATTGGCTTCCAACCAGTTTAAGGTATCAGCTGTTTTTTTCTTCACACACTTATTAAGTGGCATTTCAATTTCCACTTAAATTCTACCATGATCAATATTTACAACAATAACATATACCGCGCGTTGATGTGAACATTTTTTTTTCTATCGGAGACCAATCTATCATAGACCAATACATCCATAGATACTTTAATTCTCTCATCTGACGGTTTATTTCACTCTTCATCGTAGGTTTGTGGAAATGAGAGAAATTAAAGTTAAAATTAACTTACACCAGGTGGAGTTACAAAATATGTTCACTTAACTTCTTCATGTCGTTTTGGTGTTGAACTGAAAAATGTAAATATATTTTGCACTTTTTTTACTTTCATCGTTGGTATACATTTGTATTGTATTTAACACAACTAGTTTGCCGCAAAAACACGAAATTCGGTTGTTGTTCCTTTGTTGATCGCTGTATACTATTGCCACTATCTGGTATTATTGAACCCATATTTTCCACCATCCAATGTTTACTTTCCATCGATAAAAGTCAACAAAAAAGTGCAAAATATATTTAAATTTTTCAGTTCTACACCAAAACAGCAGGAAAAAGTTAAGTGAACATATTTTGTAACTCCACCTGGTGTAAGGTAATTTTAAATTTAATTGCTCTCATTTTCACAAACCTACGACGAAGAGTGTGAAATGAAACATCAGATGAGAGAATAAGTTTATCCATGTATGTATTATTCTATGGTTTGACAACTGAAGCGAATGAAACAATGAAATGAAAATACCGGTTGTTGCTGCCTACAACCACAACAACGCCTGATGCTATTACCATGTATATATTATTGTGCCATGGTTATCAAGTACTGAATACAAAAACAACGAATATTTTGACGCTATTAATTGAAATATCTGTTTGTTTACAGTGGTAATCTTCGAAATTTTTACTTTCAAGTGCTTGTTTATAAATACTTCGGGAATTTTAATACTTTATACAAATAAATTTCGAAAAACATGAATGTTGATAAAAAATGTCGACTATGCTGGGATTTAAATCCGGATTGTTACCATACACTGTACGACAGCAGTGGAGGATGCACAGAAGTTTACGGAATTACTGTGAAATATTTTGATCCAATGGTAAGTTGCGTCAGTATTCCGACTGAAGAACTCGCAGCTAATATTTGAACAGTTATTAGTGATAGACGGCACAGACAACTACGCCAATCAATGTACGATTATTTGCAGAGAATGTTGGGAGCACATAAAGGATTTTCATGAATTTCAACAAAATATTTTGTTAATGCAATGCAGATTAATGGTAGATGTTAAACCTCTTTTAGAGGTCGTCAAAGAAGAGAGTAATAATATTTGCAGAGGTAATGGAAAGGAAAAGACTGGATGCGCGAGCAATATTCATGATTCTTCAGAAGAGGACTTGCACCATAGTATTCAAATGAGTAAACTTGAAGTTGGTACTAAGAACAGTTTCCAATTCCAACAAAATGTTTCAGTAATGCCATTCGATCTAAAGGAGCATGCCGAACTGGCAGTGGATGACTTTAATAAGGAGACTGAACAAAATACAATTAAAGATATTGATATAAAAGATGATAGCGACAGTACAGACATGAAGGACGATTTGGAAGATACTGACCATCATTGGGATGAAGTGCAAATTGGAAGTATTAATTGCACCAAAGAGGTAGCAGAATCATTGTCAGACAATATAAAGAGCTTTCGCAAGATAAGAAATAATAAACAAGGTGTTGCAAGAAATATCAGAGAAAAGAAATCAAAATCCAGAGGAGTTTCTAATGACCATAAAAAGACTTCAAAAGATATTGCGCACAATAGTGCTGAGAAGATACAAGAGTTAGACAATTTTATAGCTGAGGTTAAACCGCAATTAGAATGCGATTTGTGCAAAAGATATTTCCCCAATTACAATTCCTTGCGTTCACATTTTACGGATGTCCATCAGATGAAATGCTTCATAGTGTGTTGTGACAAGAAAATTTTCCGCCGTTACCTTCTTGTTGAACATCTGCGACTACACGTCAACCCTGAAACTTTTAAATGTGATATCTGTGGTGCAGTCAGTGCCAGTAGTAGGACACTTATTGCACATAAGCGCTTTATGCACAATACAGCTAAAACACTAGAATGCGAAGTTTGTCTACGAAAATTCAAGGGTAAACCTACTCTCATTCGTCATATGGCAACGCATGCTACGGTAAGCAAGGACTTTAAATGCGCACAATGTGACCGATGTTTTGCTTTCGAGTTTCAGTTGAAACTGCATACCAACAATGTCCACAGTGAGATTAAAATTTGTGACCAATGTGGCAAAACAGTCCATGGGGCAGCTGCACTGAAGCAGCACCTTCTTCAACATTCCGGAACTAAGCAAATGAAATGGTCATGTGATCAATGTGATGCTAAGTTGGCGTCTCTTTGGGGGCTAAAGTCTCATAAGCTTTCATTCCACCCCGACGGTACAACTGCTTTCATCTGCAAAGATTGTGGGAAAGTAGCATCCAGCGAGACCACTTTAAAGCGGCATAAAAGACTGGTGCATCAAATGGAACGCAAATACAAATGTACATACTGCGAAAAAGCATTTAAGAAAAACTCGCATTTAAAGGATCATATAGCTACACACACTGGCCAACATATACATCAATGTTCTCTTTGTTCCCAAACATTTATAAACAGTGGCAGTTTGCACAAACACCGAAAGAGGGCTCATCCTGTGGAATGGACTGAATCGAGACAACATCGTATAGATCTGCCAAAAGTTAATGCAGATAGTGTTATAAGAGAAGTCCTTCTGTAATCAATATAATGCACCAATTGCAATAATTTTTTATTGGGCACAATCTAGTTTACATACAACTCTAGTATCTGCTACAAATTACTTCATGTGATACAAATTTCTAGCCAGTGGTAAACAATATTTTTTGTCTACGTCCCACTTTCCCTATTAATATTGTATTCCCTAAGTATTTGAATGGACGGGAGGGACCCCGACATCGACCTAAAAAATATCGCGGTATTCCTTTGGGGTCAGCTTTTGCTACATTGTATGAAAAAGTACTATTCAAGGAACTTTCATATTTTCGTTTATTTATTTCGAGTTATCGAAAATGTTCATATTATTTTTAGTATATTTATTGGTCTATTAACCTATAAGAACTTGTATCGTTATTTTTTTGTACTTACAATAAAGAAACTCACGTTTATGTAAACAATGAAAAATATAGACATATTTTTAAATTCTGCATCCGTTATCTCTATAACAAAACCAATAGTCCATGTATTTTTGCGTTTTCTATAAAGAAGCCCTTAGACTTGTGGATAAGTTGCAGCGACTCCAAGTTGACATCAACTTATCCATGGTTGAAGGGGAAGTTGGCGGTTTGTACGAACTAGTTGATGTAAAATCAAAGCGATTTTGATTTTTGAAGTTGATGTCAACTTATCCAGTAGTGTAAGGGGAAGTTGCTTTCATACGCATTTCGAAGAGAAACGTTCAAGACGCCACATTATCGGCAAAATGTAAGTAAATAAATAATAGTAAATGAACCAAAAATAAATAACACTATCGGAAAAATATAAACTAAATAAATATGATTTGTAGTTTTATTTATAAATATTTAAAGAATATAATTTCGCAGTGCTCTCATCACCTTTCATTTCGACATCTAACAAGAAATGGAGTTGCCTCAATTTGTTTGAAAGTGTAAGGGCGAAATCTTAGATGATGCGAAATAGTCGAAGGGGCCCTAAGTTTTAATTTGTATGGAAAAACAATCTAATATCGTAGTTACCGATATTAAAGTTGTAATTTCTTTTAAGGCTAAGAGTCATGTTTTCTCCCGTTAGTGGAAACAATTTAAATGCCGCGGTTGGGATTCGAATTTACATTTGCTTGACGATCGTTTCGATGTTTGTGAAGCATGATGTTCAGCATCGTCTAGTCCGTTAAGCCTCTGCGGTATGTATTCACACTTGTCACTAACCGAAGTTTTGTATCGTGTCGAGTGCTTGCTTGGAACTGCGTACACGTTGCTTTCCTACTTATACGCACTGATGCAGAAGTTTTGAAAGTTATATTTATAGAACGCACTATTCTAATTGTAGTTGTCTCGATCTGTTTTGGTTTGCCCCAACCATATGATTCAAGTTTAGTTGTTTTAGATCCGAGTAATTTTTAAAGATGTAATTCCCAGATTCCAGCATAAAGACATCTACAAGGCTACTGGGGTATCAGTGTAATGGACGTACGAGTGGTCAGAGGAGCTAACATCGATTCTGATCACTACCTAGTAGCAGCAAAGGTTTGCACAAGACTGATTAGAGCGAAAATCGTACGAAACTAGACTCAGATAAAGCTGCAATTACCAGAGGTAGCCACAGCCCACTCAAGGAAGCTCTCGCAACTTTTGGCACAGGAACCACCCCCTCCCGATGACGATACCGATGCGCAGTGGAAACCCATTTCGGACTCTATGAAAACTGCTGCAACAACCGTAATTGGTTTCGAGAACCGCTTCGCAATAAACCATGGTACGTATGGCAATGTTTCAGTCAATTTCAACGCGAGCTGCAACTGAGCGGTACAGGGAGAAAATGAGGTAAACCGAAATTGAGACATACAGAAGGAAGAACGAAACCCGAAAATTGAGCTGTTTAAGGCTGGCGGCGATGAGCCGATAAAGTGCATGCATCTCAGCACAGCTCATTAACAAAACTTGGTTAGATGAATGCATGCCCGGCGATTGGAGTCTCAGTGTAAAGGTGACCCGAATCTGTGCGAACTACCGTGGAATAAGCCTTTTATCCATAGCATATAAAGTTCTATCAAGTATAATGTGCGAAAGACTAAAACCAATTATCGCTGACCTTATTGGACCATACCAGTATGTCTTTAGACCTGGAAAATCGACAACTGACCAGAATTTGACGCTACGCCAAATCCTGGAGAAGACCCACGAAAAACAAATCGACACCTATCGACTACTTGTCGAATATAAGGCAGCCTTCGACAGTCCGATACGGGAGACACTACGAAGCAATGTCTGAGCTTGGTATTCCTGCAAAACTCATACGCCTTTGCAGGATGACCTTGACGAACACCAAATCCGCAGTGAAAGTTGGTAAGGATCGTACCGAACCTTGCTAAACTAAGCGAGGCCTTTAGGCATGAATGAATTAATGAAGATCATTATGAGAAAAGCTGCAGTCAATATGAATAAAACCATCACCAGCAAAAATCGCATGCAAAGTGGGTCTGACGGTAAATGAGGACAAGACAAAATTAATGGTTTTAACGACCAGGGCCCCCACGCGATTAGACCAAAGCGTGAACGTTGATAACCGTAATGCTTTCGAGGTGGTGGACGAATTTGTATACCTCGGGTCTGCCGTAAACCAACAACGTCAGCCTTGAGATCAAGCGGAGAATTCTGCTTACGGATATATGTTATTTTGGGCTAAGCAAACACTAGAGATAAAGTCCAGCTGCAGAATCCCAGTCATATCGCAAGTAGACGAAATATCTGTAGGAATCTTCGAGAGCAAAATACTCAAATTTATGGCCCTATAGTGCACAACGGCGAGTATCGGCGACGCATGAACCATGAGCTTTATCCCGACATTGACATAATTAAGCGGATCAACGACTATGACACACTGGCTCTACAGAAGCGTAATCAGGCCCGTACTAACATATGCTTTTGTTGTATGGTGGACGGCAGTTGAGGAAATGTAACGTTCAGAGAATGTGCTGCATTGGTATCAGCCGTGCAATAAGGACAACCTCGACAAGAGCCATGGAGACTATTTTATGTATCCAGCCAATCGAGATTAGAATCAAATACGAGGCTGCCCTTGCGGCAAAACGCCTATAAGCTACAGGTGAATGGATCAACAGGGATCTTACGTCAAAACACCAACAGATAACTGGGGCCTTAGTCGGGTACACGCAAGATACGAGTGAATCTGACCGAATACCCGAGATAAGGGTTAAGGCGAACTGCGTGACCCTAACGCCAACTGGAGACGCCTGGCAGAATGGGACCCTGGCACCAATGCCAAATGGGACTTGCTGCTACACGGATGGCCCAAAGCTAGGAGAAAAAAACGGGTATAGGATTCTTCATTGAAAATCCAGCAACCGAATCCCATCTACGCCTCCAGGATCATAATACGAACTTTCAGGCGGAAGTTCGGGCGATTACGGAGTGTATCAAATGGCTCGGCGATAATACAATCCCAGCCGAGGCAAATATAACATTGCTAGATAAACAAGGCCGTCGGTGGTGCAATGGTTAGTGTGCGCGGCTCTTGTACATGAGATCCTGGGTTCGAACCCTGCTCTGACCACCTAAAATTTCTTTCGGCGGCGGTCACCTCGCATAGTGACGGCGACACTATCGAGTATATAGCCATGAAAAAGCTTCTCAAAATACCGTTCGGAATCGGTGTAAAAATGTAGGTCCCAATCAGTGTGTGAAAACTGGAAAGCGCACAGCTCATTGATTGTGAGAAGTTCTCCCCGGTCCCTTCTTTGGATGTAATGGGAAACCATTTATTTTTATTTAGATAAACAAGGCGCATTGCTAGATAAACAATGCGCAGGGCAGCGGGAAATCCAACAGGATGGCCTCACAAATAACTAAGAATGCAAGTGTTGCAACATTTCGATGTCGATGAATGAAAACAATAGTGTAGTTGAATTATTTATCTTATTTTATTTTTATGTTATCGCTAAATGATACACCTTTTAGTTTTTATAGTGTAAGTTGAAATGCTGCTAACGTACTTTTCGTAATTATTAGAAATTGAGAAAATTCGTTGGTGTTGGCACACTTTTGACGCTCATAGTATATACGTTTTTCTTAGGGCTTGATAATGAAGTCACTCACATACGCCAGGTTTTGACATCATCTCTTGAAAAAATTGGGAACCTAACAAATGATTTTTGTTAAAATATTGGCTTAATTTTACCACCTTGGACAAACGCGCTAGAAAGAATCTAAAAATTTCATTCTGTTCCGCTTGACCTGTTAAATTAGGAACAAGTTGTCCGAGAGTGGGAACGGTGCCATTACTTTCTTCGTATACCACCTGTGGGCTGAGATATACCCAACGCGTGTTCGATCCATTTTAGATAGACACATAAAGCTTTTTGACTAGAGATGTGTAGTTCGAGAACGAACTAGTTCAGTTGAACTATTCACTCTTGTGAACTTGTTCACTTTCACTTTGTTTCATTAGTGGTTCACCTGATAAATTGAATAGTTGTGCCCTTCTCTCCGTCATTTTCTAGTTCGTGCTCTCTTTGTCTCGCCCAATTTGCACAGTTGGTGCTTAATGTTACCATCTTTGTGGCTTGGATGTGTAACCAGTCTTTACACACTAACTACAGCGATATTGACAACTTTTGTTTCGAAGTATGAAAAAAATTAGACCCATCTCAATTCTGACCTCCGCGTAAGCTTTACTAATCAACTAATGTCTTAAATATCGCGATTTATTCTAAAAAGTTATCCCAATTATTAAAACACCTCAGAAATAAACAAAAAATCAGACCATTTTTGACTTTATTCGCTCCGATTTTAAGCTATGCAGTTCCTGATCACATGTATTAAACGAAAACGACAAATTGAACGGAAATAACTCTTTAGCTCACACCTCATATGAACTGAAATGATAAAATGAACTAGTTCATTCTGATGACTTGAACTTAAAAGAGCGCTCACTTGAATGAACTATAATGTCCAACTCAACCACTCTCGAAAATTGGCACTCCAGTACCACTGACACAATTGGACTGGCTTAGAGATGATTATCTGATATCAAATCTTCAGAGCCCGCATTCTGTATTCTTTAATGGAAGAAATAAAACATGTATATAAATGAATAATAATAATTTAGAAACCAAATCGAATTTGTCTATTTTTTTCAAAGTTGATCATCATCTGGAACTCGTAAAAATGCGAGTTATTGAAAAATTTGGTAAAATTGCCGGAGTTCGGGCGCCGCTCAAGACTATGGGACCCACAGGGTCTATAAAACGGTTCCAGTTAGAGACGGCTATAAACAGACACCTGTGGGTACTTAAATGAAATGTATTTTGATCACAAATTTAATGTTGTCCTTATTTTTGTGGGGCGATATCCATGGACCCAGATATCGCCGGTTTGCCATATTGAATTTTTTCTTTGATATTGGTTTTTCATTTTACTTTGAACAGTTGTTCATTTCTTAAAACCGCACAGCTGATACGATGTGAACAATCGTCCGAGCGAAGTCCACTGTAACAAATCGTGGGAATACAATATTCTAGGCGAACAAATTTTCCATCTTTCATGCACGATAGGTTAGCATTTCTTAGGAATGATCAACGCAATGTCAGCGGTGAAAAAAAGGAATTTTAAATAATAACCTGCCGCCTTAATTGATCTATATTAACTTTTGGCAAATGTTTTCGGTTCTTTCTGGCATCAGCCCACTCGGTAGGATGCACTCGCTTGCGATGATGATGCATATTAGCATTCGTCTTGAATGTTTGTGGGCAGTGGGGGCATTGATAAAGATCTTCGCCTGTATGCGTGGCAATGTGTTCACGCAACACAGTTGCCGTTCTAAACGCTTTATTGCAAAATGTACATTTATGTTTGCGGTTATCTTCGTGCACGAATTTCTTATGTGACAGCAAAGCGTGTTCACTAGCTGCAGCTTTGCCGCAAACGCTACATATATACACTGTAGATCCATCGTGGTGATAAGCGGCCTTATGACGTTTAAGAGCCTCGTTTGATTTTAATTCTACTCCACATGATTCACAGGGAAACTTTGGTTGGGGAATGACACCGTGTTCAATTAGGTGTTTTTTTAGGCTGCCAGCGTTGTAGAATGTCTTGCCACACTGATCACAGATCCGAACACCATTATGTACATTCCGTATGTGTGTGTTCAACTGAACTTCTTTAACATACCCTTTACCACAATCTTTGCAGAAGAACTCTTTATCCCCTGTCGCATGTGTTAAAAGATGTCGGTCTAGAGTGGGCTTATGATTGAAGTTTTTATGACAAATTTCGCATTCAAAATCCCGGACATCGTTATGTACAATTCTTTTGTGCAGCTTTAGATTGTACTTGCTGGTGCTGGATTTCCCACAAATGTCACACTTGTGAGTTTCGGGATTGACGTGAAGTCGAATGTGGTCAACTAAAATGCATCGACGATAAAATTTTCGATCACAACACTTAATGTAGAATCTCGTCTTATGTTCTTTACGAAAATGTGAACGAAGAGAGTCAAAATTGAGCGCTGTAATAGGACATAGGTCGCACTCTAGATTTGGTTTCCACTGGGCGATAAAAAAATCAATTTCCCTTCCCTTTTCCAAAGTATAAACAGATCTAGGCACATCTTTGCCATCCAATGGTTTATCCTGTTTTTTCTTTTTATTCATTTTTTCAGGTGTATTTTTTAGTGCTTCGTACTTCTTCTTAGGCTCATTTGCAGCGGTGCTGTTTGGATCTTTTTTATTTTCCTTTACTGTTGATTTTACGTTATACGGAGCAGGACCTTTATTTTCCGGCAGAGAATCTGAATCCTTTTTAGTTCCGTCTATATCAGCGCTGTCGTAGCAAAATGCATTATAGATGTCACAGGATTCGCTGCCAATCACATCATTTTCCGTTGAGGTATCAATATCAAATATTTCTATTAATTGCTCTTCCTCTTCCTTTACCCCCAAAATTGTTTCCTTGACACCAAACGCCTGCAGCAGTGAACGCGACTTCAACACCGCTTTTTGAAACTCATTAAAATCGTCTATATGCGACCAACATTCTTTGCACAAAACATTGCCTGTTGCTGAATTTTCATCACCTCCGCCATCTGCAATAAGCTAAATAGTTGCCATTCGAACCAATTTACTCCTACACTAAGCACATGAAAGCTACATTACATACCATTGGATCAAAATATTTAACGGTAATATTGTAAAATTCTGTACTCTCGCCTGAAAAGTTCTGCATACGTTTGTAACTGTTGCAGGCGGTGCAACATAGACAGCAAAGGTAGGTTGAAGCCATTTTCTAAGAAAACTTAACTTAACATGGCAAAGTATTGTTAAAAAATTCTATTGTAAATTTTTTACAATTACTACTTGGGCAAGTCATTACAATTTGTTTACACTCATTTTTCTCAAGCACGCAGTTGCTAAAAAACGTATTTGTGCCAGCTGGCATAGCACAAAATTATCGGGTGGTATCATAAACCAATCATTAATGCCTTGTTCACGCTGCCACGAAATTGACAATTTCGGATTGAAATTGTCGAACGAAATTGAAATCGTTCACACTGGCTTTTGAGCAATTTCGTTGAAAAATGACAACTGTTTGTTTACAAATATTGCCATTAGTAAAATTTTAGTGCCTGGGCATAATAACCAAAATTCTGTTAGGAACTGAATGAAAACAATTAAATAAATAAATGATACGTGAACTTTAACATGAATCACTGATTCACCACGGTTTATAGTTTATTTTCTCTACCCTATTTCGATGTAAACTTAAAATTTCAATCGGATGAATGAGGCGGCATACAATTGTTTTGGTTTTTTTTTGCAATTTTAGTAACCACGTGTTCGGTGAACGAAGCCGATCCAAAATTATCGAAGGCGTTAGAGCAACAAAAAAAATATATCGACGGCGGCAACTGAGTTTTTATTATTAAATGTAATTTTTCAGCAGACGTTACTTTTAGGTTCATCTCGTTAGTTGTATAAAAAATGTAGATCATTTTTTTTAGTAGTTCGGGCCTTTAAATGCGGCTTAATTGATAATATCGGCTAACATTTTAAGTCGAAGCATGCTGTAACGGCGGCGGCGTGAACTTCAAAAAATTATCTACGACGGCGGCACATCAGAAAATTTACTGTCGGCTTCGTGTTCTTGCATATGTGCAAAAAAGAGTACTAAGTTAATTTTGCTGAGTAAAAACAGCGTTGTATACGACAATTTCAAGTCAATTTCAACGAAATTGTCGTAAATATCTCAATTTCGTAGTTGTCAAAATATATGCGAAATTGAGCAATTTCAACTCAATTTCGGCCCAAATTGCGAAAGACTTCAATTTCGCGGCAGCGTGAATAAGGCATAAATAGAGTTCACATTTCTATCGCGGGGACTGCCAACAAAGAAAACGAGTGAAGCGATAAGGCTTGTGCACACGAAGGCATGTGTTTAAATGTTAAGTTGGAATAGAGTGGAAAAGTTGGAAATGTTAAGTTGGAATAAAGTGAACGTTTTATTTTGTTTAAGTTTTTTCAACAGATAAACATCAAGAAAAAACAGTACACAAAACGCGTCAAAAGAAAAAAAAGTGCAATCAACGTGAACTTCGACGCACGATTTTAAGAAGCTCCAGTATTAAAGCCTCCATAAGCGTGCATAATTTTTCGGCGCCAACGTCTAGCGCAGAAAACGCATCTGCGTGCCCAAGACTTTCACTGCTCTGTCTCTCTTAGGGTAGTATTCTAAAAGTCCCGAAAGGGAACGTAAACGCAAAAGCCAACGCGAACACCAAAGTCAAAAAATTTTAGTTTATATATCACATCGCGCTTGGGTTCAAAAATTGCGTTTGTTTACGAATGCTGTCACTGACATATGCGAACTAAAATAAACAATTATAGATCAGAAAAAGTTATGTTGAGTGAAATGCTCAGAATGAAAAAGATTAAAAAATTTAGCTCTATTTCAGTAGATGAACAGATTTTAAGATTGCTATTATTTATAATACTGCAAATACCAACAATATTCACATAAAATGTGTAAAAAACCCTATGTTATTTTGGGGTTCAATATCCAATAAATCTCCCCATCTATATTAAATTAGTTGTCTTCAAAAACAGGTGCCATTTGGCGGTATGTATTTATTGTAATGTATTGGTTCGTTTGTTTATTATTGTCAACATCAACTGAGGTCTATATTTTTTAAATATAATTAGAATAGTTTTGCAACGCATTATTTATTTGAACGTTCCATTTCTAATTTTATTATTGTAAATAAGAATTTCAGTGCGTAAACAGTATAATTTTGAATTATTTAAAAAACAATTGAGCTCTATTCGTCGAATGCATTTCATCCAAAATTGGCAACTACTTATAAGCAATGAAATGCAAAATACTCCATCTGCCTACTCTCGATCGACATTTTTCTTTAAGTTTGTAATTTATTCAACTAACCCGAAGAACTGTGGCGTTGCACTGCGTTGTATAAACTACCCATTAAATAACGCAACTCAACGCAGGTAGTCACCGAACAGCTGTAACGTTTTATAAACTACCAAAACGACAAAAGTCACGTGAAGTGACTGATTCACGACGTTACTTCGTATCGGTGTCGATCAGAGAAATTATATATATATATTTGGCGATTGCCAATTTTTCTCGGATTACGGGTCCCCAAACCTTGAGTATACATACCCCTATATGGTTTATATTTTCTGGTGGGATATGACAATATGGGTATCATTGGAAAACTTAGATTTCTCAAAAACCACATACAAAAATGTCATTGCCTTTAACGCATTAAAGGACAATTCATAATATTCGACATTTATAGTCGACAGAACATAAAAACTGCTGAAAACGGCGTTAAAACCGTCCCAGAGGAGAAAATCCCTAAGCACAGCCGAAGTTCAGCAGAATGCTTTGTAAAAATCCGGGAGGGAGGCCGGCCACTCTTAAAACATTTTTTAATTTATAAAAATCCACAAATATAGAAATTTCCAACTCCTATATATCGATACCTAAGCAAGTTTCCGAAAAAACTCATTAATTTTTTTTAATTTGAATTTTCTATCGCCCTGGCCGCCGATTTTTTATTGTACATTTTTTGTTTACAAATAATGTGTTCTACTTTTCGGAGAGGTGGGGCGAATACAGATAAGCTCAATTAACTAAGCTATGACGCGAGATGCACTTGAGTGAATCGTGTCGAGTTCTTGCTTCTCTTTTACGATGAACGAATTTAAAACGAATGAAAAGTTACATTGATCTGCTCTCTCCCTCTTGTGTCGCATTTACACCGCAGTTAATCACGGGCAGGTTAGCGATAACCTTGTCCTCTAATCTTTGCCGTTTACATCACCCAATTTGAGATTAAATTGACAATTTAGGGGCAACTTTGTGCTCGGATCAATTTGAAGCAACTGCTTGCCGAGCACAAATTATCGAAGACTGCGGCACAGCAGAATAATTTAAATGACGGCTCGAGGTTTTGGGATGTTTTCGAAATAATTGAAGCTTTAAAATTGGATTAGTCGGTCAAATCGGGGCAGTAGGTCCAATCGGCTTAAATTTTAAACCAATGAGATCCAAATATTATTTTTTTCAAAATGTTAACTGTCGGTGTCACACTTCCCTACTAGCTCCTTCGAGGGCATGGCTTCTCAACCCTTTCGCCACCTTGGAAACATGTAACAATAAAAAAACGGTACTGGAATATAACTTTACTGAACCCAAAATGACGACAAGAACTTCCGAATCTGAAAGAAAGCTATTTATAGTGAAAACACATTGATTTTCATTCTCTTCCATTTGTTTGTCATCTATAAAAAATTAACAATTTTAAAAATAATGTTATTCAATATATTTCGACCGAAACTGAGAACGAAGAAGTTTATAATACCTCGATGGTTTTTGTCAAGATTGGTGATGCTTGTGATAAACTTTTTTAAGAAATTTTTTTATAGAATGTATTTTTTTATTTAAAAGTATATTTTTAGGACCATAAGAGTATGAAAGAAGTACTTTTTTAAGAACAGGTGCTTTTTAAAGAAGTGGTTCTCTTTTTAGGAAAAGGTTATTTTTAAGGACAATGTATTTATTTTCAGAAAGGCTACTGATCTCAAGAAAGGAAAAGAAAACTTATTATTTTATTTTTAAACAAAGGTACTTTTAAGAAAAGGAATTTTTGTTAGAAAGGTATTTTTTTAAGAGAAGATATTTATTTTGAAGAAAAGGTTTTTTTTAAGAGAAATTGGATTTTTTTAGAATTGGTCCTTTTTGTCAAGAATAGGTAAATTTTTAAGAGTAGGTACTTATTTCAAGAAAAGTTATTTTGTTTTACAAAAAGGTACTCTTTAAAGAAATGGTAGTTTTTTAAGAAAGAGCAATTTGTTGTAAGAAGATGTACTTTTTTAAGAAATGGTACTTATTTAAAAAATACTTTGTTTAAGAAAAGGTACTTTTTGTAAGAAAATTTACGTTTTTAACCAAAGCTACTTCTTTTACTGGGTTGCAGCATAATAAGAAAATTGACTTTTTTAACCAAAGCTACTGCTTTTACTGGGTTGCAGCATAATAGTGTTAAAAAAAGTTGTTTAATTATTTTTTTTTTAATTCAAATGTTCGAGCGTTTGGTCGTATATTTAATTAATTTATTCTTCGATATTCCGCTACCCTTTGGGTAGCATCGTCAGGAAGTTAAACAAAATTATTAATTAGAAACTAAAACAATTGATAAACAAAATTGGTTTCCTTGTCATTTGAAAAAACAACAATAACAAAAAATTAAACAATTGAAGAAATATTCTTGCCATATGAAAAATGTTTTAAGTTACAGCCAGAAAAATTTTTGTGTAGAAATAGGTTCTCTAATTTACAGTCAGAAAAATAATTGGTTTAAAAAAGTATATACATAATGGTAAATTCAAACAACAAGTTATATATATTATAGTATAATATATTAAAAATATTACCTAGTGACAAATTCAATGATACATCAAACAATTTTCGGTGAAATATTCTACATTTTACTAATTAAATGTATATAATTCTGTGGTACATTATCCTTATCTGCTTTAAAGTTTATTCTCTTCGCTATTGGGGTCCTTATTATCTGTAACATTTCTAACATAAATCGACGTTTATAATTATTTTCCCTATTCAAAACTGACGTATCTTGAAAGTTTGGAAAATGATTTAAGTTTGCACAGTGTGATGATAATGCTGTTTTTGTGTTGAGATGTGTCTATATTTTTGATCTGATTTCTGTCCTGCAATTCTAGTCTTAAGAGTTAAATCGCAATATTCCGTTTTGTTGAAGTTCTATAGTTTCTGAGGAAAAAACTTTGCAGTTCTGATATTTATCTCACCCCAAATTTGTTTGTTGACATTCTCATATTTCATTAGTAGTTTCATTAATTTTCGTTAGTAGAGTGTTTTGCTCTTTCGGTTTTGGCAATATTGCCTCTTTTTCTTGTCCTCATACAAAACAAAAAATCACCAAACCCAAATTAGGCAATATTATTTATTGCTATTTTTCTTGATTTGCCTCGTACAATCAAAAAGTTCGAAAAGGGTAGAGAAGAAAAAAGTGCAAAATTTGGTAACCCTTGTAAAAGAGAACCAAAAAATCGATTCGATTCACTCAAACGCATTTCTCTCTCGCGTCATAACTTTTGGAATTTCTATAGTTTGATATAATGCCATCATCAAAAAAGTGCTCGTTTATTGAAACATTCAACGAAGAGAGTAAGAGAGAACAGAGAAATAAGACGCTTCACTAGTTTACTTTGTTGGCATTCCACTCCTTGAGTACATTTTCTACTCCACCCTTTCATCCTTTTTGGCACAACACGCACAAAAAACCAAGTGTAATATTACCTACATTCGTGGTCTGATATGAGCCAATGCACTGGGAAACATGGGGTCAGCTATTTAATTGGGTAATATTACGCGTTCCCTGTATGGTTTGGAATATCTTCCAGCCAGATTTAGAAACTTAGGAAATGGGAAAGACGCATCCTCTTGAGCTACTTGGGCTTACGGATGAGGATAGCCGACGATGGTTCGGTTAGGAGGCCATCCTGTGCTACGATGTACAGGATGGTCGACTTTGACAGGATAGACGTGTACCTTGTTAAAGGCGCACTTAAATTTCTAGAAAGGGCAACCTTTCTAGAAAATGGACTGGTTGAGAATAGTTTGGTTCAGGACGAGCGCCTGGAGCGACTTCTTGAGTTAGGGTATAGGCCGCCGGTTGGCCTCGCGACCTTGGATAGAGGCGGACTCC
This sequence comes from Phaonia tiefii, assembly GCA_963931995.1. Classification (NCBI taxonomy): domain Eukaryota; kingdom Metazoa; phylum Arthropoda; class Insecta; order Diptera; family Muscidae; genus Phaonia; species Phaonia tiefii. Next base: position 69,930,386 of record OZ008370.1, read on the forward strand.
TCTTCGTTAATGACAAACTCCTATTCTATCATAGGAGGATAGGATCTTTTGACCTGGACGACACTGTGTATATTACGGACCAGTAGTGGCACCTCTTACCGTAGGTAGGGCTTGTAAATATATATATCAAATCAATGTAAATCAATGTTTTTATCGAATATGCATATTGTTGTAGAACGCTTACAAAGTTTCAAGAACATATGTATCTACCCGAATGGAATGTTTGCTGTCCATGGGAAGAGAATCGCCTACTGAAAATCAAGAACGATTGCAGAGATAAATCTAAATATTGGGACCAAAGGGTAATGTATGCCCTTTTCATCATTTCTGAATTACTTTCATACATTCCATTTCTATTCCTTAGTCGGTTTCGTACCCAACATTCAGTTTTTTCTCCGCAAGTCTAACTACGATTGCATAAACTGTGCAATTGCATCGTTGTCTTGGGACACAAATCCAATTTACGACTTTTTTTATTCTAAGTTCCTCTGTTAAATTGTAGGTTTAATTGAGATGGTGTTTCCATTGAATTTTGTCAATAATTTAAGTGTTTTCTCTTAATATGCAATGTGCTGAAATAAAGGAACACCGCATTCTATTTGTGTGTCATCTGAGAAATATGAAATTTAATTCCAATTTGGTAATGCATAATTACATTTGGATTTCTGCAAATTTTCATTCATATTTTTACCTAACAAACATGTTATTATAGCTAAAAAATTAAGCTAAACTCACTAAAATTGTCGATAAACTAACGAAGTTTTGTGTGTAGAATAACATGTATGCTATAGTTATGTTTCCAAAATAAACTAGTAAAAATACCTAAAGTTTTAGCTGATTTTTAATTGTGATATTGCCGTAAAACTTAGCAAAACCTATGTTGCCTTAGCACTTAGGCAAAATCATACAATAATTTAAGGAAATTTTACCTAGATTTTTCTTTCTGTGTAGGCAATGTTACTGATGGCTATTATTTCTGTGCATACATTTACATTTCCAAACACTTACTGCCATGATGGAATTATTAGGTGGTAGCAGGAGGAATGTGTATGTATTAGTAATACAGAGATCTGTCAAACTCAGTTGATTTTTCAATTTTTTTCTATCTTTCTTTAATTGTACAAACAACTTTTCATTTAATTAACAAAATTAGTATGTGGTCAAACTGGATTTATATCGAATTTCTTGAAATCTGTTAAGTATTTACTAATTAAACAAACAAATTAGTTAAAATTTGACAGCACTCTGTACAACGACATAAAAAAACTTCGATCAGCTGTTCTTATAACACAACCTCATATTTCAACCATGCTTACTGCTAACATATAACAAATACGAAAAACATTTACGAACGGTGCACAGACAACCGGGATACGGGTCAACGACCACATATTTGTGGCCTCGAAAGATTGTCCTGTATTTTATTTTTGTAGCACCTTTCCCAGTTTCCACTGAACGCTGAAATACACGACTGTATTAGATAAATTGTGACTCGGTCACCCTGTGTGGGACGAATTGCGTTCTGTCAAGTGCAAGGCTGATCTATTAGAGGTTAACGCTTTAGAACAGCTGATTTCATATGACTATCGGTCAAATTCAGTGTATTTTGTTATTGTTGAGAGTTACCACATATCTCTGATTTACCTTGCAAATTTTTCATTAATAATTCATCTTGCACTCCACTCTATTTCTAATGTATGTGGTATTACTTTTGTTTACTAAAATAATCGAATTGTCCAAATTCCGGTCCCAAACAATTATCAAACAATTGTTTTCGTACGAAATAACTTCGGCGTAACAACCCTGTACTTGATTTTGCCTACGAAATTTTCGCAAAGAGCTGAGTACCAAGCAAATGAAAAGTGAGCGAAATTTTCGGTTAATGAAATTTTCGTTATTTTTTATACACGTACTTCTTATGGCAACGAAAATTTCATTAAAACTGAATACCGTGCTTTATAATGCTGCCCTCAGACGTACCAACAGTTGATTCAATCTGTCATAAGTTGAATCAACTGTTGGTACGTTTGAGGGCTAGTTGAAGTTAGTTGGTCGTCAGTTGAATGAAAAATCAAAAATTGTTGATAATTTGGCGAAGTTGAACCAACTGTTGGTACGTGTGAGGGCAAGCTGTTCAACTTCAGTGTTTTTCTTCATTTTTTCTTGTCGTTGATCAAACAACACATATGTACGCTGTGACTGCAAGAACGTTGACCGCAAGAAATAAATAAATAATTAGAAACAAATAAATAAATATTAAGAAATAAATAAATAAATAATAAATAAACACATAATAAGAAATAAATAAATAATAAGAAATAAATAAATAAATAATGATAATAAATAATCATTGAATGTTTCGTCTGACATTCGCATATAATTAGTATAATCTTTTGCCTAACTGTCTTTCAATGTTTGTAAGTTTTATTTTTGAAAATGTATTTCAATTTATTAACCAGTACTTTGACCAAATCTCTTCTTCCTCTAAAATTACATCAATTCAAAAATAATTTTCAAAAACAATTTTTAAATGAAGTTGAATGAAAAGTTGATTCAAAAGTTGAAATGTCTGAGGAGAACGACCAACTTTCTTATTCAACTCAAACGTCAAAAGTTGAATCAACTGTTGGTACGTCTGAGGGCAGCATAACACACGAAAATAAATACTAATACTAAAATACTTTGAGTACACGCTTTGCCCACAAACCTAAAAGCATGTTCATGTATACCGCATTTCAGCTCAAAAGATTCTAGAATCGCCTTCGAAATCTAAAGTGTTCCTGTTTACATATTTTGACATTCGAGTAGATTTCGCTTCATTTTGACAACAACGTGCATTCCATTCAATGAGTAAATATTCTTCTCTATTTAATATTTCACATTCTTTGCTTGTAACCAAAACTTGTTACACACAGAGAAGAGATTCGTTGTCACAACTATATTTACAGCCAACTAAAATTTGGCGGTTCCTTGGACTATCACATTATTCAGTTGTTAGTACCAATAATTGTGTTCAGTTACTCCAAATGTTGTGCATATCAATTGATTTGTAATTCAGGTTTGGTTGCAAGAACTGAAATATTTAGTTGAAGCCACAGCAACAATAAATAAATGTAATCTGTCAATCAAGTTTTAGTTCTAGCAATCAAATTATACAGTAGTGGTGAATATTCTATTAGTTGGATGAATGAAAAAAGTTAAAACTAATTCGGTTGTACCAAATAATATATTGGTATGTTCAACTAATTATGTACTTGAATTTGATGGCTCACAACCATTTGGTGATGTTTTATGAATTTTATAGAAAAAAAAGTAAAAAAATTATTTTTATGAAAATTGTGTATTTTATATTTAAATATAAACAAAATTATTATTATTTATAACCAGAGTTCGTATTTCGTGTCCATTTTTTTATCAAAAAAAAAACAAATATAGGCAGTCTTTCTAAATTTTTCATATTTTCGATTAAAAATGGGGATGGGTTACCCTGGGTATCATATGTATGCTTAAGTTAATTTGTGTCATCCAAAATAATAGTTCCTCCAGCCAGGTGCCCTCAATTGTTTGGATGTGTTTGTGAAGGCGTCAATAGTGGTGTCAGATTCAACGATTGTGTTTTAAAAGTCTCACTTCACCTCAAGTTATGATAATATGTATTCGTCGCTGGCTGATATCTATACACTTTATTGTTTTTTCACAACTTTCTTTATCACTTTCTGTTTAAAATAATAGTTTTTCTGTAAAGTCCTCGTGTAACATTCACCTATGTATATGTAGTTTCTCTTTAACAGCAAAGACTCTTGTGTAAAATCGAATACATAACTTTGTAACAAGTGGTTTTGCAACAGAAACAAAATTGTGGTTACAGTGACTAATATTTCAACACGAATTCTAATATTGTACTTTTTATTAGTTGTATCTTCCATTTCAGATGAATGAGGTTTTTGAAATACTCAAATTGGTTAATACAACTAAAGTTCGGTAGTAGCAACTTGTATTTAGTAAGACCTATTTTTAATCTATCAATAACATGACAAATAATTCTGATTTTTGACAATTATGAATTCTAATCAAAGTATAGACTTTACTATGGAATTTCCAATGCCTGAATTGATTTTCAACTAATCTTTTCCCTGTGTACACGAAGCATAAAGCAACTATGGTATAGAAAAGAAAATTTACTCATGGAGTGGAATGCCAACAAAGAAAACGAGTGAAGCACGTCGTTTCTCTGCTCTCTCTCTCTTACTCTCTTCGTTGAATATTACAATACACGAGCAGTTTTCTGATGATGTGATTGTATGTAACTACAGAAATTCCAACCATATTTAAATAAAATTACATAAAGTATATAAATAGTATGAAATAACCAAGTTATGGCGTGGGGAAGAAATGCATTTGGGAAAATGCGGGGAAGAAATGCATTTGGGTTGCCAAATTGCGGTGTTTTTCTTCTCTACAACGAGTGAATCGCGTTGTTTCTCTACTCTCTCTCTTACTCTCTTTGTTGAATATTTCAATCCACGAGCAGTTTTCTGATGACGTTATTGTATCTAACTATAGAAATTCCAACCATGTTTAAATGAAATTACATAAAGTGTGTAAAAAGTTTGAAATAATCAAGATATGACGCGAGAGATGAATGCGTTTGCGTAAATCGCGTCGGCTTTTTAGTTCTCTTCTACGAGAGTTGCCAAATTGCACACTTTTTTCTTCTCTACCTGTGCATTCTCTTTGGTATACAATAACAGCGTTGCGTCCCACACAGTGGGATTGCTTCATACATTTTTGTGCAAACAATATATGGAGATGTCGTAGAGTCTTGAAATTCGGCATACAGCGTTTTATGACGTAGAATAGAAAAAATAGAAAGTTTCATCCAAATCGGCCACGCCCACCGCTCATACAACTAAAAATGAAATTTTCGTATAAAATTTTTTCTGTTAGGTAGAAACTTGGTATGGATCATCTGTACTACGAAAACAAAAATTTTGGAAAGTTTCATCCAAATCAGCCACGCCCATCGCCTATATTACTCACCAAAAATAAACAATTCACCCACTACCCGCCTGACTTATTTTCTGTAAAAATATTTAGTAGGATTACCTAAAATCATTTCTTTTACAATATCATCTAATTCCAGATGTTGTTCACGGGCTTGACGCCTTATTTTACCAAGAAAAGGATCTGATGATACCAAGAGACGGTTGAAAACATCAGTGTTAGTTGCCATTCTATTGCATTTTCTTGAAAACATCAGTCTATATCTTCTATAATCCGTGTTGCTCGCTTCTTCTGCCTCTTCGGATAGCATGCCAATAGGAGAGTAGCTGCATCGATAATTTATTTTCCATGCATTAATATTTTGTGCAGTTACTGGCATATAATACCAGCGGTATTTTTCGACATAAAGTTTCGCCGTATCCCGCGTGTAATTTTTAATTACGGTAAACTTCCTCTGCACGAGGATAATAAAATTTTATAACGATTTAAATTAGATTGTTTATTAATTATTGCTGTATAGTCGGCCTTGTGGTAAGAAGGACAATGCTGCGGTAAGTCACCTTAGGTAACACATTTTTATTTGGGACACGGAAGTGCAACAGGGTCATGGTGAAGCTGTAGGGGCTTCGTGAGGGTGGGCTCCACTGACCATAACATCTGTAAGTGTATTTAACTTTTTCCTTTTACTCCTAAGCAATCAATCGTTTGTGTTCTTCGGTTCGTGTTTCTTTTCTTGGGTTTTCTTTTGCATCCAACTATCCAAACATTCGTTCTTTAGTGATTCTCAGACTTGGTGTGTAATTTAATATTCTGAGTCAGATTGTTCACTCAATGATTGAGTGGAAAGAACACCCCGTCCGGCGAGTTACAATTCCAGCACCCGCATGGCATACCAAGCATGCCGCCCAATCGATGCAATAACAAATGAAAACTGTAATTTTTAGGAAATAGCAATTTGACCACATGACACAAAGAGTGTGTGTGTGTCATATGTTGGTGACTGGAAAAGTGAATGCATACTTTGGTCATATACATATGACAATATTTCACATATTGCCAATTTTTGCCACCCACCCTATAGCTCCGTTAATCCCAATTTTCGCAAATGACCAACAAACCATTGGATTCGTACATGTGTTCAGAGGAGTATTCGTATTTCTGTTGGTAACACACTCTTTGGTTCGTGTTGGTGACTGGAAAAGTATAGGCATATTTTGGCCATATACATAGACATTTAACATATTGCCACCTTATACCTCCGTAAATCCTATTTTTTCGCAAATGGCCAATATACCATTCGATTCCTACATGTATCCAGAGGAGAATTTGTATTCCTGTTGGTGACATACCCTTTTGTTTCGTGGAGGTGACTGTAAAAGTATATGAATTTTTTGGCCATATATGTACATGTGACAATATTTCACATATTGCCAATATGTGCCAACCTATAGCTCGTTAAATCCTATTTTTTACGCAAATGACCAACACACCGTTCGATTTGTTCAGGTATCCAAAGGAAAAACTGAATACCAGTTCATTACACACTCTTTGGTTTCATGCTGAAGACTGCAAAACTATGTGCAAATTTGGCCGAATACATATCACAACATTTCACATATTGCAAATTGTACCCATCCTATTGCTTCGTAAATCCATTTTTTTTGGAAATAACTGTTACTTTTGTAAATTGCCTTTGTGTAACTGACACAAATTTCTAATAGCCCTCCGTAAATAAGAACAACTTTACACTTCAATTCACTTGTAATTATTTATTTTAAAATACTTTTGTAAAGAAGAGGAAAGAAGTAAGACAGGATGAGGCTTTAAAAATAATTGTATTCACGTTGGCGTTTTACTGGTGACTCACTTTGTCCTTTTTTCTTTTGCTTGTCTTGTCTGCCCTTGGCGTACGTGACTTTGCAAACAGGCCGTTGTCCCTTTTACTTTCAGCCACACGGTTGTTAGAAATGACATATATATGTGTTACTTGCTGGTGTATGAGTTATGTAAATATCACTTTGATGGTGACAACTCCTCACCCCTAATGGACGTCGGTAACATCCCCTCGCCCGTAAATGAGTGTTCTGACTCGAGTTTACTCTCAGATCTTCTGACGTCCAGGACAGCTAATTTTGCTACCGGTCGTTGAAGTAGGCCCGATTTGGTCTTTACTGTTGTAGCTCTGATTTGACCATCCTTTGCCATCATAGTGTCCACCACAATGCCTTTCGGCCAGCAATTTCGCGGCAGTTCTTGGTCAATGATAACGACGACGTCTCCCTTTTTAATTGGGGGTTGTTTGGAAAACCATTTACTTCTTTTTAATATTATGGGTAGGTATTCACGGAGCCATCTGCGCCAGAATTGGTCTGCAAACCCTTGCGTTTGGTACCAGCGTTGTCGTAGGTCGGAATTATCTCCAAAGACAGGTTTATAGCCGTCAGATGAACCGATTAGTAAGTGGTTCGGAGTTAGGGCTTCGTCGTCATTTGAATCTAGCGACACAAACGTGAGTGGACGGTTGTTTATGATGAACTCGACTTCGCATAGTGAGCTACGTAGACTTTCATCGTTGAAATGCATAGTTGGGCAGATTTAATACAGTACATTTTTGATTGACCTTATGAGCCTTTCCCATGCCCCTCCCATATGTGGAGCAGCCGGCTGGTTAAAATTCCATTTGATTTGCTCGAAGTTTGACGAAAGTAAGTTGGAGTCAATTTGTTTAGTTTCGCTGCATAGAACCTTTTCTGTCGCTTTGAAATTTGTACCGTTGTCTGTATAGATTTCATTCGGCGTTCCACGTCGAGAGATAAAATTTGTAGTAGCCATAACGCATGAGCTCGTATCTAAGCTGTGCGCTACCTCCACATGAATGACTCTTATCGTAAGGCATGTAAAAATTACTCCCCATCTCTTTTCGCGTCGCCTTCCTACGGCTACAAATAGAGGGCCAAAGTAGTCGATCCCAGCGTAGGTAAACGGTCTTTCAAATGCTGATAGTCTGGCGCGGGGTAGTGGTGCCATTTGAGGTATTTGTGGGTTGGCGTGTTCACTTTTGCAGAACTGGCACGTTCTTCGTACCTTCCTGTATACTACTCGCAAGTGAGATATGGAGTACATACTTTGTATGGTGTTGATCGTGGTTTCATGCATTTGATGGTGAAAGCGCTCATGCACTGATTTTACCAGCAGGAATGTGACATGAGAGTTGCTCGGCAAAGGTATTTTATCTTGATGATTATTTATGTATTCATCTCTACCTTTGCTTCTTAAAATGTTGTCGTTATCCAGGTAGACATTCAGTTGTCTTAAGCAGCTTGTTCTGGCAATTGGCTTTCCGAGTTTAAGGCACTTGATTTCTTCAGCATACGCTGTAGATTGTACGTAGCGTAAAAGAAAATGTTTTGCTCGTTGCACCATTCCACAGGTTATAACATTTGCGCAATCGTTTTGTTTGGATCCCAACTCGATACCAAGTATAATTCTGGCAACAGCTCGATATAAGTTTCGCCAGTTTGAAAAGTATTCAACGTTTAGTGTTATCGGTGGCTCAAATTTCCCGATTACCATCACGCATTTTTTCAGCTCCGTGTCCACGTTTCGTATGGACTCTTCCAGTTCCCAGGTTGGCCAGTCGTCGGATGGACGAAGTAAAAATTCCGGTCCAGAGAACCATAACTGAGCATCTTTTCGTGTAGTCGTTTTCGTTGATAAGTCAGCTGGGTTCATTTTTGAAGGCACCCATTTCCACTGCGACACATTTGTCGACTCACTTATTTCGCCCACACGGTGCATGACGTACTGTTGGAAATTTTTCGGGTCCATGTGTAACCATTTAAGCACGGTCTTGGAGTCAGTCCACCAGAATTGAGATGTTGTTCGTATTCGCTCAACACTGAGTATCGTTTTCGCCAGTCGAACACCAATTAACGCGGCTTGCAGCTCCAACCTCGGTATCGATAATGTTTTAAGCGGCGCTACTTTTGATTTTGCGGCGACTAAAGCGATAGTAACCCCAGCGGCGTATTCAACTCGTAGGTAGCAGACGGCAGCGTACGCGTTTTCGCCTGCGTCCACAAAGGTGTGTAGTTGGACGCTATTTGCTTCTTGTAGAACCGCAGAATAGCATCTAGGAATGTTGACTGACGATATAAGTTGTATGTTTGCCTTCCACTTGGACCATTTTGCAAACAAATTATTGGTGAGAGGCTCGTCCCAGGATATTTTGGAGCGCCATATGTCTTGCAATAATATTTTAAGGCCAATAGTATAGCACGAGATTAGCCCAAGGAGGTCGAAAATCGACATAAGAACCTGCAGAGTCTCCCTCTTAATTGGGATGACAGGTTGATTGATTACGTCACGCTTTAGGCGACTAAATCTGAAATTATATCTAAACAGATCATTACTTGGTTGCCAATACATACCGAGGACTTTGGTAGCGGAACCCCAATCTTTGTTTGTCTGTTCTGCTGAGGGATTTTCACCAAGATCTTCTTGCAGATGTTTTGAATTTGATGCCCAGTTACGGATGTGGAAACCAGCGGCGGCGTGAATTTGCTTAACACGCAGCGCTAGCTCGATGGCCGATTTTTCGTCGTCCTCGCTGTCGATAAAATCGTCCACGTAATGACACTTTTGCACGGCTTGGACTGCCCGTGGAAAATCAGCTTTAAACTCATCTGCATTCTTGTCTCGTATAAAATGCGCAATAAATGGCGCGCAGCAGACGCCAAACGTCAAGGCACGCATCACGTAGGTACTCGGGTGGTGTATGTCATCCTCGTTCCACCATAGAAAACATTGGGCGTACATGTCATTTTCCCTCACATTTATTCTGTGGAACATTTCAGCTATATCTCCAGATATAGCTATTTTCCCAACTCTGAAACCTAGCAAAACTTCTACAAGTGGATTTAGCAAGTCTGGGCCACTCAGGAGGAAATCGTTGAGCGACTTGTTGTTTGCCTTCGAAGCTGCGTCCCAAACTAGTCTCACTTTACCTGGCTTGTTAGGGTTAGTGACGATAAATATCGGTAAGTACCATGTTTTGTTGGTCGGTTGTCCCGGTTTTGTCAAGGGAAGTTTTTCGGCGTATCCTTTTGACACTAAATTGTCGATTTGCTCCTGGATTGTCCTTTTCATCTCTAGGCTTTCATTAACCCTTTTGCGTAGACATAACGATCTTTTAAGAGCGTTTGGATAACTCTCTGGCAACACGAAATCTTTTTCGCGCCACGTTAATCCAACCTCATAGCGGCCATTTATTTTTCTGCATGTATCGTTTAAGAGTTGTATGGCTTTGTTGTCATCAGCTGATAATAGTTGAGCGGGTCGAGGTTTTTCCATGTTGAAATGTTCTTTTACCATCTCGTGAAGTTCATCCAATCCCTTTTGGCAGTCACACCTGTGCACGTTGAGTCGAAATTCGCCAGAGTTGGTATGGACGCATCCTTGTAGTGTCCAGCCTAGTCGTGTTTTGGAAGCGATGGGTTGATTCTGTTGGCCTTCTCTGATTTTTAAAGGGATAGCCAGCTTCCAATTGTTGACGCCAATTAAGATAGTCGGCTTCGCCTTCTCGTACGATTCAATTGGCAAGCCCGATATATGGGGGTACCGTTTAGATATCTCTTTGACGTCCAATGACTGAGCAGGAAGGTCGAGGCTATCGACTGTGTGAACATCTTTTAGTTCGTACTTATGTCCACCGGTTGTGCTAGATATCTCTATACTCGCCTTTTCAGATTCACGCTCTTCGCGAGTCGTATTTCCGGTCCACCGCAAGCATATGGGTTCTGGGATCCCTTTGACGCCAATTTGTTTAAAAAGACTTCGTTCTATGAGTGTCACGGCGGAACCTTCGTCAAGGAACGCGAAGGTGTTGAGTGCCTCTCCATTTGAATGTACTTTGATCGGTATAATTCTGAAGAAAGGCTGCTTTTCAACTCCGCTGCTGCTATGTGTGTTTAATTCTGCATTTACCGATGTTGTAGGTGTTGTCTGTGTTGTGACCGCTGATGGCTGTTTGTCCTTGTGTAGTAGTCGTTGCTAAAACACCTTTTACTGTGCGCGCCCAGACACTGGCGACATAAGTTTTTTTTGGCGAACGAGTTCCCACCGACGTGTCAACAGTGCGTTTTTAAACGTGTCACACTGAGGCACCTTGTGATGTTCACTCGCGAAAATAAGGCACTTACTCACTTGCTGAGGACGTTCGTAGTTCTGTTGATTTTGGTCTTCATGATCTGCTGTCATGTGCGTATTCACGGCAGCACTGGCTTTATATGGAGATAAAGTTACTACGGTGCTCGCGGCTTCAGCGAGTTGGTACATCCAGTCGCTAAACTGTTTTAACACTGGGACTCTTGGATCCTTTGGCATCATTGCCCAGCTCAGTTTATGGACATTCGGAAGTGTGTCCACTAGCTCCTTGATGAGGAATGGATTACTCATGTCCGCGTCCATTTGGCAGGACTCAATGGTAGCGCAAATATTACGAACACACAGGGCGAAGTCTATAATTGCCTCCAGCTTATCCTTTATCGCAGGCATTTGGCGGGCTTTGTTGATTGCTCTTTCTAGAATGTGTTCTGGCCGGTCAAAGCATATGCGTAGGGTTTGAATTATTTCAGGCACCATTGATGGCAAGAGTAATTTGTTCTTTACCATGTCTCTGGCTTTGCCTTTTAAACATGACTGCAGCCGCATCAGGTTTTCGCCATTGGAAAATCCTGCTATGGCAGTACTATTTTCGTAACTGTTTATGAATAGTGGCCACTCGTCCGGGTCCCCACTAAAGGCTGGCAGATTTTTCGGCATAGTGTGCCGCGCTGCTAACTGTGTTGCTGTTGGGCCGCTGTTTAATAAATTGCCCACCGATGTAGTGCCCTCTTCAGAAAGGATTTTATATTTTTGTTCCAAATAGTGCTGTTTAATCTTCATCTATTCCTCTAAGCGTTCCAGTTGTAACCTTTTGTGTGCCATTGACTGCTCCCCGTTCTGGATTGAGGCGCCATCTTGAAAATTGCTGAAATGTAAATGCCCCTCGTATGCCCTCGACGTCATCATTACATTTTCATTGCCTGAAGTTGTTTGCTGACATAACCTCATTGACCCCGGTTGTGTGAATCCACTTTGCGGTACAGAGTTGTTAAAAAATTGATAGAGTTGCTGTTGTTGTTGCTGCCGTTCAAACGCCGTTGACGGCTGTGTATGCGTCTGAGACACTGCTGTATAATTTTGCACCTGCGTTGCACAAACTGATTTTGAACAAACTGTGGTTTTTTGCGTTGACATGGCACCCATTAGATCTTGTTGCGCTGTGGTTTGCGTGCTCTCGGCCTTTGAGGCTGGTTGCGTACTTGACATTTCCGAAACAACTTGCACGCGTCTATTGGCGCAATCACCTTTGGATGTAGGTGACGATGTAGCAATTGGACGGACATCCGCTGCATCGTCCCCTTTCTCGTTAGCTTGTGTAACACTGTAACACAGTTCACATAGCCAACTTCTGTCGGCAATGGTACTGTCCACTGCCACACATTCGAAATGGTACCATAAGCATGAAACACATAGACGACGACAGGCTACCGACCACAACCTGTCAAAAATAAAATACATGCGTTTATATGCAAGTAAATATTTTGACGACGGCAAGGCGACACGACTGCAGGTTGTTGTCTATGCTACTTATGTAGCTGTAGTTGAATTAAACTAATTTCTATTTGTGTGGGCGACAATCAATAGGTTAGAGCTGTCAATGCCTGAAGTGGCACCACTGACAGAATAATCAACTGTTTTCACAATTTTTGTTATGTTTGTAATAATATTTATTAAATATTCTCCAGACATTTTATTTTCTTCTAACACAAATAACACAAACGTCAACATTACAGATCAACTGTTTACTTTGCAGTTGCCGTCTTGAAAATAATTCAGTAGCTGCCACACGACTACATTTGCAGTCAGCGGCATTTGTAGTCGTGTGTTCATGTAGCCTGTCGTCGTCTATGTGTTTCATGCTTAACTGACACAAAATTCTAATAGCCCTCCGTAAATAAGAACAACTTTACACTTCACTTCACTTGTAATTATTTATTTTAAAATACTTTTGTAAAGAAGAGGAAAGAAGTAAGATAGGATGAGGCTTTAAAAATAATTGTATTCACGTTGGCGTTTTACTGGTGACTCACTTTGTCGTTTTTTCTTTTGCTTGTCTGCCCTTGGCGTACGTGACTTTGCAAACAGGCCGTTGTCCCTTTGACTTTCAGCCACACGGTTGTTAGAAATGACATATATATGTGTTACTTGCTGGTGTATGAGTTATGTAAATATCACTTTGATGGTGACAACTCCTCACCCCTAATGGACGTCGGTAACAATAACCAAAACACCACTCGATTCGTACAAGTTTTCAGAACAGTACTTCTGTTGGTAACACACTCTTTGGTGGCATAGGTCTGTTTTACCGACAACTCTGTGATTGGTACAAAAACCTAATTAACCGCTAAAACTATTTGCGCTGAGTCTAACAATATATTCTGTTCCCCGTCCCGATCCACGGTTCCCGAGATATGGGCCTCCAAAGTTCTACCGTATATCCAGGCATATCTTATTCCATATTCCGGGCATATTCCAATTGTAATCCGATTAGGTCACTATATGTATCGGTGGAAAGTTTTCGGATATGCCCTCCTAATGACTTTAAAACAATTTAATGTTATTTACCTATTAAGGACCAATTTCAAAATTTAGCTTTTCGACCACACATTTTTGTTGCCAAAAACTTTGTCCAAATATGACCTATCTATTAAGGCATGTAAAATGTATGTAGTCTTATAGACCAGACTTTACCATTTAATACGAAATATAATATGCGTGAATAACTCTTCAAAGACCAGAGATATTGAAGTTTAAAAAAATATAAAAATTATTTCGAAGAAATCTCGCGATTTTTTTCGAAATAATTTTTCGACTGCGGGCCATTCATATTAATTTCATTGACTTTATATTTTTTCCTAATTTATAATTATAAAACCCCTAATAATATAATCAATTTAAATTTATATATAAACACATAAAAACATTTATAATTTTTTATATTTATAGTAAAAATTAAAATATATATTTATATATATATAATAAATATTTTAATAATATTATTATATTTCTTAAATTGACATAATTTTTTCACAATTGTTATTTTGTTTTAATTGTTAAATATTGTTTATATCTCCTGATGATGCTACACAATGGAGTAGCGAAATATCGAGGAAAATAAAAACAAGAACAGCAAATCTGACCTCAAGCTCGAAGAATATTGATTATTTGTTGATAAAGAAAAGGTCGAACAACAGAATAAAAATATAATAAATAATAAAATAAAAGTAAATTTAAAATATATGATTAATTTACATTTGTATTATTATAAATTGGTAATTCCTACTGATTTATTTGGAAATATAGTATGCGTGAATTACACTTCAAAGACTACATATATTGAAGTTCAAAAAATATAAAAATTATTTCGAAAAAATAACTTGTTGAAAAGAAAGTGTCAAAATAAACATAAATACTTTAGTAAAAAAAATTATATATCTCTTAGTTTTTGAGATATAGGAAGTTCAGATCGAAAATATTTTAAATTCAAACTACCATATCTCAAAAATTTACCAAAATAGCAAACTTTTAAATATTATTTTAATATTATTAGTGGTTTATTTCCTGATTCTCTATTAAAAAAGCATATAAAACCTACAGCTTAAAGATATTGCGTTCTTAGGCTAAATTTCAAATATAGTGAAATTTAAAAAAAAATTAATAAAGTTTAAACTTGAATATCTCTGGTCTTTAAAGGGTTATTTGCTCCTGTTATATTTTGTATTAAATGCGAAAGTCCTGTCGTCGGTTGATTATTGTTTTGTCGTATACGCCATTTGGTTTTTTCCCAGTTGATATTGTGTCTACATGTTTTTGAGCGTTCTCTTTCCAAATCTGTTGTCAGATTTTTGATACATCTTACCATTACTATGATGTTTACTCTGATTTGTTTGTATATTCCTAAAAATTGAAATTTAGTAATAGTGGTATAGTTGTGATTATTGGTATCTCCGTTTCAAACAATTGGCGTTTGCGACAAAACAATAATAAGTCGCCGATATGTGCATTTATACACACCTTAATGTAGGTAATATTTCGACATAATGAAATTTTTGACGAAAAAGGCGAGGTCCATTTGACCATTCCAGGGCATTTCCGACAGCTTTCCATCAATAAACACATTGACCTGATCGGATTACTGATACGAGATATAAACCCGCATATACGTTGGACCATATTTCGGGAATCGTGGACTGAGACACTTAAATTTTTTCCGTCCCCCTAATTATATCAATAGAGTAAAAACGATTTTTTTTGGCGAGTTGTCGGTAAAGTAGCAGAGAAGCAGAGAAGCTATTTTTAACAAGTCGCGCCGCCGTCGAAACTCTCGGCTGATCGGCGGCTCAAAATGCAGCCGATTGCACCGGCTTAGCCGATTTATTTATTTTTTTCATATTGTTTTGCTGTGTGCAACTGTGTGTGCGCTAAATCGACCATCTCGGTGAAAGTAAAAGAAAAAGAGAAGAAGTAATACTTTAACACATAAACAGGTAACAACTCGGTTATTATTAATTATTATGTAGTTTATGTGTAATTGAATTTTCAGATATTTCAAAATGAAAAGAACAATACGGGGCTATTTTCATCCATCCAGTCGTGATAGCAGAGAAAATGCGGAAGACATCAGATTTGATGAAAGTATGGGGAATCTGGAAAGTGACTCCGATAGCGACGACTTCAACGCTGTAGAATTCATCAGAATGAACGCAGACCAGCAAATTGGAAAATATGAGAACCTTATTAGGCAAAACAAAAACGCAAAGTCTGTTGCAAAAATAGTTTTGACCGAGCGTAAAGGAACCGGATCGGAAGTGTGGAACTATTTTGGATTCCTCTTTCTAGGCAAGAGTGCCTCCCTTAATAAGTCTCGTTTTTGCAAGCTTTGCTTTAAGATGGAGCTTACAACTTTAAAAGGGTAAGTTAATTTCGATGGATTTTCATGGTGGACATATGGAAAGAATTTGAAAATGTTAAGATGTTAGTATGCTTCCATTAAAATAGAATTATAGTGTTAATTTTGCAGCAGTATATCGCCGACATATATTTCGGGTCATCAGAATAGGTTCACTTTAATGCCAAATATAGTGAAGTTAACATTTTTGCAATAAATGTAACTTATGCTTCATATGAAAATCTTAAGTTGCAATAATTTTTTTCCCGCGAATAACAACTGTTAAAAAAATGGTTTTTATTCTTTTTGAATAAGTTTTATACGCAACACAAGTAACATTTATTAAAACACTAGTATATTTTAATAAATAAGTGAACCAATTATGCTGGCCGGGATGTTATATATAACGTTAATAATATTTCGTTTAAACACACAATGGCAGCCTCCTTCAGACCAAACTTAAATTCGTACAACATTGGACACTAAAACTACGAATATTTCTGTATATGTATATAGATTTATGGATATATAGATATATATAGATTTAAATATCTTCCTTTTATAGAATCTATCTGCGACTCGGAAGTCAATGCTGGAATTTATGGCATCAACTAGCTCTCAAGTAGTTGATGGTGACCTTCGTAAAGAGATCCAATCTTATTTCAATGCTCCTCACGAAGATACCGAATGTTGGATTGGTGGCGTCAAAAAGAACAGATGATTTTAATGAATTTAAAAATGAGAAATTTTCATGCCAGCACCTGTGGCTATATTTTTAGATTTTCCCAAGAGTGTCTAAACTAGCTGAATTTTGTTTCGGTATTCCTCCAACTTCAGCTTCGTCCGAGGAAGCATTTTCTGTCGCAGATGCGTTCATTACAGCGAAGAGAAGTAGACTGAACCCATGCACGGTCAAAAGGCAGCTGTTTATACACGATACCCAGCACCTAGTCGAACCAATATTGAAAAATCAATAATATTTCATCATTAATATATAATATTACATTTTATAAATGCTAATATTCTTAAAAGAAAGTACAAATTAATTTAAATAATTTGCATTTAAATGTTTATTTTTAATGAAAAATTAATAAAATAAATTTTTTTTTAGTAAAAGCAAGTTTTTTTGGTGTTTTGTCTACTTTTTCTTTTGAAGTAGGAAAAATAACGGCGCGAGCCGATAAGCCGCCGCCGCCGACAATTTTTGCATTAGCCGCCGCCGCCGAAAATTTTGGTTCGGCTTGTTTCTCTGTAAAGTAGACGCTCCGAATATGATTCTGACAACTGAAGCGACTGATGTCATAAAAAATGTTAAATCAGCTATTCAAACGACTTTACCATGTAATAGAATTGTACCATGCTACAGATGTTTATGACATACATATGTAGGTAACAACTCTGTACTTTAAGTATACATACCAAATATTTGAGAGCTGTATTATTGATTCCTACAAATTTGAAAGGATTTGCTTGTTATCCAATTAGGATGAGCTACAACTACGTGAACAACTATGGCAAAACTGCAACCCCAAGTGAAAGTTCGGCTTATGATCCATCGCAGTTTAGTGGCGCTGAATATGCCACGACTCCTGGTGTTTATGGTACCTCCAATACGACCCCTTTGCCAGAAGTCAATAAAGAGTTATACGGTTACGGTGCGGGTACATATAATGAACAACAGACCAGTGCTAGTGTAATAAATAAACCTACTCAATATGGTGACTACAAGGCCTCTTTAAAGCGCAAATTCTTGGATATTGGAGTGAATCAATTTAGGAAGCCTAAGGCTTTTCCAGAGTACGACGAATCGGGAAAGCCGGCTATTTTTGTAGGGCGCGATGAAACGTACCCAGACGCCCTTAATAGCTTAATTCATCCTGTCCAATGTGATTTGTGCAATATGAAAATGAAATCTATGATTAGTGCCAAAGACCATTACGAATCAAAAGCACACGACAAGAACATAACACAGTGGCTAACAAAGGTAAGTTTATAATCCCTTTTTAGGAAAAAAAAATATTTCCCAAATCCAATTCCAGAATTTTACAGATAAGGGATGTACTGCTCCAGAAGTACAACGATTCTATAAGCAGGGGCCTGCTGGACCGGATGCCTTCTATTGCGAGTTCTGCGATTTGAAGCTGACCTCGCTGACGCATGCTCAACAGCATAATACTGGCAAAAGACATCGTTTGGTAGTTAGCCAAAGAGCAAAACCTTCCGGTGAAGGATATTACAATAACGAAGGCAAATGGGTACGGGTATCTACAAAGCTTGTTCCAAAAAATAAAGAAGGTCGATTCGGTGTAGGGGAACAATTCAGATACATGGAGATTCTTGCCAAAACCGAAACTAAAACTACCACTTGTGCTGATACAACAACAGCAAATGATATAATCCTACCGAAACCAGGTAAAGTCCCTAAAATCGACGAAAGCGATCCCACTTTGTTCTGCGCCGTATGTAGAGTGAGTGTTACATCGGCATTGCAAATGACTATGCACTTGAGTGGATCCAAGCATCAGAAGAAACTTAAAGCAGTCGGTGTTGAAATATCTAATACAGGACATGCACCATCTTCCTCAACAGACGTCTCAACAGCTGCCGCTGTAACGATTACTGACAATGTCCTAAACTCAGTAATAAAAGAGGAAAAGCCTGCTCCCACTGATTTGTCAATGTATCGTACACCAAGTGGTCAATATTACTGTCAAACATGCAATTTAACCATCACCAACTTGCATGCATTAGAGCAACATCTCAGTGGCAAGCGACACCTTAAAAGCCAGGTTGAAAAAAAAGCAATGGCCGCACTGTCAGGAAGAACTTGTAATAAGTCAACTAAGGCCGAAAAGCAATGATATAATAGAACTAATAAGATAATTCCTATGGAATAGGAAAGAAATATTTATTGAACAACTATTAAGTACGATTATTAAGTAGAATAAAAATTATCCTATTATGGCTTTATTCTTGGATGAACTAATTTACTAATTTCGTACGAAAGTGGATTGATTTAGCAGTAGCCACCTTTTCAGCTGAAGTAACGTATTCAGTTCTTATGGAATTTGCATTCCTATAAGAACGTGTATAAAAAATAACGAGTCAAATCTACTTTAAGGACAGCTACAATTTTGTTGATGTTTTCTCAAGTCCATATTTCACGAGTTATAGGCTTATTTTTAGTTTTTACCATTGGATCAGGTAGATATACAGCTGATGTCAAAATAATATATTATTATTATTCTTAATTATATGCTAAACGAAAAATTAGAAGCAAAATGTATTTCAAAATGAACTTAAATTATCCACACATAAGTACATAAGACTTGGGTGACAAAAAAAAAATATACCTTGAATTCACATAAACGCAAAAAAATCATTGTTTTAATCCAAAATACAAAAAAATGGGCAGTCAAAATAATAGCACCGCTTATATGTATTTAAAAATAAATTTTTTAAATAATTAAAAATAAGTTTTATTTTGTAAGTTTCTTGTTGGAATACTCTTAAAATTAAAATCAATATTTAGTTGCGTTTCCTTTATTTGAAATAATGGCTGAGCAACATCTTCCATTGCCCAAGGTACGGCATCTGTCACTTATATTATAAACTAATATAGATAAACTGTTCCACAGTACTCCACAAATCATTATTGTTGGTGGGTTGGACTTCAGACACCCTCTTCACGTTCGCCCATAAATTTATAATGGGGTTCAAGTCTGGCGATTGCTCAGGCCAATCCAGTAATGGGATTTTGTCCTCAAACCACTTTTTAGCCTTTCGGCTTGTATGTTTAGGGTCTGTCCTGCTGCATAACCCAAATTAGTGGCATTTCTTCAGATACATACGGAAGCATCACTTCAAGGATTTGAACATATACGGAAGCGTCTATGATGGTATTTATACGATGAATCGGGCCAACGCACACTGCAGCTATAGTAAGAATTTCGTTCAAAATAACCTACAGATCCCAAATTTCATCCGAATTCAATGATTTTTTGAGGGTATATTTATTTTATTATTTAGAAGAGATCATCGAAGCCCAATTTTTAAATTAAGCAAACCAACCCCTAAAAACCACCCCTACGAAACCACAAGCACCTACCAGATATATATCAAACTAGCTGGTTCGAGTTCTCGTTAAAGACTGACTTTATTATTAACATAATTATATTCATACGCTTATACTTAATAATAATACATAGTAGAGAGAACTTATAAGAGAACTTATAGAGAGAACTTAATAACTAAGAGAACTTAATTCTAAATACATATCACTACCTACCAAATTATTATTCTTCAATTATTTTACAAGATCTTCAATAATTTTTACAAGATTTCGTTTCCCGGAATCTTGTAATTTTTTATAAAACGCCAGTTTTAATTCTTCTTCTGAATAAGTATCTGCCAACAACTGTATTTTTCTACGCTTAGTAGATGTAGAACATTCTTCAAAATTTACAACTGGTGGTCTTCCGGCACTTGAATGACGTTTATTAAAATCAATTGTAACACTCTCTTGCAACCATGTATGATATTTTTTGTCAAACGAATTTTGTCTATAGAAGACAGCTGCAAGTTTCGATTTAAAAGTCCGAAAAAAACCATGTTTTAGTTTTTCCTCAACCACCTGCATCATTTCTTCATTTAAATCAGGATATTTAGAACTCACATAAGTTATTAGAAACGTAATATTTCTCTTATCATATTCTACACTAAATAATTTTTCACACAAATACTGGTGAGAGAGAGTGAGACTCTCCATTTTTAACTGTTTAGTCCATAGAGTAAATATGGGTAGAGAAAATCTTTCACTCACCAAATTTCTGACATTTGTCCTCGTGTGATGTATACGTTTGATGTTGAAAAGAATTGCTTTACTAATACCAGATAGAGGCAATGGTTCAAAACAACGAACAAAATAACAACAACGGCATTTCGTTTTGTGTGTTAAAATTAATATGTTAAATACAACACAAATGTATGCTAACAATAACAGTCAATAAAAAAGTTTAAAACACATTTAAATTTCACAGTTTTTCACCAAAATGGCATGAAAAATTAAAGCAAGAAGTTATTGTAATTCCACCTGGTGTATATCACTTTTCGTCAAACATCTCTCTATCACACCGACCGCATCACGAAGAGTGTGAAATGAAACGTCAGATGAGAGAATAAGTTTATCTAGGTATGTATTAGTCTATGGTTTAGTCATAAGGTTTTTTCTGACAATCGACAAAAACAAAAAATTAAAGTAGGCGGGGGAATTCCGATGACCAAAAATAAAAAGTATGCGGTGGAGTCATGTGATTTGTTCAACGTTTATTAGGCGAATGATTCTTTGGTTTTTATTACAAGCATAGCAAGGCAACTTAATAAAGGTAGTAGCAATCATAGACTAATACATACCTAGATAAACTTATTCTCTCATCTGACGTTTCATTTCACACTCTTCGTGATGCGGTCGGTGTGATAGAGAGATGTTTGACGAAAAGTGATATACACCAGGTGGAATTACAATAACTTCTTGCTTTAATTTTTCATGCCATTTTGGTGAAAAACTGTGAAATTTAAATGTGTTTTAAACTTTTTTATTGACTGTTATTGTTAGCATACATTTGTGTTGTATTTAACATATTAATTTTAACACACAAAACGAAATGCCGTTGTTGTTATTTTGTTCGTTGTTTTGAACCATTGCCTCTATCTGGTATTAGTAAAGCAATTCTTTTCAACATCAAACGTATACATCACACGAGGACAAATGTCAGAAATTTGGTGAGTGAAAGATTTTCTCTACCCATATTTACTCTATGGTAGCAATATTCCAAAAACAGGTTTTGAGTTTATTCGAGGGTGGGTCAATAAGTTGGGAAATATTTTTGGCTGAAAATATGCATAAAAATTTACCACACTTCCGTTAAAGTTGACAAATATGTTGTATATGCATCTGAGTAGGCTTATGAGTGTATACGAGGGTGGGTCAATAAGTTGGGATTGGTCAATAAGTTGGGTTTGCTTAATTTTAAAATTCTAAAATTGGGCTTCGATGATCTCTTCTAAATATTATTTTTTTTATACCCTCAAAAAATCATTGAATTCGGATGAAATTTGTGATCTGTAGGTTATTTTGAACATTTCAGCTGCAGTGTGCAACGCCATAATAAGAAAAGCATCCCCAGGCCATGATGCTTTTCAATTGGCCAGATTAGATGACTGAAAATTGCAATCTTTTAGTCACGTGCCTCTTTGCCAAGAGCGAAATTTTTCTTGGCCTGTAAGCTTTTAGGTTTTGTTCCCTTAACCAACGGCAAATGGTTTCAGTGCTTACTGTCAAATTCAATTGTTTTTTTACTTCTGCTGCCGACATAAAGGGATATTTTTTGATCTGCCGCACTATTCTATTGGCCGTAAGTGGCGACGTGGACGTTTTATGACCACGTGTTTCAGCTTTCATTTGTAGGTTACCGCGTTCCGGATCATCTTATTTAAAATTTTCCTAATTTGAGAATAAGTTTTGCCCTCGGAAATTAATTGTTTTATGAGATCACGTTTCTCATTTGAACAATGTTTAGCAAGTCCAATTACAAACAAAACAAATCGAAAATTATGTTAGCTGTTTAAATTTTTATTAAATCAAATCACCATTAACTACCTTAAACTATTATAAACTAATATTTCAGGTCCGATTTAATTTTTATATAGAATCGCTTCAAATGGTGCTATTATTTTGACAGCTCTCTCGGCATCTTATTTTAAAAATTTACATATTGTAAGAGTATACACAAAAAGTCTGTTCGCGTACTGGATAATTTGTACAAATTATTACTATTTCTTACTTGATAGTGTTCGTTTACACCAAAAAGCCAGTAACGAGAGAGCAAGAGAGAGATTATTTTGACAGTTCGATGATAGAGAACTTGCATGTTTTTACTGGAAAAATTATTGCCAGTAAGAATTTTCAAGTAATAACATGTTTTATGTAAACAAACAAAATTAGGACGTAGAAAGAATAAAAAAAATTTATCATTGGAATTTTAGTTTTTAAGAGAAAATGTGATTTTTGAATGTTTTGTTATAAATCTTTAAGTATTTCTATTGAAAAAGACAACAGTTTTAGTGATTTGTAATGTTTTATTCGAATTGCGTTTGTTGGTTCTTCCAATGTTTACATTGCATATCAGCTGTTTACATACAAAGTTCTTATTTCTTGCAAGCTTTTACTGGATGTCGTTCGCGTACTTTTTGTTATATTTTTTACTCAGAGAGCAAAATCAGTCTTACTCTCCGAAAACTAGTTACTTGATAATTTTTACTGGAAAAGTTCTCGAACACAGCTAATATTAAAACTGAAAATAATCTACCGCATAAGAGAGCAGACATCAGTTAAAAAAGTCAACAAAAAAGTGCAAAATATATTTAAATTTTTCAGTTCTACACCAAAATGGCATGAAAAAGTTAAGTGGACATATTTTATAACTCTACCTGGTGTAAGTTAATTTTAAATTTAATAGCTCTCATTTCCACAAACCTACGACGAAGAGTGTGAAATGAAACGTCAGATGAGAGAATAAAAGTATCTATGTATGTATTGGTCTATGTTTTCAGCCCAATTCTAAATATTCCCAGGGAATGAGTTCATATTTACTTGGCTTAACTCTAGTTCAGGGGCATTTCTTGGAATGAAATCAACATTTTATAATCAATAAAAATTTTTAAGCTGAGCTGAAACATATATTTTTTTTGTACGAGATATGGGCTTCTTGAGATATGGAATAATTTAAAAAAAATTATTTTATAACCTCACTTTTTTCTTTAAAATCATTATTTTTCAAAAATAGACCGTAGTGTTGCTACATTTTTTTCTACACACCGGTAATAGAGAAGATTTCAGGCTTTCTTTCAAGGTATAATACGGCTCACTAATATTGTTTTTTAATTAACCCCCAATGGAAAGTAAAAGTTTCTTAAGTATTTATTCGCAAAAAGTCATTAAAGTATTATGAATAGTAACAGTCTCAAAAACTGGTGATCTATTGAAATAAAGCTAACTTTTATCCTCCCTTTTGTTGTATGCAGTCCACTCAAGAAAACTTATTTCCAATCTATGTATATAAACAAATTATCTTCATGTTACAGACAGCATTGTCAAAAATTTTACTAAATGCTAACCGGATGTAAAATAATAGCGTTGCATCAGACCGGCATCACAGATTCTGGCCCATTTGAGCGAAATCACGGCGAATTTATACAAGGTGGAAGCACTAGAATTCGCCTTGAAGTCTAATGTATTTTGTTTTTGCTTTTCGTGTATGAAATGTCAAAATATGAATTTGCCTTGAGTTCGCCTGTTGTTAAAGTGACATTTGTACTTTGTTTGCATATGTTTATTTTGATGTATTTACGTGTGTGCTGTTTGGATATGATTTTTGCTTAAATTTGGCAAAAAATTAAAAAGAACATACATCCATCGTGAAAGTGTTTGTTTTATAACAATATATACGACTTTGAGGCCATTATCAAAGTACAAATTGCATCCGGCAACGACTACCCCACAACAAACGTTTGCTATCGTCGCTTGGAACTTGGGAAAACGGCCCGGTTCCTCGTTTCACTTGTTTAAAACACACAGCACATTTTCCCATCTTATAGCAAGATTACTTTTTAATTTTTTACCAATTTGAAACTTTAACACACACAAAAAAATTACAGCAGATAAGACAGAAAACATATATAACAATAAATTCATTTGCTTATATTATTTATCATTTATTGTTATATATGTTTTCTGTCTTATCGGATGGCGTATTCTACGTTAAACTTAATGGCCGTGTCTCTGACACAGCCTGCAGGGACAGTCCGTGGCCGAAGGCCTCGGACAACTGTCTGCTGTAATTTTTATATTTACCAACGGCATTTGATTCAAGTCCGTTTAAAAAAAAATATTATGTTCAATTTTTTTAAACTTAATTTAATTTATGTATTTTAATTAATATTTTTATTGAAATAAGTTCTGCGAATGTTGAGAGGGCCGCCCTAATATTAAAAAAGGTTTACTTATCGAGTCTTCGCATTAGCATTCGAGCGTTGTGTGAAAGCTTTACGCTTTACAATTCAAAATTAATGTTACAACAGCTTTATTGAAGCTTTCGCAAAAAAGCTTTATTACGTTAGCTTACTGTTTGTTTCACTTTTTACTAGATACATGTTGCCAAGCAACATTAGCTTGCTGTTCGTTTCACTTTTTACTAGATACATGTTCCTAAGCAATGTTGAGCAACCAAAAACACTCAACCAAACACCACACATATGTTTGAGTGTATGTGTTTAAGCAATTTTCATTAAAATACTAGAAATATATCAACCAATATGAAATGTATGTCAAACGAAAGATAACATCTTCATTTACCTACAAAAAAAATTTTAAAAAAATTCATCTAGCCGTTTCCTCAAATTCAATGAAATAAAGATTACAACAATAAAAACCTGACATGACTCCTCATACCGTAAGGTAAGACGTATTCTACGTCAAAACACTTTTTTCACAAAATTACGCTTTGACAATAAGAAAACACATACACATTAACATGTAAACAAAATCAATTGGTTTGACATTTCATCCACGAAATCAGCTGTTCAAATTTAGGATCAGCTGGTCACTTAACACCACCTAATATCAATTCGCCTTGAGCGAAATCTAATACATATATTTATATATATGCCAGCACTGTGAAAATGTATGCAGAATCTCTGGATTTCGTTGCCATTTCGGCCGAAATCTCAAAAACTGCGAAATCTCGGTATACGTGAATGCCGCTTTATACATATTGATCATGGTAGAATAATCTATCAGTTATAATCATTTATACACGTGCTGAAATTTTTTCCATGTCGGTTTTCGTTTTACTTGCCAAAATCATATGTATTTCGATTTTGTACTTTTTATATTCTTGTATTGTTGGTATATATTTGTGTGTCCCCTTTTCCACTAGCAAATATTTCTTTGCAAATTCTTGAGTTTGTTGGCGAGAGGGGTGGGAGGAAGAGAAACAAATCTTTGTCAGTTCAGTATTTGCTGTTCTCGCAAATTCTGCTTTGTTCTTTTCGCTGAAACACATTTATTTGACATATCGGTTTTAACCCATTCGTTTTTACTGACACAGTCGGTTTTTGTTTATAAATCTATTCGTTGTAGTGATTGTTTGAAGTAAACGAATGTAATTTAATTTATAAATTACCATTTTTACACCGATTTTAAATTATTTATACACTTCTTAGGAAAATTCTTTAAAATGTAAACAGTTTTGACGTTTCTTTCGTTCTTTTGTATTTTGATTCGCAAAATTTGGCAAAGCAAAATTTGTGATTGGAATTGCATTCAAAAATACCAAAAGAGAAAAGAAAAAATTTGGCAAAGAAATATTTGCCAGTGGAAAAGGGGACTGTAGAGGTTGTCAACTCAAACGAAGGAACCAAAATAAAATGTCTGTTGTTGCTGCTTACAATTACAATAACATCTGCTGCTACCATGTGTTTGTTGGCACTGGCTACAAACGTGTTGCCGTATCGCATTTTTTTCACACATTATATTACAAAAGTTGCCACATTGCGTAGTATTAAGTGTGGATCGTTTTATTTGGAAAGTCATAAGTGGCGATAGCTTAAGGGAATAAAAAAACAGCCTTAGTAGTTAGTATGGTATATTTAATTCTTATTTGTATTGTAGTAAGTTAAATTGGGCGAAAAAATAAATGAATTGAATTCGAAAAGCATACCGAAAGCGTTTGCTGATGAAGATCTTGGCAAGACCCGAAAAAGCTATACAGACAGCCCTGGTACCATTGCTCGATATTCAAGCTTGAACTTGAATAAATTTAAAAAAAATTTATTTTTAAAAAAACAGACCGACTAAAAAAGGGAAATGATGAAATTTATAAATAACACTACAAATCATATTTATATCGTTAAAATTGTTCCCATAATATTTATGTTATTTATTTTTTGGTTCATTTATTTACATTGTCCCGATAATGTTGCCTCATGAACATTTCAAGTTCATAGTAAACTAGGTAAGGTAAGTAGGAATTGTTGTAATTTTAGGCAATATGGTGTTTCTAATCTGTCAAATTTTCTACATGTGTTTATCTACTGTAAAGTAAACAAAAACTACAAAAACAAAATACATGCGAATTTTGACATAAGGGGAACACTTAAGCAAGAAATGTTCAACTCAGCTATTCTAACGAGTTTACCTTACTTATTTTACCACACTAAAAAAACCTAGCCTTGTTCACGCTGACACCAAATTGACAATTTCGGATTGAAATTGTCAAACGAAATTGAAATCGTTCACACTGGTTTTGAGCAATTTCGTTGAAAAATGACAACTGTTTGTTTACAAATATTGCCATTAGTAAAGTTTTAGTGCCTGGGCACAATAACCAAAATTCTGTTTGGAAATGAATGAAAACAATAAAATAAATTAATGTTACGTGAACTTTAACATGAATCAAGCATGAAACACATAGACGACGACAGGCTACATGAACACACGACTACAAATGCCGCTGACTGCAAATGTAGACGTGTGGCAGCTACTGAATTATTTTCAAGACGGCAACTGCAAAGTAAACAGCTGATCTGTAATGTTGACGTTTGTGTTATTGTGTTATTTGTGTTAGAAGAAAATAAAATGTCTGGAGAATATTTAATAAATATTATTACAAACATAACAAAAATTGTGAAAACAGTTGATTATTCTGTCAGTGGTGCCACTTCAGGCATTGACAGCTCTAACCTGTTGATTGTCGCCCACACAAATAGAAATTAGTTTAATTCAACTACAGCTACATAACTAGCATAGACAACAACCTGCAGTCGTGTCGCCTTGCCGTCGTTAAAATAATCACTTCCATATAAACGCATGTATTTTATTTTTGACAGGTTGTGGTCGGTAGCCTGTCGTCGTCTATGTGTTTCATGCTTCACTGATTCGCCACGGTTTATAGTTTATTTTCACTAGCCTATTTCGATGTAAACTTAAAATTGCAATCTGATGACTGAGGCGGCATACAATTGTTTTGTTTTTTGTTGTAATTTTAGTAACCACGTGTTCGGTGAACGAAACCGACCCATAATTATCGACGGCGTTGAAGCAACAAGAAAAATTAATCGACGGCGGCAAATGAGTTTTTATTGAATGTAATTTTTCGGCAGACGTTACTTTTAGGTTCATCTCGTTGGTTGTGTAATAACTTTAGATATTTTTTTTAGTAATTCGGGCCTTTAACTGCAGCCTAATTGATAATATCGGCTAACATTTTAAGCCGAAGCACGCTTTAAAGACGGCGGCGTGAACTTCAAAAAAAATATCTACGACGGCGGCACAGCAGAAAATATTCTGTCGACTTCGTTCTCTTGCATATGTGCAAAAAAGAGCACTAAGTTAATTTTGTTGAGTAAAAACAGCGTTGTATACGACAATTTCAAGTCAATTTCAACGAAATTGTCGTAAATATCTCAATATCGTAGTTGTCAAAATATATGCGAAATGGAGCAATTTCAACTCAATTTCGGCCCAAATTGCAAAAGACTTCAATTTCGCGGCAGCGTGAACAAGGCATAATATTACCTAAATTCACGGTCTGATATCAGCCAATGCACTGCACATATTGTCAGCTATTTAATTAAGCAACATTATCAATAAACGTAGGCAATTTTACAATATGAAAATTTGCTTTGCATATTTGTAGATTTACACAATGCAAAAAGGGCAATGTACAGAACTTATTGTAGGTGAATAAGATTAATTTCAATGTGCAATCTTACCAAATGTGCATCTCATTTTTTATACTTACAGAAACAAACTTTGTTTTTAATTAAAAAATTATTTATTGTATTTTTGCTTACAATAGTAACATTTAAATAAATGGTAACATTATAATCAATCCTCAGATGTAGTAGCACTTATCGTTTGTTACTTGCGAAGACTCCAGTCACGTTCTCTGTGAAGAAATTTATTAATGATTAGACAAAAGTATCAATCTCTTGGTAGTCAAATTTGTTCGTTTCAACAAAAGATACACATTTCTATTCTTCAAATGACTAAGAGATGTACATTTATTGTTGCTTATTAAAATATGTTCGACAGTTTTTCATTGATCAATATATAAGAGACATAAGCAACATCTTCTTCATTTTAAAAAGTTCTACAATATAGACTTTTGGCCAGTAGAAATGTATTCTTTGTTATAAACACATGCAGATTACATTTTCACTTACATTTCTTTATGAAATTTGTAAATTCACAATTTTTTAAGAAATTTATTAAAACGGACGATTAGAAACTTTAGCAAGCAACATTCTAATTTGTTTTCTTTTCACAAATTAATGGTTACATACATGGTACAATAATATCTTCATGTTAATAGTAGCGCGCGTTGTTGTAGGCAGTAACAACAGGCATTTTGTTTTTGTTCTATTCGCTTCAGCTGTCAAACTCTACACAAACACACTCCAACAACACAAGAATGCAAAACAGTACAACAACAAAATACATGTGAGTGTGACAGCCGAAGCGAAGAACCTCATGAAAAGAATGAAAACAGCTGTTCTTACGGCTTTACCATGAACATATTATTGTACCATGGTTACATACATACACAGCGACAAAGTAGCAATATAAATTCTTTGAGGTTTATATTCGTCTCGCTCTAACGCACGGT
Organism: Phaonia tiefii; assembly: GCA_963931995.1. Taxonomy (NCBI): domain Eukaryota; kingdom Metazoa; phylum Arthropoda; class Insecta; order Diptera; family Muscidae; genus Phaonia; species Phaonia tiefii. The sequence goes on from OZ008370.1 coordinate 69,960,170, forward strand.
GTCTAGTCGGAAAGTTTGCTGCAAATTATGCATTGCTGTGGATAGTAGCGGCATTCATGCAAAAGTGAAAGCCGAGAACTTTTGCTCAGCGCAAGTTTCTCGCGCACCGTTGCATGAGGCACCAAGTAAAGTTGCTCAGCGTAGTTGTGCTCAAAACCATATCAGCTGACCACGACGGATGCATAAGGTGGTAGCAGTACCAATTGCATGTATTATGCATGTGTACTTTTTCTACTCTTCTAGTGCTATCACCTTATTTATCAATCCTAGTCATATGACAACGAAATGTCAAAAGTTTACACGTTTCTCCATCCCACGTTTGCGCAACAAATCTGACTTGAAGACTTTCCACTTTTGTGCAAGTCGCTTTGAATGGGAAATTTCTTTGTTTTGACGTTTGCCGCCGCGTAAGTTTGCGAGGTTTACGCGTTTACGAGGCTCTTTCGAGTTTGCATGAGGACCACTAGTGTGTTTTGCACTTCTGATTTAGGCAATAATGCCACTTTTTTGTCTTCATACAAAAAAAAATCACCAAACCAAACTGGACAATATAACCGATGCTTATTTTTTCTGTGCATGGATAAGTTGATATCAACTCCAAAACGCAAAATCGCTACGAGTTTACCTCAACTAGTTTCTACAAACCACCAACTTTCCCTTACACCATGGATAAGTTGATGTCAACTTGTAGTCGGTGCAACTGAACCACAGTTCTAAGGGGCCCTTTATGTACATATGTATGTTCAGCACTCGAATTCCGGAAGTAGACTAGTTAACGGTATTCTGTTTATTTGGTCAGTTTCTCGTTAGTATATGACATTAATAGAAGTAAATTTATGGTTTTCTTTTGTACAAATTCACAAAACCAAAGAAATTTTACAAGGAGTTATTAAGTGGGTTATGAATTTAGTTAATGAAGTAGACGTACGGATCATATTAAAAAATTGTTAGAAAAAGTCGGTCTACTATTCAAACTATTAGAAAAGCTTATAATTCGTCCAAAACAACTGAAAATATGCAACGTTCTGGAAGACCGAATAAGCTTTCCGAGAATGTGAGAATCAAAATATCTTGGAAAATCGAAACAAGTTGGTATTGTTTTGTCAACAAAATATTTCCACTGCTGAATTCCAAGGAATCCTATTCATAAACCAAGCCGATGTGGAGAAACAGACTTAAGTTCGAAAAACTGCACAAAAATTATGATTTTGGTTACTGGGGAAACTTAATTTTGAGTGATATTGTACTAAAAGTTAAGTTTATTAGTTACCGAAATCCCAACATTTGTGCACTCTTGCGAACTTAAGTCATTTTTCCCATTGCCTTGGCTTATAAATGGGGTTTGTCTTGACGTTCAGCATGGGAAAAGGTTTGCTCTGAAAACAATGCGAACGGTTTCGGGACGAATACCACCTTGTTTCGATTTTCCTAGATATTTTGCTATATTAACTACGGTAGGTTTTTGTTCAGCGGTTACAATTCCGACCATATATCGTTTCTCGCCCTCGGAAATGTTACTAGGTCTTCCAGAACGATGCATATTTTCAGTTGTTTTTTAAGCTTTTATAATAGTTTGCATAGTAGAACGTTTTCCAAAAATTTTTTAAATTACTTCGTACGTATCTTTATTTGCTAACTTTTTAACAAACTTTCTAATTTGTAATTTTTTTTTTGGTTTAGGGAGTTTTTGTGATATTTTCCCAAAAGAAAACAAGAAGTTTACTCTTATTGATGCTTTAAGTTTGTTCCTTTACTTTTCGGGTAAAGTTCGGGTAAATGAGAGTAAAAGCAAAATTCACTGTCAAATACTCAAATTTACCCAAAAGTAAAGGAACGCAAAAAACCACTTTTCTTACCCGAAAACAAATGTCAAAACAGAAAACATATGTTTGACAACAAATCTTGCATATCATGTTAATTTTCACTGTTCATTTGCACACTTCCCATCTTCTTTAAATAAGCACTCGCAAAGCAATAATTTTTTTTCACTTGTGTTATTTTTTCCACAAATAATACATACATATGTTTTTATGTTGACGTTTCGAACAGCTGATTGTTTGACACTTTGCCCAAACTTACCCGAAGAAAAAGTCTGGGTAAGTTCGGGAAAAAGAGAAACGCATTTTGACATTAAGAGAAACAAAAAGTCGCTCTCATTTACCCAATTTTTGCGTACGGAAACGCTTTTGGGTAAATTTGGGTTCCCGCGGTAAAGTAAAGGAACAGACATTTTATTTCTAACTACGCACGTCAAATTGACGAAATAAACATATTTCTGTTAACTAGTGAAATTCGAATGCTGAACTAATGTGTCCCAAATTCCCAATTTTACTGTATAATAAAAATATTTATTAGACTTTTTGTTAATTATTGCTAATATTTATCAAACAGCTACAACTACACAGATAACAAATTTTAACACTTCCTTAGTTTCACTAAAAATCCATTTTATATAGATGTATGGAGACTTTATTGGGTAACTGTATATTATCTCAGTAAATGCAAGGACAAAGTCGAACTAACACTGTCCAGTCCGAAGTGGGTATTTTATATCATAAGTAACAAACTTTTTAAAAACATGTTTTTAATACTATTTGAAGATTTGTAACCCCTCCATGGAGTTGTTTGGGATCAAATTCTTGCTTCAAGAACGAAAGAACCGATTCTGAGAAGTCATTGGAGAACTACTACATGTTCTAAAAGAATATGGTAAAATACTTTTTTTAGACCAAGTTTCAAAAATGTTCATGGTACTGATGCGCTGTGCAGTTGCATAATTGCGGCAAGTTTTTAGTTTCCTTTAAAAAAGCTCAATATCTCTTAGCTTCCCATACAATAAAAAACAGGCTTAATAATTCTGGAGATTCTTTTATCAACGTGATTAAAAAAACACTATTAGCGGTTTGAAACTCAAATGCTTTGGCATTTTTTGACACAACTGTACTTCGTCTCTGGCAAATTAATCGCAAATAGAACACAAAGGAATGAGTCATTGAACAGTGCTACATCCGATTTAATGTGAAGTATTTAGCCTTGTTCTTAGTTCGTAACAACGGAAAACATGTACATACATGTCATAATTATAGCACAATAAAAAAATCAAGTAATATATTTTGGTCCATCTATAGATGAAGAATTGATTTTATTAAGTTAACTCATTCATTCAAAATACCAAAATATTACATTCTATAATTTTTATTTTTGTAGTTTAAGAGCTAAGACAATGTGTGTAGAGGAGTAACGCAAGTTGAAAAAAGTATTTGACAAGAACTATAAAATGGATTATATAAAAAGGGAAATGCTTAAATCAAAGATGAACAACGAGAAAACTTAAATGTCGTTTCACAAAAGAAATCTGATTGGATCGGTTGTTTGGTTCCCCAGCTCTTCGCACCAACTCTGCTTTTATGATCGAAAAAGCGCCGGCATCAGAGTATTCTCCATCTGAGTTGTACATACTTTTTTTTTTAAATACATAGTGTAAAGTTATTAATTTTCCATATACTTTTCCGTTTTTTTGTAATGTTTATTAAGAATAGTTATTTTCTGGGGTTTTAAATGTAAAATTAATAGTTTATGTTGATGCCACCCGTCTGTTGCTGGTAAACTTCGATAGTATCGCCCTCTTCCATTTCCAATGAGGTTGGTGTGTCGTTCTCATTTATGGGTTGACCATCGAAACGAAACCGTACCACTTGCATGGACAAACCCTAGAAGGAAAATACGAATCTGTATTAGTTGGCTATTTGATAATTCCATGCTGAAACCTACCGCTCTGTCGCAATAGGCATTCATAAGCTTTCTAAGGGGAGTGTGTTTTTTAATTTTGAACTGCACCACAGCATTATCTTGGCCCAAGACCTTCAAGTTAATGTGTTCGGTTTCAGATCCCTGCAAATAGAAACAAAAAATTATGTTTATAAGGTGCCAAGAAAGAAATGTTATATTTTCTTAGATCCGCATAAACCACTGTGCGTGCCTCAGGCTGTCCTACGATTGCATACGTACAAACAAGAATATGCATATTTACAACAGCGCTGTAGAACTTTCAGCCGATGTTAATGCACAATTATTTCGGGTAAATAGCAGTATACACAACTTAAATATAGCTCCCGCACAGGAGGAAAACAACAAAGGCAATTTTGGTGTAATGTAACAAAAAATATCAATAAAACGCCGTCAACGCAAAGCCTCGCTTTTTAAAGGTATATGTGCGGAAGTTGAGCACAAAGAGTAAGTTATGTAGGGTGTACAGCCAAAACTGAGACAGCGAATGCGAGATGTAGGAAGACACTAGACAATTTTAGGTTATGTTTCAACTTTTTATGCCCAGTTCACCAGAGCTCTGATTTGGTTTACGATGACTTTACTCGCTCCAGAATTGTTTACACGAATATTTCATAATTTATTGAAACACCGTAGCTGACAATTTCGAGTCAGCTTTAAAAAAGCCGCAATGCGTCGCTGTTGACCGCGCCATGTTTGTCGGCATCACACATTTTGCTCTTGTTCTTTTTTTTTTGCTTGCAAGATTCTTGCGTGGCTTTAATACGAATAATTACAACTTTTTGGCAGTATACACATGGCAACGTACCTTCTTTTCATCAGACATATTTAATTTGGAAATTTGCTGTCTTTTTATGTAAAAAAAATAACGATTTATTTATCACTACTGCAACTGTTTCACAATTAAATACTATATTCGGCTGCTACAGCTTGTTATCGTTCAACACACTTTGCGGTACAATCAAACACTGCTGCTTGCAAAAAATTTCCCTTTTTCGTTAAGCAGAACCGAAGAAATGTATCATAAAAAAAGCGCCGCGACGCACCAGCCATTTTTCACGCCATATTCGTTCAAATACAACCATGTTTAAGTGATGCCAGGCACAGCGGTGTTTATGTAAATACATTAAATAGTATAACCACCTGGCACGAGAGGGCACTGCAGACCATATTACTTAAAAATTTTCACTGAGTGGGACAATATGATAAAATTGATTTTAGCTTTATTTACATAGATAATGCCGCATTTAATGCCGTTTGTTATCGCGGCTAGGTTAGCGATAACCTTCTCTAATCTGTGCCGCTTACCCTAGCCAATTTGAGATTAAATTGACATTTTAAGTGGCAATTCCTCGCCTACATCAACTCCGCGCCGAGACAAAATTATCGAAGTCGGCGGTACAACAGGAAAATTAAGTTGGGGGCTATTGGTTTCGCCAGTTTTGTCAAATTTGGGATGTTTTTCATATAACTGTATCTTTTAACATTTGATTAAATCGGCTCACATTTTAAACCAATAAGAGCCAATCATATTGATGGCGGCATGAGCTTCAAAAATTTTTGATGTGTAAACATCTATACGCTGGGGGTAAAAATCTTTTTCACAATACAATCACAAATTTAGAGTAAGATGTGCGATGTAATCGTTAACCAATCGTAAAGCGTTATCAAAAGCGTAATCATACGCTGCATACAATATACTCAACACCATCTAGTGTGCAATAGTAGCGACTAATTTTCACTAATTGTCGTACATTATGTTATTGTAGGCAAATGAAAACAAATAAATATAATGAATACAAAAACATTTAATTTTAATAACTTTTAAAAAGATTTTTTGCACTTTTAATAAAAAATTTACTAAAACAAAGCAAAATAAGGAAAACTAAAAACTAAACTTGTCAAATGTAAGGAAAACTAAAAACTAAAAGTTTTCTTCATCTTTGAGATTGTCATTCATACTTAACAGCTGCATATAAGCACCATCTAGTGTGCAATATTAGCTACTAATTTTCGAAAACCATTGCTGTAAAATAACATTACATTTCAGTAAACAGCTGATTAATAACTTGTCAACCGCAACAAATACAAAATAATAAAATATTTTACAAAACACCAAAAAAATTATAACTCAGAACATAAAACAACACAAAGTGTATCAAAGCTGAATGGAGGTAATGTTAATTCCAATAAAATTTCTATTAGATTCCAATATAAATTAAGATTATAACATATCTTCATTACGTACTGTTGCCTTACACTGAAACTGGTGCACGACAATTGGGTAACAATCTCCATCTCATGCCAAATATTATGGGTGGAGATTTTAATACAAATTGTGCAAACCCACAGTCGCAAGCTTTACCAAAATTTTTATTTGACGTTTTCCACTTGCATATGAGCAATTCTCCACAAACCCCCACAACTAACAATTCCACTACTATAGATGCAGTTTTCCATCGATTTTTAAATACAATCGAGTCAACAATTTATATATCTTATTTTAGTTACCATAAGTCAATATTAACTATTTGTACTTAAGGCATTTACCATAGATGGGCACTTTGCAGTACTACTAAAATTTCAATAAAAATAATTCTTTAACTAGTAAATTTTTACTGATTACTAAAATTTTTTTCAGCAATTTTTATAAAGTGCCTACATGATTACGATGAGGTGCATTGAATTTTCAGTAATCAGCAATGCCCGATTACTGATTATTATGAATACGGCCCTATGATTTGACTGGTAATGCAAATTAAATTTCATTATCAGTAAAAATTTACTGCATTTTTTCAGTAATCAGTAAATTTACTGCTTACTGTAATTTTTAATGCAGTACATATATACTGCAGTGTGCCCATTTACTAACCAAATAAGTTAAATAAAACAAACAAAAACCAGCAAATTCCTGTATTTACAATATTGAAAGTTTTGATACTTTTAATTGATTAATTAAAAAAATATACTAAAAGCATAAGTACTTCCAACTTCATTACTAGATGTTTACACATCTCCCCTGTGATCGGACTCACATTAATTTTTTTTTCTTTCATACCGCAAATCAAAATCTAAAACAGTTCTCAGGATGCACGTTGGATTGTTCAAATCAAATAAAATAAAATGTGTACAAAACGTTATGTGCTTTTTTTGGTGTACTGTTATTGTAGGTATTCGTTTGTGTTGACTTGTACAGCATCGACCCACTAAACAAAACAAAATGCCTGTTGAAATTGCCTACAACACCTACTGATATCACCTGTTTTAAATACATCTCGCAAGGTACATATATTTTATTTGGGATAAAATGTTATAATTATTGCTTTCAGCTCCATCTTGAAAATATCCCATTGAACAAGAAAGTTCCCTAGGCATGTGCGATATCTAGTTATTTCCTCTATCTATGGTTTATACGTTGCGTTGTTGGTGTATTGAGTATTCCCAGAACACACAATAGAACGACTTCTGGGGAAAGGAAAACAAAAGCCCAATCTGGAGGCGAACCCAATTATACATAAATCTGTTATATATATACCGGGACTTTCTGAAAGATTGGAAAAATCAAATTTTATTGATGATACCAACTACAAAATTCCACACAAGACGAATCACACACTTCAAAGTATTTACACCAACTTAAAGGCGAAGATAAATTCCCTTGACAAATCAAATCTTATATATAAGATTAAATGCAACGGAAATGCAACCTCACCATGCGACAAATACTACATAGGAACTACGAAGAACAAATTGGGAATAAGAATAGCAGGTCACGAATCAGATACTAAGCAAAGACATAATTCTAACCACAAATCGGCGTTAACGGCACACTGTGCGACGTTATATCATGATGCCAATTTAGAGAATGTGAGAGTATTACAATTATAGCAAACGTCTGCCACTGGAGATGCTACACAAACTCAATACACCAACAACGCAACGTGTAAACCATAAAACGTATAAACCAAAATTACTCAAGGGATGCTCAAAAAATATGCAAAATCACTGAAAATTGTATTTTCTTTCAACGAAGAACAGTTTTCTCGACTTAATTCAAAGTAATTTAATTGAGACCACAGCCCGGGTTTGCCTATTTCTATCAGCGATTGAGCTTTTCTGTCTTGTCTTTTCTCTTGAGCTTAAAGTCTTGCCTATAATCTGATTGTAAATATCGAATTTCTCCCAAAAGAATAATGAAAACCCAAAGTTTTATAGTATTTTTACAAGCTTTCCCCACTGAAGGTATTTTTCAAATCTGACAATATATAGCGAAGGTACGTGAGAAAATATATATTCCAATTTTCGAAACCAATAAACGGTACAACGGACCAATAAACGGCACAAGAAAATAAAATAGATATGTCGACAAAAAATTCGGACCAAGAAACAGTATTGCATCGAACGGTATTTTAAATATAGTCATCAAAAATGGCATGTTGCTGGTAAACTATGTTCCAAAAACAGATCTCTAGATCAATGTTCTCTGCAAACGGAGATATTATTACGGATATATCATATAGATTATGGAACTGAAAATTTAGTGTTTCAACATATGACATGCCCTGACAAGTTAAATTACACATTATCAAAGAAGTTTGAAATTATCCCAATTTTGGATAATTATCCAGAAAGTGGCAACACTGCTTTACACACAATTTAGTGAAATGCAACCTTGTAAAACTGATTCAAATAGACAGTCAAAATTTCTCTTCACTCAAATGCCAACAAACAAAACGAGTGAAACCGTAGCACTTCTCTGCCTTCTCTCTTACTCTCTTCATTGAATATTTGAATCCACAAGCGGCTTTTTGATAGTGTTATTGTATATAATGATACAAATTCCAACCGTGTTGAAATAAAATTACATAAACTATTCAAAAAGTATGAAATAATCAAGATATGACACGAGAGAGATAAGCGTTTGAGTGAATATCTGGCACTTTTTCGTTCTCTTTTACCAGGGTTGCCAAATTGCGCACATATTCTGGTTGTCTACTTCTTGATCGTCTTTGACTGATTCAAAAACGATGACTGATTCATAAAGCAACTATGGTATAGAGAAGAAAATTTACTCAAGGAGTGGAATGCCAACAAAGGAAACGAGTGAAACGCGTCGTTTCTCTGTTCTCTCCCTCTTCGTTGAATATTTCAATACACGAGCAGTTTTCTGATGATGTTGTTGTATCTAACTGTAGAAATTCCAACCATATTCAAATAAATTACATAAAGTAACGGGTTTTTCAACAAGAGCGCTACAAAAGTTTTTTAAATAAAACAAAACCGGTTTTAGATACCAATGAAATTCTTTATTCCTGTGAAAGTACGTTCGATGCCATTATGTATGGAACTTGATTTCTTTTGCATGGCCACCACGGGCACGCTTGCAGAAGTCCAGACGCTGAACCCAATTTTCGACGGTTTTCAAGCATAAATCGGCCGATACTGCTGCAATTTCATGTTCGATATTCGTACGAAGTTCATCAATCGTCGCTGGCTTGTTGGCATAGACCATAGACTTGACGTAGCCCCACAGGAAATAATCTAACTGCGTCAAATCGCACGACCGAGGCGGCTAATCGACTGGGCCATTTCGTGAGATAATACGTTCACCAAACAAACAATAAATTGATTGTGGCATTCGCTGTGTGGCTTGTGGCGCCGTCCTGTTGGAACCACATGTCCTCCAAGTCCATATTATCCAATTGGCGCCAAAAATATTCGGTTATCATTGAACGGTAGCGATGTGCCGGCCTTGATCATCACGGAAGAAGTGCGGCCCAATGACGCCGCCGGCCCATAAACCGCACCAAACCGTAATTTTTTCGGGATACAATGATGACTCATGGATTACGTGTGGATTGCTGTCTGACCAATAACGCATATTTTGCTTATTGACGAAACCATCCAGCCAGAAATGAAATTCAGAATTCAAAAATTGTACGTAGAGCTCTTAAAGTTGAGGCCACTGACTCCAAATTTCGGTAGTAAATTTTAATAATTTCGACTCGTTGTTGGCTCGTATATCTTTCCATGATGAAATGGCAAACCTTACTGAAGAGAAATGTCAAAAGGGCGGGAAAAAATATGGCGTCGTTTGCTCTCCCTATGGATTTACTTTTGTAGCGTCTCTGTTGAAAAACCCTTTATGTAAAATGTATGAAATAATCAAGTTATGACGCGGGAAAGAAATGCGTATGAGTGAATCGCGTCGACTTTTTTTGTTCTCTTCTACTAGGGTTGCCAAATTACGCCGGGTTTTTCTACTCTACTTGTACATCCTTTTTGACTGATTGTCAAATTTTTACATTCTGTTCCGCAAATGTTAAAATTTTACTCTGAAAAAATATTTTGAGCGATAAGTAGAACAGTAGCAAAATAATATCGCTTAGGGTAGTATTCTAAAAGTCCCTAAAGTGAACGTAAACGCAAAAGCAAACGCGAACGCCAAATCCAAAAAATGGAAGTTTATATATCACTTCGCGCTTGCTTACGAAAGCTGTCACTGACGTTTGTGGTTTATAGAGTTGCCCAACTAAAATAAACAATTATAGATTAGAAATAGTTATTCTGAGTGAAATGCGCAGAATGAAAAGATTAAAAAATGTAGCTCTAATTCAGTAGATCAATAGTTTTTAAGATTGCTATTATTTATAATACTGCAAATACAAACAATATTTACATAAAATGTGTAGAAAATCTCTTATTTTGGGTTTCAATGTCCAATAAATTTTCCCATCTATATTAAATTAGTTGTCTTTTCAAAAACACGTGCCATTTGGCGGAATGTATTGATTGTAATATATTCGTTCTTTTGTTTATTAGGGTAGTATTCTAAAAGTCCCGAAAGTAAACGTAAACGCAGAAGCTAACGCAAACGCCAAAGTCAAAAAATTGTAGTTTATATATCACTTCGCGCTTGCGTTTGTTTACGAAAGCTGTCACTGACATATGCGGTTTATAGAGTTGCCAAACTAAAATAAACAATTGTATATCAGAAAAAGTTATCTTTAGTGAAATGCTCAGAATGAAAAATATTAAAAAATGTAGCTCTATTTCAGTAGATGATCAACAGATTTTAAGATTGCTATTATTTATAATACTGCAAATACCAACAATTTCCACATAAAATGTGTAAAAACCCTATGTTATTTTGGGGTTCAATGCCCAATATATTTCCCCATCTATATTAAATTGGTTGTTTTTTCAAAAACACGTGCCATTTGGCAGTATGTATTGATTGTAATGTATTGGTTCTTTTGTTTATTATTGTCAACATCAACCGATGTCTATAATTTTTAAATATAATTAAATAGTTTTGCAACGCATTATTTATTTGAACGTTTCATTTCTAATTTTATTATTGTAAATAAGAATTTCAGTGCGTAAACAGTATAATTTTGAATTATTTAAAAAAAGGTTGAGATCTATCCGTCGAATGCATTTCAGCCAAAATTGGCAACTACTTATAAGCAATGAAATACAAAATACTTCCATCTGCCCATCCACGATCGACATTTTTCTTTAAATTTGTAATTTCTTCCACTAACGCGAGGATCTGTGGCGTGTTCATTTTGACAGCTGAAGTGATCAAAAACGTTGCGCTGCGTTTTATAAACTACCCATTAAATAACGGAACTCAACACAGGTAGTCACTGAACAGCTGTAACGTTTTATAAACTACCAAAACGACAAAAGTAACGCGAAGTGACTGATTCACGACTTATAGAATACCACCCTTAATAACAAGGTAGTAAAAAAAAATAAAGTTTCATAAATAATTCCGATTAAAATGTATTAACACAAATTTTCCCCATATGCAATGTAGAGCATTTCATCTGTACACTCAACCAAATGGAGTGGTGAAATAGACGAAAACGTAGGTTAATTTGACGAAATTTCATTTCTATAGACCTAACATAAACTGGATGTTGATTTGACTAAAATTTTATTAAATTTTTCGTTTTCGCTTGAGTAGTAAAATTGACGAAATATCGTCAAATTGAATAAAACCAAATATTACATTTTACTAATGATTTTATTCAATTTGACTACATTTTGTCGACAATAAATCGTAGTAAAAATGGTTTTTATATACATATATTACTTTTTAACATAATTATATTGCTACTGATTTTGTAAAGAAACTAATGAAATACAAATATTCAAATATGGTAAACATAAATTTAAAAATGAATTAAGTGCACTATTAAAACCAAATTCTAATGATGATGTTAATATTAGGACAAATATACTCACTCGAGATGCGCTTGAATTCAACGACAAAGAAATTTACATACAAGAAACGCATTATGAAAAATAACAACAATAAATGGTTTTCAAACGAATTAAATTTATTATAAAAAGAAAAATGTATTAAATACCAAATATGTAACTCAAATGGAAAATACGTATGAAGTTTGGAGCATATATAAATCATGTAGAAACATGTACAAAGTTAGTGAGTGTGGAAAAATAAGTGATGCCAAAGCCCAAAAAGAAATGTGGAACGTAATTAAGGATCTAATATTATAAAATGTCGAAATGTGATACAGACCGATATTTAAGAATATAAAGTGTAAGGAATACAAAGAAATAGCAAATATAATTTTGATAGCAAAAAATAATTGTGATATTTTGGCTTGATTCGCGATTCTGGTGCACTCGTGAACCATCGTGTGTGGTAAATGTAACATGTCCGCGGACGAAACAAAAAAATTAAAAAGAATTCCCTTTGGAATTTATTTGTGTATAGCGTGCGATTACTGTTTTGTGGGATATGCAAAGCAGTGGATGCATGAACAAAAATAAAAAAGACGAACAAATGGATAGTTTTGACAAATACATCGTACACAATGCAACAACCTTGCGGCTCGGAAGCTTAACGAAAATGAGTGATTATACGAAAATGACTCGTCATGTGTAGCCAAGCATTCATCAACACATACACGGTTGAATCGGGATTCAGAATCATCGTCTATGGACACTTTGAAAGCTCATTTCAAATATTGTTCACAATTGGAACGTCTACAAAAACTACAGAACAAAATGATGAGAACAATACTGAGATGCAATAGGTATACTTCAATAAAAAATATGCTGGACGCCTTAAAATGGCTCAACATAAAACAACGACTAGAGATGAAAATGAGAAACAGGCCCGAATATTTAAGGGAATGTTGGAGAAGCTCAACCTTATGAACTGAGAAATGCAAAAAACATTAGAGCGCAAAGGCAGGGGGATTCTATGGCACAGCTGATCGAAAAGGTACTAGGCCGATGATGGAGAATGAGAGAGCAAAGAAGACAGGAACTAATTTTAAATAGTGTTTATTGATACCAATGACAGCTAAATTATATTTCATGTTGTTTGGACTGAAAGAAAATACGCATTCTCTTTGATTTCTGTCCGTTTTATGTCCAACCAAAGTGTAAAATTGGTAAAACACAGCAGCAAATAAAACTCTACGAAATAAACTCTACTACCTCGTCGTCATGAAGAGGCATCGAAGAGAGTAATGGAAGCTCTTAGGTATTACTGCAAAGGGCAACAACAGCAGCGAGGCAGAAGAATATATGTACATATTTAATAAAGGCCTAAGGCTATACAATATGCTACCAAACGAAGTGAAGGGCGAAAGAAACTACAATATTTTTAAAAGACAAATTATTCTATGTATAATAAATGGACTAATAGAGTGTTTAAATTTGTCAGGTTAAAATTATAAATTTTGTAAAATAAAAGTATTTGAAATACTATTAACTTCAATAAAAATACTATTAACTTCAATAAAAAATAATGAGACAATGTAAATTAGTATAAAATTAAAAAATTTGTGCATATTGAAATAGAAGGCACATACATATATTTCCAAAAAAAACCCTTGTTTTGTAACCACTAATTAATTTTCAATTCCTTTTGTTGGACAATATACCTGAAAAGACGTAAGTGTGCACGGTAATATTTTATTGCAAAAGTTTTTATTAATATTGCTGACTTTAAAGAATTTTATTAGTAATTACTAAAAATGTTGCTCTATTCCCAAATGACGCACACACACACTAATACTAAAGCGTCTCTGGATTTGTGAATGACGCTCACACTATGATATTTTATATTTACGAAATTTTGTCAATTTAAGAAAACTTCGTCAATTTGAATAAATAAATTAGTTAAAAAGTTACCAAAATTTGTCGTTGCTTTGCCTCCGAGAACATTAGGGGCGTTGTTTTCGTAACTTATACTCTTTAACTCATACAAAATGAAAACCTGCACGTTAACATGTATAATTTTAGAAGTTGAGAATAACCCCGATAAAAGTGTTACCAAGTTCGACTTTGTTGTATGGAAAATATAAAATGTATGTCATTTCACTTCTTATATTTCCACGACGTTTCGAAAATTGTGACGTAAATATAAGGGGTAGTTAATTTTTTTAACAAAATATTTAAAAAGTTGTAGAAGATATTATTTGGGTTTTTCTTTTTCAAGAATAAGGATTCCACGGTAATACTGGAGACCAAACAACTAAAGCAAAACTAAAAGGAAGTAAAGTGAAGAAGGAAGCCTATACCGTACCACAACTCGACGACATTCACAAGAACACCCTCGGCTCTGGCAATGTAATTTTTTGATACACTAAGGGTTTTCACAAGCTCTCGTAATGTTGTACTGGATTGTCGTGCCTAAGTACGATAGTTGTGAACAACCATTATTGAATTTTTTGTTGTATGTCGTACGTATCCAGCTGATTGCATAAACAACTGATTGAAGAAAAAATTTTTTTGAAACTAAAATGACAAAAATAAACGAAAAGGATAAAATAATAACATCAATAACGTAACATAATAATATCACAATAATAATATCAGAAAATAAGTAATAAATATCAACTACAGCTCTTATGGTAGTGATGTTACTTATCAAATGTATTCGGTAATAACAAACTCGGTACAAGAAGAACAGCACTAATCAGTAAACATACCTTCGATGTTGTACATGGTAAAATAAGTAAGGTAAACTCGTTAGAACAGCTGATTTCAACATATTTCTTGCTTAGGTGTTACTCTTATGTCAAATTCACATGCATTTTGTTTGTGTAATTTTTTGTTTACTTTTACAGTAGATACACACATGAAGAAAATTTGACAGATTATGGACACCAAACAAAAACAAAATGCCTGTGTTTGTTGTCACAATTCCTAGTGCGTTTACCTTACTTATTTTACCATGCTGTTGTACTAGTTGTAAGTTAGTTTTATATGGAAGCCAACAACAAAATTCGTACAACTTTTGTGAGAAGTTACGACTGTATGACAAGTACGAGACCTTGTGAAATACCTAACTATGTGTACTTTTTGGTACACATTTAAGGACCTTTATGCAGTTTTTTGGTGTAGTTTACGCACAAATCACTACACTTAAAGTTTTGGTAAATTTTTGACTATAGTGAAGTACTTTCTAGTGGCTTTCATGCACTTTATGGAACTTGATATGTAAATAAAAATAAATGGTTTCCCATTACATCCCATGAAGGGACAGGGGAGAGATTCTCACAATCACTGAGCTGTGCGCTTTCCAGTTTTCACTCACTG
The DNA here is from genome assembly GCA_963931995.1 of Phaonia tiefii. NCBI lineage: Eukaryota > Metazoa > Arthropoda > Insecta > Diptera > Muscidae > Phaonia > Phaonia tiefii. The sequence goes on from OZ008370.1 coordinate 69,975,548, forward strand.
ATTGGGACCTACAGTTTTACACCGATTCCGAACGGTATATTGAGAAGCCTTTTCATGGCTATATACTCGATAGTGTCACCGTCACTATGCGAGGTGACCGCCGCCGAAAGAAATTTTAAGGTGGTCAGAGCAGGGTTCGAACCCAGGATCTCATGTACAAGAGGCGCGCACACTAACCATTGCAGCACCGACGGCCACGAACTTGATATGTACTCTGTGGTAAATTTTATGTACTTTTAGGAACATACAAATGATGTATGTAGTTTCTGGTATATTTTATGTACTTTGTGAATAAATACCACACCGATCCACATTCATTACTTCACTCCATTTTCTCTAACCTCTCTATAGAATATCGTTTTACGTCTCGGTTCCTGTAGCTAGCTGCTCCCGAACTCGTTTTGAGACGTAAAAGAGGACGCGGCTTGCTCGGGAACGCCTTTTTTGTTTTATTATTTGCCCGTTCTCTCGAGTCGTATATGTTGGTTTTTATTTTTACATCTGACAACTACCGAGCAGCTGCGCGTTTACGATGTTTGTTTTATTTCTAAATTGTGTTTTACACCAATATGGCATTAAAGTCCTGAACAATTGCAATCGAAATCTCATATTTGAATATTTCGTATAGTCAAACATCTGCTTATCAATACTGTTTTCAGATGTTAATTTACTCGAAATATCCAAATGAAAAAATTTTGCTGCAATGTCAATGCAGAATAACCACCTCATATATTACATTGTTTTCTTTAGTATTTTGTTTTGGTCTTGACGTTTAAATAAACAAATTGACAAATAAAAATGAAAAATTATAGGAGGAAGCCAAGTTGAATATACTCAACGTCTATGCGTTTTTCGTAACAGTTGATGTTAAAGTATATAGGTTACGAAAAAAACACCCCTATTTTGCAATTAAAATGTCACTTGCAAGAGTGGTCAGGCAAAGTATTGCGGGAAGTTTTTCGAAGATTTACGGTAATAATACGTATTTATTTCATGAAAGTGATTACTTTCATGTGTGGCTTCTCCGTAAGTGAACGCGTGTGGGTTTGTATATATTATAAAGCACTGCGGGGATTGTTTCGTCACTTGTGGCCCGTTTTTTGGTCAGTGGTGATCTTCGTTTCTTAGTTAAATTCTGGTTAAACATCGAATTGTGATTTTGTTTAACTATGATTTAACCCACAATGTTGATTGGTTATCTTTTAGTCAGAACCATTTGATTTTGACAATCAAATTACTGACAGTCAAAATGAGAAATGTTAGATTGTATAAAATATATGCTTCTGTTTTGCGTATTTATACACATTCGTTCAGTCTAGGTCATTAAATGATTGCGCCTATGTAGTTGTTTACACATTTTTGTTAAAATAACTTCGATTTTATGCATCTATTTGTTATTTTACATAATTCCATTTTGTTTGTTCCTCTTTGTTGTTTTGGTATTTATAGCAAACCAGTTGTTTTTTCCAATAAGAATACAAGGGTTGCCATAATCGTTAACAATATGGCGACTTACATTAACTCACCACTGAAAAACAAAATGCAAAGTTAATCTCAAATTAACTTTCAATTACGATTAAGTAATCTTATAGTTAACTACCCACTTAAAAACTGGCCATTGAAGTGTCAAAATTGAACGCGCAAATTTTCGAAACGATCGTCCAGCGAATGTGAGTTCGAATCCCACCCGCGGCATTTACATTTTTTTCACTAACCGGAGAAAACTGATCTATTATAGCCTTAAAGGAAATCACAGTGATTCGCCTATTTTATTGGTTTTTTTGGTTCGATAGGGCATTAAACGGTGGTGAAAACCTTAACCTCAAATTTTTGATAAACATGTATTTTTTCCAAAAAATGCCCTAGTATACCTATAGGTTCACTAGACTCCCAAAATAGGCAAGTCTTCAACCTTTTTTTTAAGATATCGTACTCATCTAAAGCCTTTAATATATTCAATTTAAAAAATAAATAATTAACCCACAGCTCAAATCAACCTTTATTTTTCTCAAGTTTTTCAGAACCAGTTATCGAAAAAATTTATTTAATTTAACACCAGCTTCTCGGCTTCGGCATATAATTTTTGTGTTATAAAGCTTTCTGCGTGGAGTTGGAAATTTCTCCTTTGGAAATTTCTTGTTCAATGGGATAGTTTCTAGATGGAGCTGACTGCAATAACAAAACATACCATGCGAGATGTATTTAGAGCAGGTGATAGCAGTAGGTGGTGTAGGCAAAATCAACAGACATTTTGTTTTTGTTTGGTGGGTCGATGCTGTAAAAGTCAACACAAACGAATTGATAGTGTTAAAAAAAAGTTGTTTAATTTTTTTCATTTAGCCCCGTGCCGAAACGTGCGATAAGGAACTTCGTTCCAAAAGTAATTGAGTCTGTTATAGCTAGACTTTTGTTACTCGAGAGTAGGGTTGCCAGACGTACTGTTTTCAGCAGTACGCGTACTTTTTTTTACTAATTATACTTTTGACTGCATAGCACCATTTTCAACCTTAATTCAAACATTTTATTTCATTCATAGCGTAATTGAATTATATTCAATCAAATAAACTGGCTTGGATCAACTCTTTGACGAATTTATATCCTTAAAGTTTTTTCTGAAAATATTCCAAAACAAAAAATCCGTTGAAGAAAAATAGAAAGAGATCCTAGAAGTGAGTCATTTCCAAATTTCGGAAATATCTGTAAATTTGTATTTTCAATCCTCTTTCTATGAGGCATGTGAAAGAATTTTCAGTTTGATGTTTAATTTTTTAGAAACGAACGAAATAAACTTCTAATTCAAAATGTAGAAAACGAATTAAAAATCTAATTTTATGTACACTTGTATTGAGTTTTTAAAAACATTTTTTAAAAACAGTAAATGGTAAAAACGGAACAGTTAATCAAGTCCACAAAAACTATAAATATCTTTAGTTCGTTCAAAAAGTTGTAAAATAATATCTTTGATTATCAAATAATTAAAACAAGGAGGTTATATTCAGTATTAAATATTGTAATATAGAATAGGTTACACTCTTTTACTTAAAAAATGCCTAGTTTTTTTTTTAAATATTTGTGGTCTCTTAGTTGTTCGTTTTACTGATTTTGTTTTATTTCTTAGCTTAAAATTTTATTTTTCTGTACTGAACTTTATGATTGTTTAATAACAGAAAGTGTACTTTTATTTTCTTAATAGTACTGCCATTTTTTCCTCGATGTACTTTTTTTCTTGATTTCAAATCTGGCATCCCTACTCGAGAGAGGGAATTACCTCTAAAGTGCTTGCCTAGCCCAAAATAATATCTATTCGCAAGCCACTTGTTCTCAAGGCTGACGTTGTCTTTTAACGTAGAATACGTTATACGGTAAGGTAGGGGTGTTGATCTGGAGCACAACATTTTGAGAAAATGTTTGTCACTTTCATTATAAGTTTTTAATACTTTATGCATGCATTGAAGAAAAGCAGTTTTTCAAACCCAAGTGACGTTGTTGCGGCTATTTTATAGAGTCGGGAAGGGGGTTCCACTGCCCTACATGATCATCTCCGGGTTCAGTGCCAAAAGTTGCCAGAGCTTCCTTGAGTGTGCTGTTCTACTTCCGAAGCTTTCTGAAGTCTAGCTTCTCAGCGCCTGCTTTCGTACGATTTTGGCTCTACTTAATATTGTGCGAACCCTTGCTGCTACCAGATAGTTACCAGAATCGATGTTAATACCTCTGATGACTCGTACGTTTATTACACTGGATGAGTGCTTTCCATCAGTTACTACGTGATCAATTTGGTTCTTCGATCTTTGATCAGAGGTACCCAAGTAGCCTTATATATATGGATGGATGTCTTTATGCTGGAATCTTGTACCACTAAAGACCATGGTTCTTACCGTGGCAAAGTTAAATTCTCTCATACCGTTGTCGTAACTATCAGCATGTAGACTGAAATTGCCAGTAGTTGGATGAAACACAATTTTCTTGCCAACTTTAGGATTAAAATCTCCTAGCACAATCTTAATGCCATGGCCAGGGCAGTGGTCATACGTTCCCTCTAGACGCTCATAAAATATGTCTTTGTCTTCCTGTTCTGTCAGGGCATTCATACAAATAAGGGAAATAAAAAAATATGAAGCCTGTGTTAGATAACACGGGCGCATAGGTCAGACGTAGAATACGTTAGTCATTTTGCAATTAAAATATATGAATTAAATATAATTTTTGATAAATGATTTAAATCTATCAAATTTATCTTTAATTTTTATGTTAAAAATTTAGGATAGTTTTTAACAAAATTTGGGTACACTTTATATCAATTCGATGCACTTTTGAAAACAAGTGTAAATACTGCATGTGGCAACACTGGTTCTGTAATGTTCACATAAAACATGCATTGTCATTATACTTCTTCTCTTTCTCACACTGGTTCTGTGATGAACACACAGATAATCGTACTGCTCTTGCACATGATGTTATAATACATAAAATACTAAGCATATGAAAATTAATACAAAATTTGAAGGAGTTAAATTTTGATTTACTTATAGAATCAAAAAAATTATATGTAGCAATATGATTATTTAAATACAAATCAAAAGAAGACATATTAAATATGTTACGACCATACTTGAATTTTCTTCAATGCATGCATAAAGTATTAAAAACTTATAATGAAAGTGACAAACATTTTCTCAAAATGTTGTGCTCCAGATCAACACCCCTACCTTACCGTATAACGTATTCTACGTTAAAAATATTTCGCTTTTTTGCGGATTGTGGCTATACGTTCACTCACAGGATTGAACCTAGAGACTAGATATCGCAGACTTTTGCCAACTACAAACCGGCCCTTACATTCCAAGTGCATATCCGCAAATCTTGGTCCTTATAACATTTGTGGTGGTCGTAAACAAATAGGGGATGTTATTGTTTTCTTTTTCGTTCCTGTATATTCACTGCCATGAGACGGTGGCGAGGATATTTGATTGCAGCCGTCCATTATGGAACAGACGCTGACCAGGATACAATATGTAGATCCTGGATTTTCTTTTTGGTTTCTATCCGCCGTTAGCCCACATGTTCGGCTCATCCGCCTTCTAAGTACAAAAGAATATACCCGATAGCTTGATAAGCGTCAGTGAAATCAGTCACCTACTAAACCTGAGACACATCAGTCGCTCATCGGATAATATTGACTTCAGCCGCTAGAAAAAAATGCCCAGGAAACACCACGAGGAGGAAAAAGTTATATGCACATGATTAAGAACAGAAGGCTAACCAGTCTTTGGCTCCCAGAATATCATATATACAGAAACAAATTTTGTTTTCAATTTAAGAAGTGTTTATTGCATACTCAGTTGTTTGTTGCTTACAATAATAACATTTAAATATCTGATAACATTATAATAACGAAATGCCGGGCTCCTCAAATGTAGTAGTATCTCTCGTTTGTCTCTGCCGAAGACTGCAGTCACGTTCCCTTTGAATAAATTTATTAATGATTATATAAAAGTTTCATCTTTTTGGTATCAAATTTGTTCGTTTCTATAAATGATACATATTTCTATTCATAAAGTGGCTAAGAGATGTACATACATTTCCCTGTCGCTTATTAAAACCCTTTCGACACTTTCCAAGGATCAATATATACACAGAAAAACATCATCGTTAATATTGACTATTTTGGGTTGGGTGATTCTTTTGTTTGAGCACAAGAAAAATACATTAAGGCTATTTTTTTATTCCATTAAGCTATCGCCACTTACGACTTTCCAAATAAAACGATCCACACTTAATACTACGAAATGTGGATACATTTGCGTTAATGGGTGAAAAAAATGCGATACGGCAGCACGTTTGAACCAAGTGCCAACAAATACATGGTAGCAGCAAATGTTGTTGTAGTTGTAAGCAGCAACAACTGATATTTTAATTTCGTTCATTTGTTTCAGTTGTCAAACTCTACACAATTATATAGCAACAATACAAGAATACAAAAAAGTATAAAAGCAAAATACATATGATGTTGACAAGTGAAATGAAAAATTTAATCACATGTTTAAACGACTATACCTGATAGATAATTTTACCATGTTCAATATGTATAACATTTACCGCGCGTTGTTGTGAAAAATTTATTTTAAATTTTGTTTTAAATCGCAAATAAAAATATATCCTTCAAATTTAGAGATATAAAATATTAAATAAAATTATTTTAATGAACTTAAAATTTGTAAGCCATTTTGCAATTTTCTGCTTGTGGTTCTTTCCTTGATAACATTTTCATTTGCAAGAAATTATAACAAAATTTATTTAAGAGAAGTTTTTGTTGCCATTTCTTGAAATTGAATATGTGGCAACATTGTCATTGCTCAAGTCGGAATACAGTAGAATCCCGATTATCCGAACATCGATTATCCGAATATCCGGACTCATTCGTCTCGGCTCTAATTGTCCATTTAAAAACGTTTTGACGGCGCAACGAGACATGTTACGACAAGTTTATTCCCGCCTCCGACAGTGTACTCCCGCTCTCATTTGTTTTCGGGATAGTGTTTGTTATTGTTTCATTTGTAATTCATTATCTATCGTTATAGGTCGTTTTTTATATATCGTATTATCTAAACGACGCACGTAAAACCCATTACATACATAATACCAATTTATTAAAATTTAAATATTGTTTGATTTGCTTTGAATTCGATTATCCGGATTTTCGATTATACGGAATACCCCTGGTTTTATTTGATCCGGATAATCGGTATTCTACTGTATAAAGTGGGAAACTGAAATGCCACTTAACATCGCTTAGATGTCCCGTACAAATAAAGCTATAATTAACTTTAGCGGGGTAAAAAAACACACTTATTATTTCCAAAATCGAAAGTGCAAACCAAACTAGTAACAATAATGCTGCATTTGCGTATAGATATTGGCAACTCACTTCTTGTTATTAGAATGTCAACAAGATGGATCTCATTTATTGATACATCTTGGTTAGTTCAAAAAAGGTTTTGTTCGTGGAAAGGAGATTGTTAATTGGATAATAACGATGACAAATACTTATACCGATGGCATATCCAAAAGTTTGTGGTTGACACAAATACACACACCGTGCATATTGTGTTGAATGTGCTTAACTACGGTCTGGTAAAACATCTTCTGCCCGCTTTGATAAAGGTTGTTAGAACATATGTATATGTAAAAGGGAAATGAAAAGACCTCTGACATTAACGAACTGATGGCATTCAAATTTCAGTATCTGCGTAAGGGCCATCGGCACTGCCGAAGAACCCAATAAACATGATTTCGTTGAGATATTTATCAAGCGAGTGCTCAAATTTCCCTACAGAACATGTACTGTATTCCGTCAGGTGGTCTCTCAACTAACAGCCAAAGATGCTGGCCCGGCACTGATCATTGTACGAGTGGCCATCAATGACCAGTGGTGCTTTGCCGATGAATCGTCCTACTGCAGTTCCTGTGGCAATGAAAAGCTAGACGAAAAATTTTCCAAATGCAAATCCGTGAAGTATTGCGATCGTGAGTGCCAATGGTCCTACATCAGAAACAATTGCTGTCTCCAAAGGACCCATAGACACAAACAAGCCAGTTAAATGTTTGCCAAGTGACGGTGCGGGTAGTGGTAAGTGGGAATAAATATTGAATACCTTTGAATTAACTAACTATGCGGCGAATCGTTCCAATATTTTAGATATAACGGTTTTTTCAATAAGAGCGCTACAAAAGTTTTTTTTTTATATAAAATAAAACCGGTTTTAGATACCAATGAAATTCTTTATTCCTGTGAAAGTACGTTCGACGCCATTATGTATGGAACTCGATTTCTTTTGCATGGCCACCACGGGCACGCTTGCAGAAGTCCAGACGCTGAACCCAATTTTCGACCGTTTTCAAGCATAAATCGGCCGATATTGCTGCAATTTCACGTTCGATATTTGTACGAAGTTCATCAATCGTCGCTGGCTTGTTGGCATAGACCATAGACTTGACGTAGCCCCACAGGAAATAATCTAACGGCGTCAAATCGCACGACCGAGGCGGCCAATCGACTGGGACATTTCGTGAGATAACACGTTCACCAAACTTGGTTTCCAATAAATTGATTGTGGCATTCGCTGTGTGGCTTGTGGCGCTGTCCTGTTGGAACCACATGTCCTCCAAATCCATATTATCCAATTTTGGCCAAAAATATTCGGTTATCATTGAACGGTAGCGATTCGCATTCACAGTAATGTGCCGGTCTTGATCATCACGGAACAAGTACGGCCCAATTACGCCGACGGCCCATAAACCGCACCAAACCGTAATTTTTTCGGGACGCAAAGATGACTCATGGATTACGTGTGGATTGCTGTCTGACCAATAACGCATATTTTGCTTAATGAAAGCCAGAAATGAGCCTCATCGCTGAAGACCATAAATTGGACGTAGTGCTCTTAAAGTTGATGCCACTGACTCCAAATTTCGGTAGTAAATTTTAATAATTTCGACTCGTTGTTGGTTCGTATATCTTTCCATGATGAAATGGCAAACCCATAGAATAACACATACCATAGAAGGTTTTATTCGCTCAATAAATTAAACGTCATAGGTACGATGGAAAGTAAACATTGGATGGTAGAAATATGGGTTCAATAATACCAGATAGTGGCAATAGTATACAGCGATCAACATAGGAACAACAACCGAATTTCGTGTTTTTGTGGCAAACTAGTTTTGTTAAATACAATACAAATGTATACCAACGATAAAAGTCAATAAAAAAGTGCAAAATATATTTAAATTTTTCAGTTCTACACCAAAACGACAGGAAAAAGTTAAGTGAACATATTTTGTAACTCCACCTGGTGTAAGATAATTTTAAATTTAATTGCTCTCATTTCCACAAACCTACGATGAGAGTGTGAAATGAAACGTCAGATGAGAGCATAAGTTTATCTAGGTATGTATTAGTCTATGGGCAAACCTTACTGAAGAGAAATGTCAAAAAGGGGGTAAAAAATATGGCGTCGTTTGCTGTCCCTATCGATTTACTTCTGTTGAAAAACCCTTACAAGACAATATTCAAGGAGGTTTTGCCAAGTACCGTCATTCCATCGCTGGAACAGGAATTGTCTAACGTCATGCATAGTCCTAATTTGACAATGGTGAAGAAGAAGCTGCATGAGAAATTGCAAACTCAACATTGAGGAGGATCACAAAACCTACAAGAAAAACCTAACACAAGGAATATTTGAATCGAAAATTATTGCGAAAGATGAGACAAGCACAATGATCAAATATAAGATATACACAAAACCTATTAGTTTTATCGATTTTGTGAACTAAATTTAAGTAAGATTTTATTTCAAAAGTTGCACATGTGATTTTCTTTCGCGTTTAGATTAGAGACTGGTAAATCGATTTCGATTTTAGTCAAAAATCAATTTTAGGCAAAAAAAATCGGATTTTAGCAATCGACTTTATATGTCCGATTCTATACTGAAATCGATTATCGGACCATAGAAATCGATTTTACACCAACCAATTAAAAGACGTCGGGGAAAACGTATGACAATTTGCGTTACGCCTTGAATTAAGCCATCTACGTATTAAAGTTGGCAACGCAGAACAAAAATTTACAAGAACAAACGTTAGCGTCTGTTAAATTTTTTAATTCGTCTTGTAGCGTCGTTTGTTTAACAAGTGTAAGATATAGAGGAAAAAGTGAATAAACCTAAAATGTCTCCAAGTCAAGTTTGGCAGTATTTTAAAAAAGTGGAAGGTGGAAGAACAGCTCAGTGTTCCATATGTAAAAAAGTGATGTTTTTTTGTGGAAGCATCTCCTCCTTGGCGGGACACCCAGCAAAAACCCACAAAATTAACACCCCGAAGCAGAATTTTAAAACAGCTAGTAAAGCTTTGGGAAATGTGGAATTGTCTAGCGAAGAAAGTTGTGACGCTGTGGTAAATAAAAATAATAAAATATATTATTATTCTTTTCAAATGTGTACGTTTTTAGCCAAGTGGTATTCAGGGCATTGTAGCCTTGGAGATTAACTTCCCAATATTACAGTCCTTTCAAAAAGCAGCAGCCTTCTCCCATAAGTCAATTAAACTTTTGTAAAGACATAAATTTTGCAAATTAAATTCTTTTAGGTGATGGAGGCAAGACTTGTAAAATAGCTTGTATTATATGTGATATCAGTAGATAATATGTCTTTATGTAACCCGGAATGAAGAGGATTTCAAAAATTTATTAGAACCCTTCAACCGCTGTACAAAGCATCTGCTCTCAAAACGCTTGAAAAATTATATGACGAACAGTACACGTATTTGAAAACGAAAATGTTTCAGCGATTGGGTAGCACAAAACATATAACCACTATAACAGATCTTTGGACGGAAACCATGAGTGTTAAATCCTTTTTGGGATTAACCGCCCATCACATGCATGGTAGGTAGTATAAACATAATATACATTATAGACGAAAGCTAATCTTGAATGAATTTAAGATACTGTATTAAAGTCTGTTGATATGGGAGCTACCCAATATTCACATCGCAAAACCATTGAAAATTTAAAACAAGATTTAAAGAGAATTTGTGAATCTTGGCACATATCGGAGAATAACCTTGCCGCAATTGTCACAGACAATGGTCCAAATATGGTGGGAGCATGCAGAGAGACTTTTAGTGAACACAAGCATCTTCCGTATTTTACACACACCCTAAATCTTGTTACAAAATACACAGATTTTTATAATGTTAGTCCGGGATAAGAGCTTACTGTGTGTGAAGATTCAGGCCAGTAAGAAATCGGTGATGAAACCGGCGCGTCCGAGCTCAAAACTATTGTAACAAAGTTGAAACGAATTTTGCCACTTTTTAAAAGATCCGGATCAGCTAGGACAGCTCTGAAAAATATTCAACAAGAACACTATTCCCAACAATCCAAAAAACTTATACAAGAAGTTAGGACAAGATGGAATTCCTTGTATGAAATGATAAATAAATTCATGAGGCCGTGCTTTAAGAAATATAACTACCGAGAAATTGTCAAGATCCAAAGGATTTAAGCACAGAAGACGTGGAATGTTAATGGAAGTTAAGAAACTTCTTTACCCATCTTTTTAGTAACGCTAGAGTTATGCTCAGAAAAGCATGTAACAATAAGCAAAATTATACCATTAATAAAATTTTTAAACAAAGTAAGAACATGATTTGTAAATACTACACACAAATTGTAAGAGTATAATTGTTGGTATTTTCTAGAGCATTGAAATCATAGGTACGACAGCCTTTGAATTAAGAAGAAAACTGATATGTAACATGAACAATAATTTCAAAAACACCGAGAAAAACTCAATGCTAAGCACAGCAACCATCCCTGATCCACAGTTCAAACAACTGCACTTTACGTCCGATGAAGTTGTCAAAAATATAATATCAAAAATAGGCAAAAGATGCATACGCGAATATTAGTCTTACTTATTTCGTTTTTTTTTACAGCAACGTCCTACGCGAATATTGATTGTAATCCGGGAGATAGTCTGTGGGAATTCCATGATACCCAACAATTAGAAGCTGACCGAGATGTTGCCGATGGAATACCAGTTGAATTGCGCCAGTATCTAAATAGACCAGTATGTGACCGTAACGTGAATCCACTTGAAGAATGGGAAAAATATAAACCAATTTATCCACATATATATGAACTAGCCAGGGAATATTTAGGAAATCTCGCAACATCAGTGCCATGCGAACGTTTGTTCTCAAAGATTGGGTTGATAATAACCAAGCTAAAAAATAGACTAAGCAGTAAGCACTTAAACCAACAACTTTTTCTTCAAAGTCTTAGCGATGAAGATTGGTTTGAATAACCGTATAAGTATAACTAACGTTAACGTAATACGTGACCTAAATATTAGTTTTTAGTTTTCACCAAAATATGTTAAAATAAAACTTGCTGATTATTTTTTTCTACAGAACCTATTGCATTTTTTTTGGAGAGAAACATACATATGGAAAAGCAATAAAAGAAAACAATGTCTAAGTAGCGACAACCAATCACTCTGCACAATCAATAAATGTCTTCGGTTAGTGACTTGTGTAAATACACACCGCAGTGGCTTAACGGGCTAGACGCTGCTGAAGATGTTGCTTCAAAAACATCGAAACGATCGTCCAGCGAATGTGAGTTCGAATCCCACCCGGGGCATTTACATTTTTTTCACTAACCGGAGATAACATGATCTCTTATAGCCTTAAGGGAAATTACAACTTTAGGGAAAACAACGAGAATCTAAGACAAGTAAATTTGATACATATGTTTTTGTTTTTAACGATTGTGTAGAAATTTAGGTTAAAAAGCAACCAACTTTAAAATAAAATCTATTTTAAGATCCGATTAACAGACTTTGAAAGTCGAAAAGAAAAACGTTGACCGTAAAATCGATTTTCAGCTTTGAATACCATTCCCTAGTTTAGATTATAATCTTGAAATCAACATATGTCTCTGTATAAATATGTACGTAGTAATAATATAACGCTGTCCAAAACATACTTTAATCACATTTTAAAAGAAAAATATATAGTTTCTTTTAATACTCGTATATTCGAAAATTCACTACATTTTGCACAATTTAAAATTTTCTATGGCTTGTCAACGTGAAATTGCCTACACAGACAAAAAAACATCTGTAATATTACGAAATAAACAAGGCATTATTACCAAAACCGAAAGTGCCAAACACACTACTAACAAAAGTGTTGATTTATATATATTCATATATACGTTGGCAACTCTACTTTTTTTTTGTTTGAGTGTCAACAAAGACCAATTTCATTTACTGGTGGTTATTTCAAGTAATAAAGTTTGGTTTTTTTATTTGTTTCAATTGATTTGCCTATAACGATACGTCCATGATAAAAATACTCATGGTAGACGCAGGAGGTGTTGTTGTAGCTGATGGCAAATTGAAGCCAACAACAACATACATTTAGTTTTACATACTTATACCAACAACAAATGTAAACAAACTCATACAAAAGCAAAATAAATGTGAACTTGACAGTTGGGAAGAGGTTTGCAATGTAAACAATGCAAATCAGCTGTGCTTATGCGTTCACCATCTATGAATCCATCTTGGATACGTCTTTCTATTTTTCAGACCCCTTTAAGGGGCCCAACTTCGATTATTTCACTTCAACTTCGATTTTGCCCCTACACTATCAAACTAGTTGAGGCAACTTCATTTTTTTTTGTCAGATGTCGAAATGAAAGGTGGTCAGCGAACTACGAAAATGTCACCAATTTTAAGAACAAACACTTTTTATTTTCTTTATAAATAACACTACAAATCATATTTATTTAGTTTATATTTTCTGATAAAATTTATGTTATTTATTTTTTGTTTCATTTATTTACATTTTGCCGATAATGTTGCCTCATGAACGTTTCTCATCGAAATGCGTATGGGTATTTAAAGTCTGAAAGTTGATATAACTTCCCCTTACACTGGTGGATAAGTTGACATCAACTTCCAAATAGCAAAATCCCTTTGGTTTTTACATCAACTAGTTTGTACAAACAACCAACTTTACCTTACACCATGGATAAGTTGATGTCAACTTGAAGTCGCTGTAACTTATCCACAGTTATAAGGGCCCCTTTATGTGACCACTTTAGATGGACGTCTGTCTGCGTTGGAAATCACTTTTATGACCAGTTTTTAAGTGGGTAGTTAACTATCGGATTACTTAATCTTAATTCTAAGCTAATTAGAGGTTAACTTTGCATTTAGTTTTTCAGTGGTGAGTTAATGTAAGTCGCCATATTGTCAACTAATATGGCAACCCTTGTATTCTTATTGGAAAAAACGTGTGTTTTGGATAAATACCAAAACAACAAAGGGGAACAAACAAAATGGAATTATGTAAAATAAGAAATAGATGCATAAAATCGAAGTCATTTTAACAAAAATGTTTAAAAAACTATATAGGCGCAACAATTTAACGATCTAGACTCAACGTATGTGTACATATACGCAAATCTGGAACATGTATTTTATACAATCTTCATTTCTCCCTTTGACACTCAGTAATTTGATTGTCAAAATAATATGGTTCTCACTATAAGTTAACCAAACAACATTGGGTGGTTAAATCATAGTTAAACAATGACTAAAAGACACAATTCGATGTTTAACCACAATTTAACTAAGAAACGAAGATCACCACTGACTGAAAAACTGGCCATAAAGGTTATAATGTAAGCCGGAGTCTGCTTACTGCTCTTCGAATTAACCAACAATGGAATATTGAACGTTGAAATTTTAGTGTGGGCCAACGTGGATTGGAGTTCATACGGTCAGCTGAGTGACATGATCGTAATTTTAGTGACGTAGATATGACCATTGGCCATACTCTATTTGGATATATGTAAGTCACTGTGCCTGTATAAATATAAGGTAAAGGAATAAGCCGTGGAAAATGTGAAACTACGGTAACAATAATTTTTTATTCTCATTTTAGTTTGCTGACCCCATTGAAAGTGCTTGAAATATAGGTCCAGCTGATGATTTACAATCCATTGATATTGTTGGTTCCGCCCAATAACTGGAATCGAGATGCCAACACATTTTACTTGCCTTAGCCAACTTTAAATCTGTCAATTCACTTGGGACTGTAATAAAAACAATTGTATATACATGCAGCGTTGTCAATGTACCACGTTTCGCTCTAGATTTAGCGCTTTTTTACAACCCAAAAGTCGAATTTTTGCCCCTTTCGCGCGTTTTTTAAATAGCGCGCTACATTTGCTCGTTTTACTTCAGGAGATTTTTAAAATTATGGAATGCCAATAATCTTACGTCTAATTTTTATAACTATTAAAACAATTTTATTTAAACGATTTTTTTATACTTTGTTAATATATTATTTTCACTTTCATAATGGGCATTTTTGTTGCATAATTATTTTGTAATAAATATTGTAAATAAATTTAACTCAATTTTTGGTGGAACGTTTAGTGAAAAAGTACAGAAAAGTTCAGTAAAAGGCGAAACAAAAGCCTTGTGTATTTATTGCAATTGTAATACCATCTGAAACATGAAGAGTTTAAACCTTAACGAAATATAGTATAACGAAAGCAACCTGAAAATGTCTAAAACCCCTAACAGCCAAGCAGTGCACACAGTCCAGTTTTAACTGTGGATAATCTAGGAGCACTACGCAGTCTTGCGTTTAAATATAGTAAAGTCCCCAATTCTAACCGCCATCGCACAAAATACACAAGAATAATAACGCTGTAGTTTTGTGGGAAACCTTTTGAAGGATTGTACATTAGGGTGATGACTTTCTGATTTTTTTTCTCAAAAATTATTTCCTGTTGCACGAATGAATGAACTTTTGCCTATTAATGACTAAAATAACGATTATTCCATTTAAATATTGAAAAAGGTCGCGCACAAACCACTTTGAAATGATATTTTTGTGAAAAAATTAAAATTTTTTCTTTTTTTTTAAATCATATAAATCCAAAACGGAAAACAGTGTCAAGTCTTATAACTTTCACGAAAAGCCACATAACCTATGAACAAAATGAGATATTGATCATAGAAATCGATGAACATCTTTCGTTTTTATTCACAATTAAGTTTTATGTATCTCATTTGGAATCGAATGTATCTCTTTGGAAAAAACGGTGACGACTTTTTTATGATTCTCAGAATTAAAGAAAATTAGCGAGAAACAGGAGGTTATGTCATTTTTATGATTGTGGTAGGAAACTAATACACTCTCTAAATTTATGCTGAACTGCTCTTCGGGTCCTTTTATGGTAGCTACTCCGTTTACATTCAATTTAAGGGAGAAAAAGGAAAGTAGATTTTTATTTATTGATGTGTGTTTTTCCGTTGGCGACCTATTAGGGACGATTTTTTTTAGAGAAACCACATTTATGAGCGGTCATTATTTTGAAAAATTTACAACGCACACGTGCTGAATCAGGTATATAGCCACCGTAAAAAAAATGCGTCCATTCGTAAGTACCTGTCAGTAAAATATTGAAAAATACGTATTATAAATAGGTGTTCATTGATCGATTTGTGTCATTCTACAAGTGGCGACGAACACGAAGAGTACAAGTAGTTTAGTTTTTGAAAAGTGAATAGTGTATTATAATTAAGACCCTTAATAACGGCAAGGCCTTTTCCATTTAAGTTGTTGAGTAGAATACAACATGTCATTCAAGAAGAGCTCTTCTAACACGGAGAAGAACAAGGAAACCTGGACAAAGAAGTGGCAATTGTTGAAGCACCTTTGTCCATTTTCAGGTGCCCCTGAAAATCCACGATATTGGACGCTTCGAATTTATTGAGTCCACTGCCAAAGGACGGAGAGAGAGGATCGGTCTAATTGCTATAGAGCTTAAAGCCCTATGGAGCAAAACATTGAACTTCCCGCATATATCTGACCAAGCCATTTGTGGAAAACTAACAAAACTTTTGGAAGACAAGGAGCGCTGTAGAAAAAAAAACAAAACTTTGATTCATTGAAGGAACTGTTTAACATGAGCAAGGTAAAAGGCGAATGGATGTGCAAAGAGCATGAGAACCTATACGAACTGCAAATTGAGAGCAAAGGCCGCGTTGGTTATTCCAGCGATAAACCTGGTGGTGCCAATACCATCCACCCATCGAAGCGAAAGAGGGCAATGGAAGTGACTGTGTCCACACTTACCAGCTCAGCGATACCTGATTGTTCTGAAAGTAGCACGGACTCATTCGACAACAGTACAGATAGTCCTTGGGAGGATGACAATGCAGCATCAACGAGCAAAAGGAAGCATAACACAACAGACATTGCAAGACGCCTTGTTACAAGCTCTAAGCTGTCGTCCCACGGAGCAGCAACGGTGTGTCACCACCTTACCGCTAAGGGCATTGAAATCCCAACCCCATGTCAGTCAGGAGTCCACAATGCTATCTACAAGGAAGCTGCTCGGGTGAAGAAGTACTTGGTAAGCACGCAAAGAGCTTTGAAACACATTGGGAGCTTTGAATATCAGGCCGTGGTCCTCAAGAATGAATCTAAAGGAATTAAGTTGACTGCGCTCAAATTGAAAGATGGCAAAGCTCAAACAATCGCAGAAGGACTCCAGAATGTGTTAGATGAGTTCAGCCTGTAGGGATCAATTGTGTTGATTGTTGCCGATACAACAAGCGTGAATACCGGTAAAAGACAGGCATTGTAGTTCGACTACAGCAAATGTTAGAAAGGTCATCCCAAACTCAAGTTCATAAGATGCCAGTACCATGTGCTGGATCGCGTTTTCATGGACGCTCCATGGGTCGACTAAATCACCAAACATCGAGTACTTCTTTGTGCAGGATTTGTTGAGCAATTATGATCAATTGAAAGCAGCCTTCAGCAATGGTAAAACTGAGATTAAGGAAATAGGCGGCTGGAGAGACGTCATGAAGTTTCTCTTCCACTTAACTCCTGTCTTTCGGCACTTCACTGAGAGGAGTGAGATCCCTTTTGTAAAGTTTAAGCAGACCCCAAACATCTTCAATGCGCGCTGGAACTCTCGTGCCATTCTAGCTCTTCTTGCGTTTATTCTGATGCCTGAAACCCGGAAGAGGTTGCGAAAAATTTGTTCATTCATTTCTTACTCATGGACTGATCATTGGTTCAGTAGTCAATTGTTCCGCGCTGAAGATTTTAGAGAACTATCTGTTGCTCTGAATGACAACCTAACAGCTCTCAAATGCTTGAAGACCCACTGGAAAACAGATGAATCTCCAATCAACATTGCCCGAAGCAACCAGTGCTGTGAGCGTGCGTTCAAAGTTATGCAAGACTTATACAACTCCTGCCACAACAAGGACAACCTCCCACTGAGATTCATCCTCTCCAATGACAACGTGAATATTTAACTTCCTTGTGTGTTTGATGATCCTATGTAATGTTACATATATGTGGCTCTAAAGCTTATCTTATCTGCTTACAGTGACTTAAAAAAATTGCCCAAAATGCGGATAAATAAAAATTTTAAAATCATTTTGTGCGTGAGGTTTTGTTTTTATCGAATCACCTTATATGTAAGATTTTATCTAATCTTAAATAAAAACTCATCTAAATATGATACAAGGAAACGAGGTTGTATAAAAGTCATCACCCTATTGTACATTCTTGGCAAAACTACGTCGAAAATAGTATCCAGAAGTCTGTTCAGAAATATTTGTATTTGTTTCATAAAAGTTATCATTTGATACTTATAATTTACTTGAATACTAAGAATTAAGAATAAGTTTTATAAACTAAGTTTAGTTTTAAGTAGAAGCTATTGTTTGTCCTTGAATTATAGAATCTCAAGAAAAGAACAATTATGTAGTAGTTTTGATTGTTAATAATACATAAGTAATTTGTAACTCAAATTTAATTTAGCGCTTTTAGGCGCGTTTTGATAAGGTTCCCGGCGCGTTTTGGTTATACATAGTTGACAACGCTGTATACAGGTAAGTGATACTGTGACTTAGTGATAAATTCCAATTATATTTTTACTTCACACATTTGGGAAAGATTTTTCGGAAATTAAAGTACCACTGCCAATACAGACGGGTGTAATAGAAATGTAACCTGCTATAATCCAGAAGAAATAATTCGAAACTTAAATATCTTGAGGTATCTATGGGTCCACTGCCAGTAAAGAGAGTAAGCTGAGTTTCCACCCGCGAAAAAACATTGTAAGACAAAAAACTAGCTGGAAGCGAACTTAATGCGAGACGCGTGAACAACACCCATGGGCATGCCAATTGGATCTTTAAAGCATTATGAGCATTGTAAATATTTTCTAAACGATTATGTGGTATAGTGTTTCAATTGCGAAAATTATTGCTTAATTTCAGCGTTACGTTTATAGCTTTAGCCAGCACTTTGATGGCAAAGGCCTAGGTAGTACTACTTATTGTGCTAAATCGTATTGATCCTAATTGTAAATTGTATCTTTCAGCGCACGTTTTGTTACAGAGTGTGAAACTTGTTACCCATTTTTTTTTTGTTTTTGAGATTCTACTAGCAGCACAAACAAAAAACACGAGGAGTCGAGGAGTTTTACTCCCGCAAAATCTGTTATGAAAATTCGATTTTTTTTAATTGAGCTTTGCTGATCAATATTAGCCGTACGATCAAAAATGTTTTGTAGTTAAATGTAAAATCTTTTGTAGTCTTGTAGTTAACCTCATTTCAGTGAAGAATTTGGTGTAAAAAGTATGTAAATCAACAAGCGAGACTTTCCAAAACTCAAAAATTTAAAATTTTGTTCAAAAATCATTAATTTTCTGCCAAGGCTGGCCCAAAATATTTTAAATTACTTGCTTGCTTAAAAAAAATTACAACATTTTATATCTTTCTTACAAAAAATTTCAGAAAGTATTGAAAGAATGATGGTACCTAACAAATTTCGTTTTTTCAGTTTGAAAACATTTTAAATTTGAGAAGTTGTCATTACCAACCGGTTTTAAATAATTTAAAATGATTTTTAACGTGCGTTTTGTTGCAGTCGTAGCTGTGTTTGTAGAACTACATTTTGACTCAAAATGACCAAGTTATTTCCAAAAAAAAACTAGAGAAAGTCAGTGCGAATGTTTATATTTTAAACTTTTGATTCCAAATATCTTTGTACCGGTTAGAGAGACGACACTACATATGTTTGGATTATGCGGCTCAGTAGAATCTCAAAAACAAAGATCATTTAAATTAGGTCATAAGTTAAGAAGTTACACTCTGTAGCGAATCGTACGTTGAAACAAGGTGCCTCTAAATACCAGATTCTTAAAGCCTGAATCCTCCCCTACAAATACTTAGTGCATTTTCAAGCTCTGATATTATTACCACTTTTTTGCAAACGGCTCCACTGTAAAACGTATAAAAACTCCTTCGCTTGTAGCATAGTTCCTTGAAATTCAGAAGATGATTAACCACGCTTTGCTAGAGGGAAATGTTATTAAAACCATTCCAAAAATATTTTGTGTAACAAAGTAGTTAGAAAATCGAAATTAAATGATATCAACCATTCGGAAATATGCGTGACTCACGCGAAAACACTGCTCATGCACACTCACTCACTCAAAGATTGGTCCCGCTCACGATCACGCGTGCGTCACGCCAATCCCGTGACTCGTGCCCATCTCTAATAGATAGCGTGTGTATCACTCTTAATGATGCTCTTAGTTTGTAAACTTCCCGTGCGTAGATACATTTTTGATTAGTCGATGGAAATTTTTGAAGTTTAATAAGAACACATCCGCGGACAACCAAATTTCATTGAAAGAAACCGAATTTGCGCCGCCGCCGATATTTTTATTGACGTTTCAATAACAACATTGATCATATCTTCCTTTAATTTGATTGGTCGTTGCATTTTTCTTAGCAACATTAAAGAGTTGCTCTATAAATATTGCGTATATTTCGCGTGGACAAAATATATTCTAAAAATATTCATTGTGCTAAATTATATTTCAATAGCGTCTTATGGCTCGATTATGGGTGGCAACCAAACTTCAGTTGCGCTGTCAACTGACAACGCCACTGAAATAAAAATTGGTATTATGGGTGGCTACAGTAGCCGTAGGTACCAGTGTTTTGCCGTCGATAACATCGATTTCGCCAGCTGTAAATATTGTGAACAAAAACTAAAAATCTAAAGTGAGTTTAAGAAATAAAAGTGTATAAGGAAAAGAAAAACCTTTTGTGTGGAATTATTTTTTGACGAGCAAGACAAAGTACAAAGGAAACTATTAAAAGACACTTAAAGAGACAACTCTAATCCTTTAGATTTTCCGGTTACACTAAGTAAATGTTATTGCTGACAATAATAAATAAATAAATTACAATTCTTACATAGAAATAAAATAAGTTCAATGTATTAATAATAAATTTGTAATATACTATAAGAATATACTAGAGAACCCCATGTGGGTTGTTGTATACATGTACATATCTTTAAACTATCGATTATTGTAGTATTTAATAACATACAATTTGAAAATAAATAATCGTTATTAAAAAAAAAAAAAAAAATTGTTAATAAACAATTCCGTTTTAGGTTTAAGGCATTTGTTCGCCTTCCAAACGAAGGAATAGATTATTTACTGGATACTTCTGAAACTAACTTCAAACGAAGTCATCGGGCGACAGCAATACCTCCGTCCTTAAAATTTTGTGCAACTTTAAGGTTTTTTGCGGAGAGAACTTTCCGAAAGTGCCATGGCAACGACTTCAACCTTGGCATGGCTCAATCTACGTGTCTCTACTGTTTTAAATTGTTCTTCTTAATACATTTTATATGATTAACACGAACACTAACTGAAATAACAGCAAAAAAGCATTCTAACTTCTTTGGAGCTCAAAATTTGCCTTTGTAGGAGAATTTCAATCGAATAAACTACGAAAATATTTATTGTAAAAGCAAAACTGTACGTAGAGGAAGTTTGCTGAGAGCGAATGCAGCTCGTAATCTTTAACAGCTGTGTTCTCGAGAAATTGATTTCTCACCATAGGTACCTCTCCGTTGACCAGATCACATGTTTTTATGCATTTCTGTAGATGGAACTACAGACTATCAAATTCGTATTTGGAAGTTTGGATGATACTGCTGGAAATAGTTATTAGTTATTAAATATAGTTGAGCTTGAAAATAAAAATTGTGCTTCAATTGCGGCGTTCTATAATGATTCGTTACAAATTTTATGGCCCGACGGTGTGTACACGCAGGATTTTGTTGTTGGGATGCAAATATAACATGTGTTTAGAGCTTGTCGCAAATATAATATACTTGTGCCCAAACTATTGACAATGACGAATAAATACACTGTAAAAACATACGTACACAGAAATTAGAAGTAATATACACAAATCATAAGTATAGTACTACACAATAAACTGTAACTTGTTACACAAAACCAAAAAGTTGAAATTTCTAGCGACCTCTAAATATTGTCCGATTGTTCCAATTTTTGGTATGCACACTTCTTTTGATGAATGAATCTGGGGCGGCCTTGTGGAGACAAAAAAAAATTACATCTGCAAATCCCATACATTCTTGAATCAGTCTAATGTATTATAGATATATCACTGTGTGTAATTTTTTAAGTCATGGCAAAATAACCATATACGGACACCACTACGTGATAAAAGACTAAAAAAAAGACCCGTGTTTCCCAATTTTTCCCAAAGTCATGGACTTTTTTTTTATGGGCCGCCAAAGGTTTGGGGCCTCGGTATCATTTTCGTAAAAATGTGATCATTTTCTCAGGCTCATATCTTGCAAACCGTTCAGAATTTCGATTTACTCTCTGAGGCAAAGTTGTAGCTCTTGTCATAAATTGCGAACACATAAAATCAAAAAAACTTCACCTTCCAGATCAAAATCGCAAAAAACTTAAAAAAATTCGTTCAAAATTCAAGGAAACAATCAACTACAAAAATTTACCTAAGATCTCAATAAACAAATTTCTAGAACATATAAACTTCCTGGCAATTATTCTTAACACCTTTTTTTAATTTCATTTGTTTTTTATTTACTTCAACATTGAGATACTATGCTATCTATTACAAAAATATTAAACAAAAGTAATCGTATTATGTTTATAATGTTGATGTCCCACGGAGCAGCAACGGTGTGTCACCACCTTACCGCTGAGGGCATTGAAATCCCAACCCCATGTCAGTCAGGAGTCCACAATGCTATCTACAAGGAAGCTGCTCGGGTGAAGAAGTACTTGGTAAGCACGCAAAGAGCTTTGAAACACATTGGGAGCTTTGAATATCAGGCCGTGGTCCTCAAGAATGAATCTAAAGAAATTAAGTTGACTGCGCTCAAATTGAAATATGGCAAAGCTTAAACAATCGCAGAAGGACTCCAGAATGTGTTAGATGAGTTCAGCCTGTAGGGATCAATTGTGTTGATTGTTGCCGATACAACAAGCGTGAATACCGGCAAAAGACAGGCATTGTAGTTCGACTGCAGCAAATGTTCGTAGAGAAAGGTCATCCCAAACTCAAGTTCATAAGATGCCAGTACCATGTGCTGGATCGCGTTTTCATGGACGCTCCATGGGTCGACTAAATCACCAAACATCGAGTACTTCTTTGTGCAGGATTTGATGAGCAATTATGATCCATTGAAAGCAGCCTTCAGCAATGGTAAAACTGAGATTAAGGAAATAGGCGGCTGGAGAGACGTCATGAAGTTTCTCTTCCACTTAACTCCTGTCTTTCGTCACTTCACTGAGAGGAGTGAGATCCCTTTTGTAAAGTTTAAGCAGACCCCAAACATCTTCAATGCGCGCTGCAACTCTCGTGCCATTCTAGGTCTTCTTGCGTTTATTCTGATGCCTGAAACCCGGAAGAGGTTGCGAAAAATTTGTTCATTCATTTCTTACTCATGGACTGATCATTGGTTCAGTAGTCAATTGTTCCGCGCTGAAGATTTTAGAGAACTATCTGTTGCTCTGAATGACAACCTAACAGCTCTCAAATGCTTGAAGACCCACTGGAAAACAGATGAATCTCCAATCAACATTGCCCGAAGCAACCAGTGCTGTGAGCGTGCGTTCAAAGTTATGCAAGACTTATACAACTCCTGCCACAACAAGGACAACCTCCCACTGAGATTCATCCTCTCCAATGACAACGTGAATACTTAACTTCCTTGTGTGTTTGATGATCCTATGTAATGTTACATATATGTGGCTCTAAAGCTTATCTTATCTGCTTGCAGTGACTTCAAAAAATTGCCCAAAATGCGGATAAATAAAAATTTTAAAATCATTTTGTGCGTGAGGTTTTGTTTTTATCGAATCACCTTATATGTAAGATTTTATCTAATCTTAAATAAAAACTCATCTAAATATGATACAAGGAAACGAGGTTGTATAAAAGTCATCACCCTATTGTACATTCTTGGCAAAACTACGTCGAAAATAGTATCCAGAAGTCTGTTCAGAAATATTTGTATTTGTTTCATAAAAGTTATCATTTGATACTTATAATTTACTTGAATACTAAGAATTAAGAATAAGTTTTATAAACTAAGTTTAGTTTTAAGTAGAAGCTATTGTTTGTCCTTGAATTATAGAATCTCAAGAAAAGAACAATTATGTAGTAGTTTTGATTGTTAATAATACATAAGTAATTTGTAACTCAAATTTAATTTAGCGCTTTTAGGCGCGTTTTGATAAGGTTCCCGGCGCGTTTTGGTTATACATAGTTGACAACGCTGTATACAGGTAAGTGATACTGTGACTTAGTGATAAATTCCAATTATATTTTTACTTCACACATTTGGGAAAGATTTTTCGGAAATTAAAGTACCACTGCCAATACAGACGGGTGTAATAGAAATGTAACCTGCTATAATCCAGAAGAAATAATTCGAAACTTAAATATCTTGAGGTATCTATGGGTCCACTGCCAGTAAAGAGAGTAAGCTGAGTTTCCACCCGCGAAAAAACATTGTAAGACAAAAAACTAGCTGGAAGCGAACTTAATGCGAGACGCGTGAACAACACCCATGGGCATGCCAATTGGATCTTTAAAGCATTATGAGCATTGTAAATATTTTCTAAACGATTATGTGGTATAGTGTTTCAATTGCGAAAATTATTGCTTAATTTCAGCGTTACGTTTATAGCTTTAGCCAGCACTTTGATGGCAAAGGCCTAGGTAGTACTACTTATTGTGCTAAATCGTATTGATCCTAATTGTAAATTGTATCTTTCAGCGCACGTTTTGTTACAGAGTGTGAAACTTGTTACCCATTTGTTTTTTTTGTTTTTGAGATTCTACTAACAGCACAAACAAAAAACACGAGGAGTCGAGGAGTTTTACTCCCGCAAAATCTGTTATGAAAATTCGATTTTTTTTTAATTGAGCTTTGCTGATCAAGATTAGCCGTACGATCAAAAATGTTTTGTAGTTAAATGTAAAATCTTTTGTAGTCTTGTAGTTAACCTCATTTCAGTGAAGAATTTGGTGTAAAAAGTATGTAAATCAACAAGCGAGACTTTCCAAAACTCAAAAATTTAAAATTTTGTTCAAAAATCATTAATTTTCTGCCAAGGCTGGCCCAAAATATTTTAAATTACTTGCTTGCTTAAAAAAAATTACAACATTTTATATCTTTCTTACAAAAAATTTCAGAAAGTATTGAAAGAATGATGGTACCTAACAAATTTCGTTTTTTCAGTTTGAAAACATTTTAAATTTGAGAAGTTGTCGTTACCAACCGGTTTTAAATAATTTAAAATGATTTTTAACGTACGTTTTGTTGCAGTCGTAGCTGTGTTTGTAGAACTACATTTTGACTCAAAATGACCAAGTTATTTCCAAAAAAAAAACTAGAGAAAGTCAGTGCGAATGTTTATATTTTAAACTTTTGATTCCAAATATCTTTGTACCGGTTAGAGAGACGACACTACATATGTTTGGATTATGCGGCTCAGTAGAATCTCAAAAACAAAGATCATTTAAATTAGGTCATAAGTTAAGAAGTTACACCCTGTAGCGAATCGTACGTTGAAACTCTAAATACCAGATTCTTAAAGCCTGAATCCTCCCCTACAAATACTTAGTGCATTTTCAAACAATCGGACCTATAGTTTAGAAGTTCTGATATTATTACCACTTTTTTGCAAACGGCTCTGTTGGATATTCTGATGTTTTTTAATTCTCTTTAAATCTATGTAAATTTTGTAATGCCAATCGTTTTGTATTCAAACCACTGTAAACCAGTATTACTGGTAACTCTCAACAACATACATATAATCTTGCTCTCAATTAATCTCATTTACTAGAGTAAATAATAAAAACCCGTTTTTGAACTCTAACTTTGGACAAAATATGAAATGTAATAAAGCACTCTTGATAGACAATTGAAGAAAGAAACACGCGTTTTCTTTCTGCGCCCGTGAGCGACATACATTGGAATTTAGGTCCACAAATCATACATTTTTGGCGCCCAACGTGGGGCACGACCAGCAAAGCATATCAATTTGAAATAAAATTCTTTATTAAAATTGTATACAACAGTAACCACTCGCACAAGAAATTGGCTTAAAGTCGCTACACCTTTCTGGCAAAGGAACATCGTTGCATAATCTCAACACTGGAATCTGCATCAGTAATCATCGCTACACGTTGCTACTCATCATTAACGAACCAGTGTTCCAGTTGGAGGTATAATTTAGAAAGACTTACATCGTAAGGGTTATGTAAAAGGCTGCAACACCAGGTATTTACGAATCTATTCTCAACTTTTCGGCCTCGAATTAAATTGGATCAAGCTCAAATAATCTTTTGACAAACGTGGAACATACAAACATTTATTGGAAAGAAATTGTTTTACCTACACTAATAGTTATTTCTCTTCTTTCATATTCATACGAAAGAAAGAGGAAGAACCGAATAGATCGAGAGCATATACATATTTCGCATCACATGATCTCTTATAGTGACTAAAGAATTCTCCTCATCGTAGCTCTCATCATCTTCGCTCATCGTCATTCTCTTGATCGTCGCCGTTATCATCATCAATTTGAAAAAGCTCCGTCACAATTTGTATGTTGTTTGTATTGAACAAACATTTACTCTCTACCAAGACTTCGAGTGATATTTGCTGTCTACTACAAGTATTCTTATTATTGCTCATTTGGTTCTCTTGAGTACTTTTCGCTGGAAGTATGGCAAATTTGGAATCGTTGCAAAAGCAGAGAGCTGCCGTGAAAGGAAATATCACTCGAATTAAAAAGTTAATCTCATCGGTAATGTCCACGGCTGAGCTGGAATGTAGATTATCTCTTGTAGAGGCGTATTTCAAGCAACTTTTAAGCATTCAGACAGAAATTGAAATCGAAAATCCCCTTGATTCAGCAAGGGCGGACGTAGAAGACCTATGCATTAAAACAAAGTCAATTATTATTGAGCGATTAGGCGACAATTACAAAAGATCTAATTTAGAGTCTTCAATTGCAATTCCATTTGCTGCATCAAGCAAACTTCCTAGTTTGAAATTACCGTCGTTTGATGGAAAATATTCGGCATATAAGAATTTCATTTCTTCGTTTACTCAACTTGTAGATAATGACGCATCATTGTCTGCAATTGAAAAGTTTAACCACCTACTGCATTGCTTATCTGGGCAAGCTTTAGATACGGTAAGTGCTTTCCAAGTCACATCCGATAATTATAAAAAGGCTTTGAAACGGCTAGAACAGCGTTATGATAACACCACACTTATATTCTTGGAGCACATTACAAACTTATACGATCTTCCAGAAGTACCCAAACCTGAAGCTAATCATTTGCATAGTTTAGTCGACTCCGCATCGGCTATTTACAGTTCGCTGAAGTCCTTGGGAAATGACGAACAAATTTGTCATGCAATGCTAATTCATATGATTTCTAAAAAATTGGATATGGAAACACAAATAAAGTGGAAAGAAAGTTTAGATTTTGAAAAAATACCTTCATGGCAAGATTTTTGTCAAAGCTTGGAACGTAGATGCCAATTTCTCGAATCTAGTGAATCAATAAATTTGCCAACACACTCCAATCACAACCGTCGTCCGACACACAGGCAACAAAATTGTCGTTTATCACTCCATACTCAGCACAAAGTGTGTGCTCTTTGTAAATGCGTAGATCATTGGATTAGCGGGTGTTCTCGATTGAAATCAATGCCACACGAAGCTCGATTTAGCACAATCAAAAAGTTGGGGTTGTGTATCAATTGCCTTTCTGAAGGGCACATGGTCTCCCGATGCTCGTCAAAGAAGACTTGTAAGGTATGTAACAAGTCGCATCATACCATGTTGCATCGTCCGACATCCGATCCCTATGTTGATGCTAATTCGCGTACAGAACCACAAGAAACTGCTGCTGTTCATGCTCATTCGGATCAATCCTCAAATCAAGTGATACTAGCAACAGCTGTTATTCTTATTAGTGATGGTTCTGGCCGACTGAAACTATGTCGTGCCTTGTTAGATTCATGCTCTCAGGTCAACTTAATCACTGAGTCTTTTGCACGACTTCTTAATTTACCGAAGAGTAACAAGTCTGTTAATTTAATTGGAGTTGGAGGCTCTGCGTCAAAAATTAAATATGAAACTTCGACAACGGTTCGCTCTCGTTACAACGAAAAACAATTTGATTTATCTTTTCTCATCTCTAAACGCATATCGGGATATCAACCAGATGCTGATGTTGATATAAAGGAGTGGAAGTTACCGACAAATATGGAGTTAGCAGATGAACAATTTTATCAGTCACAGTCAATCGATTTGCTATTAGGGGCTGATAACTTCTTTGAAATTTTACGAAATGGTCGCGTGAAATTGGGATCGAATTTACCAACACTGCAGGAGACTGAATTCGGTTGGGTGGTATCTGGACGTTACAACATTAGGGCAGGACACAAAGGAAATTATCGCAGTTCTTTTGCATGCTCACAAGAAGCTCAGGATGAAAATCTAAATCAACAGCTTGAACGTTTTTGGTCTCTCGAACAGATAGAATCATTTCCTCCGAAATGGAGTAAGGAACACCAAGCATGCGAAGAATTGTTCGTATCGCAAGTTAAATCCCTTGAGAATGGTCGTATTCAAGTTATGCTCCCTTTCAAAAATAGTCCTCAATTGCTTGGTTCGTCATATAGCACAGCGCTGAGACGGTTCACATTACTCGAGAAACGACTGGCTCGAGATATAGATCTTAAGACACAATATATTGACTTTATGCGAGAATACGAGAAACTTGGGCACATGACCCGTATAGAAAGTGTCAATAGTAATGAATCGCATTACTTTATACCTCACCATTGTGTGATCCGACCTAACAGCACAAGTACTAAACTACGTGTCGTGTTTGATGCTTCTGCAAAAACCTCCAGTCAAATGTCATTAAACGACATCCTTTACACAGGTCCTACAATACAGGATGAACTATTTCAACTTGTTCTACGATTTCGATTAAAATTATATGCTCTCACTGCTGACATTGTTAAGATGTACCGAATGGTTCTGGTTCATCCATCGCACCGGAGATTTCAGATGATACTGTGGAGAGAGAATGAAGGAGATCCCATACAAATTTTCGAATTAAACACTATTACCTATGGCATGTCGGCCTCGCCATTTCTTGCTATACGCTGTCTTCATTATATCGCAGACAGGTACAAGGATGAGTACCCTATTGGTTCGGAAGGCATTAAAAGACAGTTTTATGTGGATGATTTATTATCCGGAGCAGATGACTACGAAAGCCTGACAATTATTCAACAAGAAGTGACAGAGGTATTACGAAAAGGAGGTTTTGAGCTTGCTAAAATTAAATCAAATAACTCTGCGTTTAAATCCAAGACAAACAAGAACATAAATTTAATCGAACCAGCAATAACTAGTGCACTTGGCGTTATCTGGAATCCAATTGAGGATTCAATTTTATTTTCATTTGATCCCAAGAAACATTATTCAGAAATTACAAAAAGATCAATTTTATCATTAACATCATCAATCTTCGATCCAATTGGTTTGCTCTGCCCCATTTTAATACAACCAAGAGTCTTGTTGCAAGATTTGTGGCTACAGAAAATAGACTGGGATATTAAAGTGCCCCAGAAAACAGCAGATTTATTTCATCATTTCTTAGAGGATTTAAAAAACTTACAATTGTTTCATATACCACGGTATGTTCTCTGTTGTCGACCGGCAAGCGTACAACTACATGGATTTAGTGATGCATCTTTAAGAGCGTACGGGTGTTGTTTGTATGCTCGTATCATTGATCAAAATGGATATATATCCGTTCAACTTTTAACAGCAAAGGGTCGGGTAGCGCCAACAAAAAAGAGAACCCTTCCGCAGCTAGAGTTATGTGGTGCACACCTATTATCAAAATTATACTCAAAGGTTCATCACGAATTTTCAAAGTACGATTGCACCACATTTTTGTGGACTGATTCATCAGTGGTGCTACACTGGATCAGAATGCACTCGTCTACCCTCAACACGTTTGTGGGAAATAGGATCTCAGAAATTCAAGAACTAACATTAAACTGCAACTGGAGACATGTCCCAACAACACTTAACCCAGCCGATCTTGTATCACGTGGAAGTTCTGTTTCGTCATTGGTAGATTCAAATTGGTTCACAGGACCAACGTTTCTTCAACACAATATGGACTGTTGGCCACCAACGAATCTAAATAACGGCACGCAATTGGACGTACAAGCTGCTGTTCGTAAAACTGTTCTTCAGTGCAAGGTAGAACAAAATAATATTGTTACGAATAAGTAAAAGCTTTTGCTTACTGTTAATGACTCTACTAACAGTATGTAAACAACAGGCGGTTAGTGCTGCGCCTGAAAGTATGCATTGTAACAACGCACCAGCTCGCTAAACCAGTAGCATGAATTCACCTCAGTAAAGATAATTCTCCTGTGTAGGAGAATGTTCTACAAAGATAAACAACAACAACAACATCTAGTTTCTAGAAGGTTCTTGAATTCGCTAGATATATGTACCTTCATTTGTGTATGGTGAGTTGGTATAAATAGCGGAGGTCTTTGGAATGGAGAGTTCAGTTGGTGATTAAACCCCGTAAAGTAAGCAACGCGAATTGATAGTAAAATACAAGACTTGTTAACGTGTTATAAATAAAGTAAACTGTTGTACTGTATAAATAAATAAAAGGAAGTGATACCGTTGTAATTATCGTAATTAAAAACGAACCTTGTTTTATTATTGGGAATAAAACAACGCAAAAAGGACGAATAAGGAAATTCGTAACATTGGTGTCAGAAGTGAAATTACGAATTAAGGACAACGATGAAGTTTGAGGAACTCAAAGTTGAACAGCTAAAAAAGGAGTTGAGCAAATTGGATCAACCGACAGCTGGTAATAAAGTAGAGCTGCAGAGGCGATTAATAGAAGAATTTAAACGCCGAAACATCAACATTGACACATATCAGTTCGAGTGCAAAGACGAAATGGAGGTTTGTGCAAAAGAAGCAACTGGTAATGTAGATGTTTCTACAATGTTTGCTGCCATGATGGCCAAATTGAACGAAAATTCTAGAATTATGAACGAGAATTCTAGAATTATGAACGAGAAATTGGACGAGAATTCTAGAATTATGGACGAAAAACTTGAAAAGAAATTTGGCGAGAATTCTAGAATTATGGACGATAAATTAAGCGAGAATTCTAGAATTATTCAAGAAACATCAAATGCCACAAATGAGAAACTGCAAGAAATCTCCGAAGTTGTGAGCAATATGGAGATTCAAGTGAACGATAAATTCGAAAAGGTTGAAGAAAAAATCGAGGAAATGGGGCAGAAGATTGAAGAAGTCGAACATAAGTTCGAGGAAGTCGAACGGGAACTAAAAAACGATGTAAGCGAATTGCAAAGGAAAATGAATGAACTTCAGTTGCAAGAGGGTCCGGTGCGAGTAATTTCTGAAGGCTCTAGTAGATTGAAAGCTCCCAGTTTCGATGGCTCTACACCTTTCGATGTTTTTAAATTCCAATTCGAAATGGTCGCAATTAAGAACTTGTGGAACAGCAACGACAAAGCCGTTGAGCTTATTTTAGCACTAAAAGGCAACGCAGCAGAAGTCCTTCAGAGCATTCCCGTCAGTGCCAGAAACAACTACGAGGATATACTGGCTGCGTTACAACGCAAGTATGGTGGCGATCACAAGAAGGATTTATATCGCATGGAATTGAGAGGCAGAGTGCAAAAGCATAATGAAACGCTTCAGGACTTCGCAACCGAGGTGGAACGTTTGGTGTTGATGACTTATCCTGGTGAGTCCCACCCATTCTTGGATCAATTTAAGATTGAAGCATTCGTCAACGGCATCCGTGATCCTGACATAAAATACGTGACTTGTGCCACACAAAAAGCTACATTCGCCGAAACTGTTTCGTTCGCATTGGCACAGGAAACAGCAAAATTTGTGTCCAAGCCTCAAATACAAAGAGTTAGAAAAATTGAAATGGAGTCGGAGGCAGGAGATTTGAAGGGTGCCATAAACGATCTTAAAGAAATCACCCAAACCCTAAGCAAGGCGTTACCAGGCGGAAGTAAGCCCAGACCAAAGTGCTACAATTGCGACAAACCTGGTCATATTTCACGAAACTGCAGAGAGCCACGAAAACGATCAAGATCGAGCTCACCCCAACGTGGCAATAAACGGGTAAATTTTACTACACAAAATGAATCTCCGTTAAACTAAAACGAGCTAGCCCAGAGGGGCATGGACTAGCTCCCACAACCGAGGGCCCCACGATCTCCATCTCAATAATACAACAGAAAAACAACAACCTCACTGTCTACGGAGCTATCGGTGGTCGGAAGCGCATATTGACTATGGACACAGGCGCGTCACAATCTATCATCAGATCTGATTTGATAAATGGACCAATAGAATCGTTACATGGTGTAAGACTCCGCACAGCAACGGGTGAACCAGCAACTGTACATGGTAAAGTTAAATTGAAGTTAGCCATTGCCAACATGAGCATCGAACACGTGTTTATTGTCGCCGACATTGTAGATGAAGTGATAATTGGCGCAGATTTTATGATTGCCCAAGGCCTCAAGTTAGATATGGGGCAGCAAATTTTGACGTGGGCTAATGTGGAAATTCCTCTCAATGTGGGATACGACAATACAACACAGATTAAAAGGCTGATCGCTTACAAAGATGTAAAATTGCCACCAAAATCAGAAACCATAGTATGGGCCCGAATGGAGGGAGATTGTGAGATCGGCGGTTTGTGGGTAGTGGAACCGGCAAGTATAAACAACTATAACATCATCACTGCCAAAGCTCTAGTAAGAACTAATAATGAAGGATACTTGCCTGTACGAGTTCTAAATTTGTCCAACAACGAGGAGGTGATCGGCGACCGCACAGAAATTGCAGAATGTACACCAGTCGAGGCGGTCATCAACTGTGAAGTTAATTCTGACTGCAGCAAACTATCAGAAAAGGAGCAGAAAGTGCTGGAGTCGCATCTCAGTGAGTGGGTGCGAGAACTAAAGCCTTCTGATAGGAACAAAGCAAAGAAAATACTGTGGAAGCATGCGTCTGCCTTCGCCCTGAAAAAAGAATGCCAAGGTAGAACATCAATGGTAAAGCATGACATCAATACAGGGGAAGCGAGACCAATAAAACAGGCGCCCAGAAGTCTTCCACTTGCAAAAAGAGATGAGGTAAAGAAACTGGTAGCTGAAATGCAGAAGGATGGTGTAATCGAACCTTCTTCAAGTCCATGGAGCTCGCCGGTGGTACTAGTTAAGAAGAAAGATGGAAGTACCCGATTTTGTGTGGATTATAGAAAGCTCAACGACGTCACCAAAAAGGACAGTTATCCACTACCAAGAATTGATGACACATTGGATACGTTGTCAGGAACAAAATGGTTCTCCACGCTGGACTTGCAAAGTGGTTATTGGCAAGTAGAAATCAGCGAGAAAGATAAGGAGAAAACTGCATTCAGCGTAGGGGATGGTCTGTGGCAGTTTAAAGTAATGCCATTTGGACTATGTAACGCTCCAGCCACCTTCGAGCGATTAATGGAGTGCGTGTTGAAAGGACTTCATTGGCGAACATGCTTGGTATACCTAGACGACATCATCGTCATGGGGAAAACATTCGATGAACACCTGAAGAATCTTAAAGAAGTCCTTCAACGTATAACCGCGGCTGGGTTGAAACTCAGCCCGAAGAAGTGTTCTCTGTTCCAGAAAGAAGTAAAATATTTGGGACATCGAGTGACAGCAGATGGCATTTCTACCGATGAAGACAAAATCCTGACAGTGAAGGATTGGCCACGACCGCAGAATCTCCATGAATTACGCAGTTTTCTAGGACTCTGTACGTACTACAGACGGTTTGTGCCGGGTTTCGCCACAGTGGCTGCAAGTCTTCACGAGCTGACAATGAAAAGTCGGCCGTACTGTTGGAGCGAAAAACAAGAAGAGTCATTCCACCAACTGAAGCAATATTTATGCACGGCTCCTTTGCTTGCATATCCTGTTGCTGGAGAGAAATTCGTGTTGGATACTGACGCGAGTGGTTACGGAATAGGTGGCGTGCTCTCGCAGGAAATCAATGGCCAAGAAAAAGTTATTGGGTACTACAGCAGAATACTCTCAAAGCCAGAGAAAAATTACTGTGTTACGAGACGAGAGCTACTGGCCGTCATAGAGTGTGTCAAACACTACCACAAGTATCTGTACGGCCAGCCTTTCCAGTTAAGAACCGATCATGCGGCGCTAAGGTGGCTACTGCAATTTAAGAACCCCGAAGGCCAACTTGCTCGTTGGATTGAAAGACTGCAGAGCTATGACTTCAGCATTGAGCATAGAAAAGGAGGAAAACACGGTAATGCTGATGCCCTGTCACGTCGTCCATGCAAGCTGGAATGCAAACACTGCTCAAAAGCAGAGGTGAAAGAAAACATCATTGACGTACGTCTGCTTCGACTAGAATCCAACGAAGACTGGTCAACAGCACAAA
This sequence comes from Phaonia tiefii, assembly GCA_963931995.1. Taxonomy (NCBI): domain Eukaryota; kingdom Metazoa; phylum Arthropoda; class Insecta; order Diptera; family Muscidae; genus Phaonia; species Phaonia tiefii. Next base: position 70,010,134 of record OZ008370.1, read on the forward strand.
GAAGCGACCCTATACTGGCAAAAATCATTTCTGCAAAAGAAAATGGTGAAAGACCAACACGCAATGACATCGCCTCAGAGAGCCCCCTGATGAAAGCATACTGGGCCCAGTGGAACAGCCTAAAATTATTGGATGGTTGCCTATACCGGTTATGGGAAAGTGAGGATGGTAAAATAGTCAAAAAGTTAATAGTGGTACCTTCCTCCAAGGAAAAAGAGATAATGACAGAATTCCATAATGGCCCGAGCGGAGGACATCTAGGAATAACCAAGACCATTGAAAAGCTAAAGCAACGGTTCTACTGGATTGGCTGTCAACAAGCGGTAGCCGATTGGATAGCAAATTGCACCCAATGCATGACAGCTAAGGGACCAACGCGAAGAAGTCATGGCCACATGCAGCAATACAACTCAGGTGCACCCTTTGAGCGTATAGCTATGGATGTGGCTGGTCCATTTCCCGTCAGTAGCTCTGGAAACCAGTACGTCTTAGTGGTTATGGATTACTTCAGTAAATGGCCCGAAGTATACCCTGTTCCAAATCAGGAAGCGAAGACTATAATTAAAGTGTTTGTGGATAACTGGATATGCCGTTTTGGTGTCCCCTCGCAGCTCCATTCGGACCAGGGTAGGAATTTTGAATCGACCATCTTCAAAGAAATGTGTGAGTCATACGGTATTCGGAAAACAAGAACAACACCATTGCATCCTCAGTCTGACGGAATGGTTGAAAGATTCAACCGAACTCTTGAAGAATACCTAAGAAAAGTAGTCAGCGCAGATCAAAGAGATTGGGATGAGCACATACCGAAGTTCCTTTTGGCATATAGGACGGCCACCCATGACTCCACTTCGCGAACACCCGCTAAAGTAATTTTCGGAAATGAGCTGAAGCTGCCTGGAGATTTGGAGTTCGGTACCATACCAGCGTCTGACCCTGCGAACAGTGATGTCAATTACCATGATACGGGGGACCTTAATGATCTCCATGAATTTGTGCGCAACAAATTAAAAATGGTCAGTAACAAAATGAAAGCCAGATACGACCGAGCGGCAAATTCAGAAGGATTTCATGAAGGCCAGCTAGTTTTACTGTTCAACCCACAGCGCAAGAAGGGTTTATCTCCAAAACTTCAGACTCACTGGGAAGGCCCTTACAAGGTTGTCAAACGAATAAATGACGTGGTTTATCGAATCCAGAAAAGCCAAAGTCCAAGAGCTAAAATGAAAGTCGTGCATTTGGAAAGACTAGCTCTGTATGGAAAACGGAGGGTTGAGCCTGCTCGGGACGAACAGGCTTAAGTGGGGGGCAGTGTTACGAATAAGTAAAAGCTTTTGCTTATTCGTAACAATATTTTACAATTTATTGACCGTTGTAGCTCTTATGGGAAAATTTTTCGTGTAATTGGCGTAATGATGAGATTTTTTAATAAACGGAATAAAGGAAATACGAATTTGGAAATTGACGAAGTAGAAAGACGAAAGATAGCTTTGCATTGTATAATTTGGAATATACAACAGTTCCATTTCAGTGAAGAATTCAAATGTATCGAGAAAAATTTGCCAATTACAACATCACTCAAAACACTCGGACTATTTATTCACGAAATTGGACCTTTCCGCTTAATACGAGTAGGAGGCCGTTTGGAAAATGCAGATATTCCAGAAGATCGCAAGCATCCATTTTTGTTGCCCAAAAATTGTCATTTTGTAGATGTTTTGGTACAGCATCTTCATACGAAAAATTATCATGCCGGTCCTAAAGCGTTGATGGCGTTTATTCGCCAAACATTCTGGATTGTTGGAGCTCGAATTATTGCACGTAAAGTCGTCAATTCATGCCCTTCTTGTATACGATATCGGCCAAAACTGTTGCAACAAATAATGGGCGATTTACCAGCTGAACGTGTTACCCCAGCTCGATCTTTTGAAAGATGTGGTGTGGACTTTTGTGGCCCGTTCTCTGTACACTACAAAATTCGTGGAAAAACACCATACAAATGCTACGTTGCCATTTTTGTATGCTTTGTTACCAAAGCAGTACATATGGAAGTTGTTTCCAATTTATCATCAGATGCATTTATGGCAGCGTTAAAAAGGTTAATTGGTCGTCGAGGCATTCCATCGGACATATATTGTGACAACGCAACAAACTTTGTCGGCGCTAATTCTTATCTTCAAGATTTGAAGCAAAAATTTACGGACCATAATTTTCAAACTAACGTTATAGACTTTTGTTCGAACCAATTCATAAAGTTTCATTTTATTCCACCCAGGGCTCCTCACTTTGGTGGTATTTGGGAAGCCGCAGTCAAGTCGGCGAAAGGTCATCTTTTTCGCACATTATCCAACGTAAAGCTGACTTATGAAGAATTGACGACCGCTTTAATTGAAATTGAAGCTATCATGAATTCACGGCCGATCGCACCTCTATCTGAAAACCCAAATGATTACGAATCGTTAACTCCAGGTCATTTTTTAATTGGTGCGCCATTGAATGCCGTACAAGAGCCTTCCATTGAATGTCACGAAATTAATCACTTAGAGCGTTGGAAACGCATTACTGCAATTAAGCAAAGGTTCTGGAAGGCATGGTCTCATGATGTGCTTAACGACATGTTTCAACGTAATCGATGGACGACAACCGAATCCAACCTTCAACCCAATACTCTTGTTCTGATACATGACGATAATTTGCCACCCCTTAAGTGGCTTACTGGTCGAGTAGTTGAAACCTACCCAGGAAAGGATGGACACATTAGAGTTGCAGACGTTCAAACATCAAGGGGACTGTTCCGTCGCCCCATCCGCAAGCTAGCTATTTTGGTTAATAATTGAAAGGCGATGCTTTCAACGCCGCCGGAATGTTGGATATTCTGATGTTTTTTAATTCTCTTTAAATCTATGTAAATTTTGTAATGCCAATCGTTTTGTATTCAAACCACTGTAAACCAGTATTACTGGTAACTCTCAACAACATACATATAATCTTGCTCTCAATTAATCTCATTTACTAGAGTAAATAATAAAAACCCGTTTTTGAACTCTAACTTTGGACAAAATATGAAATGTAATAAAGCACTCTTGATAGACAATTGAAGAAAGAAACACGCGTTTTCTTTCTGCGCCCGTGAGCGACATACATTGGAATTTGGAACTGTAAAACGTATAAAAACTCCTTCGCTTGTAGCATAGTTCCTTGAAATTCAGAAGATGATTAACCACGCTTTGCTAGAGGGAAATGTTATTAAAACCATTTCAAAAATATTTTGTGTAACAAAGTAGTAAGAAAATCGAAATTAAATGATATCAACCATTCGGAAATATGCGTGACTCACGCGAAAACACTGCTCATGCACACTCACTCACTCAAAGATTGGTCCCGCTCAATATCACGCGTGCGTCACGCCAATCCCGTGACTCGTGCCCATCTCTAATAGATAGCGTGTGTATCACTCTTAATGATGCTCTTAGTTTGTAAACTTCCCGTGCGTAGATACATTTTTGATAAGTCGATGGAAATTTTTGAAGTTTAATAAGAACACATCCGCGGACAACCAAATTTCATTGAAAGAAACCGAATTTGCGCCGCCGCCGATATTTTTATTGACGTTTCAATAACAACATTGATCATATCTTCCTTTAATTTGATTGGTCGTTGCATTTTTCTTAGCAACATTAAAGAGTTGCTCTATAAATATTGCGTATATTTCGCGTGGACAAAATATATTCTAAAAATATTCATTGTGCTAAATTATATTTCAATAGCGTCTTATGGCTCGATTATGGGTGGCAACCAAACTTCAGTTGCGCTGTCAACTGACAACGCCACTGAAATAAAAATTGGTATTATGGGTGGCTACAGTAGCCGTAGGTACCAGTGTTTTGCCGTCGATAACATCGATTTCGCCAGCTGTAAATATTGTGAACAAAAACTAAAAATCTAAAGTGAGTTTAAGAAATAAAAGTGTATAAGGAAAAGAAAAACATTTTGTGTGGAATTATTTTTTGACGAGCAAGACAAAGTACAAAGGAAACTATTAAAAGACACTTAAAGAGACAACTCTAATCCTTTAGATTTTCCGGTTACACTAAGTAAATGTTATTGCTGACAATAATAAATAAATAAATTACAATTCTTACATAGAAATAAAATAAGTTCAATGTATTAATAATAAATTTGTAATATACTATAAGAATATACTAGAGAATCCCATGTGGGTTGTTGTATACATGTAAATATCTTTAAACTATCGATTATTGTAGTATTTAATAACATACAATTTGAAAATAAATAATCGTTATTAAAAAAAAAAAAAAAAATTGTTAATAAACAATTCCGTTTTAGGTTTAAGGCATTTGTTCGCCTTCCAAACGAAGGAATAGATTATTTACTGGATACTTCTGAAACTAACTTCAAACGAAGTCATCGGGCGACAGCAATACCTCCGTCCTTAAAATTTTGTGCAACTTTAAGGTTTTTTGCGGAGAGAACTTTCCGAAAGTGCCATGGCAACGACTTCAACCTTGGCATGGCTCAATCTACGTGTCTCTACTGTTTTAAATTGTTCTTCTTAATACATTTTATATGATTAACACGAACACTAACTGAAATAACAGCAAAAAAGCATTCTAACTTCTTTGGAGCTCAAAATTTGCCTTTGTAGGAGAATTTCAATCGAATAAACTACGAAAATATTTATTGTAAAAGCAAAACTGTACGTAGAGGAAGTTTGCTGAGAGCGAATGCAGCTCGTAATCTTTAACAGATGTGTTCTCGAGAAATTGATTTCTCACCATAGGTACCTCTCCGTTGACCAGATCACATGTTTTTATGCATTTCTGTAGATGGAACTACAGACTATCAAATTTGAAAATAAAAATTGTGCTTCAATTGCGGCGTTCTATAATGATTCGTTACAAATTTTATGGCCCGACGGTGTGTACACGCAGGATTTTGTTGTTGGGATGCAAATATAACATGTGTTTAGAGCTTGTCGCAAATATAATATACTTGTGCCCAAACTATTGACAATGACGAATAAATACACTGTAAAAACATACGTACACAGAAATTAGAAGTAATATACACAAATCATAAGTATAGTACTACACAATAAACTGTAACTTGTTACACAAAACCAAAAAGTTGAAATTTCTAGCGACCTCTAAATATTGTCCGATTGTTCCAATTTTTGGTATGCACACTTCTTTTGATGAATGAAACTGGGGCGGCCTTGTGGAGACAAAAAAAAATTACATCTGCAAATCCCATACATTCTTGAATCAGTCTAATGTATTATAGATATATCACTGTGTGTAATTTTTTAAGTCATGGCAAAATAACCATATACGGACACCACTACGTGATAAAAGACTAAAAAAAAGACCCGTGTTTCCCAATTTTTCCCAAAGTCATGGACTTTTTTTTTATGGGCCGCCAAAGGTTTGGGGCCTCGGTATCATTTTCGTAAAAATGTGATCATTTTCTCAGGCTCATATCTTGCAAACCGTTCAGAATTTCGATTTACTCTCTGAGGCAAAGTTGTAGCTCTTGTCATAAATTGCGAACATATAAAATCAAAAAAACTTCACCTTCCAGATCAAAATCGCAAAAAACTTAAAAAAATCGTTCAAAATTCAAGGAAACAATCAACTACAAAAATTTACCTAAGATCTCAATAAACAAATTTCTAGAACATATAAACTTCCTGGCAATTATTCTTAACACCTTTTTTTAATTTCATTTGTTTTTTATTTACTTCAACATTGAGATACTATGCTATCTATTACAAAAATATTAAACAAAAGTAATCGTATTATGTTTATAATGTTGATGTCCCACGGAGCAGCAACGGTGTGTCACCACCTTACCGCTGAGGGCATTGAAATCCCAACCCCATGTCAGTCAGGAGTCCACAATGCTATCTACAAGGAAGCTGCTCGGGTGAAGAAGTACTTGGTAAGCACGCAAAGAGCTTTGAAACACATTGGGAGCTTTGAATATCAGGCCGTGGTCCTCAAGAATGAATCTAAAGAAATTAAGTTGACTGCGCTCAAATTGAAATATGGCAAAGCTCAAACAATCGCAGAAGGACTCCAGAATGTGTTAGATGAGTTCAGCCTGTAGGGATCAATTGTGTTGATTGTTGCCGATACAACAAGCGTGAATACCGGCAAAAGACAGGCATTGTAGTTCGACTGCAGCAAATGTTCGTAGAGAAAGGTCATCCCAAACTCAAGTTCATAAGATGCCAGTACCATGTGCTGGATCGCGTTTTCATGGACGCTCCATGGGTCGACTAAATCACCAAACATCGAGTACTTCTTTGTGCAGGATTTGATGAGCAATTATGATCCATTGAAAGCAGCCTTCAGCAATGGTAAAACTGAGATTAAGGAAATAGGCGGCTGGAGAGACGTCATGAAGTTTCTCTTCCACTTAACTCCTGTCTTTCGTCACTTCACTGAGAGGAGTGAGATCCCTTTTGTAAAGTTTAAGCAGACCCCAAACATCTTCAATGCGCGCTGGAACTCTCGTGCCATTCTAGCTCTTCTTGCGTTTATTCTGATGCCTGAAACCCGGAAGAGGTTGCGAAAAATTTGTTCATTCATTTCTTACTCATGGACTGATCATTGGTTCAGTAGTCAATTGTTCCGCGCTGAAGATTTTAGAGAACTATCTGTTGCTCTGAATGACAACCTAACAGCTCTCAAATGCTTGAAGACCCACTGGAAAACAGATGAATCTCCAATCAACATTGCCCGAAGCAACCAGTGCTGTGAGCGTGCGTTCAAAGTTATGCAAGACTTATACAACTCCTGCCACAACAAGGACAACCTCCCACTGAGATTCATCCTCTCCAATGACAACGTGAATACTTAACTTCCTTGTGTGTTTGATGATCCTATGTAATGTTACATATATGTGGCTCTAAAGCTTATCTTATCTGCTTGCAGTGACTTCAAAAAATTGCCCAAAATGCGGATAAATAAAAATTTTAAAATCATTTTGTGCGTGAGGTTTTGTTTTTATCGAATCACCTTATATGTAAGATTTTATCTAATCTTAAATAAAAACTCATCTAAATATGATACAAGGAAACGAGGTTGTATAAAAGTCATCACCCTATTGTACATTCTTGGCAAAACTACGTCGAAAATAGTATCCAGAAGTCTGTTCAGAAATATTTGTATTTGTTTCATAAAAGTTATCATTTGATACTTATAATTTACTTGAATACTAAGAATTAAGAATAAGTTTTATAAACTAAGTTTAGTTTTAAGTAGAAGCTATTGTTTGTCCTTGAATTATAGAATCTCAAGAAAAGAACAATTATGTAGTAGTTTTGATTGTTAATAATACATAAGTAATTTGTAACTCAAATTTAATTTAGCGCTTTTAGGCGCGTTTTGATAAGGTTCCCGGCGCGTTTTGGTTATACATAGTTGACAACGCTGTATACAGGTAAGTGATACTGTGACTTAGTGATAAATTCCAATTATATTTTTACTTCACACATTTGGGAAAGATTTTTCGGAAATTAAAGTACCACTGCCAATACAGACGGGTGTAATAGAAATGTAACCTGCTATAATCCAGAAGAAATAATTCGAAACTTAAATATCTTGAGGTATCTATGGGTCCACTGCCAGTAAAGAGAGTAAGCTGAGTTTCCACCCGCGAAAAAACATTGTAAGACAAAAAACTAGCTGGAAGCGAACTTAATGCGAGACGCGTGAACAACACCCATGGGCATGCCAATTGGATCTTTAAAGCATTATGAGCATTGTAAATATTTTCTAAACGATTATGTGGTATAGTGTTTCAATTGCGAAAATTATTGCTTAATTTCAGCGTTACGTTTATAGCTTTAGCCAGCACTTTGATGGCAAAGGCCTAGGTAGTACTACTTATTGTGCTAAATCGTATTGATCCTAATTGTAAATTGTATCTTTCAGCGCACGTTTTGTTACAGAGTGTGAAACTTGTTACCCATTTGTTTTTTTGTTTTTGAGATTCTACTAACAGCACAAACAAAAAACACGAGGAGTCGAGGAGTTTTACTCCCGCAAAATCTGTTATGAAAATTCGATTTTTTTTTAATTGAGCTTTGCTGATCAAGATTAGCCGTACGATCAAAAATGTTTTGTAGTTAAATGTAAAATCTTTTGTAGTCTTGTAGTTAACCTCATTTCAGTGAAGAATTTGGTGTAAAAAGTATGTAAATCAACAAGCGAGACTTTCCAAAACTCAAAAATTTAAAATTTTGTTCAAAAATCATTAATTTTCTGCCAAGGCTGGCCCAAAATATTTTAAATTACTTGCTTGCTTAAAAAAAATTACAACATTTTATATCTTTCTTACAAAAAATTTCAGAAAGTATTGAAAGAATGATGGTACCTAACAAATTTCGTTTTTTCAGTTTGAAAACATTTTAAATTTGAGAAGTTGTCGTTACCAACCGGTTTTAAATAATTTAAAATGATTTTTAACGTACGTTTTGTTGCAGTCGTAGCTGTGTTTGTAGAACTACATTTTGACTCAAAATGACCAAGTTATTTCCAAAAAAAAAACTAGAGAAAGTCAGTGCGAATGTTTATATTTTAAACTTTTGATTCCAAATATCTTTGTACCGGTTAGAGAGACGACACTACATATGTTTGGATTATGCGGCTCAGTAGAATCTCAAAAACAAAGATCATTTAAATTAGGTCATAAGTTAAGAAGTTACACCCTGTAGCGAATCGTACGTTGAAACAAGGTGCCTCTAAATACCAGATTCTTAAAGCCTGAATCCTCCCCTACAAATACTTAGTGCATTTTCAAACAATCGGACCTATAGTTTAGAAGTTCTGATATTATTACCACTTTTTTGCAAACGGCTCCACTGTAAAACGTATAAAAACTCCTTCGCTTGTAGCATAGTTCCTTGAAATTCAGAAGATGATTAACCACGCTTTGCTAGAGGGAAATGTTATTAAAACCATTCCAAAAATATTTTGTGTAACAAAGTAGTAAGAAAATCGAAATTAAATGATATCAACCATTCGGAAATATGCGTGACTCACGCGAAAACACTGCTCATGCACACTCACTCACTCAAAGATTGGTCCCGCTCAATATCACGCGTGCGTCACGCCAATCCCGTGACTCGTGCCCATCTCTAATAGATAGCGTGTGTATCACTCTTAATGATGCTCTTAGTTTGTAAACTTCCCGTGCGTAGATACATTTTTGATAAGTCGATGGAAATTTTTGAAGTTTAATAAGAACACATCCGCGGACAACCAAATTTCATTGAAAGAAACCGAATTTGCGCCGCCGCCGATATTTTTATTGACGTTTCAATAACAACATTGATCATATCTTCCTTTAATTTGATTGGTCGTTGCATTTTTCTTAGCAACATTAAAGAGTTGCTCTATAAATATTGCGTATATTTCGCGTGGACAAAATATATTCTAAAAATATTCATTGTGCTAAATTATATTTCAATAGCGTCTTATGGCTCGATTATGGGTGGCAACCAAACTTCAGTTGCGCTGTCAACTGACAACGCCACTGAAATAAAAATTGGTATTATGGGTGGCTACAGTAGCCGTAGGTACCAGTGTTTTGCCGTCGATAACATCGATTTCGCCAGCTGTAAATATTGTGAACAAAAACTAAAAATCTAAAGTGAGTTTAAGAAATAAAAGTGTATAAGGAAAAGAAAAACCTTTTGTGTGGAATTATTTTTTGACGAGCAAGACAAAGTACAAAGGAAACTATTAAAAGACACTTAAAGAGACAACTCTAATCCTTTAGATTTTCCGGTTACACTAAGTAAATGTTATTGCTGACAATAATAAATAAATAAATTACAATTCTTACATAGAAATAAAATAAGTTCAATGTATTAATAATAAATTTGTAATATACTATAAGAATATACTAGAGAACCCCATGTGGGTTGTTGTATACATGTAAATATCTTTAAACTATCGATTATTGTAGTATTTAATAACATACAATTTGAAAATAAATAATTGTTATTAAAATAAAAAAATTGTTAATAAACAATTCCGTTTTAGGTTTAAGGCATTTGTTCGCCTTCCAAACGAAGGAATAGATTATTTAGTGGATACTTCTGAAACTAACTTCAAACGAAGTCATCGGGCGACAGCAATACTTACTGCTTGTCGCAAATATAATATACTTGTGCCCAAACGCATTGTGTTTGCTATTCAATTTTACATGTTTGAGACACAATGATTAATATGTTATAACATTTGTGTTTGCGACCCAAATATATTTGTATTTGTGATATAAATACAGCCATGTTTGTTGCACTGTTTATGCTCTCTCGACATCAAGAGAATAAAAGAGGGGTAACGAGTGTGTATATCTTGAAAGTGTGTATCTGTATTTTTGCACTATTCTCGCACTGTGTGATTCATAAATATTCCTGAATGTGTGTGGAAATTGTAGATGAAGTCAGTGTTTCTTATTTTGGCTGATGTATTGCGTTTTAATTGCATGCATTCAGTCGTCAATGGTTCATCGGACAGAGGATATCAAAAGAGCTTGACCAGTGAAAAAAGAATAAATAAACGCTCGGAGGGTTAAATGGTTTGTGATGTTGGTTTGGTTTTTGTGTATGTGTTTCGGATATATTTATGTGTGCTACCAAAGTAAGAAACGATTTTGAGGAAAGACACTGGAAAGGGCAACAACGTGAATCCCTTTTCCTGCCCGAGCCTCTACTGAAAAAAATTGGAATGGCGGACCATTTGTGAAATATAATAAAAAAACACAAGTAATTAACACACGCTTGTCTTGCATGAACTAGATAACTAAGGCATAGTTGAAACCTTCTGAAAACAAAAACGTGAGACAACAAATAAAGGAAAAGCAAAAGAGCAGCAGATTCTCATTTCATATAAAGTAATACATTCAGCAAGTAAATGTAAAAAGGGTAATTTTAAACATTTTAATTGTTTGTATTAATTATTTATTTTAATTATAATAAATAAAGAAAGAAAGAATAATTCTTTTCTAAATATTATTCTGTTTGGGATAAAATACGCATATGTTTCGACGTAAGTATATGGAGGTTAGGGGAAAACACGCGAATGCTTCCACGTAAAAGCATACATATTTGTCAGTAAACATTGGGGACGTGCAAACATATAAATGTTTGAAGTGTGTTCCAAACATATGCATGGATCCTGCAGAATATGTTACAGAGGCCGTGTTTTTCAGCGTGTATAACTACAAACTTTATGCCTTGATATGTTTTATTTAATACTTGCCTACATATTTTAGGCATTAAATGTGACAAAGTGCTTCTTATTGTAAAAGATGCAGCCTCGAATATGTTAAGTGGAATTTCTTCCCTCAGGATTATGTATCCCAAAATTATGCATTTGACATGCTTTGCTCATGGGCCTCTTCGAGTTGCAGACTACAGCATGTCAACAGTCTAATATCATACGTCCAAGAGGCATTTGTATAGGTAATCACCTACAAAAATTTAAATATAGTCAATCTCAAAGAGTCATATTTATAGGCATCTCGGAGAGAGCAGCTCTTTTTTTTTTACAAATGTATCCAAATTTGGCCCTTCTACCGCTCCCATGTCCAACTCGTTGGGAAACTTGGTAGAAGCAGCAATATGTTACGCCGAACACCTGGTCGAAGTCAAGGATGTTGTTTCGAAGTTAAATAGTGAATATGCGAAGTTAAATAGTGAAGTTAAATAGTGAAGAATAACTTTTTAGTCATAGTAGCTTCTTTGAAAAAGGTACTAAAGGTGGTTTAACTGTTCACGATAGTATAAATATTGTGCCCGACGTAAAAGCAAATCATAAGAACCTTAAAGGAAAACACTAGTTAGATAAGTTTGATTCTGTATTTCTACGAAATCCGTGATATCAAACATTTTTGGAAATGAATAGCATTTTTGAGTGCGGTATTGTAATCACTTGACAGAAAGACGGAGAACAATTAACTTTGAAATCATAAAAGCTGGTAAGATAGTGTACGGTAACAAGTTTCGTAATACTGTTGATTTAGAATAAGATGTTTTTTTAAAAATATAAAATAAATGTTGCTAATTTATTTACGTTTTCGTGCTTTTCCCGATATTTGTTTTGATATAAATAAATACATTTTATTTAGCTTTTTTGGTCTTGTCTGGTTATTACATAACTCTATTTGTTCTTCAGGAAATTCAAGAATTACACAGTATACAGTTACACAGTCCAGTTGTGTCGTACCTTGCAATAATTTTGTTGAGCTCAAATAACCCCTTTTGTTTATCAATAAGAGCCTTTCTTCTTATTTCATATTTGTTCCTTGAGATGCCTAAGTTTAGGACAAGTACCAGCGAATCTTCCTTAGCAAACTCAGTAGTAGATTTTAGTGTTGGTATACTTTGTACCATTCTTCTTAATCTCTTCAGAGATGGTGTTGGTAGTAACGGGTTTTTCAACAGAGACGCTACAAAAATAAATCGATAGGGACAGCAAACGGCGCCATATTTTTCCCGCTCTTTTGACATCAGTAAGGTTTGCCATTTCATCATGGAAAGAAATACGAGCCAAAAACGAGTCGAAATTATTAAACTTTACTACCGAAATTTGGAGTCAGTGGCCTCAACTTTAAGAGCGCTACGTCCAATTTATGGCCGTCATAATCGTCCTACCAGATCAACAATTGAGCGTCTAGTGGAAAAATTTGAATCCACAGGTACAGTACAAAATGTTCCCGTGCCAGTGAGTCAAAGAAGTGCCCGTAGTGTCGAGAATATTGCTGCCGCTGAGGCTTCAGTTGAAGAAAGCCCAAATGTGTCTCTCACACGTCGTTCTCAAGCGTTGGGCATCTCTGTGACGTCGTTGTGGGGAATTTTGCGAAAAGACCTTGGCCTACATCCTTACAAGATCAAATTGACGCAAGAACTGAAGCCGCTTGACCACCATAAGCGTCGAATGTTCGTGAATTGGGCTGAGCAACAACTTGAAAATGATGCGGATTTTCATCGGAAAATCATCTTCAGCGATGAGGCTCATTTCTGGCTGAATGGCAGCAATCCACACGTAATCCATGAGTCATCATTGCATCCCGAAAAAATTACGGTTTGGTGCGGTTTATGGGCCGGCGGCGTCATTGGGCCGTACTTCTTCCGTGATGATCAAGACCTGCACATTACTGTGAATGCGAATCGCTACCGTTCAATGATAACCGAATATTTTTGGCCCCAATTGGATAATATGGACTTGAAGGACATGTGGTTCCAACAGGACAGCGCCACAAGCCACAGCGAATGGAAACCAAGTTTGGTGAACGTGTTATCTCACGAAATGGCCCAGTCGATTGGCCGCCTCGGTCGTGCGATTTGACGCCGTTAGATTATTTCCTGTGGGGCTACGTCAAGTCTATGGTCTATGCCAACAAGCCAGCGACGATTGATGAACTTCGTACGAATATCGAACGTGAAATTGCAGCAATATCGGCCGATTTATGCTTGAAAACCGTCGAAAATTGGGTTCAGCGTCTGGACTTCTGCAAGCGTGCCCGTGGTGGCCATGCAACAGAACATCGAACGTACTTTCACAGGAATAAAGAATTTCATTGGTATCTAAAACAGGTTTTGTTTTATTTAAAACAAATTTTTGTAGCGCTCTTATTGAAAAACCCGTTACATCAACAATCAGTCCAGGGGTTTTTTTTGTTGAGTTTTCAGTAATACCGTTATATGTGTATTCTGTAATAATGTTGCTTAATGAGTGTTGATAATGCTCTCCTGCTTCTTGGTTATCTTTGTTCTGTCTTTAACATAATCGAGAACCTTGGTTGGGCGATCAAACATATTTTTCTCAATTTCTATTAATAACTACGACTTCTGCCACTCTTCATGCTTCTTCAAATACTCTGAAAATAATTTATATTTAATATTTGTTATATTTTATATTTGTTCAACCATATACCATATATCGTATCAATGGTAGATAAACGTTTTTGCAACATCTCCGAAGATGATTTGAAATTACATTGCAAAGTGTAGTGTATTTTATTGTGGTCTCCATGATTATAAGTACTTATGTATATAGATTGATATATTTAGATTTTTCACGCTTATAAAAATTGTACTTATAGTACTTATAGTTCATCAGGGATGATTTTTGTTTATTCGGCCATTTTATTGGTACTTTCTAATATTATTGTTCGAGGCCATTCTATATCTCTATTAATAGTACCAATAAAAAGGCCGAATAAACAAAAATCATCACTGATGAATTTGAATAACGTGGAGCACGACGAAACTGCATGCAATTGGTATTGTATGCACGGTTGCCACAGGGATAATTTTTTAATTACCAGAATTTTCCAAAAAAGTTACCAAAAAGTACCAAATTTTTTATTTAGGACATTAAATGTTTATTTAAAATAATTCGTTACAGAAAATCATATTACATACATACATCAATAAAAAAAAATAAACAAATGGTTTCCCATTATATCACATGAAGAACCACCAGTAAGCAGTGCTCTTTCAAGTTTTATACTCACTGATTGGCACCTCCTTTTTTACATCGGTTCCTAACGGTATTTTGAGAAGATTTTTCGTCATCATACATCAATATAAAGATTAAAATAAAAACCAAAAGCAAATCATAAAATATGGCATAACAAAACATAATCTTCACTTTCTTTGCATTTTATTGCCTTTCAATTGCAATGCGAAATTATTTAGTGCACAAATATTCTAACACTTTTATATTCAGACCAGTCAAAGCACAAAGAGTTCGTTAGTGCGAAAGAGGCGAATATATTTGATTATTTAGTGCGAACGACAACAAGCGCTTATTTTGGTTCATATTTTGGTCCATAATCATTCTATTCTCCCAAATAGTGTTGCCAGAGCATCATGTTTTCTTTTGTTTGTAAGTAACATTTTAGATTACATTTCGTTAACACCTTTTTGCTACACGGTACCTGTTCGATTTCTATGAACACATTCGTAAATGTTACATTGGAAAATAAAAAACAGCGTTCAATCATATGATGACGTTACAGTTAACTAATATTAATACTTAAAATTATTTAAAGACCCAGTGCAAGCACATGTGTCATTACTTTCTTGCTCAATACTTTTTGGTTTATTCCCACAAAAGTCAAAGAATGCAAAGCAACAGACACTTGTATATCCATACATACATTGTTATATTCGTGTACATACGCTACACAAGTTCACAAAATTGTCTTGCTCTCTTGCTATCTCATTTTTATATACGTATAATCACGGTTGCCACAGGGATAATTTTTTAATTACCAGAATTTTCCAAAAAAGTTACCAAAAATAACCAAATTTTTTTATTTAGAATATTAACAGCCTGTTTCTCTATTGCGAACAAAAGTTATCGTTCGTGTTCTATACGAAAGAAAGTTGGTTTGGGTTTCACAATCGTGTCGTTTCAAGTCGAATGAAAAAATAAAGTTTTTCAGTACAAATTTTGGTTTCTCTATTTCGAATGTGTTATCACTTAGGAACAAACATGGAGTCAGGCGAATGAAAATTTCGACTAGAGAAACCCAATTTGAGTCGAATGTGAGTGGCTGATTTCCTTTCGCTTAGCTTTTCGTTCGAGATAGAGAAACAGGCTATTAATCTTCACTTTCCTTGCATTCTATTGTCTTTCAATTGCAATGCAAAATTATTTAGTGCACAAGTATCCTAACGCTTTTATAATCAGACCAATCAAAGCACAAAGAGTTCGTTAATGCGAAAGAGACGAATATATTTGGTTATTTAGTGCGAACGACGATAAGCGCGCTTTTTTGTAACATTTAGATCACATTTCGTCAAATCTAATAGAAGTATGAAATCATACATGGGGCAAATTAATTATATGGCAATTTTAATTTGTTGTTTAATTTGAATTTCCTGTCCAAATGCAAATTCAAAAAACTTTCAAAATCATAGGCAATTGTACTTATTTTCAAAGCATTTCCTTCTTGTCTGGCAATTTTGGTTTTCAAATATTTTATACAGTACAGGTTTATGAGTTTGAAAGTACTACAAGGCAATACCTATCAAAGCCACAAACCTCTGCATATAAAATACTTTAAAACAGAATTGCCAGCAGTCAAAGAAATTCAAAATAATGAAAAGCATTCCCATACTTCATTACAATTGGCATCTGATTCCACAACCTGCGTTTGCATTGCCTGAGCAAATGCAAATTCAAATTTTTATAATTGTCATTGCGAACAATCTTAATTCATTTGCATTAGATAAAGTAATGCAAATTAAAATCCAATGCAAATTAAAAAACCCATGTATGTATGAAATCAAATGATTTTTCTTATACTAATTATTTCATTTCAATATGTTACCAAAGTGAATAAAATGTTACCATGTTACCAAGCCGTTTAAATGTTACCAATTTTGGTTGGATATTACCAAAGGTGGCAACCGTGCGTATAATACGTCATTACTCTCTTTGCTCTGAGAGTGCTCTGCACCCACATTGTATTGGACTAACCTTTCACAATAAAGGGCTAACTATAATGTGCATGTGTGGGCTTAAGCCAGCTTAAGTAACTGTGGGAATACATATGTTTGTATGTGGCAAACTATAATGTACTTAATAAAAAGCTTCGTCAAATGTCATTTGCTTAAAGGGGCCCTTAGACCTGTGGATAAGTTGCTCGACTTCAAGTTCACATCAACTTCGATAACTAGACATCAACTTCGATTTTGCCCTTACACTCTCAAACTAGTTGAGGCAACTTCATTTTCTTGTCAGATGTCGAAATGAAAGGTAGCGAGCGCACTGCGAAAATATTACAAGTTTTACGAAAAAACGCCATTTTTATTTTCTTTAAATTTTTATAAATAACACTACAAATCATATTTATTTAGTTTATATTTTTTCGACAATGTTTAATTTATTTATTTTTTGGTTCATTTATTTACATTTTGCCGATAATGTTGCCTCATGAACTTTTCTCACCGAAATGCGTATGAAAGTTGATGCAACTTCCCCTTACACTGGTGGATAAGTTGATATCAACTTCAAAAAATCAAAATGGCTTTGATTTTGCATCAACTAGTTTGTACAAACCACCAACTTCACCTTACACCATGGATAAGTTGATGTCAACTTGAAGTCGCTGCAACTTATCCACAGGTCTAAGGGCCCCTTAAGCAAAGAGCAAAACTGAACGCACATTCCGTACGTAAACAGCTGTTTGTATATGGTATACATAAAAAGCAAATTTGAAATGGAATTCAGCTATTTTTATTAATGTGCACATCCCTTCCAATGCAAATTTAATCAATTTAAGGGATTTTAAATTTCTTATCCATTTTTCACCAAATAATCAGATATGCACACTGATGCATTTTTTAGTACTTTTCTTCATAAATTACACAAAAAGAAAAACGGGTGCAGTTTTGCATTCAAATTTTTGCAAAAATGAATAAAGTAATCGTACACATTCATACTTTAGGTATGATTTATATATATTATGGTCATTCAATAAATTTTTGTGAACAAATTTCATATATTTACGAAACATGAGAACAAATAAAATTTCTGCAAACCTACCAATATTACATTGATGTGCAACTATGGCTTAATAGTTTCAACTTCATGTAAGTACATTATAGTCACCTAAAAGTCTTTTCTGAGCTGGTTAAGCATTTGACAGGCTTTTCGTTCAGATTTGACAGTAGCTTAAGCCAACACATGCACATTATAGTTAGCGCATGGTAAAAATAAATGGTAGAAGCACTAGCCCAGCTGATTTGAACTTTTTTCTGGACTGAGCGTGAGTAAGTTTTTCTCTTATGTCAAAGTTTGTTTACATTTGTCTGTCTGCAACCCCCGTTCGCCAGCAACTTCTGTTTTTGAAATATTTCTCTGCAAAAATTACATAGAAACGTTTTAATTTTCATACTTAATCACTTTCAGTATATCAAATAACACTCAATCATTTTCTAAATGGCACTTTTTGCAAATTTGTTTACATTTTCATCATTTTTCTATCAGCTGACTTGACACAACACAGACACTGAGCAAATACAAAATGCCTGTTGTTTTTGCCTTGTTGTATTTGTTGTCGTACTGCATCTACCATTATATTTCTACCATGAGTTAGCCCTTAATAAAAAAACAACACCAACAACAACAACAACTACTACTACTACTTCTGATATGTTGGTGATTTATTTGTGCTTGCTGTGCCGTGGAGTGTTAGTGGGGTGTTGGGTGTAGGGGGGGAGGGTACCTAAAAGAAAAACTGTTAAGGGAATGCAAAGAGTGGAGAGTGTGGGTGTAAATTATCATGGGGGAGGGTATATAAGCTTCGGCCCGGCCGAACTTAACACCGTTTCTACTTTTTTTTTTGTATACACCGGGCAATGCTGAACATCAAATGACTCGATTTGTTTGGCCATAGCAACAACAACGAAACAACCAAACACACAACATCACACATACTTTGTCCGAAGTAGCTGACGTATACGTGTGAAACAGCCAAACACACAACATCACACATACTTTGTACGAAGTAGCTCACGTATTAGTGTGTCACCATAACGTCGACTGCGCAAGCCCATGCAAATGAAATTTTGCGTGGCTATGCTTTATATCTCCGTTCAACAACAGCAACAGACACATGTACATACATATATTATTATGTTAATACATACGCTATAGACACAATTTCGTTTGCCTCACCCCTGCCACACTACTCTTTCATTGCTCTCTTGTTCGCTCATTTTTGTTTAACACGTCATTATTCTCTTTCGCAGTCGCAGAAAATCTGTTTTTAGCAGCACCATAAAATCTGGTTTTAGCAGCAGCAGAAAACCTGTCTGTGTGTTGTTTGCATGTGTTGACTTTGATAGATTTAGTCTCTATACGCCGCTATAGATGTTTACACATCAAAAAAACTATATCTCTATTAATAGAGATATAGAATGGTCTCGAACTTTAACAATAATATTAAATTGTATATATAAATTGTTATGATTACAATTTCAAAGTTTATTTTATTTTATTATTTTAATGGTTACAATTGTATGACTTGTTACTTTTCTAATCTTTCTCCCTCTCTTCTTCTTTTACTTTCCTAGTATTCTGTCAACCAACTAGCGTTACCAGATTGATCTTGAAGTTGGTTTGGTTATAAGTATAACTGGCTGATAATATATTTCCTGTTAAGTACATATGCGTCTCTTGATTGAAGTGTGATTAACAAGTATTATTATAACCCAACTTTTATGGCCTATACCCAGCGGGTGAAATTCCGTGGCGAGTAAAACTACCACTTCCAGAAGGCCTCTACTTTTCAATTCTTTGAATTCAATTCTAAAAGACCTGCTCCAGGTCTCCAAATAGAAGTGAAGTAGAATATGTTGATGGGTCAAAATGCGAGAAGAAAAAACTACTTTGCAAGAACCGTTATAAGAAAATCACAGTGAATGAGTTCAGAGGGATATGAAGAGTAAAAAAAATTAAATCCGACCACGTCTTAAGTTGAATCAAAGACTTTGTTGAAGATGGCTGTGTTCGCGTAAGTAATTGTAATAATGATGTGAGCAAAAGAACAACTAAATCGCAAATTGTCATTTCTTCCATGCATGGAAGTACGTGTGCCTTCATTGACAGGCATGGTTCTTTTGTATGGCTTGAAAAAGGCCTTCTATGGAATACCTCGTAGCAGACATGCTCTTGCAGACCTTATACAGACATTCAACTAGAAGTGAGCATGGAAGGCCTTGCACGACAATGACACTCTGGGTTAATTGAAAAGGAGTAGAGAATGGAGCTGACAGGCCAACAGACTCTAAAATAAGGCTTGGTAGAAGGCTCTATTACCCATTACTTTTCCATCTGGGTAGATAAGCCATGTGATTGCTTACAATGCCGTATTTTCTACGAAAATCATGCATACGACGTTATTGTATTGTCCAGCATAATGGGTAGGTACAAAATTGAGCACAAATATAAATGCGACATTTGCAAAATATTTGATTTGTGGCCTCACAGGTAGTCATGGGCAAATTATCATATTGGCCAGCATACCTGATAGGTACAAAATTAGGAAATTTGATTGATTTAGTATGGGGTAACCAAAATACAGTGGCAGCATAGCCCATATTGATTCTAAATCGTAGTTTTAAATATCGATTCCAGGGTAATATTTAACGTGATGGGTGAACACATTCGGAAATTATGATATTGGTTAGTACACCAGGTAGGGTACATGTACTGCAAATTCAGCCCAATGTGTTGGTTTTACGTGCGTTAAGCAGAGTACACGGAATTGCAAGGATAGAAAGGTCATTTCTCCATCTACTGATATGTTCAAAAACGTACATATTGTTACGAATTTCCGTATTTGTCCTTTTTGCGCTGTTTTATTCCCAATAATAAAACAAGGTTCGTTTCAAATTACGATAATTACAACAGTTTAACTTGCTTTTATTTTACTTATATGGTGCAACAGTTTACTTTATTTACAACACTTTACAATAAGTCTTATGTTTTACTATCAAATCGCGTTGTTTACTTTCCGGCTGTTAATCACAAACTGAACCCTCCGCTCCAATGACCACAGGTATTTATACGAACTCACCATACTCAAATGCAGTTATCTCTAGCGAATTCAAGAATCTTCTAGTCGTTGTTGGTAGTTATCTTTCTACTAATTTATGAATCGGGAATAATGTGGAATCATCTCGACTAGTGGAGAATTATCTTAACTGAGGCGAATTCATGCTACTGGTTTAGAGAGTTGGTATGTTGTTACAAAGCATACTTTCAGGTGCAGTATTAATCGCCTGTTATTTCCATAATGTTAGTCTGGCATTAAGAGTAAGTAAAAGCTTTTGCTTCATCGTTACAATATTGTTATTATATAAATAACAGGCCGATTAATGCTGCGCCTGAAAGTATACGCGTACTGAGAACCAGTTGACGAGTCGGCTGTAAGTACTTTATTTTTAAAAACTTAATACTACAGGTTTTTGGAATCGGGAAGAAAAATCTAGAAGCTAGTAGAGCCCATTGCGGCGAGAAGCACAACTGGTATAAATACCTGATGCTTTTGGCATTTTGAGATCAGTTTGTGATTAACCGCCTGAAAGTACGCAACGGGATTTGATAGTATAATATATACAGGGTGATTCAGGAAGTTCCGGACAAATTTCTCCAGCGTATTCCTTGGCTCATTTCATGAAGAAAAGTCCACTACGTCCGAAAATGCAAGGGTGCGAAATGGCAGCGGGTTCAAAATTTTCGGATTGGCGGTCGGAGGGTAGTAGGGTAAAGTTGCTAACTTCTGAGCCAGTGGTCGAATTTTTCAGAATCAATAAAAAAAAGTAGGAAAAAAGTCAAATCGCCGAGATTGCATTGCTGCGAGATAAGGATTTGCCCAATTTGTATACATATATTAATTATTATGCTTGTTTGTAACGATATTTTATTAATTACAGTTTTACATGTTTAAACGAAAAAAAATCAAATTCCTTAAGCTTTGTTTCCACTTTGCGTATTTAACATTTTTGACATGATTTGAGCAAAAATCAGCAGATTTGAGCAAAACTCAGCTGATTTGTCATACAAAATTCAGCTGATTCCGGTCCCAAAACATGTTAACCCTGTTAAACAAGCTAAGTGGATAAGATGTTTCAGATTTGGATATAAGAACCGACAAGGGTATTTACCTACAAAAAAACTTCTCAAAAACTCAATTTTTTTCGAAGCAACCGATACCCCGTTTTTTTTGAATACTCTACTGTGAAATGAAACACCAAATGTGACTGATCTAGGTGTATTTACTCTATTATACCTTTACTCCGCTGAGCCACGCCGCCGCCAGATTACCAGTGTTACCATGTTGGCATAATTTTTGCCGTTTTGGCATAATTTTTTTGGTTTTAGCACAATTACCCAACATTTTTGCAATTTTTTTAATTTCGATATAATTTTTTAGCACAATTGTTTTGCAAACGGCACAATTTTTGGTATTGATATTTTCTCGCTTTAATTTATCTGAAAAAATAATTTTACAGTATGTATCTTTTGGTATATTGCCACATTTTAAGGTTCGTGCACACCTATGTAAGCGTATCTTCGGCGAAGCGTCGGCTTTAGAAAATAGGGCACACTTTTTCTTATACATTAACACACATCAAAACGTCTAATATTTGTTGCGTCAACGTGTTTGTTTGGATCAATATCGCACAATCAAACTACAACTCCTGGTTCATTAAGAGAGAAATGTCTGGCATAGAGAATTTCGAAGTAGAGACGATTTGATCACTGTTCTCTAGGATAAGTGGAATGGATTCTATTCCAAGAAGATTGACACAAATTGTTAAAAGCAATGGATCCCAAACAAAAAAATAATTTTTTTAAAGATTATTGGTCCTGAACCTTATTGGAACCGAAAATCACACCTAATTTGGCTTTTAATGTTGCAGAAATTCTAAAAATGTTTTTTTAAAGTTTTTTTTAAATGAAATTAACATGTTAAAAAAAATTGAACCCCCCGTTATTTCGAAGCAGATGTACCAAGAGGTATCGATGAGACAGCTGATCACGTTAGTACTTGGAGAACAAATAGAGAAGACGATTTCAAAGAAGAAAAGGTGAAAGGTGACTGGGTTGCGTGGTGTGAATTGCAAACTTTTGCTGCTGAGTGTCAAGCCAAAAGTACAAAACACATCAACTGGGAGTAAATTTTGCCAATTACATCGATTAATAAAGAGGATATTCAGTAAAAAAAATCAAGATGTAATGAAGTTTATGAAGATTCCTCTCATTCCACTATTATTCTCTATATGTTTTCCAAGTACCTCGCGGACTTCGTTTAGTAGAAAAAAACAGCTGTTGCTAACTCTTATTAATGTTACTCGGTGGTTTTACGCTTGAAGAAAATTGGGAAATATTAAAAAATTTCTTCCAAACTTCTGAGTCAGCATACGAAATAAATTGGACGGAAATAGAGTGCTGTTGTTGATAGTCTGCTCGAACAGGTATCAACATCAACTTGATACCGTTCGCTGCAATTGAACATTTCTCGCACTTCTTTGCTCAGAATTTTGCATAAAGACCTCAGTATGATGGCTTATAAATTCCAATTAGTCATAGAACTGAAGCCTCATGACATTCCAATGCGTTTTCGCCTCGCCGAATATAGCTTGGCTGAAGATGAGCATTTTTAACAAAAGATCATATTTTTCGATGAAATTCATTTTCAGCCCGGGGTTAACGTTAGTAAAGAAAATTTTTGGCTCGGAAAATCCACACGTCGTCGAGGTGAAACCGGTGCATCCACAACGAGTGTCTGTTTGGTGCAGTTTTTGGCATGGCGGCATCTTAGGTCAATTTTTCTTTGAAAATGAGCATGGATGACGTATGGTTTCAACAGGACGGCGGTACGTGCCACACAACGAACGTTCAATCGATTTTTTGCGCACTGTGCTCGGAAACCTCGTAATCAGCCGAAACTTGGAAGTCTATTGGCCGCATTACAGCTGCGAATTGTCTCCTTTAGACTATTATCTCCGGGTCTCCGTGTTAGATAAGTGCTACGCGAACAATCCCGAGTCCATTGAGGCCTTAAAGCGTGAAATCGAAGCTGTTGTTCACGAGATAGAGTCCCAAACAATCGGAAATGAACTGAAAATTGGGTACATCGAATGAGGTACTGTAAAGCAAGTCGTGGAAGCCATACATAAATGTCGATGATGGGCCTTACCAATAAAATCATAATTTCGAAAACAAATTTCTATTAGTATTTTTGTTTTGAAGCAAAATTAAATTCAAAATTTTTCATGGTCCACCCTTTACATGCTATAACAAATTAAAATTATAATAATTTTTTTTAAGTTGAAGAGTTAGGTATACTACCTGATTCAATTTTCAAATGCAGATTAACTTCCATTTCTGTGTATGTTATGGACACAGAATTACAAAAAAAAAACTAAAATGCCAATTTTAGCATAAGGATTTCGCAAACGGCACAATTTTTGAGGACATTTTGCATAATTTTTTAGTCGGTCTCTGGCAACACTGCAGATTACATAGAAATCGGCGCGGCGGCAGCTTGGTTGGGCGGCGTCAAGTTTTTGCTTAATATTTCATGTAATAGATCAATTAATGGTATTGTCCTGATTCACAAGCCACGTTGCAGCCAGATCAAGCAACAAACTATAAACTACACATAACCACAATCAGAATATTTTCTAATAACAGTCAGCTTAATTTCCCAAGAATTAACTTATGGAGTTAAACGAAAATTTGAATTTTGCATCACAACAGCTAGGCGAAATTCAACACGCTACAACCAGGCAGTACCATTCCCTAATAGGTTACAGCACACATTAGTGGTATTCATGCACACAAGAAAACCTAGAACTTTTGCTCAGTGTAAGTTTGCCCCGAATCGTTTCATGAGGCACGAAAGAAAGTTGCTCAGTGTATCTATGCAGCAATTGTCAAAAAAGGCTGATAAAGTAAATAAACAAAGTAAAATTAAAAGTATATGCTTTACCTATTCTATTATTTTATTTTTCTTTCACATAAATCAAAAACCCTCTCTTTTTTTCAGTACAAAAATATTGACAGTAAAATGTCAAAAGTTTTCCAGGTTTGCTCAGCAAACTTGCCTCAAAAACTTTCCACTTTTGTGCAAGTCGCTTTGTATGGGAAATTTGTTTGTTTTGACGTTTGCTGTGCAAGTTTACGATGTTTTCGAGTTTACGAGGTTCTTTCGAGTATTCATGAAGACTATAACCACAGCAGGTCAAATTTCCCAGCAGCAGCCAGCTAAATTTCCTAAGGACTAATTTTTGAGTGCAGTTAGAACTTTATTTCTGTTCACCTTTTCTCCAATTTCATTAAATATTTTGTATTTTATCACTTCACTTTTGTTTTGCAAATGGCGTCAGTTTGATGCATCGTAACGATTAGACGATAAATGTATGAATACCGGTTATTTTTCGTGGCATTTGCCACTGTTGCCACATGGTAATAAGATTATTTGACAAAGCACTGACAAACTCTTTTCGTATTTAAAGTCAGATCAAACATCCATCAAAATCAACTGATTACCAATTTAAATAACCAGTTAAAAATTGGCTCTAAGTAGAAGAAATAGCCGCCGCCGCCGTCAGGTTAGCCCACCAAGCCGTCTCCTCCGGTTTTCCACAAGTCCCTACGCCGCTGCCGAAGTAGAAAAAATCGGCGTAAATCTCTATACTCTATGCATGATGGTATCTATTAGGCAATTCCGCCGGTAAGCTGTCAAAATTAACGGAATAATGAAAACCACTATGTACACAAAATATGAAAAATTTTATAAGACTGTCTTACTTGATACAAAGTCTATGCTATTAAATTGCATTTTGGTTGAAAATCTTTGAATTTTATTAACAAACAAAGAGAAACAAAATCGAATTTGACAGCTTACCGACGGAAAAGATGAAAAAACCACAAATCAGCTGGGCTGACGCGTTTACCTGATAGATAATTTTACCATGCTATGCCCAATACCAAATTCGGGATGTCTTCAAATGCAAAACCCTTAAACTATCTGGCAAATCTCGTAGTTGAAAAGTTCCGCTATTATTACCACTTTGTTTGCAATCGGCCCCACCGTGGATCATTGGACATAAGCAAATCAAGGTTTTTGAAATAAATTTAAATAAAAGATATTTGTCTTGCTTTTATATAATATATATATAGTATATATTTATCTTTATTTATTAAGATACATTTACATACATATGAAATTTAGGAAAATCGTATAAAAGAAAAAATATATAACATACAAACACACATAATAAGTTGGTTTAAATTTTTGTTTTGGGTTTCTTCTTTCTGTCTTTGTTTCTTTGCGGATTCTGGTATTCAAAAGTTAAACTTTTTTTATTTGTTTCCTCGTAATATATATACTATTATATGCATGTATGTATGTGTGTGTGTAGTAATTTTGAAATTTGAGTTTTTTCCTTCAACGGCTTGGTTGGATAGTGAGTCGTGATAAAATATATTGTTTTAGGGGGTTTAGATTTTTGTTTTGAGGGAATTTTTTTCTGGATTTAATTAGGTAGTAACACTATTACAACTATTTGTAAGTATTTTGCATTTATTTTTATATTATTATGTTATTTTTTTTTTATTTTATTTTGTTAAATATGTTTTTATTTTTACTAATGAGCTTTTCGGGGAGTTTCAAATACTTTCGCTGCTGCCAATTTTCTTTGGTATTTTCTTTTAATACATAACAATATTAATATAGTTAATTATATTAGAGTACTTTGGGGTCTTTCCATTTCTTTTGTATTTATTTTTTTTACAAAAATTTATAAGTAATCATGTACATATTGTAGCGCCTGTTCTTGCGTTTTTCGTTAGAATAATCAAGAAAAGTAGTATATATTTATGTATATAACTAATTTTCTGCTTGTCATTACTTTATCGTTATTATAAAATATTTCTTGTTTTATAATTAAGCTTTTTCTTTTGAATAATTTCTTAAAATTATCTTGTCGTTTTGCTTAGGTTTGATAGTTGATGGGTTTACACTAGTTTCTGTATTTAATTACTGTTTTAATATGTTGATTAATTTACTTTCTTATTTTGTGTTTTTTTTTTCATTTAAAAATGTCTCTGGTGGGTCTAATCTGAGAGTTTTGTGTATATATTACTTATTTATATATTCTATTTTGTTTGTTTGGTTTCTATTTATTATGGAAGTGTCCTTTTATTTACTTTTCTCACTATGAACTGAATTTTGAAAAACTATAAAAAGAATTTATTCTGCCACTTCGGCCTTAAAATCATCTAATACAGCATAAATCAATTTAAATAGATCGATTTAGTTTCAAACTCACACAAAGAAAGTCGCATGACGCTTCTTGAAAGCTCTCTGAGAAGAAACACATACATACAGTTCTTCCTATACTGAACTAAACCGAGAGCTTTCTATTTTGATAAACAATAAAGGACCATTCAACGAATTTGCAATTAGTGATTTAGTTTGTCACCTTAACGTGCAATTTCCATAGCATGGGATATCGTATCTCGAGTTTCAAGATTCATATCGTCCCAATCAAACGTTTGCGTAGTAACGTAATGGTAGAGGCTGCCCGATTTTTTTGAACACTCCATAGAAATAAGTGTTTTATTAACCGTTTCAAATATGAATTTCTTTGAAAGAAATTGTGAGAGTGAGATGAATTGAAATTAGACAAAAAGGGGATTTATGTTAAGCTACGAGGGCGGATCAATAAGTCCGTGACTTTTCAAACTACCCTCGTAGTTATATGATATGCAACACTGCTGCCATCAAGTACCACCTGTTATAAGACCACTGTCAAATTTTGAGCCAGTTCCGTCATTTACTTTGCGTTTAACAGCTGTTCAAAACATACAACTTCGTGCATTTTTTTAAAAATGGGAAAAAGTGAATTTCGAGTTCTCATTTAACATTATTTTTTGCGAAAGAAAACTGTCAATCAAACCAAGGAAAAGCTTGATAAATATTGCACCATCGATTTCAATGGTAAAAAAAGTGGTTTACTGACTTTCGTTGTGGTCGCACAAGTACAAATGACGCTGAACATTCTGGACGGCCAATTGAGGTAAATACACCCGAAAATGTCGAAAAAATCCACGATATGGTTTTGGCCGATCGAAGAGTAAAAGTGCGTAAGATTGTTGATCCCATAGGCATTTCATATGACAGTGTGTTTTCGATTTTAAATGATCAGTTGGGTTTAAGAAAGGTGTCTGCAAGATGGGTGCCGCGTTTGCTCTCAATTGACCATAAACGTAATCGTGTGACAAAGGATTGTTTGGAATTGGTGCCTCATCCGCCATATTCTCCCATATTATTCTAGCCTCCAGTGACTATTTCCTATTTCCAAACCTAAAGGAATGGCTCGGTGGAAAGAGATTTAGCTCCAACGATGAAATTATTGATCAAACAAATGTCTATTTTATGGACCTCTAATCCTATTTTTTGGAAGGGATACAAAAATTGGAGAACCATTGGACTAAGTGTATTGAGTTAAAAGGATTTTATGTTGAAAAATATTTTTTTTTGAAAAAAGAACTGTGTTTCATTCAAAAAGTCACAAACTTATTGATCCGCCCTCTACGTTCAGGTCTACCGCGTTTTCGAAAGATTGCAACCCACTAAACATGTTTTGCCATGTACAAATCGTCTGTTTACGGAAATGAAGTCACGAAAACTGAGACATCGCGGCATGTTTGAACTTAGCTTTAACATACGTTCATTATTAATCGCATCAATGAGTAATGAAATAAATTTGTCACAGTGACGAAACTTTGAACTTTTACATTTCAACGATCACTAGTGTGACGACGCTTACCCTTTCAGTGTAGAACTTAGATTATCGGAACGCAGATTTTCGATAATCTAACTTAAAGTATATGTTGTGTTTGTACCTCCCAAATAGAGATACTTTTATAACTGATTGTAGTTTGTTGTCTTTTTTATTTTCAATATTTCGAAAATTGATGTCAAGTTCGAAAAATTTGGATTATTTATAGATTAATTTTATAATAGTGACCGCGCGGAAATTTGCGATCAAATAAAAATGATTTAAGGCGTATATTTAATAGTGGTCTTCATGAAAGCTCGAAAGAACCTCGTAAACTCAAAAACATCGTAAACTTGCACAGCAAACGTCAAAACAAACAAATTTCCCATACAAAGCGACTTGCACAAAAGTGGAAAGTTTTCGACGCAAATTTGCTGAGCAAACATGGAAAAAGAAACGTGAAAACTTTTGACATTTCAATGCCAATATTTTTGTATTGAAAAAAGAGACTGTTTTTGATTTATGTGAAAAAAATAAAATAATGGAATAGGTAAAGCATATACGTATGTATATGTTTTAAAATGTATTATTAAACAAAATTATTCCAGACCGATGAACAGAAGTCCAAGCGCAAGCTCTCGAAATCCATACACAGATGGCGGGAGTCGGAAACGCTGATTCTCCTTACTCAAGTGGTGGTAGCAGTAAAAGATAACCAGGATCACTTTCTTTAGACATTTTTTTAATTTTACTTTGTTTATTTACATTATCAGCCTTTTTTGACAATTGCTGCATAGATACACTGAGCAACTTTATTTGGTGCCTCATGAAACGCATCGGGGCAAACTTACCATGAGCAAAAGTTCTAGGTTTTCTTGTTTGCATGAATACCACTAATGTGTATTTCGAATAAATTAATATCTTGCGTGAAAAACTGCTGAATCAATTTGAACGATATTTCCTCATTTTAAGGATGTTTCATTTATATTTTGACACTAAAGCTAGTGACGAATTTATATGTGTTATTATTAGGGTTCGAATTTATATGAACCAGAAATCTTGTTTCAAGCGCTTAAAATATGTTCCGGAGATCGTAAAATATGCAGTAAATAATAAATATATGTGCTTATTGTCATTTCTGAACATATAATATAACGAAAAACTGGCTAAGTCTTTGCATGAGGAAATGTCAAACAATACTGAACAAAAATACCATCATTCTTGATCTGTCATACAATCTCGAATGAAGAAAGCACCTTTAAATCAATTACCTGATATATGTATGTATATGTTTATTTTACATCCTTGCAAGTTGATCTAGAGATGACCGTGTGCCCGTCTGTCTTTCAAAAATACGCTTGAAGAACAGTTTAGCTTTTCAAATATATGTATGTCTTAGAGTTGCCGGGTAAGGGTGTACTAAAAAATGTTTTTTGGAACATTTGATCTGGGAAAGTCTTACAAATTTAGAAAATATATTCCTCTTACATATGTGCTCTTCATGGCACATATATTGATCGTAGACAACATTGATATTTTTGACAAATACTATGCTACTCTAAACTTTAACTGTTGGTAGTAGGTGACAAGTACCTGTGATCAAGTCTTCAATGCGCATTGCTTGAAAGTTTTTTGTTACACCATATTATAGGTCGATTGTGTTTCTAAAATTTGTTATAATATTGACGAAACCATCCCCTCAAAGTATGTATATCTTCACTTACTGCGATAGATTTTATGTATGAAAGTATTACTTCGATATAAAATTCAAATTTTTAAATATCCGTACTCAACCTTGGTTGGCCTGATCGAAAAATGTGATATCATTTTTGAAATCGTACGGCGCAAACAATTCCAACCGAAAATTGTACTCTACATCTAAGAGAAACTGCAAGAAACTTCGAAAGTTATAACCAGCGTGGATATACAAGTAAACGAGCAATTCGGAAAGGTTGATCAGAAGTTCGAGGAGATAGAGCAAAAGTTCGAAGAAGTTGAACAGAAATTAAAAAAATATGTGAGTGAATTGTAAAGAATGATCTCCAGTCACAATATGAATCAGTGCGAGTACTGGCTGAAGGTTCTAGTAGCCTGAAAGCTCCCAGGTTCGATGGATCTACACCGTTCGATGCATTTAAATTCAAATTTGAAATGGTTGCGAAAAATAACTTGTGGAACATCAACGACAAAGTCATAGAGCTGATTTTTGCACTGAAGGGCAGCGCAGCAGAAGTTCTTCAAAGTGTTCTCGTCAGTTCCAGAAACAACTACAATGAAATACTGACAGCGCTACAACACAAGTATGGTGGCGCGCATAAGAAATATTCGTATCGCATGGAATTAAGACGCCGTGTGCAGAATCATAGCGAATCGTTACAAGATTTCGCAAAGGATGTGGAAGGTTTGATGTTTATGGCATACCCCGGAGAACCCCTCACGTTTTTAGAGCGATTTAATATAGAGACATTTGGTTAGGGCAATTACGATTCTGACGTTAGATATGCAGTGGGTGCCTCGCAAAAAGTTACATTTGCGAAAACAGTTGCCAAAGCAAATGAAACAAAGAGGATGAATAGGATGATGAAAGAGTGGAAAGCCAACAAAGAAAACGAGTGAAGTGCCTCGTTTCTCTGCTCTTCCTCTCTTCGTTGAATATTTCAATACAACAAAAATTTTTTGATTATGTATTGTATCTAACTATATCAATTCCAACCATGTTCAAATAAAATTACATAAAGTAAAAAGTATGAAATAATCAAGTTATGACACTTGAGAGAAATGCATTTGAATGAATTGTGCCGACTTTTTGGTTCTCGTTTACGAGGGTTGCCAATTCAGCACATTTATTTCCTAGATTCAGTCGTTTTCAATGAAACAGCCAAAGTTATCTCCAGGCAGCAGGCGCGAAGAGTAGAAACGGAAACCAAATCGAAAGTCGTTACTGATCTGAGGGAAGTTGTTCAGATTGTCAGAAAAGAGCTCCGGCAAACGAAAACATTGAAATGCGGCAATCGTGGCGACGGGACTATAGATATCCGTGAAAACTATTCAGATCTCAAGGAACGTCGCGTGATTGCGGACGAGTGAATGACCGTCAACATGTAATCGTGCGAAAGCAGTATTCTAAAGCAGAGATCAAGGTGCAAATTATTGACGACCGATCTCTGCGAATTGAATTCGACGACGACTGGTTCATGGCACATAGAAGTGATCCTGTATTGGCAAAAGAAGAGGATAGACAATTAACGCGGAATGAGAAAGCCCCATTTTGAAATCACATTGGGCCCAGTGGAAAAAATTGTAAAGGACCAACGCGGACGAGTTGTAGACAAAAACACCAAGAAAGCTCAGGTGCTCCCTTCAAGTGAATACGTATGAATGTGCCTGGTCAATTTACAATAACTAGCTTTGGGAACCAAAATGTTCTAGTCATTATGGAATACTTCAGTAAATGGCCCGAAGTGTACGCTATTCCGAATAAAGAAGCGAAGACAATAAGCAAAGCTGTCGTGGACAACTATATCCCTTTTCGTGTCCCTTTAGATCTGGATTCGGATCAGCGTTTGCATTTTGAATCTGCCATCTTTAATGAAATATAGAATACGTGGAATTTGAACGACTTCATTGTGTCGTCGGACTAACGGCAAGGTAGGAAAATTTAATCAGGCTATTGTGGAATATTTGAGAAAGGTCAGTGTGAATCCAAAAGACTAGGACGAGCGAATATGAAAATTCCTTCTGCCGCCATGGATACTACCGCGCGAATACCAGCTAGAGTTGTCTTCGGTGCAGAGTTAACGTTTCCTGGAGTTTGATAACTGTCTAACATCCGAAAGTGGGGAGAATGATGGTATTCCATTAGATCTTGGTGACCTTCACGAGTTTGTTCTCAGCAGAATGAAGATGGTCAGTAGCAGTTTTACTGTTCAATCCACAGCGCAAGAAAGTTTTATCATCAAAACTGTAGACTCACGGGAAAGACACTTATAAGGTTGTCATCAAAAAACTGCTCGTGTATTGAAATATTCAACGAAGTGAGTCAGAGAGAGCGAGCAGAGAAACGAGGCGCTTCACTCGTTTTTCTTGTTGGCATTCCACTCCATGAGTAAATTTTCTTCTCTACCCTTTCATCCTCTGTGAATAATGAACAAAGACGATCTAGAATTAGACAACCAGGAGATGTGCGCAATTTGGCAACCCAGGTAAAAGAGAACCAAAAAGTGCCAGATATTCACTCAAACACATTTCTCTCTCGTATCATATCTTGATTATTCCACACATTTTGAATAGTTTATGAAATTTTATTTCAACACGGTTGGAATTTGTATAGTTATATGGGTGATTCCTTGGAAATAACGTTTTTTCGGATGGTGAAATTATTAGTTTTTAACATACCTCGGATGTGATTTTTTTTACAGTTTTTGTTTATATATACTACTATAGTGTATACCAACATCTATTGTACTACAATCCCGAAAACATTTATCAATATATTTTATACTATAATTTTCAGAATTGCCACGATTCTGACATCCACGGTATTGACATTTCATATTTAAATTGACTTCATTCTATGCCAAATTGACGTGAGATAATTTCCTTTGAAAATCACATTTCGATGACTAAATATCGAACAAATTTCGTCACTAGGAGGGCGAGTATTATATTGCGCAATAAAAAAGCGGTACCATGGTATTGACTGCTAATTTGGTGACTTACCCTTCGTAAAGAAAACACTTCACTCCAATCGATTCAATGTGGACAAATCTGTCAGCCATTGATGTAAACATAACATTTGATA
The DNA here is from genome assembly GCA_963931995.1 of Phaonia tiefii. Classification (NCBI taxonomy): domain Eukaryota; kingdom Metazoa; phylum Arthropoda; class Insecta; order Diptera; family Muscidae; genus Phaonia; species Phaonia tiefii. The sequence goes on from OZ008370.1 coordinate 70,043,295, forward strand.
TACAATGGTCGAGTTCTCACAGCGAGGGCGCCTTTATACCCATCCAACATGGCGCCACAACGGTAAAACGTAAATGTACGATATTAGGCAAAAATGCGTGGACAAAGTTTAGATCTTGTTAGTCGGGCCTAAATAGGAGATTTACGCTCGGTAAATACATGAAAATATCCTCTATCTAGGCAATTTCAATGACCATAAAAAAATATCAATCCATCCTGCGAAATGAGGGAGTGAATATAGTATAAACCTTGATTTTTATGAAATGGACACGCCACGGTTCTGATATTTTCATTAGTTTCTGTATGTTTCTATCGAATAAGCGCGGCGCAGGTGAGAATATTGTTGTGGAAAATCTTGTGTACCATAAAAGTATTGAAATTACGCGATTATTTATTTGCCGTCCCTTAATTACATGGAAATAAACATGATGGACAAAGAAAACGTTATTTCCAAGGAATCACCCATATACAATAACACTATCAAAAAGCCGCTTGTGTATTCAAATATTTAATGAAGAGAGTAAGAGAGAGGGCAGATAAGTGCTAGGGTTTCACTCGTTTTGTTTGTTGGCATTTGAGTGAAGAGAAATTTTGACTGTCTATTTGTACATCGTTTTTGTAATGAACAAAGACGATCTAGAATTATACTACCAGAATATGTGCGCAATTTGGCAACCCTGTTTATATTATTTAATATATGGTTCGATTAACTCCATCACAAGAAACATGTTGAAACTGAACTTTTCGCTGGGTTTTCAAATTCCTCGTTCATTATAAAAGCAAACTAACATTGAGCATGTTTTTTTAACATGCTAAAACTAATTTTTCGACCACTTTGTAAGGAGAGCTAAGCGATATTAATCGATTTTAAGCGGCTCCCCATACAAAGTCGTCGAAAAATTTGTTTAGCAGGAATTAAAAAAAACAAGCTTATTATGTATTATTGCACTACAGCTGTATCTATTATATAGTTAAATTCAAAATGAACTGGGTACATTAGTTTAACCCACCGACACTAATATACCAAAATTTTGGTAAAGTGGAGTTAATCGATTTGGCAACTGACACATCCATATAGGAATATTAATTGTTTGTAGTTTAAGTTGATTGCATACTGCGCTTCGTGACATCACAATAAATTTTTTATTACGCGAACAAAAACGATGATGACAGGATGATTTTACGTCAATAATATTTTTGAAAAGTAGTATTCTCAGAATCACATTGAATTGTGGTTTTTATATATGTATGTATGTACTTATACTTAGTTTTCTGCGACGTATGTTCATCTTTTACAATAAGATTTTGAGCTTTTAATAACTGAAACTTTGCCGAGAGAAGTTCCGAAAAATTTCTCTGAAAAGGCTCAATATCAAATTATTTTCCAATTTGTGGACGTTTCTTAAAATGAAGGCTTCTTATGCCTTGTTCACGCTGTCGCGAAATTGATGCGTGAGGCGAATTGAACCTCAATTACTCAATTTGCATACATTTTGCCAAAACAAAGTTGAGATATTTTAAACAATTTCGCTTAAATTGACATGAAATAGTCGTATACAATGCTGTTTTTCCTCCACAAAATTAACTTAGTACATTGTATTTGCATATAGTATATAAACACGTATAGAGAACGGAGCTGACCGAAATCGATTCAACCTGCTGGTCAAAAAAATGTTAGCCGATTTGACCTGACCGCTAAGACGATTTTAAAAGTTCGAGTACCTAAAAAATGTTACAAATTTGTTTGTAGATACGAAATTGTAGTCGTTCCCACTGCGCATTTGAGATTGTTTACAAACAACTACAGTAAAAGCTCTCTTAAACGGACACTGACGGTCGCACCAATTTTGTCCGCCTAAGGGAGATGTCCGCCCAATAGAGCGTTTTAAGGAAATTAAATAAAATTAAAGAGAACAAACACTCCCCCCACTATGGAAATATGTTAATACATTACAAACCAATTTGTTATAAATTTTTATTATGTAAATGCGTACTAATGTACACGTTCTATAAATATCATTTCAATACATGGCATTGTCAAGCCCTTAACATTCAAGTAAAATATTCACGTAGAAAAAATGCAGATTCGTAAATCATAAACTAAAATTAAACATACTGAAAAAAAAACTTAAAAATTATTATTGTTGCTGAAAAAATTGACGGATGATGCAACCTTCACACGTTTCAAGGGATCCTTTTCAACTTATGCTTATCAAAATACAACAGCAAAAAGCACATTTCTAAAGGTAGAGGTTAATCACAGTAGCTGCGCAATTTTTTATTGTCTATGAGCAAAAAATGGGAATCACAGCACAACGCAGATAGTTACGTACTTGTCTGATACATGAACGCGTTGTTAGTTGTTGTCTCGTTCATACTTTCTTTTATTTCGACAATAAAAATTGTTAAAAATCATGTTTTCACAATTTTGTTGTCCGCTCATGGGAGATGTTTGATACCAGAAAAGTGTCCGCGTCCGTCCAAGGGAGCGTCCGCTTAAGGGAGCAAGATTTCTTCCTGAAACAAGGCGAAAATTTTGGAACCAAGGAATTTGTCCGCTTAAGAGAGCTGTCCGGCTATAAGAGATGTCCGCGAAGAGATCTTTCACTGTATTTGTTTATGTGAGTGAAATTTTCGTGCCTCACAATACCCAAAAATTTTGACAGGAAATCGAAAGAAAACAATGAGAATGATGTTGCATGAACCATGATACGAAACAATGATAAAAAAGAATGTTCAAGTAGAGAAGAAAAAACCGCCGCAATTTGGCAACCGAGTGTGGCCGAGTCAAAGACGATTTACAATTAGACGACCAGAAAATGTACGCAACTTGGCAACCCTGGTAAAAGAGAACCAAAAAGTACTAGGAGTTCACTCAAACGCATATCTCTCTCGCGTCATATCTTGCTTATTTCATACTTTTTGCATAGTTCATGTAATTTTGCTTCAACATGATTGGAATTTGTATGGTTATATACAATAACACTATCAAAAAGCTGCTAGTGTATTGAAATATTCAATGAAGAGAGTAAGAGAGAGAGTAGAGAAGTACTAGGGTTTCACTCGTTTTGTTTGTTGGCATTTGAGTGAAGAGAAATTTTGACTGTCTACTTGTAAATCGTTTTTGGCCGAGTCATCGAAAATTGGGTCCAACGAATCGACCGCTGCCGACGTGCCTGCGGTGGCCATATGAACGAAGTCGAGTTCCATTCATAAATGTTTCGATTGTAGTTCAAGTCGATCATGTTTGATGTCGGAACTTTAATGCGTATTAGAGTTGTGTCGTTCATGAACTATATACATAGTTCATTTAGGGTGATCAGACAGCACCCTTACGAACATAATGCACATGTTCGAAATGGCAAGTATGTTCGTGGTTGTTATGTCTGGGCACCTTAAATGAATGAGTTTGAGAACTAGTGAACGAGTTCGACACAAGTCTAATGCGTATGCTTTCCCGGCCTGGTTTCCCATCTCGTCGAGTCAGATGGAGAGGCTAAGGCAATGGGAGCGGAGAATACTCAGAACCTGTCTGGGTCTGAGGGTGACTGTGATGGCGGATGGCTCTTTCCGCATGGGTATATGATGGTGCTGGTTTTGGGACGATTGACAGTTTCTTGGTGGACTCTGCTCTGTCTTTCTTGGGAAAAGCGGCGGCTGTGGATAATGACCTGGTTAGGGCATGTTTCGACACGACGGATGCGGACAGTCTTCTGTCACGCTGGTTCTTTGGACCAACGGACCTTCTGGCCCTCAGTAATGGGGGCTATCTAGGAACGGACGAGGCTTTGTTATTTTACCACAGGAGATTCGGTACATTGGGTATCGATGATCCTGTGTATAATACTACTCAGTAGTATTTCTTCTGACCGAGGTGGAGACTGGAAATTTTTCGGAATTTCTGGTCTATTGATTTATGCGATCCGGTTTGCTGGATTTCTTGTTTTTATTTAGTTTTTAAGTTGTTATTTGTTTTTTAAGTTTCTTTTATTTTTAGGTCAAGACGACAAACAAGGCGTTCCGGTTTTGCATCGATTTTTCTCGAGAATATTATTTTCTTTACAGCGTATATAATTTATTATTAAGATTTGATGTATGTATGTAGTGATTTTTTGATGAGGATGGAAGATTCTGAAGGACACCCTATGGGTGGGAGGGAATTAGATATAGGTAATATTAAGATGTATTTATTGTGTACCAGTAGTATGTATTTAGAATTTATTACAATACAAACCAGTTAAAATCAAGTCGATCATAAAGTTTTGGAAATATCTCGATATCGATGTGCAAAACAAGAAGCTAGACGTGTACATTTTGGGATGTCTGTTGCCTTATAGATTATATATTAGCTACAAAGAATTTGTTGAAATCCGATTAGGGGGCGGTAAAAATATGACCGAAAGCGTAATCGTAGATTAAAGAAATTGACAGAAAAGGGGCTCTTAAATTTTGTTTCGAAAATTTGAAATTGGGATTTCGGTCCAAATGCTAGAAGAGCGTAAAAGTAAATTTGATTATTAATAGTTCTAAAGAAACGGCAGAATCTGTAGTGGTTAAACCTCAGTCCAGAAGACATTTCTAAATATTCGAATTGGGGTCTGAGGAAATGAATTAGGAACGATTTAAGTCGCTTAAATCAAAATTCGCACCAAAGCGGTGAAGCCAGCATCATAAAATTTGGGGAATAGAATAAAAAAAATTAAAAAATAATTTAAAATTAAAAAAACATTAATAAGGAAATAGTATTTAACTCAATCTTAATTGTGGATAGAAACAAGAGCGTTTCACCAAAACAGGATCAAATATTTGTTTAATTTTTTAACATGAAGGCAACATGCTACTGAAACTTTAATACGAATTGAGCAGGGTTAAACAAAGACCTCACATATACATATAATATTGGGATTTTGTTGACTATATGAAGAAGACGTCAACTGAGAAGCAATTTTTTATGTGCACCAAAAAGATGCGTGATTAAAAACGCTGACCAAATATGCCAAAGTAGATGTATGAAAGTACACGCAAAGTAAAAACTCGTTCCTCCCGAACGAAATCTCAGATAACTGAAGTTCGTTTGGGGACCGTGGTTGGGAGAAACGAACTTCTGTTAAGCCATACATGTAACTTTGTTAGGGAGAACCGAAAAATGTTTGCAGCAAACGAGTTATGAAACACATAAAACGATTATTTCAACTGTTCTATCGGTTACAGCAACCGAGTTGTAATTAAAACTTTTATTTATGGCTTCTTCTATAAGCTCTTTTTTGTTTAAATTTCCAACTTTTATGATTTTGGTATTACCCATAAAGTTTGATTTAAAAAAGTTGGAATTTTGTCTAAAGCACAGCAAACTACAACGCCTCAATTGCCTATCCAAGATATATCGAAAAGGTAGAAGTATTAGAGTGTGTGATCACTTTAATGTGTATGCGTGAGTATGTATGCCAAACGAGTGGATAATACTGTGTATACAGTCGACAGAATGAGAGAAATTTACGTTCTTCGTAATCTGTGCTCTCATTAGAAAAATGGCTAATATCAGTTATCTCCCACGTTTTTTAAACTTGCGGCAAATGTAATTTTGTACGCGTTTGAGGCAAACGAGAACTCGTTTGCAACAACGTAATACACATTTGCGATATATGAGTTTATTTGGGAGAACTACATGAACGGTTGTGATTAATAAATTAATACAAATCAAACAAAGTATTGTTGTGCCAACCGAGCAATAAACGTTTTTTTTTTCTTTGCGTGTAATGTCGACTAAGGAACGATCTTTTGATTTCGAAATATGACACTTTTTCAGCGAATAACTTTTCAGAGTAAAGGCATCTTGATAGTAAATTCTGTTCCTCTAAAGGAAAATTTATAAAAATGGCGAGAGTATATTTTTCGAAAATGGGAATTTAATGTGGTAAAATTGTACTAGATACTTTTCTATATGTTGCCGTATAGTCGCGAATGAAGTAGCGGGCATTTGCTAGTAATTATTATAATTATGTTCCCGGATAATATTTGAATGTTTGTGGAGTAATATATTTACAATACTAATTTTACCTTGATTATAATTGGGGTCTCCAGCTAACCTAGTTTCCAAAATTATGCAAGTTCGAGTGATCATTTATAGCAAAATATATTTTATATAATCGAGAAAGAAAATTGTTGAAGCCAGTTCAACAATTTCTCTTTATTAATAGCCTGTTTTTGTAACTTAATTTTTGATCATTCGAACGCCAAATGACTAGCGATGGTAACTTTTGGTTTTTGTACGATTTGTTTTGAGTGGAACGAAAAGAGCTTTCGATTTGCTTAAAAAATTTGGTTCAGCGAAATCAAACACGAACGAAACAAAACGTCAGATTAGACAATCAGAAAATATCAATCGTTTAGTTTGTTTACAAATGTGTTTCTTTACGCATTTACAAGAAAATTAATTAAATTTGTTGTTTAATATGGATATTTCTAACAAAAAAAAGTCGCTACATGTCGCCTCAAATGCCACGGATGCAATCATTTCAAAAACACTTTAATTATCTCACTTCACTAACTTTAATTTTTCCCATTTTTCTTCTTGCAATTTGTTGTTTGTTTATTTTATTTTGTCTGCAATCAGCTGCTTCCAAGTAAACAGCTGATATTGCAGTGTTGCCTGCAGTTTGCTAAATATTGGTATTTTCCAATAGAAGAGCTTTTAAAATCAACAAGAATAACACATTGGCAACAATGTACTTTGACCAAAAACTAGACAGTCAAAATTTCTCTTAACTCAAATGCCCACAAACAAAACGAGTGAAACCCTAGTACTTCTCTACTATCAAAAGTTGCTCGTGTTTTGAAATATTCAATGAAGAGAGTAAGAGACTCGACTCACTCGTTTTGTTTGTTGGTATTTGAGTGAAGAGAAATTTTGCCTGTCTACTTGTACATCGTTTTTGTGTTCTCTTCAGATGTTAGTACACAAACATTTATACCCCATTATTTCCGGTTCCACCATTAATAATCATCATCGCTGGAATTTAGTTTTGTAAATTCGTTAAAAACAACAAATGACCGCTTGTTTTGAAATTCACTGAGGTCCAGCGAAACGTAAATACATTGAATGATCCTGTATTGATACTATAAAACCCATTGTAATATCGCAACATTTTCAAACGGAGTGTCCTGCTCATGTCTAGCCTATAACGAATCATATTCTTTTGTATGTTTGCTATGTTACGTGTATTTCTGTGTATTTATTTTTCATAGTTGACATACATTTAGATAAAACTGTTATAAAATCTGTTTAGATTTTCGTAATTATGTAAGTGTGTGTTAAGCTTTTTATCGGATCCTTCAGCGATTCAACAGTATTTATGGTTGCTTCTAAAAGTTGAAGGAGTTTTTTCTATGGTTTTGTTGTCTTGGTGATTTTTACAATTTTAAAAACTAATTTACAATTACATTGAGATTTTATGTAAAAAAGTTTGCTTTGGTAAAAAAGTGTTTTGTTTTCGGTTTTTATTCATAATGTTATATAAATTTTAAAAAATCGTTAAGCCAATTTTTTTTGTTATAAAAATAATTTGATTAACTTTGGTTTTTCACTTGTGTTACTCTGTTGTTGTTTTGTTTTTTATGTTGAATAAGTAGAAAAACATTTATCATAAGTATGAAAAATTCGTTATTAAAAGTTATTAAAATAAATACGTTTTTGTTCTTATATCGTTTGTTTTTGTATTTAATATATAAATAGGTTGGTTTCTTCAAGCATTTTAAGGTATAAATGTACAATGATTTCACTTTACTATATTGTTTCTTATTTATTTATTAATTTTTAGTATTAAATAAAATTGAAATTAATTTTTAACGAAACACTCACTAGAAGATCGCAAGTCACAATTAGATGGAAATGTTAAACAAAAAAATTTGTTATTATTTGTTTAATATCCTTACTGTCTCCGATAAATATTTATTGAACAAAATATGTGACATTAATTCTTAATCGCATTTTAAAAACAATGAGTTTACATGTAGTATAAAAAAAATCTACAGCGAGATCGAATAAAGTTGAAGTTGTGAACTGATATTAATGTAAAAAACATTTCAATTACTGTCAACCTTGCGAAAGACTAATGCCACTGCTCTGTGAGGAATCGTAATGTATTTGGGTGTGACACGATCTGCGCACGGCAGCCGCATTGGTTTGGGCCGTGCTTAAAGACTTGAGAGGAATTTCACGAAAGACATCGTTCATTGTATGGTTTATATATTGTGCCTCACAAAACACATTAATATTGTGACACGTTAATTTTTGATAAAAGATGGCTTAATTTGTTTCAAAATTATTCAAGAATTTTGACACCATACAATTGCACCTACAGTCAAAAAAAGTCTCAAGACTGGTACTAAGTTCTTTCGCAGGAAGCAAATTGTGCGACACAAGTTTTTTCGCATGCATATCAATCAGTGTTGCCAACAATACGTTTTTCTGTGTTTATGGGTTATTTGCACTAAACAATTATTTCATAAATTCAATGAGAATATTGATCATTTCTCCATATAATTTACACGTCGCAGTTATTCCGCCATTATACTAACAACAATGTGGTATAATTGTTTGAATTTCGCTTAGTATCGTATGTACCAAGTCGCCTAACCAATATTTAGGGTTTAAAAAGAAAACGACTACTTTGAAATAGTTAGCGACTGGAATTGGCTGTTAAATGAAATTTTTATGTAATTAGTTTTATTCGACTGTTATATCTGATGGAAATAATCGATAATCGTTAACTCTCTATATATAAAGTAAACTGACTGAATTTTTTAACGTAAAATCTCGCTGACTAACGGCTGGTATTAAGTTTGTTTGAATGGAATGGTTTTTTCATTGGTTTCAATGGTTTTTTCTTTGGTTAGAAACACTTCAACGTGGACAGCTATATTTTCTCTGTTCGTACATGTGATGAAGGAACACAGGAAGAATTGGGACCCACAGTTTTACATCGTTTCCGAACAAGGTATTGAGAAGCTTTTTCATGGCCACATAGCGAGGTGAGTGTTATCGGAAGGTATTTAAGCTGGCCAGAGCAGGGATCGAAACTACATTTCCATGTGCAAGAGTCGCGGAAGCTACGTGGTGTAAGTAGTTTAACTCGCAATATCTCTGTGTGAAAATTTGACAAAATTGATTGATTGACCCTGCACATCAATCTGAAGTATGGTAAATCGCTCACACCAAAAACATTGGGCAACATTAATTTATTCTGCTGCGAAATTGGCTAGAAACATATCAGAGTTGGCGAATATTATTGTATGGAGTTGAGTAAAGTTGCACGCAAAATTTGGAACTTATTACCGGTCTTTATTTAAAGTGTATGATAAAAACATTAATTTTAGAGGTTATGTTGAATCACCCTAGCTGAGGATTGACAATGGATACAACCGAAATATTGTGGAGATACAAAGATGACAGAAATACCATATATGATCCATTTGCTTATTCACCATTTTCACCAGAGGGCACATGCTGTTTGCGTATGATCATTTCTCACCCGGATGCGACGGAAAATCACTCAAAAATCATATTTATTTGCATTGTGTTGTTGCATAGTTAAATGAAAACCATAGATGACCCATTTGCTTAATCACCATTTTCACCAGAGGGCACATGCTGTTTCCGTACGACCATTGTTCACTCGGATGCGACGAAAAAGCACTCAAACATAATTTTTATTTTGATTCTGTTGTTTAATAGAATAGAAATAATAGAAAAGCATATCGCTTTTGATATTTGTTCACAATACAAAGGGCAAAAAAGCATGGATATATAGTTTTATCAATAGTTTTTGTTTACAGGGGAATTTGCCCATTTTCGCTATAGATGCGTCATATAGAAAATTTCCCTTTACTTTCAACTCCACCACTTATCTTTCACCATCTATGGTTTTTTATTTATCTATGGTTGTTGGAATTTGAAAATAAAACATAGATAATAGAAAAGCAAAAGGCAAAAAAGCATGGTTAAATAGTTTTTGCAATAGTTTTTGATTTTCCCATTTCCACCATTGCTGAGCCATCTACATAATTTCGGTCGACTTTAAAATCCACCACATAGATTTCACCATCCAGGGGGTTCCTATTATCTTTGGGAGATATTTATTAAACAAAATGAGGTGAAAATACATTTTTCGAGCTGCCTTTATATCCAATGTATCGGAATCGAAGTTGTTTAAAATAGAATAAAAAAATTCATGTAAATTGTATAAATTCCCCTTTTTGGCAAAATAATTGAAATTACGGATGCACTGGCGTAAATAACGGGTGGTCCAAATACAGGTATCTTTTTAAATCATATGTTATTTTAACATTTATAGATTTGTTCTGTTCGAAATATTGACTTACAGTCAGTATCACACATCAGCCGGCCAAAATGAGTCCTCTAAATGAGTCGCAATGCACAAACCATAGTAAAATATCCAAGTAGTAGCAGTAGACGTTGTTGCTGCCTGCAACAACAGGCACTTTGTTTTTGTTTCAATCGCTTAAGTTGTCAATCTATACACGTAAGTACACCAATAACACAGGAATATAGTAAAGTACAAAAACAAAACACATATGAGTTTGACAGCTAAAACGATTAACCACAATGAAAAAATTGAAAACAGCTGTTCTAACGAGTTCCTACCTTATTTTATCATGGCACAAACTGTGCTTTTGTTGAAAATAAGTTTTGGGCGAAATGAAGCTCCTACCGTGCGTGCTGTACGCTGGTTTATGCAAAATTGTCATTACGTCAGCACATTAATTGTCATCACGTCATTGTATGGATTTTGGAGTGGTGACATTTTTTCGAAAATGCGTTTCGAAATGCATTTCAGTCAAGGACGAGGACTATAGAGCCATGATTACGGACTTTTTATGGATTGAAATGGAAAATATTTACTTGGATAATCTTTGGTTTCAGCAGGATGTTATGTGAATAATTCAGAAATGATTCACACTCTCAAGGCTAACATCGTCCGCGACATTCGTGGGGTAGAACCAGAAACCGTCAACAAAGTTTTGGAACTTTGGGCTGACAGGATGAGCTACTGCGAAGCCAGCCGGGGCAGCCACATGAATGAAATCGTGTTCCATAAATAATGGGAATATTTGTTATTTCTAAAAAAGCCCTAATATACCAAAAGAAATTAAGTTTAGATAATTTTATTTAACTATTAAAAAGATACTTGTATTTGGACCTTCCGTATATGACTATGAAATCAAGTCAAACTAGTGCCACGACCTAATTTGATTTACTCTTCATGCCAAAACATAAATCAAAAATGATATGCTATTAAATTCATCTAATTTTTCAATCAGTGTAAATACTTTTTGCTTTCCATTTTGATAATGGAATCGCTCAAAATGCGATAGTGTAGTGAGATTCCCTGGTCTGAATTGTTTACAGTTAACAAATCGGTTGGAAAATGTGTGCTTAACGTAACGTTGGAGTAGAGTGCATTTTTCGAATCGCATACTCATGCCCGAGAGTGGAATGAATCGCTAAAAAATCTGACACAAACTGCCAGACTTGCTTATTTTTTTTAATTTTTCGAAAAATTTATATTTCCCGCTAGCTCCGCGTACAAAGTGGTCGAAAGTTAGTTTAACAGGGAATGAAAATATATACCAAAAGTAGAGAAGAAAAAAACTAGGCAATTTGGCAACCCTAGTAGAAGTGAACCAAAAAAGTCGACGCGATTCATAATTTGATTATTTCATACCTTTTACATATTTTATGTAATTTTTTTTAAAATATGGTTGAAATTTCTATAGATGAAAAACATCATCAGAAATCTTCTCGTGTATTGAAATATTCAACGAAGAGAGTAAGAGGGAGAGCAGAGAAAAGACGCGCTTCACTCGTTTTCTGTGTTGGCATTCCACTCCATGAGTAAATTTTCATCTCTATACTATAGTTGCTTTATGAGACCAAATATCAAGGTTGTATTTCAGTTTGCATACTTGAAGTGTGATGGTCTGGCAGTGACAAATACATCTGCGTAAGATTCGTTTCAAGTGCAATAGAATTCCGTCAGATTATGCTCAATACGAACCCAACGACTGTCCAGGATAGTAAGTTGTGGCGTTTAGCGAATGCTACGCTATTACGTCAAATCCAAAGATTCGCGGATGCAATGTGCTTCCTAAAGCCCCGTATTCAGTTCTTGGGAAATTTTCGTTAGAAATTTTATCATTTATCTCCATGCAGATTCAGATTTAGCTTGCAAATGTTTCATGAATAATAACTCTTCGGATAACATTCTATTTTTAGGGCATGGGGAGTTACTTTTGTTTGTTAAAATAATCAAATATCAAAATTCCGGCCTCAAACAGTCATCAAACAATTGTTTCGTACAAAGAAACTTTGGCTGAACAACCCTGTAATTGATTTTGCTTAAATTTTCACAGAGAAATGAGTACCAAGACAATGAAGAGTGAACAAATTGTGGATTAGCGAAATTTTCGTGTATTCGTACTTCTTATGGGACGAAAATTTTATTATACCTGAATACAGCGCTTACCTGGCGTTTACACGGAACAGTTTTGTTTCACACTTGTTTTACTACCCCACTTAGACTTCTCTCACTTGCCTCGTCTTTGACTTTTCGATGACAGTGACTTCGTCAAAACATTTGACGTAAGCAGCCAGATCGGCGACGTTTCGTGGTAATTTGAGAAATATAATGCAAAACATCGCAAAAGACCGCACAAATGGGGATAACGTATTTCTATTTGGAGATTTTGGTAACTTTTATTGAAATATTATTTGACAGTACATACATACATATAAACATGTATACCATAGAGTAAATCTGTAAAGAGAGAAAATTTGTCTCATCTGCCGTTTCCTATCACATTCTACGTGGTGCGGTCGGTATGATACGAGCTGGTCGGGTTACACCAGTTGGAGTTACAAGAACTGTTGCCTTAAATTTGTCATGTCGTTTTGGTTGACAAGCGTGAAATTTAAACGTATTTTGGACACTTTTGATATCTTTTATTGTTAGTATACATACATTTGTGTTGTATTTAACACAATAATTTTAACACCCAAAACGAAAGGCCGTGCTTGTTGGTTGGTTTGAACAATTGCCTCTATCTGGTATTATTAAAGCAATTCTTTCCAACATCCAACGCTCATATCACACCAGGCCAACTGTCAGAAATTTGCTGAGCTTTGTTTCTTTACTTTTGGGTAAAGTCCGGGTAAAAGAGAGTAAAAGCAAAATTTTCTCTAAAATACTCAATATTACCCAAAAGTAAAGAAACGCAAAAAGCACTTTTCTAGCCCGAAAACAAATGTCAAAACACAAAACATATGCTTGACAACAAATCTTGCATATCATGTTAATTTTCACAGTTCATTTGCACACTTCCCGTCTTCTTTAAATAAGCACTCTCAAAGCAATCACTTTTCAAGTTAATAAAATTGTAAATTCAATAATTTTTTCACTTGTGTTATTTTTTTCACATATAATACATATGTATGTTTTTATGTTGACGTTTCGAACAGCTGATTGTTTGACACTTTGCCCAAACTTACCCGAAGAAAATGTTTGGGTAAGTTCGGTAAAAAGAGAAATGCATTTTGACGTTAAGAGAAATAAAAAATCGCTCTCATTTGCCCAATTTGTGAGTAAAGAAACGCGTTTGGGTAAGTTTGGGTTCCCGCGGGATCCCGCGGTAAAGTAAAGAAACAAGCCTATTTGCATTAGTCTATGATGTATACATTTCTAGTTTTCAAAGTGCATTGGGTACATCAGTTTCATTGTAGCTTGGAGAATGAAATGAGTAGCAAAAGAGCGCAGAACCAAAACAAACAAAACCAAATCAGAGCGTGAAATTTACTCGAAACGAGATTGTCGGCGGTTGCTTTAACATGTACTGTCAGTATAAATAACTGGACGCAGAAGACAATTTTTCTCTTTTTGACAACTAACTGTGTTGTCTCCAACTGTCCCGTGTGAACGTACCGGTAAACAAGGACGAAAACCGTCAAGCCATCCACAATTGGTTTGCGTGTTTGCTTATGAGGGCTCCGTAAAGAGCGGTGAAAATTTCAACTTTGACATAGCGAGCGAGAGCAAGTAAAGCAAAAACATAAAAACAGGTTTAAACCAATTAATAACTGAAAAACACAATTCACTGTTTAACCACAATTTATCTAAGAAACGAAGATGACCACTAACTGAAAAATGAACCATTAGTGATAATGTCGCCGTCACTATTCAGCTCTTGTGAAAATTTCATAAGAAATTTTGGAATTTAAGCCTGGTATTCAGTTGCTATGAAATTTTCGTTGCCATAAAAAATAACGAAAATTTCATGAACCGAAAATTTCTTGGTACCCGAAATTTGCTTGCTACTCAGCTCTTAAGTACTGGGTTGTTACGCCAAAGTTATTTCGTGGAGAAACAATTGTTTGATAATTGTCTGGGACCGGAATTTTGACATTTCGATAATTGTAACAGCCAAAAGTAACACCACATGCATTAAAAATAAAATAGAGTGCGAAGTGGAATTACAAATTAAAGATTTGCAAGGTAAATAAATGATATGTGGCAACATTTTCAATTTACAGATCAAGCGTAATACGCAACAGATCCTGAATTTCAGGTTGAAAATTTTTCATTTATCTCTACACGAATTTGTGTATGTAGTAGTACACTATATAATATTTTAATCTAATAATAATAAATAATATTTTATTGCATGAAAGTTTGGTTTATATCAATTATGCTAAATGAACGCCTCTGACCGCTGCGCAAATGTGTGCTACGATATTTACCCATACTTTGCACATAATTTCGCATTTAAGCAGAAATCAAGAAAATTGTCTTTATTTCCCATAAGTTTTGACAGACGACAAGTCGGGTATTTTGTTTTATTTTTCTAGGAATCGGGGAAAAAATGCTTGATTTGCATTATGCATTATCACACTACGAATAGTACGTTTGTTTACAACCATTTCAATCATGGCGCATTGATGTGGTGTTACAACAAGAATAGCCGACTTATTTATTTTGCTTTTCTTAGGTATTTATTGTTTCTCAAACATATATTTGTTATACTTTTTTGTTTACTTTTATTCCTGTAATACATTTTGCTGAATTTGATTGTGGAAAAATACCAGACAAAGCAAAATGCCGTATGTTGTTTGTTGTCGTAGTAACACTACCTCGTCAATACGCCTTGACTTTCAATCTAAAGCCCTGTATTCAGTTCTTGCGAAACTTTCGTACGAAATTTTGTTACAAAGAGTTACCACATATCTCTCATTTACCTTGCAAATATTTCATTAATAATCCATATTTGCACTCCATTTTATTTTTAACGCATGTGGTATTACTTTTGTGTACTAAAATAATCGAAATGTCAAAATTCCGGCCCAAACAATTGTTTTCGTACGAAATAACTTGGGCGTAACAACACTGTAATTGATTTTACCTACGAAATTTTCGCAAGGAGCTGAGTACACACCAAATGAAAAGTTTGTGAATTTTTCGGTCCATGAAATCTTCGTTATTTTTTATACACGTACTTCTTATGGCAACGAAAATTTCATAAAAAGTGAATACAGGGCTAAATCGGGGAAAAAAACCCAATGCGAACGCTTCAGATGTTGTTAGGACATTTGATACGAAATCGGGAAAATATTTTGCAGTGCGAATGAGCTATTACGGTTCTTTAGCATCTGAATTATTGTGTGCCGTACATATGTACGCTACGAGTTCGGCCGGACTTCACTCTATCTCCCAGTGTATAAGTACAAAGTTTCAAAATTCTCTACAATATGTTCAGCACATTATTTAAACCAAAATAATCCCGCAAAATTCTTGGCGTTATTACAAATGAAGGATTAAAATGTACAACAAAAATATTTCACGTAAAATGCTACTATAACTCAAAACTCAACCTAAATGCCAGAAATAATGCAAAACTGAAAATGTCCTTTATGGGTTAATTTCTTACTTATTCGTAATTGGTGCTAAAATGTCTCAAAAAACTGAATTGTAGAGGGATGGTGCATAGAATAACACATACTATAGAAGTTTTTATTCGCTCAATAAATTAAACGTCATAGGTACGATGGAAATTACACAGTGGAGGGTGGAAAATATGGGTTCAATAATACCAGATGGTGGCAATAGTATACAGCGATCCGCAAAGGAACTACACCCGAATTTCGTGTTTTTGTGGCAAACTAGTTGTGTTAAATACAATACAAATGAATACCAACGTTAAAAGTCAACAAAAAAATGCAAAATACATTTAAATTTTTCAGTTCTACACCAAAACGACAGGAAATAGTTAAGTGAACATATTTTGTAACTCCACCTGGTGTATGTAAATTTTTAATTTAATTTGCTCTCATTTCCACAGACCTACCGAGAGAGTGTGAAATGAAACGTCAGATGAGAGAATAAGTTCTTCTATAGTATGTGTTATTCTATGGGATGGTGTGTCTGTAAAAAACTTCACTATAAGTCATTGAACAAATGACGTAGATATGAAATCTATGAGTAAAAAAATATGAGCAAATTTTGGAATTTATTTATTTTGGGCTAATTTGGCGCTGATACCAATATTTAAAAAAAACAATGGGAGCAAAGAGTTTAAGGGCCGTTAGGGCAGCACAATATCCTTCATCCCCCGCATTCATTGCCAATGCGAATGCCTTATTCAGTTTGTTTAACACCATACCGTACAGCGGTTGGTTTCGTCACACAAAATAAAAACAAAATCAGCTGAATTCATTCCAAAAACATGTTATCTTGTTAAACACGCTCAATGGATACATGGCTTTAGATCACTTCCTGTGAGTTAGCCGATAGATAAGCAAATTTGAAGCACCTTTAATCCATTTAGATGTTTATATGCTTCCCTTGAATAGTTTTAAATTTCTGTAAGATGAATTTAAATTCTAGCGATTAAAAAAGATTTGTATCAGCTTGAAATAACATACTTTGACAAGTGCGAAATAGTAAAGGAGATGGTAACACTCTGTTTTTAATGAGTGCCATAATTTAAATGACAAGATTTATTATGAAAATTTCGTGAGGGTTTCATCGAACGAAAATTTGCATTCCCTTTTAATTCTGTCCGTTTTATGTCCAACCAAAGAGTAAAGTACAATAGAAAGTCGAAGTCTATGAAATTGCTTACTGCCTCGTCGTAGGGAGAGGGATAGAGGCTCTTGTCTATGGTTGAACCAAAGATTAACATATACGAGATACCCCAACTCTCTCATGCCAACTCACTTTATGCTTCAGCTGTTTTGGTGCAACATCGAACAAAATCTTCCATTTTTCATTTAGTGCACTCACGAAGTTCATATATTTACACAAATTGCCCATTCACAGTAACAATTTCTGCTTTATTTTTCAAACCTCAACATGAGAATTTTCCTCTTAAATTTAAAACTCGAACTCTAAAAAATTCGATTTTCCTCTTAAATTTAAATTTAAAATTCGGGTTCGATTCCCTTCTGTTAAAATTTAAGAGCGAGTTGGCGCATCCTGTATAATATTAGTCTACGGGTTGATCCAAGATAGAATGAGAAGGTAAACTCGGTAGACAGCTGATAACAATTTCTTGTTGTTGTTAGTTGGCCGCTCTTGTCAGATTCAAAGGTTTTGTTTTTGTACTTTTCTGTTTATTTATGCTTTTATTTTAAATGTATAACTGAATTAATAATTTAATTTAACAAATAAATATAAATATAAGAAACCTATCAAAAATTTAGTTTGTTACAATTATCGAAATGTGAAAATGCCGGTCCAAAACAATTATCACACAATTTTATTCGTACGAAATAACTTTGGCGTAACAACGCTGTTATTGCAATTTTCGCAAAGAGCTGAGTAAATGAAAAATAAGCAAAATTTTCGGTTCACGAGATCTTTGTTATTTTTTTATTCACGTACTTCCTATGGCCGTCGGTGGTGCAATGGGTAGTGTGCGCGCCTCTTGTACATGAAATCCTGGGTTCGATCTAGGGTTGCCAGATGGGCTGGAATTTCCAGATTTTCTATGTCAAGTCCAGTTACAAGCTATTCAATAATTTTTCCAGCTAAATATACATTTTGTAATAACATTTCAATAGGAAAGACTATACGTTTAGTTATTTATCTATTTCATTCTCAATAAGGTGATTTTTGAGTGCTAATTACTTTTAGCCAGCACTCAATTACACTCAAAGAGAGAAAATAATAGTACGCAGTATTTCCATATTGCCCCATCTCTGATTTGTGTGACCAATGCTGATAATTTGACAATTGTTAACAGCTGATCGACTGCAAATGTAAATACAAAGTTTCACATTGCAAGCAAAACATTCGTTCAATAAACATGGAGAGCCATGAGGAAGCTGGACCGTCTAGAAAAATAATTTTACAAGCGTTTCCGATAAATGGAAAAGACTGAATTATACATGTTTTGTTGTGTTTTTATAATTTAATTAAATAATTTTAATGAATGAATTTAACAGAATTTATTCCTCATATTTGGGGATTTACGAAATCCAGATTGTTTTTTTAAATCCAGCTAACTTATTCAAAATACCAGACAAAAGGCAATTTGAATCTGGCAACCCTAGTTCGATCCCTGCTATAACCACCTTAAATTTATTTCGGCGGCGGTCACCTCGCATAGTGACGGCGACACTATCGAGTATTTAGTCATGAAAAAGCTTCTCAAAATACCGTTCGTAATCGGTGTAAAAACTGTAGGTCCCAATCAGTGAGTATAAAACTAGAAAGCGCACAGCTCACTGGTTGTGAGAAGCTCTCCCCAGTTCCTCCATGAAATGTAATGGGAAAACATTTTTTTTCCTATGGCGACGAAAATTTCGGAAGAACTGAATACGGGACTTGATACATGAAATATTCAATAATACATTGCGCCCTTGGCATTTGTTACAAATGGATGAAACTCAAATTTGTTTACACATATTCATTCCGCATACGCTATTTCGAAAATAGTTTGTATATTTTTAGCTTCTTTAAACCATTTCTGGTGATCGCGGCCGCCATATGTTGAATTCGATATTTTTTATCGTTTAAGTTTGGATTCAAAGTTGAACTTAGAGGCCTTACAAACTTCAGTACCGTTTACCGGTAAGTTACCGGTTTCGAATTTCAGAATGTTGATAAAGTATTCGAATTCCGACGCACGACTAATCCTATAATAATCTCGTAAGTTTTTTATAAAAGTGACTGTTTTAATGAGACATTTCAATTACGATAGTTTCATTTAAATTGAATGTATTTCTAAATATTGGCCAGGATTACATACAAAGAACCGAGTGCGAGTTGAACCGTGTTTTTCTTCCGGGACAAAATACTGACGGGCTTGTATGTTCTATATGGGTGATACTAACGAATTGCAATATAATAGTTTTCGTTTAAAAGGGCACTAAAAGCATTGTGAAAGGAATTGAAAAGTACTATGATTTTGCCTTTATCGGATAACGGGCACAGTATAAGAAAACGGGTAACACCAAATTGGCAACACTGTTTGCCGGCCACTGGCTTAGAGTTCAGTAGACTAGAGAGAGGATCTCTCCCAGTTGTCAATTTACGACACTTACTTTGGTTGCAAATGAACGTTGCATGTTGCATGTTACTTGTTTTAATAATAGTAGTTAGAGGCATTAGTATAAGATATCCAACAAAGCAACAACAACGGAATTTCGTGTTTGTGGGTTAAAATAGTTGTGCTAAATACAACTGAAGTGTATACTAACAATGAAATATAATAAAAAGTGCAAAATTCATTTTTCACAGTTTTCCACCGAAACGACATAAATAAGTTAAGTCAACCGTTCTTGTAACTCCATCTGGTGTACGTCAATTTGCGTCTATGCAACCTACCTCACAACGAACAATGTGCAATGAAACGTCAGCAGAGTCTGATGGTTCCTCTAGTCGATCATTACTCTATGGTAAAGTACGCGGGGCTGAAAGCAACCAAATTGTGTATTTCGCATGAGCTGTTCAATGCTATATAAACTGTAGAATGGTTTCATGGTGAAACAAATAAACAAAATTATTAAAAGTTAATTGAAAATAAGGAAAATAATTAAATTTAATGTGAATTTAAATGTTTTTATTAACGACTGCAAAATGTTTTTTATATTGTTTGCTTTTTACATAGACACATACACATAAAATGTAAGAGGTAAAAAAAATATTTTTGTTTTCTTTTAAAGTTTAATACCGATTATATAATTGTTAGTTGTCGTTTTTCTTTTAAAGTAGTCCAATTTCATAATAGAGTTGAAATATATTTTGAAACGAGTTTTTGCTTTCCGAATTATTATTATATTTTAATAATGTTGTATATACTTCTGTTTATGTTTGTTTTGGAATAATATAGTTTAGTAAATGTTAAGTATAAATATTATTGTATCCATTGATATGCAAATATGTCTTTTTTCTAATAATATTTTTGGGGGTTTTCTTCTCAGCTTGCCAGTTTTCTTAGGGATTTGTTCTAAGAAAAAAAAAAAAAAAGAAATATTTAGGTATAAAAAAATCATTCAGACTACTTACTGTTTGCAATATATTTTGTTTTATTTTTTAAGATTATTTACACAAAATAATTAAATAATAAAAGTAACAAATTTATATGATCGGACTCGCATTTTTGGTTTACAATGAAATTGAAAACTTCAATTTGATACTTTGGATATTTAATTTGTGTTTGTTAGCTTTTATAAAAATATAAATTCTAATATATTTTATAATTAAAATATATTCTTCAAATTGCTTATCAGGTTGTTTTTGTTGTTGGAAGTTTGTTTTAGAGAATTATATTTGTTTTGTTTTCTTGTTTGTTTTTGAAATTTAAGTGGACTATTTTAAACTAGGTAATCTTTACCGGTTACTAGGCGCCATTTTGTTTTAATTCCAACCATTATTTTGAATATAATTAATATAGTTTTCTTTCGATTTGTAACATAATAACATTATTATTGTATGATTTGTTTGTCTCTGTTTTTCAAAACTACAAATTAATGAAGTATAAAAGTACAAAATTTGCTTTTTTTATTTTTTAATAATTACTACATTGTTTTTGCTTTCATAGATATAAATATGTATATAAACGTTTTTGTTTTTATTTTTTTTTAAAGGTACATAAATGTTGTTGTCTTACTTAAAAACAAAATAAATAATTTTTTCCTTTGAATAAAAATATTTTCGCATGCAGTAATTAAAATCTGTCTTTGTTTTTAAGAGTATTTTTTTTGAATGTTTTAACAATAGCACATTTGATTCATTATTTAGATTTATTCTCTGTCTAATATTAAATCTAAATTCTAATCTCAAATATCTTTAATTTCATATATATAAAAATACAAAGAATTATATAGCGCGCATCGAAAAATGTATGGAATAATGACAAAAATATGTCAAATAGATAAACAGTAAATGAAAACAATTGTAATATTTGGAATATTAAATGGTGGGTACTTCACTGTAATATGTTGAGGCTTTTGCAACAGGTTTTTTTGTTCTGTAATTGTATAGCAGAAATCATATAAAGATAAGGACAAAAGAAAAACAGTAGTCAAGCAGCTAAATAACAACAAGTACTGGTTAATCGATGAAATTTGGCAACACTAGTCGAAAAATGGCAACACTAGTCAAACTTATCGATCAGAAATGGTCATCAAACTTATACCATCACAATGACCATGAACAATTGTGAAGAAAAATTATATTGCCTTTTCACAGTTACTAACAAAAGTTTAATAGTGTTAATTTTAGTTAAAATTAACTAACGATTGTATTTTCCCAAGGCTGCAGCTAAAGTTGAATTTAAAAAAGGTTAGGTTCTTTAATTACATGTAATGAATTGTTTTTTTAAAATAAATAAATAGTTATATAATTATTATATGTTTGTAAGTGTAACAGACTGAGTTTTTATTTGAGAATGGTTGCTTTTATTTTAAAATAAATACAATCAATTAAAATTGTTATAACATTTCTGAGAATTGAGAAATTGTATTCAAAACAGTGATGTAATTAGGCGGGAGGCATTTTCTTGGGTGAGGGTTTCTTTGGAAAATAACTTAAAAAATAAAATACATTGGCATAATTTAATTCAGTTGGTGGGAAATCGATTATAACAGTAAATAAGTACATTTTCGACAAAAACATTTATTAATTTATGATTTTCTATTTCTCAATGAAATCGAATTCACAACAAGTGTAAACCAATGATGGGGAATGTGGTAAAATTGTACTACTTTTGGTACATTTAAATTCTTTTGGTCCAAATGGTATAATCAAGTTAGTTTTGATGCATACCAAACTGTGGCAGAAGCTTATGCATTGATTTTTATTAAAGAAACACAACAAAAAACTTCCGTTTGAAACCGTTTATTGTGCCTTTCTTGTAGTTCAGTAAAAATGAATGGGATTATTGAGGCAGCAGGCATAATTTTGTTGTTGAAAAAATTTTACATTTAAATTCTTCTTGTGAATCTTAAAGCTCATTCGGACTGGAAAATAGTTTCCTGATTTCGTATCAACAAAATCTGAAGTGTTCGCATTGGGTTTTTTCCCGATTTGATTAAAAGTCAAGGCGCATCGACAAGGTAGTGTTACTACGATACCAAACACACCAAGTCTACAACACAGGCATTTTGCGTTGTCTGGTATTTTTCCACAATCAAATTCAGCACAAATATAATTTGATACAATTGTGGTACTTTTAGTACAATTTCTAGGTGGTTGTGTACGATTTAAAAGTCTTTTAATACCAGCACTGGGGAATGTAAACACGAGAGTAAACAACTCTGTGTTGCAAATTATAAAACAACAGCGAGTTGTAACACATTTTTTAAACGAACTAAATATACAGTTAACCAAAGAGTATGTGACCTAAAGAATCGGCAAGTCTCACCAAAATAGAAAACTAATAGCTCATTCGCACTACAAAATATTTTCCCGATTTCGTATCAAATGTCCTAACCAAATCCGAAGTGTTCGCATTGGGATTTTTCCTGATATGATTGAATGTCAAGGCGCTTTGACGAGGAAGTACTACTACGACAACAAACACACCAAGCCGACAACAGTAGGCATTTTGTTTTGTCTGGTATTTTTCCACAATCAAATTCAGTACAAATGTATTACAGAAATAAAAGTAAACAAAAAAGTATAAAAAATATGTTTGAGGAACAATAAATACCTAAGGAATGCGATAAAAAAAAATAAGTCGGGTGTTCTAGTGGTACCACCACATCGATGCGCCGCGATTGAATTGGTTGGAAACAAACGTACTATTCGTTCGTAGTGTGAGATAAAACAGCGTTGCATAAAGCAAATCAAACATTTTTTCCCTGATTCCTAGACAAATGAGGAAAAATTCCCGATTTGTCGTCTGTAAAAACGTATGGGAAATCTACAAAATTTTCTTGATTTCTGCTTGAAATCAACAAAAGTGACAAAATCAAGAACATCGATACCAGTGCGAATGGTGTATAAACCAAAAATGCACATCTCATTAGGAGTATAATACATTTATGTTGACAAGTTTCTATATGTCGGTCAGTCAATGCAAATTTTTGTGTAATATTAGTGAAATCAATTAAAAGGTATGAGCAAATAATGTTGTTAGGCGCTTTTTGGATTCACAAAATAGTAAGACATCCTTGATTACATTTTATAATTTATTTTTGATTACTGAACGCAATATTTGCACTTTTGTCTATACCCCAAATGACAAGCGACACTGATTAAACAAAAAATATCTATGAATACCTGTTACATTTCCAAGCAAAAGTGTTCTTATCATTCTCCCCTAGTTGAAGTAAAAAGGCAAGAGTTCAACAGAGACCCACTGAATTAACAGCAAACCACATGTTTTTTTTTCATATTTTGAGTTTTCTCACCACTGACAAGTTTGCGGTGTTTTTCACTGTAGAATATGTGAATTATTTACGTTCAAGCCCCGTATTCAGTTCTTCCGAAATTTTCGTTGCCATTAGAAGTACGTGCATACAAACTACGAAAATGTCATGAACCGAAAATTTCCCTCACTTTTCAGTTGCTTGGTACTCAGCTCTTTGCGAGAATTGCGAATGTAAAATCAATTACAGGATTGTTACGCCAAAGCTATTTCATACAAAAAACAATTCTATGATACATTTTTGGGCCCGGAATTTTGACATTTCGATAATTTTGACCATAGATTAATTTATATGTACATAGATTTCTCAACTCGCTTATCGGTGTAATGATTGAAATGATCAAGGAAGCAAACTTGTTGAACGTCAGGAGAATAATTCTGTCGCTGAGGTTTGACAAACACAGGTGGAATTGTTACTGTGAATGTTCAAATTATGTAAATATATGAACATCGTGAATACACTAAACTATAAATGGAGGATTTTGCTGACAGAAGTTCGTTTCCTCATTGAAGAAGCGCAAAGAGAAACGTCAGATGAAACGGATAATAAACCTATGTATACATTAATGTATGATTTTGATTTAAAAATAAAAAAATACCACATAAATCGAAGATAGGTGGTAACTCTCCGCATCAAAGTTTTCAGTTTAGAGATAAATGGACAAATACAATACTAAATACGGAACTTCACATTCATAACGAAGTATAAAGTATATAAATAATGATTTTGCTAACTATTCATTTACTTGTTATTCAGCTTTGGGGAGAAAATTTCGTGAACAAAACCAACTACAGGGTTGTTATGTCAGAGTCATTGCGTACACAAATGTTTGATAGTTGGTTGGGACCGCAACTTAGAGATTTCGGTCATTTTAACAAACAAAAGTAACACCACGAGATTGAAAGCATAAATTGAATTAAGATGAGGAATAAATTATTCATGAAATATTTGCAAGGCATATCGGAGGTAGGTGGTTACTCTCTTGTAACAAAAGTCAAAAAACATTTTACCATGTTCTACGAAAATTTCGCAAAAATTTAAGAAGTTGTTTTTTGATGTCACTCATCAAAGTAACCAAAAATTCAGATTTAGAGAATGCGTAATTTCCTGTATTGGCACAGAAACTTTGGAGATTTTGAAAATAATAGAGTCATTGTTTGTAAGACCTTTAATATTGCTTGATACTGTAATGCAAAGTATGCAGCGGTTTAGGTAACATGGACGAGAAATTGAATCGGCAACTCTGATTCAGAGGTGAGATGCATTTGGTGCTGTGCAATTTTTTGATGACGTATTTACAATAATACGTTGGGCGGTGTTTTACAGTCTGGGGCAAGTATTTTCGTACGGAATTGGTTTGGTTGGGGCATGTTGCCTAATCCAATCCTTCAAAATGTTGAGAAAAATGTATTCGTCTTAAAAAATAGACTAAGGGATTTCACTAATTTGTTATTGTTTTACTTTTTCGTTCCATTATCGTTCTGTCATCTTCTAGAAACTGAATCTGGTAAAATATTGTAGTAATGGAAATTTTTTATTAAAACTGCCGCAGCTGCATCGTGCATTACGACTTGTCAGCCGAATTCTGAATGAATTTGGAATACGTATGTATAATGATTCAATAGACAGGTGTTAATTTCGTCGGGTCCACCATTCTAAAATATGTTTAAAACTGAATTGGATATAATATTACTCTTATGGCTTGTTTGTCACTCAGTGGTCATCTTCGTGTCTTAGACCCAGTTTTTGTCTGGTTATTTAAATTGGTAATAAGTTCCTGTTGATTTATATTTGATCTGACTTTAAATACGAAAATAGTTTTCAGTGCTTTGTCAAATAATCTTACTACCATGTGGCAACATTGGCAAATGCCATGAAAAATAACCGGTATTCATACATTTATCGGCTAATCGTTGCGATGCATCGAACTGACGCCATTTGCAAAACAAAAGTGAAGTGATAAAATACAAAATATTTAATGAAATTGGAAAATATTTGAGCAGAAATAAAGTTCTAACTGCACTGCGAGTTAAATGATACGTTTTTATTGTTATTTCAACTAAAGAATCAATTAAAGAAGCTTTGTGTTTGTTGTTCTTTTTGTTCTCTATCAAAATCATATGGTCACTTGATCATAGTTTAAATGCCCAACGTTGGCTGTTTAAACAGCAATCAACTCATATCTGAAAGAATGAATTCAAAGTTTATATAATGTTTCATCGTTGATCAAATATGATTGACCAGTCTAAAATTGTGTTTTCAGTCAATGGTGGTTGGTTAACTTCTAGTCAGAACCATATGATTTTGACAATTAGTAATGTGATTAGAAATGTTTTATTGTACTGCCGGAATTGGGTGAGCATATGGTTTCATCAAGACGGTGCAACCGCACAAACAGCACGAGCCAAAATGGATATTGTGAAAGAAGCGTTTCCTTATTGCGTAATCACCCGTTTTGGCATGGCCAGCAAGATCACACTATTTAGCCAACCCAAACTTCTTTCTTTGGGACTACGTGAGGTCGCGGTTTATGCCAACAAGCCTCATCAACAATCGCAAACCTTAAGGAGAATAATTGGAAATGCGATGAAACGGGTACAAATGTGTATCAACACTGGCGGCAGCTACTTGACGGATATCATATTTTTCTTTTGTGTAGCGCGGTATTCAGTTTCTATGAAATTTTCGTTACGTGTATATAAAAATAACGAAAATTTCGTTCACTTTTCATTTTCCTGGTACTCAGCTCATTGCGAAAATTTCGTAGCAAAATCAATTACAGGGTCGTTACACCAAACCTATTTCGTACGAAAACAATTGCTTGATAATTGTTTGGGACCGGAATTTTGACATTTCGTTTAGTTAGTAGTCAAAAGTGCAAAGATGAGTTATTAATGAAATGTTTGTAAGGTAAATCAGAGATATTTGGTAAATCTTTGTTAGACTGAGTTCGACTTTATGCATTTATTTCATATTTTACATAATTCAGCTTGGTTGTTCCTCTTTGTTGTTTTGGTATTTAGCCCAAAACAGGTGTTTTCCCCTATATGAATACAAGGGTTGCCATAATTGTAAACAATGTGAGGGTTTACATTAACTCGCCACTGAAAAACAACATATAAAGTTAACTTCTATTTAACTTGTAATCCAATAGTTAACTACCCTGTTAAAAACTGCCAATAAGAGATCGGATAAAGATTTGAAACAATTTCCATAGAGATAACAGAGGATGTCCGAATAAAGCCTTGTACTAACTAGGGCGAATTCATACGAACCCGGGTTTCTGTGAAACCGACGTAATGAAACTGGTTAAACCGTTTTTCCTTGAAAAGCTAACTATTTAGATTTTTCACAAGAAAACGCTGTTTTATAAAGAAATACTTTTTTAAACTAATTTTTTAGTACAAGTTTTCAATACTGTCGTTTAGGTACATTTATTTGTTGACATTTGATTTTGAATTTGTTGACAGGAAAATTGGCGCCCTTTTATTTCAGTATATATGTATGTGTTTACAATAAACACAATTTTGACTGATAAATCAATAGTTGCCTGCAAGACCCTAAGGCCGCATCGTTTTCTGACAAAGTCGGTCTGGAAACATCAAATATTTCTTTACAAGCTATGGCATAGCGTTTTGTAAAAAATTAAATGTTTTTGATTTCTATCGCTGAGCGAAACTCAAATATCGTATAAATTAAGATAATCTTCCCACTGAAGCTAATCCGGTCGTGAAAATTTTATTAAAAAATTGGGAAACCAACCGGTTAATCGAGGCATGAAATCCGTTGAAGCGGCATATTTAGGAAAAATGTAGGCTGGTTTTGACATAAAACCGGTTCACCGATTTGGTTTGACTAATTTGGTTCGCACAACAACAATCAGCCACCCCAATTTGTTTACACTAAACAAATCTTCTTTAGTGAGAAATTGACTGAGTGTTGACATCATTGATTACTTCTGCCTGCACATTAAAATCTTGTTCGATACAGGTTGCTGATATTTCGTGCGAACAACTTACGGGCGGAAATATTTCGTCGATATTTCGCGGGCATTTTTTTGTAAGAAATTTTGTAAAATTTGCCGCGAAAATTTGAACTTAGTGAAAATGTTTTATTCAATATTAAATTAAAAATATAACGAAAACGACTGCATAATATAAAATAAAACACAATTTTCAATCTTGCATAGAAATTATAACTTTAAATAAATTGTTTTTCTTCTATTTATTTAAAAAAAAAAAAAATTATAATAATAATAATAACATTGGATTGCCTGGTGTCGCTCAGGCAATTATTATAGATAATAAAAATGTATAAAAAGTATAAAAATTGTTCTACATAAAAAATGATTTTCAATAAAAAAATACAAATGTATAAAACAAACAATAATTAAAAATTATAAAAAATATATATGTATGTAGAGTTTCTTTTATGTTGTTTGTATGTATTAGCAGCATAAAATAACAATTAACAATGTTTCGACCTGATTAAATACAAAAATCGCTATTAAATATTTAAAAACAACAGTAAGTTTTAGTACAAAACAATTTGACTAAGATCAAGACAAATTTAACTAATAATTGCATACAACTAAGAGGGGGAGTAGGTGTTTGGGTCTAGAGGAGTGGGTCAAAGGGAGAGAGGTGTACATAGTGACACACCTTACAACAAGATTTAATTAAAAAAAAACAGTAAAAAAAATTGTATGCATCATAATCTTTCGTTAAAAATAGTATGATGAAAAGAACAGTTTAACAGTATTCATATATGTATGTATATAAATAGTATATATTTGTTTTTGTTGATTAAGGACTAAATATGTGAAAAGAGTTGAAACAGTTTTCAAGGATCAGGACACAGTTTAAGGTCTCATTAACAAATTACACAAAGGTTCTTTTTTTTCTGTTTGTTAGAGAAACATTAACGTAGTGAAACTTAACAAATAAAACAATTTTTCATTGGTTTCAGTAGAGCCTTACAAATTTACCCCCAAAACACAACCCTGCGCTTGCGAGCGTTAACTTGTGGAAATTTATAATTTCCCTCTCCGGTTGTGCCACACCCAGTCCAGTAGTGCTATGTGTTGGGGGTTATTCTTTTTCACGCTGTGGATTAGATCATTTCTCCGTATGAAATCTTTAGTTTAGGTAGTATTTTGTTTTAAATGTAGATATATATTAAATAGTATTTCATAAAATGTGTATAAAAAATTAACAGTGAAAAAATATATGTATTTATACTTTTGTTTTTAATGACTTTTATCCTTTTTACGCTTTTTCGTCACCTAGATCTTTTTGTCTACTAGTTATTATGTTCTAAAAAGTTACAGCTAATTACAAAAAGGTTAGAAACAAATAAAAAACGATTCATTTTCATAATGTTTTTCTTGTGTTTTCTTTAGTTTTCTTTTGTTTTCTCTTGTTATTTCTTAGACAAAGTATTGAATTAAGTCCTTGTAGAAACTAATTTATCGTTATTTGTTTGTTTAAGCATTTAAAAAAATATATGTTTGTTCTATGTCTGTCTGTCTGTTTGTTTGTCTATCTGTCTGTCTGTTTGTATTCATGTACGTTTAAGTTTTCAATAGTAGATTTTTTACACGCACGATTCATGATAGCTCTACTCAGTATTGCGTATGTATGAGAAACAGAGAGAGGGGGAGGAGGTTTGATTGCTGCCAACCATTGTGTTTGGGCCTAAAGGACTCTTTGCTTGTGTGAGTGTAGGAGAGGTAATTTTTAGTTGGCAACTAATAGTTGTTGGTAGGAGCCAGTGTTGTTGGAATAGAAGGAATTGAGACCATCAATTAATTTCGAGTTAGCCGCAGCATTCGAGGACGCCGACGAGTCTTGAGAATTACTGTTGTTAGCAGTTGAAGCTGTGGCCGCGGCAGCTACAGCGGCAACGGCTGCCACAGCATTGGCGGCATTCTGTCGTTCTGCATTGGATGCAGCTGCTGTTGTTGGGGGTACAGGGCTGACGGAGGTGCTCTCAGCTGCACTGCCATTGGTAACTGTTACGGTTATATTGGCAGCATTGTTGTTGTTGCTGTGATTGTTGCCCGAAACGTTGACATTACTGCCTGTAGATTCCTTGCCATTGTTGGTAATATTCTCACTCGAAGTCTTCATATTACCAACAGCCATTGAGCCGCCACCTACGCCCCCACTCATGGCAATAGGTGATTGGGGTTGCTGCTGCATGTGATGATTTGCTGCCATGCCATAGAAGCCATGCGGTTCCAAGTAGTTATTGAATTTACTACTATGACCATTATTTGCCGGAGCAAAGAGGCCATTGCTATCAGCTGCATGATAATGTGTATCGAATACATTACGATGATGATTGTTGAATTGCGGATACATTCCCATGGCCATGCCAGGGAAATAGAAGGGATCACCTCCGTTTTGTCCCAAACCCAACGACAACGGATTGGGCGAAAGAGATCGTGCCGGTGATACAGGACCAATGGGACCAAAGTGGTTTCCCGGTTGTGCGGGACCGCCGCCGCCATTGGGTGAATGTCCATGGCCATGGTGCATTTGTTGTTGTTGCATTGCACGTTGTTTAATGTAATTGGAGAATTCAGTGGGGGACATGCGATATGAAGTGCTGCAAGAAGACAGAAAAGAATTAGTACCTAAAATTACAAAAGTTTCAGAGCATAACTATGTATATGCACAAGTATTGGACAAATGAAAAAAACTCCTTTCCAGGGAGCATATATTAAACCATATGATTGAATCTTCGCTTGGGCTTACGCTCTCTATTTATTTTCATTGGTGTGTTGTTATGGAAAGTGAGTGTTTTTTTATTCCTAAGATATCAGACAGTAGTTGTTCATAGTACCTGAAGTACGAAAATAGCATGGCGCCACGATTGGACAGAGCACTCGAGATTGCTTGGGGAAGTTTGTTGATATTTGACTCAAAGTTGTAGATGTCGAAAGTAGTAGCAAATACAGAAAGTGGAAGATTATACCATATACGACGGATAGTTTGGCTGAAGAACCAGTTTTTACTGCAATTTCGATCCTTTGACCATTAGATAAAATACTGGTGTGAGTTACGGAAAACGTGTGTGGTCCGGTTAATACCCTGACCTGTGGAATATTGTTACGTATTCCAGAAGAAGAAAGTATCTATAAATCAACAACACACATAGCACATTTCGACAATGTTCTAGAGAAGTAATAGAACTGCCTACCAGTGTTCGTATTTACTCCCCCATGTGTAACCCATACACATCGCCGTGGGGAATGTGTAAACAACGTTTACCCATTACCCACAGGGTATGGGCAAGAAAATGGGTAGCTACCCACGAAAATGAGGAATTACCCATCACGATTACCCATTACCCACAGGGTATGGGCAAGAAAATGGGTAGCTACCCACGAAAATGAGGAATTACCCATCACGATTACCCATTACACTCAGGGCAATGGGGAAAATAATGGGTAGCAACCCACGAAATGGGGAATTACCCATCACGATTACCCATTACCCTCAGGGTAATGGGGAAAATAATGGGTAGCTACCCACGACAATGGGTAATGGGTTAACCCATCCCCATTTTTGATCGAAAATATGAAAAAATTAGGAAAAATCTCTATATATCTCGGAAACGGAGCGTCCAATCGAAAAAATAGCCAATTTTCTTGCGTTACTAAGTGGTCCTATTCGTTTGGAAGAATTTTTTTTTTCGAAAAATCGCCAAAATAACAAAATCGGTAAAATAAAAAAGTGTCTATAACTCGAAAACGGTGCGTCCAATCGAAAAAATAATAAAAATTTTACCACCGTTGGACGCTTTAACCAAACCAATGGGTGTCTCCAAAATGGCATCACTGTTTTTTCGAGTTATAGTCACTTTTTCATTTTAGCGATTTTCTTATTTTGGCGATTTTTCGAAACAAAATTCTTTCATACGAATTGGACCACTTTATGAAAACTCCTTAGAAATCCACAAAAATTGGATATTTTTTCGATTGGACGCTCCGTATCCGAGATTTTTCCTAATTTTTTTCGATGAAAAATGGCGAAGGGTTACCCTGGGTAACCCATTACCCATCGTCGTGGGTAGCTACCCATTATTTTTCCCATTTCCCTGAGGGTAATGAGTAATCATGATGAGTAATTTCCCAGTGTCGTGGGTAGCTACCCATTATTTTCCCCATTGCCCTGAGGGTAATGGGTAATCGTGATGGGTAATTCCCCATTTCGTGGGTTGCTACCCATTATTTTCCCCATTTCCCTGAGGGTAATGAGTAATCGTGATGAGTAATTCCCCATTGTCGTGGGTAGCTACCCATTATTTTCCACATACCCTGTGGGTAATGGGTAAGCGATCGCAACCCATTCCCCACGGAAATAATGATGGGTTACCCTAGGTAACCCAGGGTAACTAATTAACCACAAAATACGAACCCTGCTGCGTACACTGTTATCGCCCATCATCACCATCGCCCTCTTTTGAATTCGGTATATGACAGACTTTGGAAACTATTTACCTTTCTGTAAGTATATTGCAGGTTATGAAACCATAACTACCCCCACCAGAGGTAACAATCTTGTAGCGATGTGGAGGTTTAAGTCCGATCACTCTGATAAACACTGACTGCGTGAACTAAACGTTATCTCGCTTTTTCCAATGCGGTTGCTACGGGTATTCAGTAATTTATGCACGTATCCAAGAACTGATCGGCATACATTCCTAGTTTTGCAACCGCGAAAGAGTGCAGAGGGAAAAAAATCCTGGTATAACAAACTCAGCCTGATCAGCGTCCGACCCAGAGTATGCGGCTTTAAATATATCCTTGCAGTAGGTAAAATGCAAAAACACAGTGGGCTGGGCTTGTTTTCCGCCATAGTTATTAATGGCAATGAAAATACAAAATGAGAATGAGAAACATGAAATTCCCTATTTGTTGACGACCCCCCGGCAGTGTTATAAATTACAATTTACGGATAAGCATTTGGAAGTGTTCTAACAGATACGGTACCACCATCCAACTGGCAGATGCCCCCGAGAATTATATGGCTGATATTACTGCTATACAGTAGATACGATGGACAGGTAGTGGCCGTACAATAAAGAAGAACTGTGACATACACTACAGCTGCCATGAGAGAAAGGATGCATTTGGTTGTGGATTTGTATACATGCCCCGATGGAAGAAAAAGGAGATCACACCAAGGACATGTTCTATGAGCGCATAAGGGAAATATACGACCACTAGCCTGGCCAAAACTTTAAGATTATACTAGGTGATTATAATGCTAAAGTCGGCAGGGAAAATATCTTTGAACCAACCAGCGGTAAATTCAGGCAACACGCCAACACTTTCGGTAATGGAGTGAGACTGTTAGATTGGCTGCTTGGCTACATATATGTTCCCGGATCAAAGGACGGAAAGACAGACTGATCATCTGGTAATAAATGGAAGACACTCTACTAGTGTAATTAACGTACGTGTGATTCGAAGAGCTAAGATTGGTTCGGATCACTACCTGGTTGCAGCAAAGGTTCGCAAATGGTTGAGCAGAGCGGAAGTCGTACGAAACCAGACATATAGAAAGCTGAACGTCTGCTAACTGCAATTATCAGAGATAGACAAGGCCTGTGCAGAGAAGCTAATTAAAGCTTCAGGCGCAGAAGAACGCACCCCCGCCTCATGATCCTGAAGCGCAGTGGAAGTACAATTCCCACTCTATGAAAACTGCTGCAGAGACCGAACTTGAGTATCATAGCCCGCTTAAAGACAAACCGTGATACGTTGAAGAGTTTCGCATGGCAATGCTTCAGTCAGTTGCAACACGAGCCGCTACGGAGCAACATGAGGACAAGAGGAGAGAGGAAACCCGTTTATATAAGAAGAAAAAACTCTTGTGGAAAAAGCGCAAGTGTCACCAAATTAAATCTTACAGAAGGACGACTGATGCCCATAAATTCTACCGTAAAGTACTAAGTTAACCCAACGGCCATGTAGAGATAAGGAGCGGAATCTTGTCGCAGATGTGCAGAGTATGTTGGGAATATGCAGAGATCACTTCTTTGTTTTCCTGGACACAGGAAACTTCAATATTGATGAGGGAGTTGAGCAAATATAAAACGGTGGCGTCGACTGCCACCCTCCTAGCCAAAGCGAAGTTCGAACTGCAATTTTCCGGCTAAAGAGAAACAAAGCCTCTAGTGCTGGTGGACTACCGGCTGAGTTGTTTAAGGCTATGAGTGGGAAAGGAGCATGCATCAGCTCATATGCAAAATCTGGCTAGACATGCATTCGTCGATATCCGAATACTGTGTCCTGTTTTTGAAAAAACGCAACGCAAATGCACAAATGCACAACTATCAACGAATAAGCCATTTATCCATTGCATACAAGGTCCTCTCGAGCGCAATGTGCGAAAGACTTAAGCCGTTCTTACAGACCTGATCGGGCCTTATCAGTGTGGCTTTAGACCTGGAAAATCAACTATGGACTGGATATTTTTATTACAACAAATCGTAGAGAAAACCCACAAAAAACAACTCGTAACCTACCACCTTTGTAGATTATAAGGCTGCATTCGATACCCTGACACGGGAAACCAGTCCCAAGTTATGACGGAGCTAAGTATTTCTTCTAAGCTGGTACGGCTTTGTAGAATGATACTGATCGACACGAAATCCTCAGTAAGGATTGGTAAATATCTTACCGAACCAGTTAGTACGATTCGAGGCCTAAGGCTGGACGACACCCTACCAATGATCTCTACAAAATTTTGATTGAGATCATCGGTAGAAAAGGTGCAGTCAACACGAATAAAAGTATAAGCAGCAAAAGTCACATGCTGCTCGTGTATGCTGATGATTTAGACATCATTGGGCGAAGTTACTGCAGTATTTTCGAGAATTGAGAAGGAATCAGCTACAGTGGGTTTTGGCAAGAAACGATGACAAGACAAAATTAATGGTTTCGACAAAAAGAACATCAACCCGATTGGAGAAAAGGGTAAACGTTGACAATCGTTATAATTTCTAGGAATTGTACGGATTAATTTACCTCGGATCAGCCGTAAACAGAAGCAATAACGTCAGCCTAGAAATCAAATGGAGGTTTGCATGCAAACAGGTGTTATTTCGAGCTAACAAAGTATTTCAAAGATACGTCCCTCTTTCGAGAAGCGATCAGACTCTCATACAACCTGTCTTGTATTTTGGCGCAGAGTCCTGGGTCATATCGCATGCTGGTGAAGCATCAATGGGAGTGTTCGAGAGGAAAATGCTCCGGAAAATATATATATAATGGCGCTGAACCACGAGATGTAAAGCATAATCTATATCCCGACATCAACGTAGTTATGCGTATCAAAATAGAGCAAAGTGAACCAGTGCGAAAGATATTCGAAGACGTACTCGAAGGACATCGAAAAATAGGACGGCCAAGACATCGCGGGAAGATCAGGTGGAAGATTGCCTGCGAGAGCTTGGTGTTGCCAGCTGGAGGAAAAAGGCTAAAGATCGAGCCAGTTGGAGAAACATGTTATCCTCATATTGTAAACCCCTTGACCACCCGCGTTGTTTAAGGCCACCTAAGTAAGTAGGTAACAGGTATTAAACAATAAAAAGTCTAGGATTAATCAAATTAGTGTAATGTAGCTTTAGTGAAACGGTAGAACAACAAACAGTCATCCAACATAAACGTTGTTCTTGATTTTGACATTTGTTCGCTTTTTAAAGGGGGTTGTTTTATTTCGGTAGTGAATTTCGTTGATTTTGGCATATGGGCATTTCCACCGAAAGTGCCACCCTATGTCGCATCACGTCACCACAGTAAATTGTTTATATTTTGGGACCATTAAGTTCGATTGTTTTCTATTATTTTACTGAATACATAATGTAAGAAGTTCTATATTTAACAACAGATGAAAAAGCCATGTAACTAACTGCTCTTAAAATATAAGCAATTAACGAGGGTGACGTGACGTGACAAAAGGTGGACCTTCTGTGGAAATGCCCATATATGTATTTTAATTATGTGTGTTATTTTTAAAATATAACAACTGAAATCAAACACAATTCCCATAAATAATCATTGCATAAAATGTGTATTGAATTATATGCATTATTTTGTATATAAAATTACATATTTGCAATTGTACGGAATGTATATTCTTTTTTGTTTTGTTTTGTGCAGGTATTCCCCTTCTTGAATTCACTCAACATCCCTGTAATTGTTGATATTCGCGTCACCATGCGCTTATTTTCTGTTCTCTCGTCGTTGCCCTCTACTTTAACATGTATTTTCTGTGGGTCGCCACATATGTACATAGATTAAAATGCTATAGATTCATCAACTCGCTCTTTATATTTTGACCGAAGGGAATCGAACACCTGGAAGTTGCCAGTTTTATAGAATTTCTGTCGCTGAGGTTTGATAAACATAGCTGAAAATTAGGGATGGGTATCGATGAATCGATTAATCGAAAAATCGATGTTTTTAAAAAGTAATCGATGTTTTTTTAACCTATGTGTTCTATGTTCGATTAATCGATGTTTAATATTTAATATATCGATAAAACACATATTATTATAAAAAACAAAAATAACATCCATTTCTAGTTTATCAGTATTTTTGTGCTATTTTTAATTATAATTATACAATATACATTCAATTTTTATTCTGTTTTTCATTTTATTCATTACCTACAATATGGGAGAACATTATTTATAGCAAGAATTACAGGGGAAAAGGTTTGAAAAAATCACCCTGTTTCTAAAAAGGTTTCTTTTATTATTGAGCAATTTTATTTTGCTTTAAATTACTAAATTTAGTGGCATTGAATTGTTTTCCATTAATTTTCTTATTTTCATGTCGATTAATCGAAAACGCCGATTAATCGATGTTTTTCTCGGCCATTAATCTGCGAATCGATTATTGCCTTGAAAATAATAATCGATTACATTAATAGATGTTTTACAGTTCGATACCCATCCCTACTGAAAATGTTACTGTGAATATGCAAAATATGAACATAGAGGGCGGATCAATAAGTCCGTGACTTTTTGAAATTCCCTCGTAGTTATATGAAATGCAACACTGCATCACCTGTTAATAGACTACTACTGCAAGTTCCGTCATTTAATTTGCGTTTAACAGCTGTTCAAAACATATACCCTCGTCCATTTTTTTAAAAATGGAAAAACGTGAACTTTAATCGAACCAAGAAAAAGCTTGATAAATACTATGAGGACTCTGCACCATCGATTTCAATGGTAAAAAAGTGGTTTACTGACTTTCGTTGTGGTCGCACAAGTACAAATGACGCTGAACGTTCTGGACGGCCAATTGAGGTCAATACACCCGAAAATGTCGAAAACATCCTCGATATGGTGTTGGCCGATCGAAGAGTAAAAGTGTGTGAGATTGTTGATGCCATATGGCAGTGTGGTTTCGAATTTAAATGATCAGTTGGGTTTAAGAAAGCTGTCTGCAA
Source organism: Phaonia tiefii (assembly GCA_963931995.1). Taxonomy (NCBI): domain Eukaryota; kingdom Metazoa; phylum Arthropoda; class Insecta; order Diptera; family Muscidae; genus Phaonia; species Phaonia tiefii. The sequence continues at coordinate 70,080,719 of OZ008370.1, forward strand.
GATGGGTGCCGCGTTTGCACTCAATTGACCATAAACGAAATCGTGTGACAACTGCAAAAGATTGTTTAGAGTTGTTTAACCGCAATTCGAAGGAGTTTTTGCGGCGTTTTGTATCTGTGGATGAAACATGGATCCATTACAACACTCCGGAGACCAAGCTGCAGTCTAAACAATGGGTTTGTCGGCCAATAAGGTGATGGCAATACTTTTTTGGGATACACGCGGGATAATCCACATCGATTACCTTCAAAAGGGAAAATCAATAAACTGCGAATATTATGCCAACCTATAGGACCGATTCCACGACGATTTAAATAAAATCGACCCCATATGGCCAAGAAAAAGTTCTTTTTCATCAAGATAATGCACGGTTGCACACATGTGTAGTCTAAATGGCAAAATTCCATGAGTTGGGCTACGAATTGGGTGCTCGTCCGCCATGTTCTCCGGATTTAGCCCCCAGTGACTATTTCCTATTTCCAAACATAAAGAAATGGCTCGGTGGAAAGAGATTTAGCTCCAACGATGAAATTATTGATCAAACAAATGCCTATTTTATGGACCTCGAAAAATCCTATTTTTTGGAACAACTGGAGAAACGTTGGACTAAGTGTATTGAGCTAAAAGGAGATTATGTTGAAAAATATTTTGTTTTCGCAAAAATCACTGTTTTTCATTCAAAAAGTCACGGAATTATTGATCCGCCCTCTGTAAAAACATCGTGAATTCACAAAATTAAAAATGGACCATTTTGTTCGATGTTCGCACATTTTGTTGTAATGAAACAGTAAAACATTTGACGGTCGGTCGATTTCTACTGGAAGAAGCACAAATTGGAACATCAGATGAGACGGATGACTTATCTATAATATGTTAGGCTATGAGTCGGTGTGTTTTTATTTCACTCAAGACGAGGTCAGAACAGCAATAACCCGACTTGACAAAACAAAGTCGAATGCATGCCCGTCGAATGGTTTGTTTGGGTACTCTGCTCAGCTCGAAGAAAGCAATTCAAGTGCCTGTCCTCTCAAGCGTTATGTGGGGAAGACTAACACCAGCTGTTGCAAAACCGAGTGGACCTTAGCAGTGTGCCTTTCTATAAGTGTGTAAATATGGTACCAACCAGATATTTATATACCTAACGACAAATGTGGGGAACATGAGAAGCAGATACACATTTAGCACCTGATTCTCGATACTAAAATAACCTTCAATAACCCTATAGAGAAAACGCTAAGAGAGCTTTGTCTGAGTTTGGTATCCCTGTTAAAGGTCATGTTAGATTATCAGTGCAAATTGGAATGAAACTCGGATCAATTTGACGGAAATCGTACGAACGTTCGGCATTCGATTTACACTGTCAGTTTTGGAGAAAGCAACATCATCTGTCTGCAAACAATGTAAAGTACAAGAGTTATAAAATTCAAATAAAATTGAGTAAAAAGAAATTTGTGAACAAAAATAAAGCATTTGAAAAAAATCGACGAAATTAAAGAGTTCATTCCCGTTTTATTTTTTTCTCTTCGTCTCATTCCAAATGCAACCCTGATCTCATCATTTGTTGGAAAATATCAAAAAATTAGAGAAATCTGTACGATCTCTCAACATTTGTTCTGCAAAACTTTCTCTTCAAGTTTACGCTATTCCATTCACTCTTCGCAAATGAAAATGTTGAGGTATTCATCGCCTTTGAAAAATGACACTAACTAACATTTAATCTACAGTGAAGACTGTCAAATATCTTACAGAACCCAGCGAGACAACAGACAACAGCAAATATACAGGGTGATATCTTCAACATCTAATGGAGATAATAATGAGAAAAACTGTAGTAAACAAACATAAACCCATACCCCGAGATAATTAACCGCGTCACTAAAAAAATAAAAATAAATGGTTTCCCATTACATCCCATGAAGGGACTGGGGAGAACTTCTCACAATCACTGAGCTGTGCGCTTTCCAGTTTTCACTCACTGATTGGGACCTACAGTTTTACACCGATTCCGAACGGTAATTTGAGAAGCTTTATCATGGCTAGATACTCGATAGTGTCGCCGTCACTATGCGAGGTGACCGCCGCCGAAAGAAAATTTGAAGGTGGTCAGAGCCGGGTTCGAACCCAGGATCTCATGTACAAGAGTCGCGCACACTAACCATTGCACCACCGACGGCCACACTCACTAGCTCATGTTAATCTATTAGAGAAATCGATTTCATTTGCGCAGAGTGAATAGAATAGGGTAAACGTGAGGAGAACGGTTTGCAGAAACAATTTTGACAGATCTATTGTACTTTTCCCAGTTTTTGAATTTCCTCAAAACAATATGCAATCAGGGTTGCATTGGGAATGAAACGGACAAAAACAAGGGGAATGGTAATAAAAACTTTTATTATGTCACTTTTTGACAGTTATGATCAGTATACTCTGGCAGATCAGCATGAGTAGATTCACGCTTGAACAACGTTACCAAATTATCCAAATTTACTTTGAAAATCAGTTATCGCTTCCCGCTACTTATAGACGACTTCATAATTTTGATGGGGCACATAAGCGTCCATCTGAGCAAAGCCATCCATCGAACTGTGGTCTGTGATGCAATAACACCAACCCATCGAAGGAATGTGCGTACTGAAGAGAATATCGCCTCTGTAAACGAAAGTGTGGAAGATGATACAAATTTTATCGATTCGTTGTCGGTCGCAGGAATTGGGACTCTATCCGTCCACAGCGAGGACAATTTTACACAAAGATCTTGGTCTTCATCCATATAAGACCCAGCTGGTGCATGAATTAAAACCACGAGACTATCATATGCGTCGTTCTTTCACCGATTGGGTTTAGGACAGTGGGAAACTGACGCGATGTTTTATCCGCAACCATCGATTTATTGAAATCAAAATTTGCTGATAAATTCATTTCGAGAAATGGACCTGTCAATTAATTGGTCATGCGATTTGACACCTCTCGATTATTTCCTGTGTGACTAAGTGAAGTCACTGATTTATGCTTATAAACCAGCAACACATGCCTGACGCCTTGAAGACCACAATTATTCGTGTAGTGCTCGAAAAAGTAACCCAAAATTGGACGTCAAGAATGCAGCCGCGAATAATTTTCAACTGTTAATGCCATATATTAATCTTTCGAATAAAGACAATTTTTTGATCACAGTTTAATTTTGTTGTTGTTATTTTTTACAGCTTCAATTTCTACGGCCTTAAAATAACACCCTTTATTTGCATGAATAGTCTAACATGACCCTTAGATGGATCAGTTGGACGAATCCTTAGAAAAGCTTGGTGTGAGTGAATGCATGGGAAAGGAAAAATATCGAAATGATTGGATGTATATGATAACTCTTTCATGTTACAGGTGTAATCAGAACAGAGTGTAAAATGTTGCGAGATAATCTTTAACATTTCAATATTTTTTACTTATATCAACAATATTCTTTGTAGAATTTATAAATTTTTTTTTATTTAAAAATACTTTATTATATCAATAAAGGTTTTCGTAAATTTTACATATATTTTGACAAAGTTTCAGAAAAATATTGCGAATTTGCCAAACGGGTTTCTGAAATATTCTTCGTTGATTTAATTGCAAATTTAGCGAAATTTTCGATAATTTTCTGACGCAAGGAATCCCATTACATTTCTATGTCTCGTTCCATAAAACTTGATATCGTTTTTGCGAACAACAGCTCTAGGGATCTGTGCCTAGATCCGAAATAACTAGACGATATGCAATGAATTATTAAAATCGTTTCACCAATGCTATGATTGTATTTCAATAAAAAAAACTACGAAAAAGTTTCATACCTTTAGTTTCATTGATCTAAAAATTAATGAATATGTAATATTTATGAAGAATTCGTAATATTTACGATGAAATTGTTTTCAGTGTACACCAATAAGTTCTTAATGTATTCATTCCCTTGTGTTATGTTTTAGTTTGTGGAATTAACTTACTTATTCGATCTTTTGGAATTGGTTTTCAATTTGGTTGAACCAAATTTCGTTTGAGCAAAGGTAGCAGTAGTAAATGTCAGAGGTGCTTGAGAACGCTGCATAAAAGATACGGTGCTGTTGGTACCACTGGCAGTAACAGGGTTGGGACTGCCTTTGTAGGTAGGTGAAGTTGAAGGGGCCGACAGGGGTGATGTACCGGCCATCGGTGAGGTTTTGGGACTTAAACTTAAACTGTTCATGCTTGTATTAACGACGTCGATGGGACGAAAGCACTGAGCCTCAGGATTAAAGGTTTTATTCACTTCCCCATCGGCTGATGAGTTATCCTCCTGATTGTCACTGTTCTCGGAATAAAGAATCTGCACAACCAAAATAAATGAATGGTGTTAAAATGCTTTACTAAAATTTATTGGAGTGTTTTACCTTTACGGCACCTTTTTCACCAACGCGATAGGAGACCTCTCCAGGATCGACCCATACTGAAAGTTCATTTGGAAGATTTTCTAGAATATCGCTTATGGGAACACCACTCTCGCGAGCAGCACGTTCCAAAACGGAATCAATTGGATCGCCAGTTTTCAGACAACGAAATGCAGAACCCTAAAATGCAAACCATGTGAATACAGTTATTTCGATTACAACTTTACACAGGTGTGAACTTACCTTAAAGGGCTTTTCGGGGTACCAGTGACCTTGAAACTTATCTTTCAGCGCCTTCTCCAATTCTTCGCCGAATATGTTGACGCGCCTCCGGGGCAGTTTGTTGTACAAATAAGATATAACAAAATTTAATGCCACTTGTATTTCAATATGCATCTTTGTCGTTGTTTGTTGGTTTGAAGTAGACTCGGTGTAGTTTCAAGCTCTGTCAAATAACTCGAGGCTATTTCGCGGGCGCTTTTAGGTATGACTATGTGGTTTCCGTAAGCGTAACAGTGTGAGTGTGATTGTAATTGTTTGTATAATTTTGCAATGTAATTAGTTGTTTCTTCTTCTTGATTTAGGGATGCAATTTCTGAAGGACTTAGATTCTCTTAAGGGCGGGCAGGAGGAGATGAATTTTTGTTTCTCTTAAATTGGGGTTTCTGCTTTGGCAACGGGTTTTGTGTCTTTTGTCTAGAAATGACGATGTTACTTGCGATTATAATTCGTAGCTGTAGCTGTAGATGTATTTGTAGTATTTCTTGCAATTTATAGTAGTCATAAGGAATTTGTTCTCCCTTCGTCGTCCTTTTCTGCTTTTGTGGTAGTTGCTGTTGTTTGTGAAGTTGTTGTATTGTTATTCTGCTGTTGTCTTGTTGTTGGTTAAATTAATGATCTATAAAAGGAAAAGAAAGGACATGAAATGGCATTACAGTTTTATAATAAACATTTCCAAAGGTTAAAGTTCGTAAGGAATATAATTAAGAAGTTTCCAGAGAGGCGCACTTCTTAATGTCCTAACATAACGTAACATAACTGGTAAAGTAGTTTGCATGATAAAATGAAAAAGCGCAAACGCTTAAGTGTTTTCTGACAAATGCCAAAGTGTTTAAACCACAAACTGGAGAATAAAAAATGATGGGTAGTAAAAACAAACACACTCCCTGGTATATAGAGTTTTGTGCACTCGAGTGAAATGAGACGCTTATAATACAGTTACTTTGATGTTTCAAATTCAAATCTATTGAACTAAGCTGCGAAGTCGGTCGTCTGTTGGTCCTTGTTTTAATAGTTCAAGAGGTTATTGTAATTCCAAAAAGAAACTAACAACATTTTGTTGGCTAATTTTTGGGTTGCAAACAGAATTTGTATCGTGAGGCAGGAGTTAAAGAAGGTGACTCTTGGCTCATGAGCCAGCTCCCAACTTTGGGAGACGGACTGTTAAAGTTTGCATAATGCATGACAACTATACCATCAACAAAAAATTACCATATCACCACATTAAATGTTATCACGTCCTCACTAGAGTCTGTAACAATCTATTAGAGTTTACATCAACTGAATTTCAGTCGTGGTTACTAAATTAAGTCCTGACTATATCAATTGGGTTGTGGAAACGGCAATTCAATTGCAACAACCAAATTTACGGTTACTACAACCTCTATTCAAACCATTAGTTCTGTGAATATAGTACACAAAGTGTACTAACCAATCCACAAAGTGTACCAAAAATTACAGACAATTTACCTACAAGTACACAATGTGTACTAGCTAGTACACAAGTGTAACATAAAGTACATAAAGTGAACTAAACGGTATATGAACTGTACCAAGAAGTACACAAAGTTGAGCAAAAAGTACTTAAAGTGTACCAAAAGTACATAAAGTTTAGTTTTGGGTTTTTACATGTTTTAATGATTTTTGAAAATTGTCGAATATGAAAAAACTAAAAAAAGTTGATTGAGTAAATTTTTAAGAGTTTCTAAACGGTTTGGTTGTAACATGGTGTCAAATTTTACTAAAAAAATAGCAGAAATTTAAATATACCTCTGTTGGACGCATCTACCAACACATGTCTTCAACATCCAACTAACATTTTTTTGACTCATATTGAAACCGCTTAGATACCTCTGAAAATTAGGTTACTTTGGCGAAACAATTTTCATTTCTGACAATTTCTAATAAAAATTAAAAAGTTACGATTTGTTGTGTAGTTATTTTAAATATATTTTAATCTTTGTAAAATTATTTCTGGGACAAAATGACAAATTTTAGTAACAGTAAGAACAGGAAGAAAGGGCACCAATAAAAATTGTACTGACCTTCCCCCAGTTTGCACTTACAGTAGTTTTCCTTACAAAATATCTATTTTGTGTGGTTGTGCCGTTGCCGTCCCGTTCGTCTTGTACAGTGAGTTATTGCGGTATACAGTGAGGTATTTATCATTTAATACGGAAAAAAATGTAACGCATAGAAGAGGCCATATTAGACCCTCAGTATCTTTGGACGAAATTCGTTTTGGAACTTTTTAAGATGATTAAGTCATGTCCGTCTGTCTGGCTGGCTGGAAGGTCAACATGATAACTGCCGTAAATCTTTATCGATCAAAGTGAAATTTTGTCAGTGACAATTATTTGTCCAAGGTTAGTTTGGGATTGAAAATTGGCGTTTTGCCCACGCCCCTTCTGGTACTTCCACATTTACTATGACATCATGTTTCTTCTAAAACCATTTTCTGGTAGATGTGATTAGCTCAAACTCAAACAACATTGGTTAATAATCTGTAAATGTCTACTCAACTGAAGAAAATGGGCGAAGTTGCCACGCCCATTCTGGGTGGTCGTCCGGGTTGTCATTGCGATAAGTCTTAGCACTTCCGAGCTTAATGAAATTAGGTTATAGGCTTCGTGTCATCAAACGCCAGTCACAGATTAAGGCAATGGTGATTTTACCACGCACTACCAAGGAACGTTGTGCGGCCGGCTGGTTGTTCGGCAAGATAACAATTTAGTAAAATGCACACAAAAGTTGGGCGGATGACCGGTTGATCGACGTGATAACTCTCGTAGACTACAAGCGATCTTAATGAAATTCGGTACTCGGCAATGTTTTCCTAAAATTTGTAGATTAACTACTGTCCACGTCCATTCTCGTGCATCTCATACAAAAGTTGGACGGCTTTCCTGCTGACCGACTCGATGTCTCCCGTATACCACAACGGAACGTAACAAAATTTGGTACTGATCAATATTTTGTGTAATACTGTGTCGAAAGAGATGAAAAACTTCGCCATGCCCATTTTTGTACCTCCCATATAAATATTGAGCGGACAATAGGCTGATAGTCACGATAACTCCCCATAATCACTTAGGATCGTAATTAAGTTGGGTATTGAATAATAGTTTGCTATGGAATATTGACACATTCGCAAATATTCAATAGAACTCGGTCGGAATGGATGACTTCTGGTGAGGGTATGTTTAAGTCGGTTCACCCGACTGAAATTTCTGTACTGGTTTTTGTGTAAGTTGTTTGTACTTTTGTGTACTTTTGTGTACACTTATTGTATTTTTTTGTACTCTATTTGTATTTTTTGCGTATATGTCAGGTTAGTTGTTTTTCCATTGTGATATCACTGGCTAACGAGATTTAAGGCTAGCCCCAGAAGAGAAGCATTTAGTTTTATCCAAGAAGCTCTCAATTCTGTCGCTGCCCACCAGAAATAATTCTCCCAGGTATAGATTCCAAAAGTGGATATTATCCTGTCGGCTAGTGCTTAACACGTGCAGAGTTCAATGAATTTTCCTCATCGTTACATTTTCTACAGAAGTCATTGGTCCTGACCTTTAGTCTCGCCGCATGTTTACTAAGCACTGAAATAACGCTTGATAGCTTCAGCCTGGCTAGAGACAGATGGTTCATGCATCTCATTTTATCCACTATCGGTAACATGTGTCTTGTGCCTACACAAACCAATTTCCTTCCTCTTCTGCATCATCAATTACAAGTCGCTAGATGCATACGAAAATGTTCGAGTTCATACGGGGCTTGTATACGCAATGTTGGACAACGACGATTCGCGGATCTAGAAATGGAATGTTACTATCTACCAATTTAAATAAATCATACAATCATTCTACTTTCGACACTATCAGATTTGGAAAATTAAAGAAAATTTAGTGGACGAATGCAAAAATACATGTTTACAAAGTGACACACTTTTTAAGAAATGTTGTTGGCCGTCGGTGGTGCAATGGTTAGTGTGCGCGGCTCTTGTACATGAGATCCTGGGTTCGAACCCGGCTCTGACCACCTTCAAATTTTCTTTCGGCGGCGGTCACCTCGCATAGTGACGGCGACACTATCGAGTATCTAGCCATGAAAAAGCTTCTCAAAATACCGTTCGGAATCGGTGTAAAACTGTAGGTCCCAATCAGTGAGTGAAAACTGGAAAGCGCACAGCTCAGTGATTGTGAGAAGTTCTCCCCAGTCCCTTTATGGGATGTAATGGGAAACTATTTATTTATTTATTTGTTTATGGAACATCAAAAAATCTGAGACATTTAACAGTTCTGTTAAAATTGTATCTACAAATCGTTCTTCTCAAGCTTACATTATTATTCCATTCTATTTATCTATTTATCTAATAATCTAACGTGGCCTTAAGGTAGTCCCTTGTCGCGGCAACTCATCAGCGCTCTAGTGCCACAGAATGTCCCTGTGTGTATATTTTTTGTACTTTTGTGTATATTTTTTTAAATTTTGCTTTCACTTTTTTTGCTTCTGTGTTCTCTGTTTATGCAGGGTATTTTTTTAGTACTTTGGTTTTCAGTGTTAAGATTTTGACAGTTCTCGTGTGATAATGACATGTGTCAAAGTCAAAAATATTCAGTTTGCCTTGGCATTTCATCATGTATAGGCCTACAAACGAATAACGCTTGCAAATCCCTGAGTTTTATGGTCTTCAGCTAGAGCTACCAGAAGCTGTTCTACTACGCTAAAAAATGCACTGTATGGTGGGGTTTATGGGCCGCCGGCATCATTGGACTGTACTCCTTCAAAGACGATTGTGGCCGCAAAGTTACAGTCAATGGATCAAGGTACGGTTCGACGATAACGAACTTTTTTTGCCCAAAGTGGAAGAATTGGACTTGGTCGACATGTGGTTTTAAAAGGACGGTGCCGCATGGCAATCGAGAGACCAATTGAGAGACGAGTTTGGTGGGTTATTAATCTCACCCTACGATCGGCTATAGGGACAAGACAACTAGTGTTGCTGCATTGGAAGACAATATTAAAGGTGTCATTGGTGGGATACCCGCCGAAATGTTGGAAAAAGTGTTCCAAAATTTCACTTTCAGAACGGACATTTGCAGAAAATTATCTTTAAAAAGTAAATGGCTGGCATTGATTTATGGATTGAAATTAATATTTCATTCACTTGTACAAATTTTCTTTAATTTTAAAAGAGCACGGAAATCACCTATTACTTCTGTGTAGACTTTTTTTACTTTTCTGTGTACACTTTTGGTGCTTTTGTGTATAGTGTTTTTTGTAATTCTGTGTACACCTTTGTACTTATGTGTAACATTTTTGTACTTTTGTGTTCACTTTTTATATTATTGCCCAATAAGCACAAAGTCGGACTCGGATCCGAATTTGAGTCCGACGCGTCGGATTCCGTTTACGCTGATCCGATTCGGATCCGGTTTGAGTCCGGAACATTGGATTTCGTTTACGCTGATCCGATTCGGATTCGGTTTCAGTCCGTAACATCGGTTTTCGCTTTCTCTGATCCGATTCGCAGTGTCCTTTATGATGAAGTGGCGCAGCACTTGACTTGGTTTGGGTTCAAAGAGAAAAAAGCAGCTAAAGACTTAATAGTGGCAGCAGCTATTAAATGTAAGCTGAAAGTATGCCCTAAATGTTTACATTTGATTTTAATATAGCTTTTTAATTCTATATTTCAGAGGCATTTCAGCGGATATACCCAAATGATCCGTTAGAAACGATGGAAGTAAGAAATACTTCCAATATGCGAAAGACTGCGTTACCAAAAAAACTAAATATAATGAAAAAAAAATGAGTTTCAGAAATGCATATAAAAATAAATGCTTAAAATGTAATTTGATTATTTTATTCTGAAATGAGGGCGGAATCAATATCGAAATGATTTCGGAACCCATCGTAATGATTTAATATCCGACCACATTTCGCTATCGGGGCCGAATTCATTTCGCTATCGGATCCGAATTTATTTCGATATCGGGTCCGAATTCATTTCGCTATCGGATCCGTTCTCGTTTCGAGATCGGACGCAATTCTCGTTTCGAGAACGAAAGAGGAATTTCTCCCGCTCGCTGATCCGATCACGAACCGAGAACGGATCTACACTCTATTTCCGGTAGCGCGACTCTATTTCCGTCACGTAAAAGGTTGCCAATCCCGATTTCAAACCCTCCCATAAAAAGTTTCACTTCCAATATGAAATACGCTTCAGTTTTTGTCCACGTCGGTTGGACAAACTTTTAGCCGCACAATATACTGGTAGGTATGTCGGTCCAACTCATCAGCTGGGCCGACAATTCATATATCCAAGAACAATTTTCAAATACAACAACAAACAAAACTAGTTTCCCATTACAGCCCATGAAGGGATCGGGGAGAGCTTCGCACAACCAGTGATCTGAGCGCTTTCGAGTTTTACACTCGCTTATTAGCAACTACAATTTTACACCGGTTCCGAATGGGATTTTAGGAAGCTTTTCCATGGTTAAGTACTGGATAGTGTCGCCATTACTAAGCTCTGACACGAGCAGGAATCGAACCCGCGCACACTAATTCAAATACTATTTGATAAATTGTAACTAATATTTGTTTTTGTTAAATTTCATGTTATTAATTGACATTCTTTGATTTTCGAAACATATTAACTGCATTTGCAATCCTAGTTAAACTGTACTTCACTTGATGCTTCAAAACTTGCTAATTACTCCGCATATTCAGCCGTATCTGACCGCTCGACTTGCCAACATTTGCGTGCGTCAAATTACAGGAAGTGGCGAATGCTTGACTAATTAGTGTAGTTATGCTTCGTCAGACGTGGAGTTTAAATGTTTCCAAATTAGTTCTACTTAAGAGTTTCATTTACGAGCAAATCCGATGAGAATACCAAAATTAAATTTGCAGCCAGTTTATAGTTGTTCAGTATGTACGACATGTTCACTTACATATGTTGTTTGCATATGGTTATTTAAATTTTCCGACAACTTGATTGACATTTTTCTTGCACGAAGTTGTAAAACTATTAATTGATTTACCAAGAATTCAATTTTGACAGTTTGTTAACTATTTCCAGTAGGTTTTTGTAATAGAAAAGTGAATGCTCCTGCACGGATACACTGTTTGAATGCACGTACACGTTTCAAAAATCAATTTTCAAAACTTCCGCACGATTGAATATGCACTACGGCGCTTTTCTCGGCAATACGTGGAAAATATTCGCAATATAACGAAACCGTTTTTACCTTACTAAAGGTTGCAGAATGACAAGTGTGTGCACGATTTGTCGTTTAAAACGATTTTCACTTTTCATGATTTGATTTGAATTGAATTGAACCCAAGCAATTTCGATTTCATTAGAGTGAAGGAAACAACATTATGCAGCAGAACCAAAAAAAAAAAAACGACAGAGGAGGAAGAGCAAAATTAAAAAAAAATCTAACATTACATATGATGTAATTGAAATGAAATGTTCTTCCTTCCTCTTTATAATTCGGAAGCAAATGGGCTAAGGCGACAGGGGAACTACTCGTATACATTCACTTTCTTCAGATGTTTGTTGCCGCGTCGCGTCGTATTTTGCAAAACGTTATCCAAGATGATGCGCAGCTAATAACGACGTATGGGCAAATTTCATTTGTTACGAAATTGTTGGCATTGAATTCCTTTTGTGTGTCAAATGATTCAAACCGCACGAACTGCTACATGAAATTTATTCCCATAGTGTGCATCATCACTCTGAGGTTTTGAGCAACCAACTCAGCTGCAGACTCAGGCAAACAGAGCAATAAATAAAGACAACAATAAGTGCCAAAATTGGCGCGCGTTTGAAATTGGACAACCGTTCACGACACAAAGCGAGTACTCTACTCTGTAGCGTCCGATGTCTGTCGCATTATAGATATTAAAGTTTGTTTATTTTTTGTTGCCACCTAAGTTGTAAATCATTTGTCAAATGCATTTGCTGCATTTCCTTTAAACTTTTGCTTTAGTATTTAGGTAGATTTTAAACAAGTATTACAATGGCAATAACAGAAAGGAAAATAAATAATACTACAAAAAAAAAATAGATATATAATTAAAATATTTAAAGTTGGCGGGGAACATTAGTGTCGTAAATCACATGTTAATTGCTATTTCTGTTTGCAGTTTTGTTTTATCTATTCTGTTTTTCTTTTTATATTGTGCTAGTGTTTTATAAATATTTATGCTCCCTTGTGTCCCTTTATAATATATGGCTGAATATATAAAAATCCTTAAATCAAAACACATTTATACAGAACGGCCACTAAACTTTTCTGATGTGTTCTGGTTTCAGAAACACGAAAATCTACACAAAATTTTCCTGAATACTAAGATTTCTTAATGATTTTTTTTTTGCAATTTTTCACAAATGTACATTTAGTTTTTGTTACACTTTTCAAACACGAAATCACAGATCGTGGTCTAATATTTTTAAAAGATTTCCTATTATCACTACCTATTACACGTGTGTTTGCCTTAGAGTTCTCGGATTCAGGAGATATTGACGTTTGCTTTGAAAATCTAAGGCCCAATTTTTGACTGGTTATTTAAATTGTTAATCAGTTGATTTTGATTTCTGTTTGATCTGACTTTAAATACGATCGAATCTTACTACCTTGTGGCAATAGTGGCAAATACTACGAAAAATAACCGGTATTCAGCTAATCATTACAATGCATCAAAGTGACGCCATTTGCAAAACAAAAGTGCAGTGATAAAATACTAAGGGTGGTATTCTATAAGTCGTGAATCAGTCACTTCGCATTACTTTTGTCGTTTTGGTAGTTTATAAAACGTTACAGCTGTTCGGTGACTACCTGCGTTGAATTACGTTATTTAATGGGTAGTTTATAAAACGCAGCGCAACGTTTTTGATCACTTCAGCTGTCAAATTGAACACGCCACAGTTCTTCGCGTTAGTTGAAGAAATTACAAATTTAAAGAAAAATGTCGATCGAGGATAGACAGATGGAAGTATTTTGCATTTCATTGCTTATAAGTGGTTGCCAATTTTGGCTGAAATGCATTCGACGGATAGATCTCAAACTTTTTTTTTAAATAATTCAAAATTATACTGTTTACGCACTGAAATTCTTATTTACAATAATAAAATTAGAAATGGAACGTTCAAATAAATAATGCGTTGCAAAACTATTATAATTATATTTAAAAATTATAGACATCAGTTGATGTTGACAATAATAAACAAAAGTACCAATACATTACAATCAATACATACTGCCAAATGGCACGTGTTTTTGAAAAAACAACTAATTTAATATAGATGGGGAAATTTATTGGACATTGAACCCCAAAATAACATAGGTTTTTTACACATTTTATGTGAATATTGTTGGTATTTGCAGTATTATAAATAATAGCAATCTTAAAATCTGTTGATCTACTGAAATAGAGCTAAATTTTTTAATCTTTTTCATTCTGAGCATTTCACTCAAGATAACATTTTCTGATCTATAATTGTTTATTTTAGTTTGGCAACTCTATACAGCGCATATGTCAGTGACTGCATTCGTAAACAAACGCAAGCGCGAAGTGATATATAAACTACCATTTTTTGACTATGGCGTCCGCGTTAGCTTCTGCGTTTACGTTCACTTTCGGGACTTTTAGAATACTACACAAAATATTTAATGAAATTGGAAGAATATTTGATCAGAAAAAAATTCTAACTGCGCTACGAGTTAAATGATACGTTTTTATTGTTATTTCAACTAGGATGGTGATTATAACTGTTCACATTAACAATTAAATAAGCTTTGTGTTTGTTCTTCTTGTTGTTTTATGTCAAAATCATATGGTCACTTAATCATAGTTTAAATACCTAACTTTGGATGTTTAAACTGCAATTAACTATTAACCTAAAAAGAGAATTCAGAGTTTAAATTATGTTTGATCATTGATCAAGGATGATTTTCCACCCAAAAATTAATTCCCATTTTAAAAAAAATATAAATCAAAAATAAAATAACATTACTCGATACTACTGAGTAAATTGAGCTGTTTCTTATGGAAATGTATTTATAAACAACAAAGTTATAGCCATTTAAGTCAATAAATAAGTCGATTTTTAATGTTTTTTTTTACTTTATGATTTTTATTTAAAATTTATCCTTTAAATTTGTGTGTCGTTCAAACTTATGCGAATGTTACACTATCAGAAGAAATGGAACGATTTTCGGAGAGAAATATAGAAATTTAACTTGAGAAAAGTCGTGTATGTTCTTAGTTTGTTTTATGTTTAACCTATAAACTGTGGAGAATGCAATAACATATGTCTGCACAGTGACCGACAAAGTACAACAGTTATAAAATAAAAGAATTGGACAGGAGCAAAGTTGGATTCATCCAGAGCCAACTATTTTATACCCTACACCATATAAGAATTAGTGTTGTACGTCAACTTTACAAAATATAGATGTTCTATTCTACTTATATAATATTAAAAACTACCATCACTGACGTGTGGTAATATTATGAACCACTTTGTTTTTTAAATCGGTCACGATTTGTAAACTCTGCTGCCGAAGTACCGAGCCTGGTAGTACAGTTTGCATTATGACTAATTCGGGTTAAAAACTACCATCCCTGAGCTAAGGAAATCTAACGAATCGAAGGCTGTGTGTTCATCGAAAATATTTCGGTCGTGGTAAATTGTGTTGAATTTATTTTTGTGTGGTGAAGATACAATTCCGATTTTGCTGTGTGAAATGGAAAATCAAAATTTTGACAGCTGAAAATTCATGTGCTTGCACTTTTTTGAAATTAACATAATTTTTAAAAAATATTTCGTTATTTTTATTCAGATTATAAACAAATTGAATGATTACACCAAAGGATGTATGTGATGTATCAAATAGAGAGAAGAAGGCGTGAGGAATGCTCTTATTGTTTTATATTTTGTATGACTATATTGACAATAAAAATTGCATTTTTTTGACTTTATTTATGGTCAGTATCAGTATAACAAATCAAAATCTTCGCTGGGAACCAATGTGGGACACAGCTTAAAGGCGGCCACATACTAAGCCTTAGCGTTGCACTATACACTGCCGAAATGACATCAATGTGGATATCCGATAATTTTAAATTGGTCTATTTGGTTGATTTGAATGTTTTCAAAATCTATTTACGTTCCACATAAGTACGAACCACAGAAAATATGGATGAAATACTGCGGACTTCACACATATTTTTAAAGCTACGCACCTCCAGTCATCCACGCTATTTACCATCTTTCCTGTAAATACTTGATCTAGTGCGATGCGATTTTCCACAATACATATCTCCCTGTCACAATTGATCCCTGTCTGCATCGGATAGGACATGTTATTTTAAGCAAAAAAAAGTAAAATGACAAAATCGGGACAACTACATAGTTTCGGAGTTATGGACTCCCGTATGTTGAAATATTATAGATTATTTTCTTTTACTTTTCTCAAAAATATAAAGCTTTATACCACAAAAATACTATGCCGAAGCCGCGAAGCCGGTGTTGGACCTACCCCAGAGGAGACAATCCCATACTATGCCGAAGCCGGTGTTAGGCCAACTCCAGAGGAAAAAGTACCTTAGCTCGGCCACGTAAAAACCACTATGACATTTTTCGATAACTCAATTATGTTGAAATTTCGGAAAAAAAATCGATGATTTTTAAAAATTTCGAGGTATGGCATCTCGATAACTAAGCGACTTATCGAGAAATGCTAGCTAATTTTTTGAGTTTATTTTGACTTCTTTTATACAAAAAAGATATGATATCAGTAGCTTAACCCCATTACCCTCTCACACATGGGGAATATCGGGGACCATAGCTAGGAAACAATGCATTTGCCTGGATTTTATTATTTTACTTAAAATAATGTGTTCTGCCCGCCTCAAAAAATTGTTGTTTTTTGAAGTGTAAGCCGTAAAATAGACCTGCCTCAGTTCATATATTTTGTTTTTGTGGTCTTGCATTCTTGTGTTGTTGGTAGGTATGTATTTGTGTAGAGTTTCCCCAGCGGCGGAATTTGCGAGGCCTTCCACGAATAAGGCATGCGGAATCATTCTTTGGTAATGCTTACTTTAATAATGCCTGTGAAATGCATGATTTTATAAGGCTTCCCCATGCCTGTTAAAAGAATCATAGAAGACGCTGTTGTTTATGTTCACCCTGTCTTTCGTCAGGGTGTTGCAAAATTATAACTTCCGATAGCCCAGTAGATAAAGCGTCCGATTGTAAGTTCTAAGGTCGTGTGTTCGATTCCTGTGGCTGCAGAATTAAAAACAAATCATTTATAAGAATTACAATTGGTTAAAGTATAAATCTGAAATATGAAGCTAATTTCCATATATATTTTTTTTATTTTTACGTAAATCCTTCTAAATCTACTCTTTTTGCAGGCCTTCATACGGCCTTCTAGTAGAGGGGATGGAAGGCCTTGCGTCCCAATCTCACGCAATGTTAAAAAAGGAGGAGGTAATGTTTAGGGAAGGCCTGCCGTATTCTATAGAATGCCTTCTTGGTCATGATTTCAGGCCTTCCAGCTCCTGATTTCCGCCGCAGGGTCACAACAGAAGTGAATGAGATAAAAACAAAATGTCTGTTGTTGTTACCTACAACTACAACAACACCATTACAGACAAACGTCAAAATTTATACTACTTGTCAAAAAGTTGTGTATCCCTGGGGCTAGTGATAATTTTGATAATAAATACTCACCATGCTAATGTCAAAATTTTAGTTAATCAAAATTATTTGGCTCGATAAACACACAGCAAAATTATGATGAGTTTGACCACATTTTGTAAATTCTGGAGCAGAAAGTACCAAGCCTGGTAGTTCCGTTCAGGGATGAAAAACGCTCATTTGTGTGTTTTTTGGTGCAATGAAAATATGTATTCTATATTTTGTTGTTGAATGCCATACAAAGTACAACACTTGGCAGTACGTTATGGACCGATTACAAAAACAACTATTCCTGATCTAAGAAAGGTTTACTTAAGAAAATGTTCGCCAATCAGTGCCAATATAACGATTCGCGGAGCTAGAAATGGAATGCAACTATATTCCATTGGAAAGAAATCGTAGGGCCATTCTGCTTTCCATTTACACTATCAGGTTTAGAGAAGGCAAGAACAACTGTCTGCCAGGTGACGAACAGAATGCAACACTTATAAAATGAAGAAAAAGGAAAATTATTTACAAAAAGAAAGCGACGAAATAAAGGTGTGTGTTCCCGTTTTATTTAAAGTGCAACACTGATCGCAAACTTTTTGAGAAAAATTAAGTAATAAGAAAAATCTAAATTTAAATATCCAATATATCCAATATCCAACATATCCAACGATTTCTTCAATAGTGTAAAAAAGGGGTTACGCAGCAAAAGCAAAAGAGCTAAAAGTTTAAAAAATCGATTCATTTAATTTTGAAAATATTACTAAAAAAGCTACAACGTTGATGTTTATTTTTTATTTAGTCACAAAATGTAAATTAAAAATACGCATATACGCCGAATAAAACGTCGCATGTAACAGTATGCAGGAACCATGTATATGTTTGGAACATTGTTTTCATGAATGAAAGATTTTTTTAATTCGTTATTTACTACGTTTATACGCACGCCTTACTTGCGAGTAACAATATCGCGAGTAAAAAATTTGAGCGTATAAACGATGAGCTATTTCCTTACTCGCAAGTAGCTAACTCACGAAAATAAGTCATGAGTAACGACGCTACTTGCGAGTAAATTTTAAAGTGCTGCCATATGTCTCAACAATGAAAATCTGGTAGCGCATCAGATGTTTCTTTTACAAACAATTCAATTGTGATTGTGATATTGACGTACATGTCTGTCTGAAATGTCTGACAAATGTCGTTCACTTGAGGCCATATAACTTAGCTGCATCTGCAGCATTATTTTTTGCAGCCATTGCTTCCTTTCTTGCATTAACTGCTTTGCAATAACAAGCTTTTTTGTTGCCGACATTTAACACTTTACGCACTGAAAAGAATTTCACTCAATGAATTATAATTAAATATCAAAACAAACAAAACATCTGTTGATGCTGCCACAGTTATATATTTTTTTTAGTTAGGCAGCACTGAAAGCGCTGTAACTCCTGAATGCAAACTATCGTATAAACAGTGAGCTCAGTACTCGCGATTAATTTTACTCGCGAGTTGGCTGCCATATAAACGTTGTTTTTTGTCTGCCACGTTTTTGTTTTCAGCCATTTTCAAGAAACAAAGCCATATTTGTGGAACAAAAACATATACACAAATCGTTTCCTATTACGTCCCAGAAAGGATTGGGGAGAGCTTCTCGCAAACAGAGATGTACGCTTTCTAATGTTTCACACACTGATTGGGACCTACAGCTTTACACCGGTTCCGAACGGTATTTTGAGAAGCTTTCTCATGGATAAATACTCGATAGTGTCGCCATCTCTAAGCGAGGTGGCCGTCATCGAAAGCAATTTTAAGGTGGTCAGAGCAGGGATTGATCCCACGTTCTCATGTATAAGAGTCGCGCACATTAACTATTGCACCATAATACGTACATGTAAGATACGTATTATAATTTCACGTTATTCGCTTAGAAAATGTTACAAAATCAATTGATAACTAATTGATTATTAGAACAGTTTTATTTTGAACTTTTAGAGATCATATTTGAATTCTTATGAAAACATCTCAAATCTGAACATGCTGCAAATTGCATAAAGTCACAAAAACCGGGTTTTAGCTAAATAAATCGCGGTTGTTGAGGGATTTCGAGGTATTTTTTGAGGAACGTTTAGAATTTCGCATTCAAGTTTTAGCCAAAAACTTTTTGCTTTGCTTTCTATGGGACCAATTATTTTGCTATATCTGTAGGTACACTCAAAGAAATCAGTCAATTTCAGTAGTCGACTATAGAGCTGTTTTTTTTCATAAAGTGAGTTTTTTTACCCTGCTAAAGTTAATTATAGCTTAATTAGTACGGGGCAGCTTAACGATATTGAGCGTCATTTCATTTACCCACTTAAATTCGGACTTGAGCAATGACAATGTTGCCATGTGTTCAATTTCAAAAAATTACAACAAAAAGTTATCGTAAACTGCAGTTATACCGCATTTACACCGCCGTTTATCGCAGCTAGGTTATCGATAACCTTGTTCTCTAATCTTTGCCGTTTACACTGCCCAATTTGAGATTAAATTGACATTTCAGTTGGCAACTTCGTGCTTAGACAATCTCCGCGCCGAGACAAAATTATGGAAGACGGCAACACGACGGAAAAAATAAGTTGTCATCTATTCCAGTTTCAGTTAACTAAAAATTTGGGATGTTTTTGAAATAACTGAACCTTTAAAATTGGATCAGTGAGTTAAATCGGTCCAGTCGCTAAAATCTGCTCACAGTATAAATCAATAAGAGTCATTTATATCGGCGACAGCGTGAGCTTCACAAAAGTTTTGGTTAGCGTAGGTTAACAGAGATAACCTTCAAAATGCGTTAATCTTGTTTGGTGTAACTGACGTATTACATCTACCAGATTATCGTTTTTTCGGGATTATAAATGTCAAACTCCATAAGAAAAAACATCGATAATCCCGAAAATGAGATAATCTTGAATTAACGCATTTCGAATGTTAACTCCGGTAAACCGCGCTAACCCAGAAGATTACTCAATCAAACTTTAAACCGTAGAAACTGAAGTTTAATTTTTAACCTCATTTTAGACTGGTGTACATTTTGGTGCATCACTGATAGTTACTAAAAAATGCAACCATAATAAAAACTTACATAAATATCAACTGTTTGATACATGGAAGCCGCCAAAATTTTTTGAAGCTCATGCCGGCGCCGATATAAATCGCTCTTATTGGTTTAAACTGTGAGCCGATTTTATCGACTGGCCCGATTTGATTCACTAATCCAATTTTTAAGGTTCAGTTATTTCAGTTCAGGTTCAGTTATGACCGTCGGTGGTGCAATGGCTAGTGTGAGATCCTGGGTTCGTTTTTTTTTTTTTTATTTCAAATATTTCCCAAATTTGTACAAAACTGGCAAAACCAAAAGCCGTCCACTTAATTTTTCTGTTGTGCCACCGTCTTCGATAATTTTGCCTCGATGCGGAGTTTGTCTAACCACGGAGTTCCCAACTGAAATGTCAATTTAATCTCAAATTAGGTGGTGGAAATGGCAAAGATTAGAGAACAAGATTATCGATAACATGGCCGTGCTAAACGGCGGTGTAAATGCGTGATTAGATAAATGTTGTTATCATTTCTTGTGATTGAAAATGTTATCAAGGAGAGACTCAAAAACATAGGTTTGCAAAATGGCTTTAAATTTTTTATTTAATGGAAAACTACGTATATTTTTGTGTCGAAATATGAAGGATCGATTTATATTTTTTATTAAAAATAAAATTGGAATTAAATTTTTCACAAACAACGCGCGGTAAATGTTATTTGATCATGGTAGAATTATCAATCGCGTGTAGTCGTTTAAACAGGTGATATAATTTTTCCATGACATTTTTCGATTCACCTGTCAAACTTAAATTTACTTTGTTTTGAAATTTTGTATATTCTTGTATTGTTGGTATAAATTTTTGAAGAGTTTGACAGCTGAAACAGATGAGCAAAAACAAAATGTCAACACCTGCTGCTACCATGCATTTATTGGCACTGGCTACAAAGGGGTTGCCGTATCGCATATTATTTCACCCATTACAGCAAATGTTGCCACATTTCGTGCTATTAAGTGTGGATCGTTTTATGTAGAAAGTTATAAGGAGCAATAACTGAATGGAATAAAAAATCATTCCTATTACATTTAAAAACGGAAATTGCTTAGTTTTCATCAAAACTTTTAGTATTGTTTGAGATGTTTATATTTTTGTGTCAGTAAATGTAAAGATTTGACCAATTTTTATTTATTAAATCTGGTATTTGTTTTTTTGTGATTAATAAAGATTTAGCTGTTTTAAATTAATAAAACCAGTTCGGAAGATGAGGTTATAAATATCGAAAATGGTAGGATCCGCGGTCTTCTCAAAAAGGTAATAACACGATTTTTCTTCAAAATTGTAGTTTCCCTCAACAGACGAAAACCCGGGTTTTTGGATGGACCGGTATTTTCATTACTCTATATCGAACCAAACAGTTTCACATTGTTTTCTAATGTACACTGATAAGAACAACGTTGTACAGTTTCTTGTGATTATTGTTTGAGTTCAGCACAACAAACAGAAATGCAGTGTCAGCTGCTCTACTTTTCAAGAATTTGACTTGTTTCTTCTGTAATTCCTCTTGTATTTCTTTTAGTTGTGGCCCAATTATAGTGCATATGGGTAATTCCGTATCAAGTAACCCCATAAAAATATAATTCATAAATAACACAATGCAACAACCAAAATGAGAATGGGATGAAACCAATTGGAAATGCAAACTGATATTATCCATAACAAAACTTTCAAGGGTTTTTTTTAGTTCAGTGCGAGATTTTTTTTACACGCATTTGGAGTTTGTGATTTTGGAACGCTGTCTAACAAGGAGAGATCATTGAAAATTTGATAAAATAATGCTTATTTATTTTTATTATCCTGGAAAGTTGTAGTATCTTACTGTTTTTGGGGTCGAGGAATTAATTTTTGATATTTATTTTTACCTAAAGCTCACGCTAGATGGCGCTGTCATACAAATGCTGGTATTTCTTGTAGATTTTCGTAGAAAAATGGTGTATTTACTTTTTTTGGGTTGAAAATCAATTTTTGATGTTGGCTTCATTGTAAAACATATTTCTAATGATATTACGAAGTACATTTTATTATTCTCAGTACGTACGTTTCTGCCATAAGTTTTTCAATATCATTAGAGTAATCGAATGTATTTTCTTCGTTGACAGAGAAATATTGTTGAAATACTGCTTGACGATTACGAAACGTACCAAAATTTACTGTCTAAAATCTGTCACACCTATTCCGTGAAATAGTTTAATGAATTTACCCATCTCTGGTTAGAGGTAACACACAGATATGGCTGTCAGTTGGTATGGAATTTGAAGTTAATGCCTGTTGGTTAACTTTAACCAGACATGGTGATGATAGTCCTTAAACTATATATATATATTTCTTTATTATGTTTGAAAATAAATCAAGAAATAAATAAAACGTATACAAATTTTTATTTATCTTTCAAATTTGGAATGTATCTCTGTGTCACACCCGTTACATATTAATAGTAATATATTTTAAAAACAATAATTAATTACTAAAACTCTTTGGAATACCGTTTATAATACGCACCACACTCTCGAGATACTAATAAACAATTGTCGAACACTATTCTCCAAAACTTTGATGGATACACCAAAGTTTCTAGTCAAGAGTTAGAGAAACAATAGGGTCACACCCGTTACGGTAAAAACCAAGTCATATTACTTTTTTTAATAATACAGTTTAGTGTTTCTTTATTTAAATAAGTAGTACTGAAAAATATCGACACCAATTAAATAACATTCACAACTAATAAACGCACTCGCATTCGTTTTAAATGGAAACACCCATATATGTATGCGAATTTGTGTTTGTATGGTCGCATTTGGTCTACAAACTAATTTAACACTTTTTTGTAAAATGAGGCAAAAACATTTCAGTGGTTGTCAGGGGTTGTTGCTATCGTTGTTGTCTTAGTTTTGTGTCTTGTTCATTTTAAAGGTTATCCCTTCTGTTCAACCTTGAACATTGTGATCCAATTTGTGGCACAGCGACCAAGTCACACATGTATATGTGCGCTGACATTAAGTGCAAGCAAGGCAAAGATCTAAAGTACATACTACAGAACGGAAGGTATTTAAATTGTCGTCATAATCATTATCATCATCAACATTATTGTCGTATTAGGTAAAACAAAGCCATATAAATTTAATTCGTTCAAATGCAGAATATAGTACACAGAGAAAAACCTAATATACATGAGTGTGTACAAACAAATACAACAGTTCTCTAAACACAAAAAAATCGATATTTTTCTTAAAGGGGAAACTAAAGTCATGCCGCCCAGACAATAATTGTACAAAAATCACCTTTGTGAAACACTCGTATATGAGTATTTTTCACTCTTTGATGTCGGACAACCTTTTAGCTAGAAAACTACAGACAGACAGAGCTGTCTACGATGCAACTCAACGTAGGACACTCGAAATATGTTGTGCCAAACGAGAGTTTCGCTTAGAAATTGTTTGCATAAGATGCTCTTGTTTTCTACGCTCATGACATAAAAGGACTATTTAAGGATTACAAACAGTTCTCTTCTAATATTGTGCCAAATGTTAAGTTTAATATTGATGCCGATTTTGTAGTATTCCGAGAAGGCATGAATTCTTTTGTCTTTACATCTCATGAAGGTATTAGGGAGAACTTCCCACAATCATTGAGCTATGGACTCTCTAGTTTTACACTCACTGATTGGGACCTACAGTTATACACCGGTTCCGAACGTTATTTTCAGAAGCTTTTTTCATGGCTCCGTAGCCGATAGTGTGGCCGTCACTATGCGAGGAGACCGCCGGCACAAGAAATGTAAGGCATTCAGAGCAGTGATCGAAACCACGTTCTCATGTACAAGAGGCGCGCACAATACCGTTGCACCACCGATTATCGACAACGCATACCGTACGGAAAGAGCTACCAAGTGCTGAAATTTTTACTTGACCCGGCTCAGAGTATTTAAAATAATTGAATATTGAAGATAAAAATATTTTGTCATGAGCGTTTTAAACCAACACACAACCGATACACAATACAATACACACCGTTAGGAGAATTTCGTGCTTGCTCAGTGTAGTCATACTTCGTGTAAATTCTGGATTCTGGAATGTTGGATTCTGTGAAATCAATGAAAAACCCAACCATAAATATTTTCTAAAAGAGTGATAAACAAATTGTTAAAATAATAAATAAGTAAAGTATTTTTGAACGCGGTTATTATAAGTATTTCATGCTTCTAAAGGGTGTTTTTTTTTAAAGAGGTATAGTACTTTAAAACATAGATAAATCATATTAATTGGAATAAAGTTAACTTTATCTGAAAGATAATTGTTTACCATATACAACTTTGTTTATCAGGGAGAGTTTTTCATTATTTTTGTTTAATTTCTCTTCCACCAGTTTTAGTACTAAACAAGTATGGGAACAAACCACTTCTTTACTCAAAATGTCCAAAGGTTTCCATTTGTTTGTACAGTACGTGTTTGTATGTTTTCCAAAAATTATTTGAATAAACTTATTCAAATATGATTAATCAATATTCAAGTAGATTGATCAATCATAGTTTTGATTAAATAGAATTTTTGATTATTCGATTAACTGAATAATAACGACATTGATTAATCAAAATTTTAATTAATCGATTATTCGCACATTTCTAGTTGTAATATAAAACAATTTTGAAATCTTAAGGAAAATGTTGTCAGTGAGTACTACCGGCCCTGAGTATTTAATATTTAAAATGGTGATTAAGAAAAACTGAAATATGTATTTATTTATTGGAATGAAGTTCCTTATCGCATGTTGCGGAATCGGGGCTAAATGAAAAAAAATTAAACACATTTTGTTTTAACACTATTATGATACAACTCACTATGATCAACTATATTGTTTACTTTGCTTTGGTTGGTGTCTAGACTAGCAGCTTGGATCATAGAGAAAGAAATTAACTAGATGTCTCACATATGATGGGAAATTTTTTGTTTAATGGGAAGTTTTCTAGGTGGAGCCTGTAAACAATATTTAGTATATATTGTGGTGTCGACCCCAATAAAAAGTAAATTTAGAAAAGCCAAAGTGAAAGAAATTTAAAAATAAAATTTTTTTTAATAAGTGCCTTTTCTTAAAAAAAAGTAAATTTTCTAAAAGAAAAATACCTATTCATACAATTTACCTTTTCTTAAAAAAATACCTATTCCTATTCTTAAACAAAGTACATTTTCTTAAAAACTACCTTATCTTAAAGAAGTACCTTTACTTAAAACAGTAAATTTTCTTACAACAAGTACCATTTCTTAAAAAAAGTAATTTTCTTTAAATAAGTAACTTTTCTTAAAAAAGTAAATTTTATTACAACAAATTGCCTTTTCTTAAAAAACTAACCTTTCTTTAAAGAGTAAATTTTTTGTGAAACAAAATAACTTTTCTTGAGATAGGTACCTAGTCTTAAACATGTACCTATTCTTGAAAAAGGACCAATTCTAAAAAAATTCCATTTATTAAAAAAATCATTTAAAAAATAAAAAAATAATACCTACTCTTAAAAAAATAACTTTTCTTACAAAAATTCCTTTTCTTAAAAGTACATTTTCTTAAAAATAAAATAATACCTTTTTTTCTCTTTTTTTGAGATAAGTCGCGTTTCTGAAAATAAGTATATTTTCTTAAAAAAATAACCTTTTCCTAAAAAGAGTACCACTTTTTTAAAAATTACCTGTTCTTAAAAAGAGTACTTCTTTCGAAAAAAAATTCATACTCTTATCGTTTTCTCTTACAGAAAGTACTTCTTCTTAAAAGTAGTACGTTTTCTTAAAAAAAACATTAGCTTTTAATAAAAGAAGTACCTCTCTTTAAAAAGGGCATTTTCGGGAAAATATAATACATAAAAATAAACTTAAAAAAAAATACATTCTAAAAAAAAATTTTCTTAAAAAAGTTTATCATTTTACAAAAAGTGTCTTTTCTTAAAGATCCAAATAAATTATCGCATTTTTCAACGTGTGCCTTAAGGTACGGTCAGATTGGGCAAATTTTTGACGAAAACCGTCAAATATTTCTTGGCCCCAGTCTGACCACAAAATATTTTTGTGTGGCAAACAGCAAAACAGCTGATTTTGGTTAAACAAAATTATTTGCCATCATATAATAATGGGCTCAATGTGACCACAGTGTGACGACTAAAGAGCAAATAGTTTTCTCTTTTTTGAGCAAACATTTATTTGACATCAAACAAAGATCAAACAATGGTAAATAACAGGTGTTATAAGCAGTGTTGTCAGCTTTTACGACTCAAATTATAAAATGAAAAAAAATCACCAACATTAAACTAAAAAGAAGAATTGGTAAATATTGTTACGAATAAGTAAAAGCCTTTGCTTACTGTTAATGACTCTACTAACAGTATGTAAACAACAGGCGGTTAGTGCTGCGCCTGAAAGTATGCATTGTAACAACGTACCAGCTCGCTAAACCAGTAGCATGAATTCACCTCAGTAAAGATAATTCTCCTGTGTAGGAGAATGTTCTACAAAGATAAACAACAACAACAACATCTATTTTCTAGAAGGTTCTTGAATTCGCTAGATATTTGTACCTTCATTTGTGTATGGTGAGTTGGTATAAATAGCGGAGGTCTTTGGAATGGAGAGTTCAGTTTGTGATTAAACCCCGTAAAGTAAGCAACGCGAATTGATAGTAAAATACAAGACTTGTTAACGTGTTATAAATAAAGTAAACTGTTGTACTGTATAAATAAATAAAAGGAAGTGATACCGTTGTAATTATCGTAATTAAAAACGAACCTTGTTTTATTATTGGGAATAAAACAACGCAAAAAGGACGAATAAGGAAATTCGTAACATTGGTGTCAGAAGTGAAATTACGAATTAAGGACAACGATGAAGTTTGAAGAACTCAAAGTTGAACAACTGAAAAAGGAGTTGAGTAAATTGGATCAACCGACAGCTGGTAATAAGGTAGAGCTGCAGAGGCGATTAATAGAAGAATTCAAGCGCCGAAACATTGACATTGATACATACCAGTTTGAGTGTAAAGAAGAAATGGAGGTATCTGCAAAGGAAGCAACTGGTAATATGGATATTTCTACGATGTTTGCAGCCATGATGGAAAAGTTTTCAAAATTAGACGAAAACTCTCGAATAATTAACACGCAACTTGGCGAGAATTCTAGAATTATGAACGAGAAATTTGGCGAGAATTCTAGAATTATGCAGGAAACATCAAACGCCACAAATGACAAGCTACATGAAATTTCAGAAGCTATGAATAACATGGAGATACAGGTTAATGATCAATTCGGAAAGGTCGAACAGAAATTCGAGGAATTTCAGCAGAAGATCGAACAGGTCGAACAGGATGTGGAGGAAAGATTCGCCGAACTGGAAAGAAAGATGAATGAAATCCAGTTGCAAGAAGGGCCAGTGCGAGTAATTTCTGAAGGCTCTAGTAGATTGAAAGCTCCCAGTTTCGATGGCTCTACACCTTTCGATGTTTTTAAATTCCAATTCGAAATGGTCGCAATTAAGAACTTGTGGAACAGCAACGACAAAGCCGTTGAGCTAATTTTAGCACTGAAAGGCAACGCAGCAGAAGTCCTTCAGAGCATTCCTGTCAGTGCCAGAAACAACTACGAGGATATACTGGCTGCGTTACAACGCAAGTATGGTGGCGATCACAAGAAGGATTTATATCGCATGGAATTGAGAGGCCGAGTGCAAAAGCATAATGAAACGCTTCAGGACTTCGCAACCGAGGTGGAACGTTTGGTGTTGATGACTTATCCTGGTGAGTCCCACCCATTCTTGGATCAATTTAAGATTGAAGCATTCGTCAACGGCATCCGTGATCCTGACATAAAATACGTGACTTGTGCCACACAAAAAGCTACATTCGCCGAAACTGTTTCGTTCGCATTGGCACAGGAAACAGCAAAATTTGTGTCCAAGCCTCAAATACAAAGAGTTAGAAAAATTGAAATGGAGTCGGAGGCAGGAGATTTGAAGGGTGCCATAAACGATCTTAAAGAAATCACCCAAACCCTCAGCAAGGCGTTACCAGGCGGA
Organism: Phaonia tiefii; assembly: GCA_963931995.1. Lineage (NCBI taxonomy): Eukaryota > Metazoa > Arthropoda > Insecta > Diptera > Muscidae > Phaonia > Phaonia tiefii. The sequence continues at coordinate 70,109,265 of OZ008370.1, forward strand.
AGTAAGTCCAGACCAAAGTGCTACAATTGCGACAAACCTGGTCATATTTCACGAAACTGCAGAGAGCCACGAAAACGATCAAGATCGAGCTCACCCCAACGTGGCAATAAACGGGTAAATTTTACTACACAAAATGAATCTCCGTTAAACTAAAACGAGCTAGCCCAGAGGGGCATGGACTAGCTCCCACAACCGAGGGCCCCACGATCTCCATCTCAATAATACAACAGAAAAACAACAACCTCACTGTCTACGGAGCTATCGGTGGTCGGAAGCGCATATTGACTATGGACACAGGCGCGTCACAATCTATCATCAGATCTGATTTGATAAATGGACCAATAGAATCGTTACATGGTGTAAGACTCCGCACAGCAACGGGTGAACCAGCAACTGTACATGGTAAAGTTAAATTGAAGTTAGCCATTGCCAACATGAGCATCGAACACGTGTTTATTGTCGCCGACATTGTAGATGAAGTGATAATTGGCGCAGATTTTATGATTGCCCAAGGCCTCAAGTTAGATATGGGGCAGCAAATTTTGACGTGGGCTAATGTGGAAATTCCTCTCAATGTGGGATACGACAATACAACACAGATTAAAAGGCTGATCGCTTACAAAGATGTAAAATTGCCACCAAACTCAGAAACCATAGTATGGGCCCGAATGGAGGGAGATTGTGAGATCGGCGGTTTGTGGGTAGTTGAACCGGCAAGTATAAACAACTATAACATCATCACTGCCAAAGCTCTAGTAAGAACTAATAATGAAGAATACTTGCCTGTACGAGTTCTAAATTTGTCCAACAACGAGGAGGTGATCGGCGACCGCACAGAAATTGCAGAATGTACACCAGTCGAGGCGGTCATCAACTGTGAAGTTAATTCTGACTGCAGCAAACTATCAGAAAAGGAGCAGAAAGTGCTGGAGTCGCATCTCAGTGAGTGGGTGCGAGAACTAAAGCCTTCTGATAGGAACAAAGCAAAGCAAATACTGTGGAAGCATGCGTCTGCCTTCGCCCTGAAAAAAGAATGCCAAGGTAGAACATCAATGGTAAAGCATGACATCAATACAGGGGAAGCGAGACCAATAAAACAGGCGCCCAGAAGTCTTCCACTTGCAAAAAGAGATGAGGTAAAGAAACTGGTAGCTGAAATGCAGAAGGATGGTGTAATCGAACCTTCTTCAAGTCCATGGAGCTCGCCGGTGGTACTAGTTAAGAAGAAAGATGGAAGTACCCGATTTTGTGTGGATTATAGAAAGCTCAACGACGTCACCAAAAAGGACAGTTATCCACTACCAAGAATTGATGACACATTGGATACGTTGTCAGGAACAAAATGGTTCTCCACGCTGGACTTGCAAAGTGGTTATTGGCAAGTAGAAATCAGCGAGAAAGATAAGGAGAAAACTGCATTCAGCGTAGGGGATGGTCTTTGGCAGTTTAAAGTAATGCCATTTGGACTATGTAACGCTCCAGCCACCTTCGAGCGATTAATGGAGTGCGTGTTGAAAGGACTTCATTGGCGAACATGCTTGGTGTACCTAGACGACATCATTGTCATGGGGAAAACATTCGATGAACACCTGAAGAATCTTAAAGAAGTCCTTCAACGTATAACCGCGGCTGGGTTGAAACTCAGTCCGAAGAAGTGTTCTCTGTTCCAGAAAGAAGTAAAATACTTGGGACATCGAGTGACAGCAGATGGCATTTCCACCGATGAAGACAAAATCCTGACAGTGAAGGATTGGCCACGACCGCAGAATCTCCATGAATTACGCAGTTTCCTAGGACTCTGTACGTACTACAGACGGTTTGTGCCGGGTTTCGCCACAGTGGCTGCAAGTCTTCACGAGCTGACAATGAAAAGTCGGCCGTACTGTTGGAGCGAAAAACAAGAAGAGTCATTCCACCAACTGAAGCAATATTTATGCACGGCTCCTTTGCTTGCATATCCTGTTGCTGGAGAGAAATTCGTGTTGGATACTGACGCGAGTGGTTACGGAATAGGTGGCGTGCTCTCGCAGGAAATCAATGGCCAAGAAAAAGTTATTGGGTACTACAGCAGAATACTCTCAAAGCCAGAGAAAAATTATTGTGTTACGAGACGAGAGCTACTGGCCGTCATAGAGTGTGTCAAACACTACCACAAGTATCTGTACGGCCAGCCTTTCCAGTTAAGAACCGATCATGCGGCGCTAAGGTGGCTACTGCAATTTAAGAACCCCGAAGGCCAACTTGCTCGTTGGATTGAAAGACTGCAGAGCTATGACTTCAGCATTGAGCATAGAAAAGGAGGAAAACACGGTAATGCTGATGCCCTGTCACGTCGTCCATGCAAGCTGGAATGCAAACACTGCTCAAAAGCAGAGGTGAAAGAAAACATCATTGACGTACGTCTGCTTCGACTAGAATCCAACGAAGACTGGTCAACAGCACAAAGAAGCGACCCTATACTGGCAAAAATCATTTCTGCAAAAGAAAATGGTGAAAGACCAACACGCAATGACATCGCCTCAGAGAGCCCCCTGATGAAAGCATACTGGGCCCAGTGGAACAGCCTAAAATTATTGGATAGTTGCCTATACCGGTTATGGGAAAGTGAGGATGGTAAAATAGTCAAAAAGTTAATAGTGGTACCTTCCTCCAAGGAAAAAGAGATAATGACAGAATTCCATAATGGCCCGAGCGGAGGACATCTAGGAATAACCAAGACCATTGAAAAGCTAAAGCAACGGTTCTACTGGATTGGCTGTCAACAAGCGGTAGCCGATTGGATAGCAAATTGCACCCAATGCATGACAGCTAAGGGACCAACGCGAAGAAGTCATGGCCACATGCAGCAATACAACTCAGGTGCACCCTTTGAGCGTATAGCTATGGATGTGGCTGGTCCATTTCCCGTCAGTAGCTCTGGAAACCAGTACGTCTTAGTGGTTATGGATTACTTCAGTAAATGGCCCGAAGTATACCCTGTTCCAAATCAGGAAGCGAAGACTATAATTAAAGTGTTTGTGGATAACTGGATATGCCGTTTTGGTGTCCCCTCGGAGCTCCATTCGGACCAGGGTAGGAATTTTGAATCGACCATCTTCAAAGAAATGTGTGAGTCATACGGTATTCGGAAAACAAGAACAACACCATTGCATCCTCAGTCTGACGGAATGGTTGAAAGATTCAACCGAACTCTTGAAGAATACCTAAGAAAAGTAGTCAGCGCAGATCAAAGAGATTGGGATGAACACATACCGAAGTTCCTTTTGGCATATAGGACGGCCACCCATGACTCCACTTCGCGAACACCCGCTAAAGTAATTTTCGGAAATGAGCTGAAGCTGCCTGGAGATTTGGAGTTCGGTACCATACCAGCGTCTGACCCTGCGAACAGTGATGTCAATTACCATGATACGGGGGATCTTAATGATCTCCATGAATTTGTGCGCAACAAATTAAAAATGGTCAGTAACAAAATGAAAGCCAGATACGACCGAGCGGCAAATTCAGAAGGATTTCAAGAAGGCCAGCTAGTTTTACTGTTCAACCCACAGCGCAAGAAGGGTTTATCTCCAAAACTTCAGACTCACTGGGAAGGCCCTTACAAGGTTGTCAAACGAATAAATGACGTGGTTTATCGAATCCAGAAAAGCCAAAGTCCAAGAGCTAAAATGAAAGTCGTGCATTTGGAAAGACTAGCTCTGTATGGAAAACGGAGCGTTGAGCCTGCTCGGGACGAACAGGCTTAAGTGGGGGGCAGTGTTACGAATAAGTAAAAGCCTTTGCTTACTGTTAATGACTCTACTAACAGTATGTAAACAACAGGCGGTTAGTGCTGCGCCTGAAAGTATGCATTGTAACAACGTACCAGCTCGCTAAACCAGTAGCATGAATTCACCTCAGTAAAGATAATTCTCCTGTGTAGGAGAATGTTCTACAAAGATAAACAACAACAACAACCTCTATTTTCTAGAAGGTTCTTGAATTCGCTAGATATTTGTACCTTCATTTGTGTATGGTGAGTTGGTATAAATAGCGGAGGTCTTTGGAATGGAGAGTTCAGTTTGTGATTAAACCCCGTAAAGTAAGCAACGCGAATTGATAGTAAAATACAAGACTTGTTAACGTGTTATAAATAAAGTAAACTGTTGTACTGTATAAATAAATAAAAGGAAGTGATACCGTTGTAATTATCGTAATTAAAAACGAACCTTGTTTTATTATTGGGAATAAAACAACGCAAAAAGGACGAATAAGGAAATTCGTAACAATATTATAAATATTTTTAAAAATATTTTGGTAATTTGGTTCAACGGCTATAAAACTGTGTACATAGTTAAAAGGGCATAGTTTTAGCTTTGTTAATCTGTACTAACTTTTCAAATCGGACCTAAGCCGACTAAGCTGCGACTAATTAGGATAATTTGGCCATATTTAGAAAATGTTGAAAATGGTGTTCTATTCTCCTCCGTCAGACTTTACAATTAGCTTGTCAAACTCGCAAAAAAAATTTAAAAAATATTCGACAATATTTTAAAATTTCAACATAGGATATCTCGATAACTAAGAATCTCGATAACAAGAATATATTAGAGGCCACATAAATCGCTTAAGGTGACTCATTCAGCATAATATCTTCGCTTATATCCGAACTTTGGAGGCCCATAACTCCGGAAATAGGGGCCGTCACCAAAATAGGCATTTACAATTTGTTGCTTACAACAATGAGTTCTATATCAAACCAGTGAGCTTTTTTGGCTATGCCAGTGGGAGATAAACTTGCCCAAATTTGCTTTTAAGATTTCTCCTCTTCCAAAACTAACTCCGTCGCTTCTCCACAGCATAAAACAAGAAAACATTCATCCTCCTGCATCATATTTATTTAAAATATTTTCTTGCAGTCTTTATATAGTGAAAATAACTTCGTTCCAACCGGCTGTCCCCTGACACCTCATGTGATTTATTTTCTATAAGTTTTTAATTTGTTTATTTCAATCGAATGAGTGCGGCTACCAACAGTCTCGTTTATTACAAAACTCACTGAAACGTTTCAATATAATTTTTGCAAACAAAATACTTTTGACAAAATTTTTTTCTGATATTGCTGTTTCTATTATCGTATGTGTACATTTTTTCAAAACAATTTGAATCGATTCAAACTGTTGGTACCGGGAATTTAAATCAAGCGCAACAAACAACACAGCATCACATAATCACAAATACCAAGATTTTGGCAACATTGTTGAAGTTCCTTCTACAACAGCCAGAATAGAGAACAAAACCAGGCAGACAAAGAGCAAAAAAGGCAAATGTCACAAAACATCATGTGACAGTTGTTATCGTTTTTATTTGTTGTTATTGATTGTGTTGCATCGATTTGCTCAAATTATACCAAATGGCTTAATTCCTAATTTAAAAAGTTTTCTCTGATTGGAATTCTTTATTCCTGAAACTGACGAATCATTTGTCCTCTTCGATGAAACTTAACATTGTGTCAATGTCAAAAAATCAATTTGCTACCAGAACACATAATAACGACAGTAGAACAACTTTAGCCGCAGAGCGGAACAGAGCACACCCTTCCTGGCTTTTATGTAAATGACACTGTTCTCTTTATGGCTGCTGCTGTTACTTGGGCTGTCACTGCTACTGTTGATGCACACGCCACAGCCACAGCCGCAGCCATTGCTGCTGTCTAATTCGACTACAATAGTAGACTTTTGTAAGCTATAAATCTGTGGGGAATGTGGGGGCGCACTGTTTCTTGAAATTGCCATCATTTCTGGTTGCTGGCAATTTCCGTTACTTAGCTTGCAAACCATTGAATATGATTTGACTTACTACCCCCCACTAAGTAGCACGACATTTCTAGGTTGCTGCTAGGCACGTCAATCCGTCGCGGTCGTTCTAAACGTTCGCTTGTTTTAATGTCATGGTGAAAAGATAAGGTTTTATTAAATGGGGTATAACACAGCATCGTCAGACAGAGACCGACCGACCAACCCACTCATCAAATGGATGCAAGCTTTGTACATAAAAGGATCACAAAACCCATTGCAAACATTTATATACACATACCCTCATCACAAGTACTTCTGTGACTACTGAACTGACAGTTATTGTGACTTTGTAAATACGTATGCATATGTAAATACGTAAAATGTGAACTTTCGAATTTTCCAACACATAGTACTCAAAACAAATAAAGAAATATTTTCCCATTACATAATTGGGGCCTACTCAATAGGTGACCGTCCTAGAAAGAAATGCAAGGTGGTCAGAGCAGTGATCAAATATACGATATTACCACCGAAAAACGGTTGACTTAAATTTCTCATGTCGTTTTGATGAAAACTGTGAAAATTAAACTTAGTGTTACGAATAAGTAAAAGCTTTTGCGTGCTGTTAATGACTCTACTAACAGTATGTAAATAACAGGCGGTTAGTGCTGCGCCTGAAAGTATGCATTGTAACAACGTACCAGCTCGCTAAATCAGTAGCATGAATTCACCTCAGTAAAGATAACTCTTCGCCATTCGAGATTGTTCTACAAAGATAAGCAACAACAACAATGTCCAGAAGGTTCTTGAATTCGCTAGATCTACCTTCATTTGAGTATGGTGAGTAGGTATAAATAGCGGAGGTCTTTGGAATGGAGAGTTCAGTTTGTGACTAAACCCCGTAAAGTAAGCAACGCGAATTGATAGTAAAATACAAGACTTATTAAAGTGTTATAAATAAAGTAAACTGGTGTACTATATAACTAAAATAAAAGGAAGTGAAACCGTTCTAATTATCGTAATTTAAAACGGACCTTGTTTTATTATTGGGAACAAAACACCGCAAAAAGGACGAATAAGGAAATTCGTAACAGTACTTTGGACTTTTTTTTGAAGTATTTTATTGTTTGTATGTATAAGAATTTGTGGTGTATTACACAAAAATTTTAACGCACAAATCGAAATGCCGTTGCTGATTTATTGTTGGCTGGTTTGAGCCATTGCATCTATCTGGTATTATGAAAGCTATACTTCCCAACATCCAACCGCCCATCTGCAATACACCAAATGTCATCAATTTACTGAGAGAGTTGGCGTCTCTATACGTCGTTACGCTATGTTATATCCTTTGTGCTAATTTCTACAATACGCTACAACCCATTTGTCCGATTTTCAGTTTTAATATGTCATTCATGAAAAAGTGAATACTCGAACCAAACACGAAATTTGTTAACTCAATTATTGTTATATTTGCATTTTACACTGCGTTTACACGAGGCAAGACAATTGAAAATATGTATTAGTTGCCAAAAAAGAGGCAAATGTTTTCGTAAGATGTAAGGCGTCCAGAGAATAATAAAGACAAGCGGCGTCAGTGTCTTTTCATGTGAATACAATATCATTTACAAAAATCTTCAAATATAAATACGTTTTTCCAAATTGTGCGGTCGTTTTCGATTACGTAATTTTCGCAAATTACAACGAAACTTCACCGAATTGACTGCTTACATCAAATTATTTGCCGACTTTTCTGTCTTCGAAAATCCAGAGACAGATTCATTTCCAGGAAGTTCATACGTTCTAGAAAGTTGTTTATTGAGATCTTAGGTACATTTTTGTAGTTGATTGTTTCCTTGAATTTTGAACGGTTTGCTACCTATGGACCTGAACAAGGCGAAAAAGGTAAAAAAAAACAAATCGAATTTTTTAAAGTTTTTTTTTGCGATTTAGACTTTGAAGGTGAAGTTTTTGATTTTATATTTTGATTTTTTTTATGGCAAGAGCTACAATTTTCCATCAGAGAGTAAATCAAAATTTCGAACGGTTTGCAAGATATGTGCCTGACAAAATTATCACTTTTTTTTGCAAAAATGACACCGAGGCCCCAAATCTTTGGGGGCCCATGAAAAAAAGTGCGCGACTTTGAGCAAAATTGGGAGACACGGGTCTTTTTTTTTGGTATTTTATCATGTAGTGGTGTCCGTATATGCCCAGCGGCGGAATTTTTTGAGGCCTTCCACGAATAAGGCATGCGGAATCATTCTTTGGTAATGCCTACTTTAATAATGCCTGCGAAATGCATGATTTTATAAGGCTTCCACAGGCCTGTTAAAAGAATGCCAGAAGACGCTGTTGTTCATGAAACCCGGTGTTTCCACATGTTCGTAATTCGTCGTTGCAAAATCATAACATCCGATAGCGCAGTAGATAAAGGGTCCGATTGTAAGTTCTAAGGTCGTGTGTTCGATTCCTGTGGCTGCAGAATTAAAAAAAAATCATTTGTAAGAATTACAATTGGTTAAAGTATAAATCTGAAATATGAAGCTAATTTCCATATATATATTTTTATTTTTACGTAAGTCCTTCTAAATCTACTCTTTTTGCAGGCCTTCATAAGGCCTTCTAGTAGAGAGGGATGGAAGGCCTTGCCTTCCAATCTCACGCAATGTTAAAAAGAAAGGAGGAGGTAATGTGTAGGGAAGGCCTGCCGTATTCTATAGAATGCCTTCTTGGTCATGATTTCAGGCCTTCCAGCTCCTGATTTCCGCCGCTGGGTGGTTATATTTTTTCTTGTTGAACTGTGTTATATACGTAACCACCCGGAGCGCGAACATAATCAACCTTTAATACCTGATTTCATTTACATCAGTAATCAACTTGAAGACGAAATTAATCAACATTTGACATATGTATATTTTCACTATTACGATGTTAGTTGCAATACAATTATTGTCTCGTTATTGCGATGCCCACAAAGACATCGCATCTACTGCCTTATTCACAAGTATTTGGGTATATCATCACACCGTATAGGTCTAAACAAAACTCAACCTTATGAGAATTGTTTCAACACATTCAAGTACGAAAATTGACATAACCCTTTCCTACTAAATGTGGTTTAAAGTCTATTAAATCAAGATTTTTTTAATTTCAAGTACACAAATAATTGACATAAGTAGTAGTCGTGTCAATTGTATTTATTTGTTTCATAATTTATGCGTAAATTTGCCAGTCAAGTACTGCTGTAATAGACTCAATTAAAATCTAATTGGATCAGATTTTTGTGTTTAAAAAAGTCTTAAAAGTTAAGTAATCATAATTTGGGCAATATTTTTTTCTGTGTACCTACAATCGTGGTTGACACCGAACTCCAACAAATTTTTACTAGACCAAAAGTTGTTGAATTTGCGGCTATGGAAATCGATTCTGAAACATTATGCGGGCGTTTGAAGTTTACGACCCCAGTTTAATTTTGAAAAAAATATTTTCGAAATACTTTGAAAAAAAGATTCCTATAAAAATATTGTGTTTAATTTTAACAAAATATTTATGAGAACATTAAAAGCGTATGATACAAAACACAATGACAGGTATTTCAAAATGTAATTTTTGTTAAAATAAAAAATTGTTTTTTAATTCCACCTAGGAACGCAATGAACCAAAATTGTTTTATTTTTCTTTATTACTCGTATTTGTATTTTATTTGTTTAAATATTCTTCTCGACAGTTGTGACAGATTTGTTTCGTTTTCTCGTGAAACGCTTGATTGTTTGAAATTATTAGCTTCGCAATTTTTTTGAAAACCTTCATAGATTCTATGAATTCCTTCATTAATTTCCTGCCAAAGAAACATTTTATAGGATCTATGAAACATATTCATAAATTCCTTTAACCGAAGTCTACGACATTTTTCATAATATTGTTACGAATTTCCTTATTCGTCCTTTTTGCGTTGTTTTATTCCCAATAATAAAACAAGGTTCGTTTTTAATTACGATAATTACAACGGTATCACTTCCTTTTATTTATTTATACAGTACAACAGTTTACTTTATTTATAACACTTTTGTATTTTACTATCAATTCGCGTTGCGTACTTTACGGGGTTTAATCACAAACTGAACTCTCCATTCCAAAGACCTCCGCTATTTATACCAACTCACCATACACAAATGAAGGTACATATATCTAGCGAATTCAAGAACCTTCTAGAAACTAGATGTTGTTGTTGTTGTTTATCTTTGTAGAACATTCTCCTACACAGGAGAATTATCTTTACTGAGGTGAATTCATGCTACTGGTTTAGCGAGCTGGTACGTTGTTACAATGCATACTTTCAGGCGCAGCACTAACCGCCTGATGTTTACATACTGTTAGTAGAGTCATTAACAGTAAGCAAAAGCTTTTACTTATTCGTAACACTGCCCCCCACTTAAGCCTGTTCGTCCCGAGCAGGCTCAACCCTCCGTTTTCCATACAGAGCTAGTCTTTCCAAATGCACGACTTTCATTTTAGCTCTTGGACTTTGGCTTTTCTGGATTCGATAAACCACGTCATTTATTCGTTTGACAACCTTGTAAGGGCCTTCCCAGTGAGTCTGAAGTTTTGGAGATAAACCCTTCTTGCGCTGTGGGTTGAACAGTAAAACTAGCTGGCCTTCATGAAATCCTTCTGAATTTGCCGCTCGGTCGTATCTGGCTTTCATTTTGTTACTGACCATTTTTAATTTGTTGCGCACAAATTCATGGAGATCATTAAGATCCCCCGTATCATGGTAATTGACATCACTGTTCGCAGGGTCAGACGCTGGTATGGTACCAAACTCCAAATCTCCAGGCAGCTTCAGCTCATTTCCGAAAATTACTTTAGCGGGTGTTCGCGAAGTGGAGTCATGGGTGGCCGTCCTATATGCCAAAAGGAACTTCGGTATGTGTTCATCCCAATCTCTTTGATCTGCGCTGACTACTTTTCTTAGGTATTCTTCAAGAGTTCGGTTGAATCTTTCAACCATTCCGTCAGACTGAGGATGCAATGGTGTTGTTCTTGTTTTCCGAATACCGTATGACTCACACATTTCTTTGAAGATGGTCGATTCAAAATTCCTACCCTGGTCCGAATGGAGCTCCGAGGGGACACCAAAACGGCATATCCAGTTATCCACAAACACTTTAATTATAGTCTTCGCTTCCTGATTTGGAACAGGGTATACTTCGGGCCATTTACTGAAGTAATCCATAACCACTAAGACGTACTGGTTTCCAGAGCTACTGACGGGAAATGGACCAGCCACATCCATAGCTATACGCTCAAAGGGTGCACCTGAGTTGTATTGCTGCATGTGGCCATGACTTCTTCGCGTTGGTCCCTTAGTTGGTCTCATGCATTGGGTGCAATTTGCTATCCAATCGGCTACCGCTTGTTGACAGCCAATCCAGTAGAACCGTTGCTTTAGCTTTTCAATGGTCTTGGTTATTCCTAGATGTCCTCCGCTCGGGCCATTATGGAATTCTGTCATTATCTCTTTTTCCTTGGAGGAAGGTACCACTATTAACTTTTTGACTATTTTACCATCCTCACTTTCCCATAACCGGTATAGGCAACCATCCAATAATTTTAGGCTGTTCCACTGGGCCCAGTATGCTTTCATCAGGGGGCTCTCTGAGGCGATGTCATTGCGTGTTGGTCTTTCACCATTTTCTTTTGCAGAAATGATTTTTGCCAGTATAGGGTCGCTTCTTTGTGCTGTTGACCAGTCTTCGTTGGATTCTAGTCGAAGCAGACGTACGTCAATGATGTTTTCTTTCACCTCTGCTTTTGAGCAGTGTTTGCATTCCAGTTTGCATGGACGACGTGACAGGGCATCAGCATTACCGTGTTTTCCTCCTTTTCTATGCTCAATGCTGAAGTCATAGCTCTGCAGTCTTTCAATCCAACGAGCAAGTTGGCCTTCGGGGTTCTTGAATTGCAGTAGCCACCTTAGCGCCGCATGATCGGTTCTTAACTGGAAAGGCTGGCCGTACAGATACTTGTGGTAGTGTTTGACACACTCTATGACGGCCAGTAGCTCTCGTCTCGTAACACAGTAATTTTTCTCTGGCTTTGAGAGTATTCTGCTGTAGTACCCAATAACTTTTTCTTGGCCATTGATTTCCTGCGAGAGAACGCCACCTATTCCGTAACCACTCGCGTCAGTATCCAACACGAATTTCTCTCCAGCAACAGGATATGCAAGCAAAGGAGCCGTGCATAAATATTGCTTCAGTTGGTGGAATGACTCTTCTTGTTTTTCGCTCCAACAGTACGGCCGATTTTTCATTGTCAGCTCGTGAAGACTTGCAGCCACTGTGGCGAAACCCGGCACAAACCGTCTGTAGTACGTACAGAGCCCTAGAAAACTGCGTAATTCATGGAGATTCTGCGGTCGTGGCCAATCCTTCACTGTCAGGATTTTGTCTTCATCGGTGGAAATGCCATCTGCTGTCACTCGATGACCCAAGTATTTTACTTCTTTCTGGAACAGAGAACACTTCTTCGGGCTGAGTTTCAACCCAGCCGCGGTTATACGTTGAAGGACTTCTTTAAGATTCTTCAGGTGTTCATCGAATGTTTTCCCCATGACAATGATGTCGTCTAGGTACACCAAGCATGTTCGCCAATGAAGTCCTTTCAACACGCACTCCATTAATCGCTCGAAGGTGGCTGGAGCGTTACATAGTCCAAATGGCATTACTTTAAACTGCCACAGACCATCCCCTACGCTGAATGCAGTTTTCTCCTTATCTTTCTCGCTGATTTCTACTTGCCAATAACCACTTTGCAAGTCCAGCGTGGAGAACCATTTTGTTCCTGACAACGTATCCAATGTGTCATCAATTCTTGGTAGTGGATAACTGTCCTTTTTGGTGACGTCGTTGAGCTTTCTATAATCCACACAAAATCGGGTACTTCCATCTTTCTTCTTAACTAGTACCACCGGCGAGCTCCATGGACTTGAAGAAGGTTCGATTACACCATCCTTCTGCATTTCAGCTACCAGTTTCTTTACCTCATCTCTTTTTGCAAGTGGAAGACTTCTGGCCGCCTGTTTTATTGGTCTCGCTTCCCCTGTATTGATGTCATGCTTTACCATTGATGTTCTACCTTGGCATTCTTTTTTCAGGGCGAAGGCAGACGCATGCTTCCACAGTATTTGCTTTGCTTTGTTCCTATCAGAAGGCTTTAGTTCTAGCACCCACTCACTGAGATGCGACTCCAGCACTTTCTGCTCCTTTTCTGATGGTTTGCTGCAGTCAGAATTAACTTCACAGTTGATGACCGCCTCGACTGGTGTACATTCTGCAATTTCTGTGCGGTCGCCGATCACCTCCTCGTTGTTGGACAAATTTAGAACTCGTACAGGCAAGTATCCTTCATTATTAGTTCTTACTAGAGCTTTGGCAGTGATGATGTTATAGTTGTTTATACTTGCCGGTTCAACTACCCACAAACCGCCGATCTCACAATCTCCCTCCATTCGGGCCCATACTATGGTTTCTGATTTTGGTGGCAATTTTACATCTTTGTAAGCGATCAGCCTTTTAATCTGTGTTGTATTGTCGTATCCCACATTGAGAGGAATTTCCACATTAGCCCACGTCAAAATTTGCTGCCCCATATCTAACTTGAGGCCTTGGGCAATCATAAAATCTGCGCCAATTATCACTTCATCTACAATGTCGGCGACAATAAACACGTGTTCGATGCTCATGTTGGCAATGGCTAACTTCAATTTAACTTTACCATGTACAGTTGCTGGTTCACCCGTTGCTGTGCGGAGTCTTACACCATGTAACGATTCTATTGGTCCATTTATCAAATCAGATCTGATGATAGATTGTGACGCGCCTGTGTCCATAGTCAATATGCGCTTCCGACCACCGATAGCTCCGTAGACAGTGAGGTTGTTGTTTTTCTGTTGTATTATTGAGATGGAGATCGTGGGGCCCTCGGTTGTGGGAGCTAGTCCATGCCCCTCTGGGCTAGCTCGTTTTAGTTTAACGGAGATTCATTTTGTGTAGTAAAATTTACCCGTTTATTGCCACGTTGGGGTGAGCTCGATCTTGATCGTTTTCGTGGCTCTCTGCAGTTTCGTGAAATATGACCAGGTTTGTCGCAATTGTAGCACTTTGGTCTGGGCTTACTTCCGCCTGGTAACGCCTTGCTGAGGGTTTGGGTGATTTCTTTAAGATCGTTTATGGCACCCTTCAAATCTCCTGCCTCCGACTCCATTTCAATTTTTCTAACTCTTTGTATTTGAGGCTTGGACACAAATTTTGCTGTTTCCTGTGCTAATGCGAACGAAACAGTTTCGGCGAATGTAGCTTTTTGTGTGGCACAAGTCACGTATTTTATGTCAGGATCACGGATGCCGTTGACGAATGCTTCAATCTTAAATTGATCCAAGAATGGGTGGGACTCACCAGGATAAGTCATCAACACCAAACGTTCCACCTCGGTTGCGAAGTCCTGAAGCGTTTCATTATGCTTTTGCACTCGGCCTCTCAATTCCATGCGATATAGATCCTTCTTGTGATCGCCACCATACTTGCGTTGTAACGCAGCCAGTATATCCTCGTAGTTGTTTCTGGCACTGACGGGAATGCTCTGAAGGACTTCTGCTGCGTTGCCTTTCAGTGCTAAAATTAGCTCTACGGCTTTGTCGTTGCTGTTCCACAAGTTCTTAATTGCGACCATTTCGAATTGGAATTTAAAAACATCGAATGGTGTAGAGCCATCGAAACTGGGAGCTTTCAATCTACTAGAGCCTTCAGAAATTACTCGCACCGGACCCTCTTGCAACTGAAGTTCATTCATTTTCCTTTGCAATTCGCTTACATCGTTTTTTAGTTCCCGTTCGACTTCCTCGAACTTATGTTCGACTTCTTCAATCTTCTGCCCCATTTCCTCGATTTTTTCTTCAACCTTTTCGAATTTATCGTTCACTTGAATCTCCATATTGCTCACAACTTCGGAGATTTCTTGCAGTTTCTCATTTGTGGCATTTGATGTTTCTTGAATAATTCTAGAATTCTCGCTTAATTTATCGTCCATAATTCTAGAATTCTCGCCAAATTTCTTTTCAATAATTCTAGAATTATCGTCCAGCTTCGCGTTAATAATTCTAGAGTTTTCGTTAAATTTTTCCATCATGGCTGCAAACATTGTCGAAACATCCATATTACCAGTTGCTTCCTTTGCAGATACCTCCATTTCTTCTTTACACTCAAACTGGTATTTGTCAATGTCAATGTTTCGGCGCTTGAATTCTTCTATTAATCGCCTCTGCAGCTCTACCTTATTACCAGCTGTCGGTTGATCCAATTTACTCAACTCCTTTTTTAGTTGTTCAACTTTGAGTTCTTCAAACTTCATCGTTGTCCTTAATTCGTAATTTCACTTCTGACACCAATGTTACGCATTTCCTTATTCGTCCTTTTTGCGTTGTTTTATTCCCAATAATAAAACAAGGTTCGTTTTTAATTACGATAATTACAACGGTATCACTTCCTTTTATTTATTTATACAGTACAACAGTTTACTTTATTTATAAGACTTTTGTATTTTACTATCAATTCGCGTTGCGTACTTTACGGGGTTTAATCACAAACTGAACTCTCCATTCCAAAGACCTCCGCTATTTATACCAACTCACCATACACAAATGAAGGTACATATATCTAGCGAATTCAAGAACCTTCTAGAAACTAGATGTTGTTGTTGTTGTTTACCTTTGTAGAACATTCTCCTACACAGGAGAATTATCTTTACTGAGGTGAATTCATGCTACTGGTTTAGCGAGCTGGTACGTTGTTACAATGCATACTTTCAGGCGCAGCACTAACCGCCTGATGTTTACATACTGTTAGTAGAGTCATTAACAGTAAGCAAAAGCTTTTACTTATTCGTAACAATATCTTTGAAACATGCTTGAATGTTTTAAAAATGAAAAACAATATCAATTCTAACTCGAATCATAGACAACTAAAATAGAGAAATCAGTTGGAAGGGCCAGACAAAAATTAGGACAAAACTACAATAAGAATAGTTGCGGTCTGTAAATAGCATTTTCAAAACTTCGGCACAAGTTCGTGTAAGTAGGAAAGCAACGTGCAAGTAGTGCCAAATATCACCCTACACGAAAAATGACTTTGGTTAGTGATAAGTGTGAATACACACTGCGGTAGCTTAACGGTCAAGATGCTACTGAACATGTCGATTCACAAACATCGAAACGATTGTCCAGCGAATGTGAGTTCGAATCCCATCCTCGTCTTTAAATTGTTTTCACTAACCGGACAAAACATGATCTGTTATACGGTAATTACACCGCCCAAGATATTCATCAGCATATTGAAGGTTAACACCGCTAATCCACGCTATCCCAGGAGATTATGCTTACAATTTTATACGGCATTTACACCGAACAAAATTAACGCACTTCGAAGGTTAACTCTGTCATTCAATTTTAATCTGTCGAAACTGAAGTTTAATTTTTAACTTCATTTTAAACTGGTATACATTTTGATACAACACTGTTAGTTACCAAAAAAATGCAACCACATTAAAACAATACACAAAAAATCAACTGTTTGACAAATGGAAGCCGATCGAAAGTTTTCCGAAGCGTCGCCGCCACACAAAATTTGTTTGAAGCTCACGCCGCCGCTGACGGAATTGGTTTAAAATGTGAGCCGATTTTATCTACTGGCCCAATTTGACCTAGTGGTCAAATTTTAAAGGTTGAGTTATTTTAAAAACGTCCCAAATTTGTGCAAAACTTATCGCTAACCTTGTGCGGTGTAAATGCGACATTAATCTGTAAAAACTGGGGTTTAATTTTCAACCTCCCTTTAAACTGGTGTAAATTTTGAATTTCCAAAAGAAATCAACCATATTAACGGAAGCCCATAGAGTAATGACGTATAGAGCTGGCATTGTTCTCATCTGGGATTTCCTTTCACACTATTCGTGGTACGGTCGGTGCGATAGACAGTTGTTTGACGTTAATTGACTTACACCACGTGGAATTACAAAAATTGTTGACTCAAATTTTTCATATAGATTTGATGAAAAACTGTGAAATTTAAACGTATTTTGGACTTTTTTGTTATATTTTATTGTTAGTATATATTTGTGATGTATTTAAACAAACAATTTAACGCACAAATCGAAATGCCGTTGCTGATTTATTGAAGGGTGGTTTGAGCCATTGCCTCTATCTGGTATTATTAAAGCAATACTTTCCAACATCCAACAGCCCATCTGCAACACACCAAATGTCATCAATTTACTGAGAGAGTTGGCGTCTCCATACGTCATTACTCTATGCGGAAGCCGGTCTAAAATTTACCGAACTGTCGCTGCCACCAAAAATGTTTTGAAGCCCACGTCGCCATCGATATAATTGGCTCTCATCGCTTTAGAATGTAAGCCGATTTGACCGGCTGACTCGATTTAACCGACTGATCCTATTTTAAAGGTTAATTTATTTGAAAAATATCCCAAAGTTGAACAAAACTGGCAAAACCAAGAGCTGTCAATTTAATTTTTTCTGATGTGCGGCCGTCTTCGATAATTTTGTCTCGGCACGCAGTTCCTTTGGTCGAAGCACATGGCTGGCACCTGACATGTCTATTTAATCTCAAAATGGGTGGTGTAAACGGCACAGATTATAGAATAAGGTTATCGCTAACCTGGCTAAGATAAAGTGCGGTCTAAATACGACATTAGCCTGAAGGGCATGAGAACTTTCTAAAACTAACTCGGAGAAAGATTGCTAAAATAGAGGAATTATCAGAAATGTTACTGAGATGATCCCATAGACGTTGTGAGTTGAAAGCTACCATTTACAACCTCACCACGAATGGTTGATGAAATCGCTGCAGAACTTTCCGGAAGAATCAAAAAATAGATGGCGCTATTTTTCTATGATTCGCAAAGCAGCTGATGAAGCTTGGGAATTATAACTGATATACATAGGTGACTAGCAAGGAATATTTGGGGTAAGTCTGTGCTAAAACGCTCTAAAGCATAGATAAAGGAATTAACTAGATATCGCACATGCCGTGGGAAATTTCTTGATCAATGGGATATTTTCTAGATGGAGCTGAACGCAATAATTACAACGTTTGATCCCAAACAAAATATACCTTGCGATATGTATTTAGAACAGGTGATAGCAGTAGGTGGTGTAGGCAACGTCAACAGGCATTTTGTTTTGTTTAGTGGGCAGATGCTGTACAAGTCAACACAAACGAATACCAACAATAACAGTACACCAAAAAAGCTTATAACCAAAATGCATTTGAATTAGAAAGTGGGGAACACAACGACATGAAAAAAATGAAATTAGTTGTTTGAATAGCACAACCTGGAAAATTATTCTATGTTTGTATTGAAAAAAGTCCCACACTGTTGAATAAACGTCAGTGAATGTTATGAGAAACTTCAATGAAAGTTACAAAACGACAACACAGCACCTAGTGGCAGTACTTGACAACGCCTATGGGATATCTACTTATTTCCTTTATCTATGCTCTAAAGTATACGTCGTCGAGTAATAGTAAAATTGTTGTGACTGTTAAACCTTGTTATTGAGCAGAATCCGTCGGTGGTGCAATGGGTAGTGTGCGCGCCTCTTGTACAGGAGATCCTGGGTTCGATCCCTGCTCCAACCACCTTAAAATTTCTTTCGACGACGGTCACCTCGCTTAGTGACGGCGACACTATCGAGTATATAGCCATGAAAAAGCTTCTCAAAATACCGTTCGGAATCGGTGTAAAACTGTAGGTCCCAATCAGTGAGTGAAAACTGGAAAGCGCACAGCTCAGTGATTGTGAGAAGTTCTCCCCGGTCCCTTCATGGGATGTAATGGGAAACCATTTATTTTTTTTTTATTGAGCAGAATCTTTATGTAAAGTGTTAAGTTTTGTCCAGGATAAAAAAGTGTTTGTTGTCAGTAACGAAAATACGAGAGATTTTTTTTTATATATGATAAATAGAACAACACTAAAAAGAATAATTCTTTACAATATGAAAACTACATTTAGGGTGAAGGTATGTTAACACTATCATGTATAATACAGGGGTTTTGCGTGCTTTTAGTTTGTTTTCTGCCCATACCGACGACAATCTATTCCACTCACACACATACAATCACACTTGCATAATTCAAATGTATCCCTTTATAGCCAACCTCATCCCTCCGAGTATTTTGACACATTCGCCATTAATTTCATCTACACGTACCTCCACTCCGGCAGATAATAGCAACTGGGGATGGAAACGTCTGGTTGTTGGTACCTTTTTAGGTCCTTTTGCAATTTACACAGAAATCTAAAATGAGAAAGAGGCCTAAGCGAGCTATGTAACACAACAAACAGTTTAATTTTCCTGTCCGATATTAGAAAACATCGTCGGGAAATTAAATAATATACAAGGCTGACAAACATAGGACTTGGCGATAAGAAAATAAGACTTAATGCGCTACAATATTTTGATATTATCTTTGTACTATCCCCGAGCGAAATGAGAGGAGTTTCTGATGTTTTAATAGCAGACAAATATATTAACGCAAGGGAATGTATGACAACACTTAATAGTTAACATCTGATAGCATCAACACAGAGGCATGGCCAGATGGAGTTCTTTGACAGAGATAGACTATAACAAAAATCGACAATTTGTTACATTAGCCATGTTGTTTTTTTGTTGCGCTGGATTAAATATTCGCCTGTTTTGTATGGACCTATAAACTATATTAATTTCATGGGACTGGGAGAGAAAGCCTATTATTTGATATCTCTGAGTTCTGCTGAGGGGAAGTAAAGTTCATTTTTATTTCTTAACCGTGTTGCCACAACTCTGCTTGTGTGGATTGCAATAAACAGTAGACATACGATTGCTTAGGGTTATTGGGAAATTGTATAGCCGGTTTTTTGCACTCGATGCCTATGGGGTAGTAAATATTCCTCCAGAGTACTATGATAACTTTATAAGGACACTTTTTATTGAGGACTTTTTCGTTTTCCTCTGTAAAAGTTAGAATTGCTAAAATTCATTGTGCTGAACCAAAGAAAATAACAATTAAGTTGTTGTGTCATCATCAACAATGGCATCGTCATAATCACTGACATAATAAAAGATTGGTTGAAACTGGGTCAAGGATATTTGAAGTTAATCGGAAGAAGGGTATAATATCCTGAATACTACTCAACAGTAGTATTTGTATTTGGGGTTTTAATTAAAAAGGATACATATGTTATTGGCCATAGGAACGTGCTGTTTTTCCCCGTTGTTGGTATTCAGTTGCAGGGCAGGGTGGTGGCATTTCCAGTTAATTAAATAATAATCCATGTATTAATCGAAATAATTCTCAAAGGGAAGGAAAATATAGTTTATTTTCTTCAGCAAATTCTACAGTGTGAATATAAGACATGAATTGTAACGAGTGATTTTATTGCTGTCTTTGTTTCAGTATAGAATATTTGTGGTACTTCCCCTGTGAGTCGTGATATGTGTCAAAGTCAAACATGCTGAGTTACCATTGCCATTTCATCATGTATATTGTTTTATCAAAATTCGTGCTCGGTGAGAAATATTTTTCGCGACACTTCGACCATTTCGTCAGCGTATGTGAATAAGGAAAATTGTAGCATTTGGTTCGATGAGCAGATAACAGCAATATAAGAACTGCCAAAGCATCCAGCAAAATTAACTTTTGGTGTGGGTTTTGGATCGGTGGAATCATCGGACCACATTTCTTTAAATATGATGATGGTCACAACGTTGCCTTGAAATCACCCGCTACACTCTAGAGAAATTTATTCCTAAATTTGAGCTCAAAACTTCCTTAAGTTCTATTCAGTTCAAAATATTTTCTCAATTGTAGTCGATTTGGGCTTAAAATATATATATGTATATTTAAGGAATTTCTACTTGAACGGAGTCCCCTTAAAAATAGTACGGAATCAAAATAATATCAAAAAATTACATGAGGTTTCAGGGGACACTCGGTTGGAGCGAAGTTCCTTTCGCTATATATTATGTACTAGTTAGTGGCCGTCGGTGGTGCAATGGTTAGTGTGCGCGGCTCTTGTACATGAGATCCTGGGTTCGAACCCGGCTCTGACCACCTTAAACTTTCTTTCGGCGGAGGTCACCTCGCATAGTGACGGCGACACTACCGAGTATCTAGCCATGAAAAAGCTTCTCAAATTACCGTTCGGAATCGGTGTAAAACTGTAGGTCCCAATGAGTGAGTGAAAACTGGAAAGCGCACAGCTCAGTGATTGTGAGAAGTTCTCCCCAGTCCCTTCATGGGATGTAATGGGAAACCATTTATTTTTTTATTTTTTAGTTAGTTCCAAGACGCCTAAGGCGCCTGTTGAAAAATAAAGTAATTTAAATGGATCTTTAAGAAAATATACTTTTTGTAAAATGATAAACTTTTTTTTAAGAAATTCTTTCTTTATTGAATGTATTTTTTTTAAAAAAAAGTATATTTGTAGGTCCCTTTTTTAAGAATATGTATTAAATTTTCCCGAAAAGGGCCTTTCTAAAAGCTCATGTTCTTATGTAAGAAAAAGCCTAAGAGTATGCATTTGTTTGTTTTACAAAGAAATACTTTTTTTAAGAACAGGTACTTGTTAAAGAAGTGGTACTCTTTTTAGGATAAGGGTATTTTTTTAAGAAAATTTACTTAGTTTCAGGAAGGCTACTTATCTTAAGAAAAGAAAAGAAAAGAAAAGGTATTATTTTATTTTTAAGCAAGGGTACTTTTTAGAAAAGGAATTTTTGTAAGAAAAGGTATTTTTTGTAAGAGAAGGTATTTTTTTTGAAGAAAAGCTTTTTTCTACGAAAGAACAGGTACAAGTTTAAGAGTGGGTACTTATCTCAAGAAAAGTTATTTCGTTTCACAAAAAAGGTACTCTTTAAAGAAAATTTAGTTTTTTAAGAAAAGGCAATTTGTTGTAAGATAATGTATGTACGTTTTTAAGAAAAGGTACTTATATAAAAAATTACTTTTTTTTAAGAAAACGTACTTTTTGTAAGAAAATTTACTTTTTAAGCAAAGGTACTTCTTTAAGCTAAGGTATTTTGTTAAGTAAAGTAAGAATATGAATAGGTATTTTTTTTCAGAAAATTTCCTTTTTTATACAATATGTAATAAACAGGCTCCACCTAGAAAATTTCCCATTAAACAAGAAATATCCCCCATATATTAGTCTAGACACAAACCAAGCCAAAAGGACGAGCATAGATAAAGGAAATAACTTGATATCGCACATGCATTGGGAACTTTCTTGTCCCATGGGATATTTTCAAGATGGAGCTGAAAGCAATAATTATAAGACTTGATCCCAAATAAAATATACCTTGCGAGATGTATTTAGAACAGGTGATAGCAGTAGGTGTTGTAGGCAATTTCAACAGGCAGTTTGTTTTGTTTTTGGGGCGATGCTGTACAAGTCAACACAAACGAATATCAACAATAACAGTACACCAAAAAAAAGCACATAACCAAAATGCATTTGAATTAGAAAGTGGGGAACACAACGACATGAAAAAAATAAAATTAGTTGTTCGAATAGCACAACCTGGAAAATGATTCTATTTTTGTACTGAAAAAATGTCCCACACTGTTGAATAAACGCCAGTGAATGTTATGAGAAACGTCAATGAAAGTTACAAAACGACAACACAGCACCTAGTGGCAGTACTTGACAACGCCTGTGCGATATCTACTTATTTCCTTTATCTATGGTACGAGTGTCAGAGTAAGTGTGCTGCCAGGGTTGTACTTCATGAATTTGCCAGTCTTGCACTTTGGCTTTTCTAAGTTTACTTTTTGTGGGGTTCAAAACTACAATATCTAATAAACAGACTCCACCTAGAAAACTTCCCTTTAAAGTACCCAATATAGTTGATAATAATGGGTTGTTATAAGTTAAAAAAAGTTGTTTAAAATGTTTTCATTTAGCCCCCATCCCGCAACGTACGATAAGGATTTTCGTTCCAAAATTTCCTTAATTTTTCTAGTACAAATTTTCTCAAAATGAGTACAATTTTACTAAATTTGAGGAAATTTATATTGAAGCGTATTCAAATTTAGTTCACAAAATCTTGAAAAATTATTGTAGAGACGAAAAGATATTGGAATTATCGAGGTCTTGGAATTATCGACTTTCAGTGTGCGTGGGTACTTAGGGATCTTCGATCGATACTAATCTCATTTATAAATCATACGTAAATTGTATATTAGAGTTTGAATATATACACGCTGAAAAATATGGGCCCCAGCAACATATTGCAGGAACCATGTATATGTTTGCAAGCATTGTTCTCTTGAATTGAAGATTTTCTGTTTTTGGTTTCTCTATTGTCTGTCACGTTTTTGTTTTCAGCAATTTTCAACAAATAAAGTCACATTTGGATCACAAATACATATATTACAACTTATTAATCATTATATCCCCAACATGTTATATTGAATAGCAAACACAATGTGTTTGGACACAAATATACTTTATTGGCGGCAAGCTACAAACACGTTATATTTGCATCCAAACAACAATAGAAGACAAATTTTTTAGCGTGAACAATTGATGATCTGCCGATGGTACGAATTCAGGCACAGTAGTTAGGCATCTGATGATGAACTTGTCACGGAGTTCGAACCTAGTCATGCCAGTAGGTGTGTATAGTATAACTAACAACGAATTAATGACAACCGTCATTCACGACTTTGCTGTTGCGGGATTCTTGTCATTGGCATTTCAATTTCCTATTCTGGAATTGCTGTGAGAAGACTAAAGCTTGTTTGCCTTTAAAAATGATGGCATTGTTACCAAAACTAAAAAATACATTATGAAGAGCTTTTGTGTTTCTTGGAAATAACTATTATTCATGGTTTATCAATCTGGGAATACCATCCATTTGCCTAACAAATACTTATTACAAATTGGAAGATTGGCGCTCTCCCTAACAGAGCGTACAATCAAGGAAATAGCCAGTTTTCTAATTTTGTGTTACAAATCGAATTTTGTTTTCGTTTCGTTGCCGTTATTTATACTCGTTAACTGCAGATTTCCACCCGTTTCCACAACCAGTGGTACTGCCGTATTTCTCGAGATTAGCCAAGACAAATCGTAATCGAATTTAATCAGTATTGGAGTTGGTATGTTGCTGCACGGCATACTTTTGGGCGTAACGTTAATCGCTCTGATATTTACACTTGGTCACAATTGTTAGCTAAGGCGCATAAGTAAAGCATTCACATTAACATTACGTTGAATCATCCACTAAGTCCAAGTAAATCTGTTTATCGTAAAAATATATGTATAGAAAGGTTTTCAGTGCAATTGAAATACTATTAAGGTAGAGTGTCCTTATTATTAGGAATATTGACCAATGCAGTTTCTACTCAAGTTAAGAACGTATTTACTTAACTGGAGTAACAATACACAGCATACTTGTATCTTCAATGTTGAGATGTTTGTATATTATCTTACCAATTCTCGTTTAGTTCATTGCGGTTATCGTACAAGTATTCGACTTTTGTTGTTTGCCGGTAACACCCGTGCTTACCAGCCCTTATGACGACTGGTAATATTTTCAAGGAAATTAATTCTTCATTCAATGAAGTGTTTCCTAATTTTAAGTTCGTGGTTCCTAAAGTTTAGGAAATATCCTAAAGGAATATATCGTTCTATAAGAAAAATTGTATCGTTATATAAGAAAAGAAATTGTTCTACAAGTGGAGAAATATTTACTTACTACGAGATGAAAAAATTGATCCAAGTTTAAGGAAATTAGTGCATTATTTGAGGAGGAGTTTATTAATTTTAATCACATTCGTTCTAATTTAAGTAACGAAAGAACTTGATCTGGGGAAATAATTGACTCATTTGAAAGGCGTATTAAAACTTTTTTAGGAAACATGTACCTATTAGAGTTGATCCCTCTGCTGAATTTAAAGAAATGTTAATTTTATTTAATGAAATAATTCATCGATTTAAGGATATATGTACGATTTCCTAAAAGGGGTACTAATCTGGCTTCAAGAACCATTGGATCCATACGAAGTTCAGTGTTCCGTAGAATAAGTCCATTTGGAATTCAATTTAATTCCCTTTTTTGAGTACACTGTTCGATGATTTCGGGATTGTTTTTTTTGCCAAAAATGAACAAGCTAAATCTGGCCGATATGTGGTTACAATAAGTCAGCGCTTCATGCCACAGAACACATGGGACAACTGACCTATTGAGATAGAAGAAAATTAATCCCACTTTTATGATCAGTGAGGAGGGCACTTGATCGTGCGATTTGCCATATCCACAATATTTGCTGTGGCGTTACGTGAAGCCACTCGTCTATGCCATACATGTTTTTTTTTTAATTTGCATTGGATTCTAATTTGCATTCTTTATCTAATGCAAATGCAAATGAAATACCATTGTTCGCAATGGCAATTAAAAAATTTTGAATTTGTATTTGCTCAGGCAATGCAAATGCAGGTTATGTAATCAGATGCCAATTGTAATGAAATATGTGAATGCTTTGAATTGTGTTGAATTTGTTTGTGGCTGTTGAATTTGTTTGTAGAGGTTTGTGGCTTTGATAGCTATTACCTCCTAGTACTTTCAAATTCATAAACTAGTACTGTATAAAATATTTGAAAACCAAAAGTGCCAGATATGAAGGAACTACTCTGAAAGTAAGTACAATTGCCAATAGTATTGAATTTTTTTTGAATTTGCATTTCGAAAAGTAATTCAAATTAAACTACAAATTATAATTGTCATATATGTAAGTAATTTGCCCCACGTATGGTCTATGCCGATAAACCAGTGCCAGTTTTGGAAAACAACATTAATTTACAAAAAGTGAATTTTTATGTTTTTATTTTGTAAATTAAAAACCACACGTTTAACAAATCTCCCGTTAGATACATAAATAACTTTTTCACATTGCGTGAGGAAATCGGCTTTTCGAATCGGTTGGAATAAGTTAAAAAAAGTTGTTTAAAATGTTTTCATTTAGCCCCCATCCCGCAACGAACGACAAGGATTTTCGTTCCAAAATTTCCTTAATTTTTCTAGTACAAATTGTCTCAAAATGAGTACAATTTTACTAAATTTGAGGAAATTTATATTGAAGCGTATTCAAATTTAGTTCACAAAATCTTGAAAAATTATTGTAGAGACGAAAAGATATTGGAATTATCGAGGTCTTGGAATTATCGACTTTCAGTGTGCGTGGGTACTTAGGGATCTTCGATCGATACTAACTCTCATTTATAAATCATACGTAAATTGTATATTAGAGTTTGAATACATAATCGTTTTTTTTTTGAGAAAAAAACTACACAAGCAACATATTGCAGGGAACATGAATATGTTTGCAAGCATTGTTTTGTTGTTTCTTTGTTGTCTGCCACGTGTTTGTTTGCAGCAGTTTTCAACAAACAAAGCTACATTTGGGTTACAAAAACAGATATTATGACTTAATAATAATTGGTCTCAAACAAGTAATATTGAATAGTAAACACAATGTGTTTCGACACAAGTATATAGTATTTGCGACAAGCTATAAACGCGTTATATTTGCCTCCAAACAACAACAGAATGTACAGATTTTTCAGCGTGTAGAGGTTTTTACAATTACGGAGTTCTGCAGGACCAACCTTTGTAATGGCTCATTTGTGACTTTGCAGGTTGGACGATGACGAAAAAGTTTCAGGGGACACTTAGAATTTAGATACCTGGAGTTCGTATACAGTAGCCGTACACACTAACCACTTATCAATATTAAATGTCAATATTATTGTCAATATTAAAGAAGTTTAAAATGTCCACTGTATCACATTAAGCGTCTTAAGCAAATTCGATAAAATACTAGTAAGATTTTCCAATATTTAAACACCTGAGAGCTGTATCACAGTACAGATATTTTTCCAATATTTTGTTGTTGTGGTTTGGCATTGACAACAAAGTTTCTATTCAGTGATCTTTTATTTGTTTAACAAGAGTCCAAAGATTGCCAAGTATATTGAGTCAGGGCCTTAGTTGGATATCACTGTTATCATTTCCCGCCCCCATCGTTGAACATGTAAATTGAACTGCTGTGGTTCAGGGGCATTCAAAAAATATGATACCTCATCCCGATAAGTGGGTGAAAAAAAATACGTATCGTACATTAGTACCAGTCAAAGCTTAAATTCCTGAATGTCTGTTAGATCCAACATGAAGTACGATCGTAGATATTGCCTCCTACTCAAACATAAGCCCAGGCAGTAGCATCTAAGAAGTTAAACGCTCTGGTCCTCCTCTTCATCTCCATAGCTTCTGCAGTAATCATGAATTGAGACGCAATATCTGTCTATTAAACAGTGTTCAGTGATCACAGCTTCGAACATACAGATATTTTGTCAGGGAATGCTTATCAAGTTTAGTGTACGACCCTGGTCATAACATGACCATTTTAGCACCTACTGCATTCAGAAAGGGACAGACCAACATGTTCCATATTCAGTGGAAGTTAGTCCTGAATTTCGCCAGCTCATTTGCTTTTAGGTACCCTGAAATGTTCCTGTGCTCCAGCGCCCATATACGGCGGATATAGATCTGCTTGGTCATCTCATTTAGAGATGCGTGGCAATTATTGGAGCAAGGAATAAAGATTGCAGAAATAGCAGGACGTTGCAACTATTTGCTTTCCCGGCAAATCTAGTGGTAACAGGACTTATGCCAACAGACTTAGGTAAATGGATTTTCCCAGTGCCGGCCATCAAGCGACAATACCATTAGTTATTTTCGAAAATATATTCGAATCTCATTTCTAAACTCATCGCAAAGAAATTACCCGTTAGGAGGTCGTTTGTCGCAAAAATAGTTATTTTGCTGATAAATCTGTCTTTTTTCCGTTGTTTGGATGCAAATATAACGTGTTTGTAGATTGTTTCAAATACAGTATAGTTGTGTCCAAACACTTTGTGATTGCCTTTCGTTATTACATGGGGCAATGATTTATAGGTTATAATATATGTTTTTGTGACTCGTTTTGATTGCTGAAAACTGTTGAAATCAAACCGTGACAGACAACAATGAAACTAAAAAGCAGCAGGGAGCTTAAGGTCCCAGATGGCATAGCTGCCTACTCTTGATTCTACTACACGGTGGGCCAAATATCACCATGGGGTTTATAAATTTAATAACTTTTTCGTTTATATATTTTTTTTCAGATTAAATAGAACCTGGAGAATAAATAATGGAGAGATTGACAACTGAACAAAGAACCAAAATAATAGAATTATATTATTTAAATCAGCGATCTATTATTTTAACGCAAAGATCATATCGTCGACATTTTAACGTCAGAATTTCACCCTCTGGCGCAATGATTCGTTGTTTAGTTCATCGTCACCACCAACATGGCACCGTAAGAGATTTGCTTCGAATCGGTAGATCACGTTTAATTCGCACTGCGGAAAATATTGAACGTGTAGGGCAAAGTGTTAACGAAACACCAGAAACATATACCAGAAGGCGTTCTGTTCAGCTAGGAATGTCTCATATATCATTCAAGGTAGCTTGAAAAGGTAGAATCAATACTACAAAAATTACAACAAGCCAACAACAACCAGCATTCTGTTTTTGTTTGGAGTGTAGTTTATTTCAATATCAACGTACTACGAACAACGGACACAAAACAAAGGTAAACAGCATTTGACAGCTAGTGTGCTCGACTTTGGCACCACGAATGAGCAAAAACAAATCAGCTGTTCTTATACCACTACCTTCTTGAGCAAGATTTACTGTTATTCACATACAGGGTGTCTGGTAGCAGATTTATATTTTCAAACGTAAATGAAAAACATAATAATTCACACAAAGTTTTATTAATGGAAATGCGGATTTTATTTTTTAAAAAGTATGTCATCCAGATGTCTTCCGTCGAGTTGAACACACTGTCCAAAACGGAGCCTTGTGTTCTGCGCCACACGCTGCAGTAAACTTGGTTCAATTCAGCTGATTTCTCGACGAATATTTTACTTTAAAGCCACAAGAGATTGGGGATTGTCTTTGGGGTAGCCCCATAAAAAAATCCATGTGAGTAAGATCGGGTGACCTCAGTGGCCACGGGATGTCCCGAAAGCGACTGATCAGATTTTGGGGGAAATTTTCCCGAAGCAAATTCATCGAAGCTCTGGATGTGTGTGCAGTCGCCCTATCCTATTGAAACCACGTGTGTGAAGAGTACGATGGATGAGCTCGCAGAACAGAATTCCGTAATCATGCGTCGATAAGTTTCACCGAAAATTTTCGAAAAAAGATGGTCCAATTATCTCATGCGTGGATAAGGCACACCAAATAGTTACCCTGGGGCAATGCAATGATTTTTAATGTTTCAATCGAGGGTTGCGGGTTCTTGGAGACCAGTAATGGCAGTTTTGATTGTTGACGTGGCCGTTTAAGTGAAATGAGCCTCGTTGCTCCAAAAAATGGGATTTAGAGTGCGAAAACGCTCCAACATCGTTTCACAAAAATTTTTTGCGTAAATCAAAGTCACTTTCATCAGTTCTTGAACGATTTGAGTTTTAAAAGGATGGAACTTCAGATCCTTTTTTAAAATTTCATGAATAATCGATCTTGGAAGTCCCTGTGAGACTGCTGTTATCCGTATTGAAAGTCGCGGATTTTCATATAAACTGCTTTCAACCAGTTCAATGTTTTCGGGAGTTTTTGGAGATCGAATGGGACATTCATAGCCGAAGCAGTTGCGCGGAAACTCTGCACCTACGAACGAATTAAATTTACACTCGGTCCATCACTTATTCTCCGAATACCGAATTTTGAACAAAATTGTCGACGAGCAATTACGTAAGAATCATTACTCTTAAAAAATGTCTCCACAGCGAACGCACGATGCTCAGTCGACCACTGCGACATCGTGACTGACAAAACCTCACAATCGATAATTCCAACGGCGCCACCCTCCCTCCGCACCGTTTATTACTTTTTGAAATAATCGTATTTAAAAATATAAATTTGCCACCAGACACCCGGTATAAGGTGCAATTGGTGCCAGAAATGAAATCAACTGTATTGAAAATCTGATTATGCGTGATGCGTCATTTTCATTTCAATTGATTTGTTAATAAGCAGAACTGTAGGTTCTGGGGTTCTGAAAATCCAAGAGCCATTCTTCAACGCCAATTCCACCCCATTAGATGTACAGTATGGTGTGGCATTACATCTGAAAATGTCATTGGGCCTTACTTCTTCGAAAATGAAGATGGAATTGCTGTAACTGTAAATGGAGAGTGGAATCGGCTTCTGATAGTACATTTTGTACGTCCTGCTCTTGAAAACAGACCTGAGATGTGGTTTCAGCAGGATGAAGCCACTGTCCGAGACACAATGACACTTTTAAATCAAATTTTTGAGGAGCGAATAATTTCCAGAAATTCGAAAATTATTTGGCCAGTGCCTTTGCCAGAATTGTCAGCACCCGACTATTTTCTTTGGGGTTACTTGAAGGGGCGAGTAT
The DNA here is from genome assembly GCA_963931995.1 of Phaonia tiefii. Taxonomy (NCBI): domain Eukaryota; kingdom Metazoa; phylum Arthropoda; class Insecta; order Diptera; family Muscidae; genus Phaonia; species Phaonia tiefii. The sequence goes on from OZ008370.1 coordinate 70,139,635, forward strand.
ATGTGAACAAGCCCAAGACAGTACTTGAACTCAATGCCAGCATTGATGCAGAAACTCCAACGCTACAGTCACAGATTTTGAAAGATGTTGAGGAAAATACTCTAAAATGAGCCCAGCATTGCGAAGCTGAAACCGGGGGTCATTTAAGAGACATTATTTTGCATACTTAGTGTAAAAAAAATTTACATTTTGTATGTTTGTATGTTTAAAATAAAAAAATATATATAAACGAAAAAGTTATTATATATTTAAACTCCATGGTGACTTTTGGCCCACCCTGTAGTAACTTTAGATTATAAGCATCATTTTGTAAATAAATAATTATATATGTAACACGCGATTCATACGATGACTTTTACGACGTTGCTTTTGCAACGTCTCTTTTTACATATAGGCGAACGGTGTAGAGAAGCAAGAGGGGCAAACAAAAAGACTCGGTTTCTGTTTTTCGTGTCTTTTTTCATATTCCTCTTTATACTAATTTCTTTTTTTCTTGATACGTTTTATTCATTTTCGTACTTTGAAGTAGCCAGGTGGCATTAAGAAAAATATATTTTAGAATTGAGTACAGAACTTGGGAAGAAACAAAATTTTTCGAATAGTAAAAGTAAAAATGCGGAATAATGAATTTTTATTTAATATTTAGGCGTAAATTGGTTTCAATTAATTCAAATAATTTTTGTATACAGACATATGTATTTCTTGATGCGAATAATCTACTAAAGCATATTAACCGATTAAACAATAACAATCAACTCTGCCTGCAAAAAAAGACATGCAAGTAAAAATCATCGTATGCACACACATGATTTTTGGAAGTTGCTTTAAAAAGAAATTAAGGAAAAACGACGTCGTAAAAGTCATCGTATGAATTGGGTGTAAATCAGGCATCGGCAGCGCCTATGCCCATGGGCGCTCTCTCACACCTACATAAGCTCACACATAGAACCTACAAATAAATAAAATCATTTAGTCGCTAACAAGCAGTCAATGAAGCAGGTTCTTACATCGCTTGTTTGCGAAATTTTTTTTACACTCGACAAAATGTTTAATATAGAATGGGAGTATGACTACTTGTTTGCCGAAAATTTTTTTGGTAATGCACAATGTTTGATATGTGCAAAGTGCAAGATTTTTATTCGCATAAAAAAAAAATCAACAAAAAAACTTAAAAAATTTCACATTTTTTTATGATTTTTTTGTCTACTAATATTTATCAAATTTTTTGCTGATTTGTGAAGATTAATTTGTTACTTTCAGTAAACTTAAATTTAGCTCAAATGTAACTAAAATATAGCAACATTTTTTACTAACATTTTTCTATGAGTGCACTGATACGCATTGACTGAGAAAAGCTGCAACTCACTCATACAAGCACAAAATAAGTTTGTATATGTTTGCCGATACCTGATGTAAATACATACAGCAGCAGATCTTAGATTCATAAAAATAATGCTTGCAAACATATACATGGTTCCTGTAAAATGTTGCTATGTAAACGGTTTTTCAACAGAGACGCTACAAAAGTAAATCGATAGGGACAGCAAACGACGCCATAATTTTTCCCGCTTTTTTGGCATTTCTCTTCAGTAAGGTTTGCCATTTCATCATGGAAAGATATACGAGCCAACAACGAGTCGAAATTATTAAAATTTACTACCGAAATTTGGAGTCAGTGGCCTCAACTTTAAGAGCGCTACGTCCAATTTCTGAATTCTGAATTTAATTTCTGGCTGAATGGTTTCGTCAATAAGCAAAATATGCGTTATTGGTCAGACCGCAATCCACACGTAATCCATGAGTCATAATGGCATCCCGAAAAAATTACGGTTTGGTGCGGTTTATGGGCCGGCGGCGTCATTGGGCCGTACTTCTTCGGTGATGATCAAGACTGGCACATTACTGTGAATTCGAATCGCTACCGTTCAATGATAACCGAATATTTTTGGCCCCAATTGGATAATATGGACTTGGATGATATGTGGTTCCAACAGGACGGCGCCACAAGCCAGACAGCGAATGCCACAAGCAATTTATTGGAAACCAAGTTTGGTGAACGTGTTATCTCACGAAATGGCCCAGTCGATTGGCCGCCTCGGTCGTGCGATTTGACGCCGTTAGATTATTTCCTGTGGGGCTACGTCAAGTCTATGGTCTATGCCAACAAGCCAGCGACGATTGATGAACTTCGTACGAATATCGAACGTGAAATTTCAGCAGTATCGGCCGATTTATGCTTGAAAACCGTCGAAAATTGGGTTCAGCGTCTGGACTTCTGCAAGCGTGCCCGTGGTGGCCATGCAAAATAAATCGAGTTCCATACCTAATGACATCGAACGTACTTTCACAGGAATAAAGAATTTCATTGGTATCTAAAACCGGTTTTGTTTTATTTAAAAAAAATTTTGTATTGAAAAACCGTTATACACACAAGCGCTTGATCTCAAACTTGACCACTCTCTTAAATTGTTTTTATTTTCTTTTAACAAATAAATGGAGAAACACTCCGAATGTTAAGGAGTTGTTCGTCTTCACGCAATGCCTGAGGTGGCTCGGCGGATAGACTGGCGGACAGGCAAATAAGGTTCGTGGGTTCATCTACATTTCACGGCAAGTGCAAGCACTAAAATAAATTTGCATTTGAAATTCAAAAAACTACTGACTTTGTAAGGGTGCCATGACTTCCATCTAAAATGAATCCCATTTTGAAGAATTTTCATAATAATTTGTTCCTCGAACTAAGTTTACAAGGATAAGTATATATTGTTTTCATATGCATGTAAGTATGTATATACCCCAATTTTCTTACTTCCGATTTGTACAACATTTATAATTTGTTCAATCGCCTCACTTCCGGGAATGCGAATGAAAAAAAACCTAACTTGTCAATTAATTTAGTTGTCATTTTAGTGTAGTTTAAAGTAAAAAATCTCAACCCCTAGTTCAATTTAAATGCAAATAGTACATCGCAATCTGGATCGAGAGAATGTAGAAATTGAAATTGTCAACCGGGGGAATGAGATGCATTCATAGCTATTGCACATTTTGAGTGCAGTCAGATAAATGTGATTTCCCCTTTTTCAATAAATATTACAATTGACATTTACGACCATAGTAATTGCATAAACAAATATATGTATCGTATGTATATCTACAAACGTTGTTCTTGATGTACATCCTCTAGTGCGATATGTATGGGCTATTCTTTCCAAATGGTTCCCCGTAAAGAGTATAATCACAACACTACATAGACAGACGTAAGAATACGTTTTACTTAAAACAACTCATGTTTATTACGTCCCTTAACAGTATTGAGAATAGATATGAGTAGTATACGTAGATTCAATTTGTAAACTCCCTAGCAGCGAAAAGTGGTGGGTTGCATGCCTCCTAGCGGGCATATTAAGGCAGTCGCAAGCCCCATCCTACAAATTCAAATTAATTCAAATGCGCCGTAGCAAGAGGAGGCCTGCACATTTCCCTTCTCTTGGCAGGCCTGATCGTTGGCCTTCGCTGTCAGGCCTTCTGACAAGCTTGCTATTGGAAGGCTTTCTAAGACGAATGCAATGTAATGCATGATAGGATGCATGCAAAAGAGCATTTTTGGAAGGAATCGGGGAAAAATTAAAAATATATGCCAATTGTTTCCATATTTTATAGTGTTCACACATTTTTATGTCTCCTAGCTAAATTATAACACTTTCTTTGAACATTTGAATTTTTCTTAAATCTGCAGCCTCAGGATTCGAACAGACGACCTCAGCACTAGCAGCCGGAAGTATTACCTACTCGGCTACCTCACGTTGTGATTCTATTACGACGAATTGCGAACATATAAAAAGACGAGTTATCACGAAAAACAGTATCCCTCTTGGCCTGTCCACAGGCCTGCTCTTAGAAGGGAGGTGTGCATGCTAAAGAGCACCCGTTCTGCCTTCCACTAGTATACCTGCTAGCAGCTCTGCTTATAGAAAGGAAGTATGTATGCCTATGGGATATTTTCCAAGGGTACAGAGTTTCACATTCGGAAGGGAAACAAGGAAGGGAAACAAGCGTGTCATCGGATATTTTATTACCTTTGGATGAGGGCTCTTTCCAGGCCTCCTTCAAGAAGCGATATGTGAATGTGTACCGAATTTTCAACATAGACATTAATTAAAATATATTCACTCACTGAACTATTTGTTTAAAATGAGGTTGATGCAATCGAGCATGTAGCTGTTGCCATCGAATTGCGGTTGGTTGCACAACTGAATTGAAGTTGCCATAACTAAATTTGGATGGTCCAACTGAAATTTGGTTAAAATAACTGCGGTTCATATTTCGTTCTGTTTCGGACACTGAATTTTTGTTTATTTTCGTTGCATAAACATAAACTTTCAAACTCCGATTCCAGCAACCGCATTTGATATTGATTTATTAAAGATGCGGTTGTTGCCACCGAATTTCTCATGAATTATGTGATGGGAATCGAAATTCTATTTAACTCGGTTACGTATTTGCATTTTCTCTACAGGTTTCGTAGCGTTTATTTCATCTGCTCCTTCCAGCGGATTCTTGATCGTCATTTTTTTTCCTGGAGTATGTCTGTATGTACATGTGAGTGCTTTCTACTGACATGGGCTAGTCACTGCAATCGCATTATTTTGATTCGTTAAACTACGTCGGTTGCGGGATACAACTCACACAGCTCGTGGTTCATACGCCGTCGATAGTCGCCATTGTCTATTCAAGGTCCATACCTCTTCCGGAGCATTTTGCACTGGAAGGCTACCAGTGTTGTTTCTTCCTCTAGCTAAATGACTAAGGACTCGCCATATAACAAGATAGGTTGTACAAGAGTCCGATATAGGTGGATTTTTGTTTCGCGTGAGAGGTATTTGTCTCAGAAATGCCATTAACTTTGTCTTGACCTCATTTATTGCCAAACCCAATTTTGCTGATTCTTTCTCGATTGCAACAATCGAAATTATTTCCAATTCGTTTACCACACCCAAATGCATTTGAAATTCCTTTATAATTTTTGAAATACAGTTCTCAATATTTACTCGTAAAAAGGCAAGTAAATATATTTTACCAAAATGAGTTCCAGAGGCGGAAAAAATGTCAGAGAGGAGAAAATTAGCATTTGTGTGCTAACAATTGGGAAAACTGGTTCATGCAGTAACGGTGCGTTTACACGGGACAGTTTGAGACAAGATAGTTGAGAATATGTATTAGTTGTAACAAAGAAAAAAATTGCTTGTGTGACGTACGCGTCCAGCTAGTCATAAAGACAGTACAGTTTTAGGCAACCGCCGACAGTGTCGTTTCGTTAAATTTCGTGCTCTGATTTTTTGTTTCTTCGCTCTTTTGCCATTGTGTTTTGTCTTACTTCTCCAAATTACAATGGAACTGATGTACTCTGCAAAATTAGACATGTATTCATGTTTATATGTTTGTATAGTCACACAATATTTCAATAAAAATTAGAAAAATTTGCAAATACAAATATATTTCCCAATTTGTAAAGTCGTTTGCGATGTTTTGCTTTTTTACTACGAAACGTCACCGATATGGCCGATGGCTGAACTACAGAGGTTGACGCAGTAGGATTTGTTGTAATTGTGTGAACCAACAACAGGCATTTAGTTTTTGTTTCATGACTCTAACCGTCAAATTCAACACAGATCCATATGAACAAACACATTAAACAAAAACGTACAACAACAATATACACTGAATTTAACAGATGTAGTCATAAGAAAGCAAAATCAGTTGTACTATTGCGCCAACCTTTACTAGTTCAGTCATGATCTGGCCGCTTATGTCAAATCTCTTGCCGAAGTTACTGTCATTAAAAAATCAGAGACAATGGCGAGGCAAGTGAGAGAAGTGATACAGCCAATTCATATGATGACTTTTACGACGTCGTTTTTCCTTAATTTCTTTTTAAAGCAACTTCCAAAAATCATGTGTGTGCATACGATGATTTTTACTTGCATGTCTTTTTTTGCAGGCAGAGTTGATTGTTATTGTTTAATCGGTTAATATGCTTTAGTAGATTATTCGCATCAAGAAATACATATGTCTGTATACAAAAATTATTTGAATTAATTGAAACCAATTTACGCCTAAATATTAAATAAAAATTCATTATTCCGCATTTTTACTTTTACTATTCGAAAAATTTTGTTTCTTCCCAAGTTCTGTAGTCAATTCTAAAATATATTTTTCTTAATGCCACCTGGCTACTTCAAAGTACGAAAATGAATAAAACGTATCAAGAAAAAAAGAAATTAGTATAAAGAGGAATATGAAAAAAGACACGAAAAACAGAAACCGAGTCTTTTTGTTTACCCCTCTTGCTTCTCTACACCGTTCGCCTATGTAAAAAGAGACGTTGCAAAAGCAACGTCGTAAAAGTCATCGTATGAATCGCGTGTAAGTGTGGTAGTAAAAATGTGTGAATGTATTGCTACTGTCGGAGCAAAACTGTCCCGTGTAAACGCCAGGTAAGATGTAAATGAAAGCAAATCTTCTAACGAATGAGTTCGACACGGATCAGTAAAAATACATACAATAGTCCGCTCATCCGAGAGGAATTTATGCAAACGGATTCATTATGTTTCCGTAATTGCGGCCGTTTCAGACAAAATGTACGAAGAAACGGTCCCGTCTCGAATTCGTAACGCATTCGTATGGCACACAGGGTATCGGGTGAAAAACTGAATGGATTGGAATAGGTTAGGGACACTTAAAACAAGTGCACAGAATGTGGTAGAATTTGAAGACGACTTCACCAAAATTAGCCAAGTTCGACGTATTTTATTATCCCAAACCATATTATGTACAGAAATGGAAAAGTCAGGTCAAAGTGTGAGGTTTGCGAGTGATATCTACCCTGGTTGTAATATCGTACATAGATCCAAGGCGGATCAATAAGTCCGTGACTTTTTGAATGAAACACAGTTTTTGTTTTTGCAAAAACAAAAGTATATCTTTCAACACAATCTTATTTTAGCTCAATACACTTAGTCCAACGTTTCTCCAATTTTTGTATCCCTTACAAAAAATAGGATTTTTCGAGGTCCATAAAATAGGCATTTGTTTGAACAATAATTCCATCATTGTACCTAAATCTCTTTCCACCGAGCCATTTCGTTAGGTTTGGAAATAGGAAATAGTTACCGGGCTCTAAATCCGGAGAATATGGCGGATGAGGTACCAATTCGTAGCCCAATTAAACAACTTCAAACACTCCTTTGAAGTTGTCACACGATTACGTTTACGGTCAATTGAGAGCAAACGCGGCACCCATCTTGCAGAGATGGATTTTTTCGACATTTTCAGGTGTATTGACCTCAATTGCCCGTCCAGAACGTTCAGCGTCATTTGTACTTGTGCGACCACAACGAAAGTCAGTAAACTACTTTTTTACCATTGAAATTAATGGTGCAGAGTCCCCATAGTATTTATCAAGCTTTTCCTTGGTTTGATTGACGGGTTTTTCGCAAAAAATAATATTGAATGAGCGCTCGAAATTCACTTTTTTGCATTTTTAAAAAAAATGCACGGAGTTGTATGTTTTGAACAGCTGTTAAACGCAAAGTAAGTGACGGAACTTGCTCAAAATTTGACAGTAGTCTATTAACACGTGGAGCAGTGTTGCATTTCATATAACTACGAGGGAAGTTCCAAAAGTCACGGACTTATTGATCCGCTCTCTATATTGTAGACGGTTGGAAAGGTAAACTCTTCCTCTATAAAACTCTGTTCAGATATATCCACATTTCAAAAATTGCTTTTTTTTAATCACGTTTGGAAAAAATACGAAAAAAACTCAGAATAAATAATTTTGGAAAAATCTTTCAAAACTTAGATTTAAAGTATATCACTACATATTGATGGTATCTTACTAGTTTTTTATATGTTACAGACCAAAGCACGACTAATTAAATCCAATTAAGATCTTTTTCCAAATTGTAAAAAACTTCGAGATGTTTAATACCAAACAAATCTCCTATGAAAATTCAATGTTTTTTTTACATATTCAGCTCCCTTGAGCTCATTTCTGCGTAGAAACTATTTATTTTTTGGCGTGTTTTTCAGATCAGATCCGTCTGGAATAAAAATAAAAAATATATAAAAAACCCAGTCCGAAATTTTTGCTAAACATCGAAAATGAAAAATTTGTTCAAAAATTTTTCCTTTTCGGGGAATGCTGACTGTTGGATGCAATTCCAAATGATAATAGTTTTACATTAGCTATAGTTGCCAAAGCATTATCGTTCAGAAAAAATTAAATATTTGTATAGGTGTCTTAGAAAAAACTAAAGAAAATACTGAATGAATCATGGTGCCTTTTCGAGAAAATATTGTGTTTTTTACAGGTTAAAAAAAGTCCAACTTTGAGAAGTCTGTATTTCCAAACGGCTTCAAATTTTTAGAGTGTGTTCTTTATTAAAGTGTTCCGCACTTCGAGGTGTTTTCAGAAATATTATTTTCCCTCAAATGACCAAGATATTAACAAAATACTGCAAAGAGTCAATGAATAAATTGACAAATATAAATTTTGATAGAGTATATCTTAATAACCCTAAAAGATATTCCACTACACTTGGCATATTTTTTGTTTGCTTTGGGCAGTAGACTCTCAAACGTAAAAAATCTTTGACATCGGCCTATAAGAGTAGAAGTATTGGGCTTTGGAATTTTTAACAGCACCAAAGTGGTTAACTTCGACACCCTGTAGCACCAACTGTGTTGACACACGGTGCCTCTGAATGCAATATTTTGAAAGCCTGGCTGCTGCTCTAGAAATGTCTGGTACATTTCAAAGTGACACTTTGAAAGTTGTGATATTATTACCGTGTTTTATGCAATCGGCCCCACTGAGCGATGTATCAATTTAGGCCCAGTAGTTGGGCGGCATCTGATGATGCACTTTTTTTCCTTTTCTTGGTAAGATTGTAGTACGAACTTCTTCTTCTAACATTTAAAATAAATTTGTAGTTTTAACAAATTCGTATTTATAAATATTGATAATTTTACTAATTTATTACAACAACACAAGAAATATAATAGGTACCTGTGATTTTTCTTCCAATTAAATTGATTGAAGTTGAATTTAAGGTCCAATTAGTCTTGACGGTTGACGGTAGACGTTTGAGTAGGGGGTTGCATTTGACATGTGTTAGAGAGAGACAACTAAAATTGACGGTTAACAGAATCAACCGTCAACCGTCAAGACCGATCAGCTGTTATTGTTATTACTTCGACATTTTGTGCGCGGCAATACACAATTACACGGCAACCATAATTGTTTTTTTATCTTTCATTTTTTTATTTATTTTTAACACAAAAGTCTTGCATGCAAATTACATTTTGTACAAATGCTCTTCAATCAGTTTTTTTTTGTTTAGTTTTGTCTTTCTACCTTCTAACCGTCATAACTAACCGCGCAATATTGAGTAGAACGTCAACCGTCAACTGTCAAGACTAATTGGACCTTTAAACGGCAGAACAATTCAGTTAGGACAATTTCATTTACAAATTTTTGTTCAGTTGGGGCAACCGAATTTATAGGTTAATGCAACCGAATTTGAACGTTGCCACAAAAGGCTTGAGTCGGTTATGACATCTTCTAAATTCGCAAACGGTCAATTCGGTTGCCTCAACCGGTAAGTGAACTTTTGCGGCAGAACTATTTGCAATTATTGCCCCGTATATACATATGTACTTATGTATGAATATAGTTGCATCTTTTCACGAGCATATGCAACTTATGTAAATGGAACGTTTTCTATATACATTTGTATTTACAGATACATACAATATTTATATATGCTATGTATCTATGTAGTAGTTAATGTCATATATATTTGCAAAAGTTGAATGCAAACGAAAAGTGCACAACAATTGCTGCTATTGTCGATGATGCTGTGGCTGGGTTGGGGTTGATGTCGCTTTCGCTGTTGCTATCGTAACTGTTTTGCGGTCGTGTTGTCTATCAATTGGTTTGTGACAAATATTCATACCCATACGTATTGTTTAACTTTGAAATTGCTGCCAGACTCATGATCAGAACGACCGACTTCTATTACCACAGTTGTGGTGAATATTATATCAGAGCGTTCTAAAAATAATAAAGCATTATTATCTTTACGATTAAGTCTTAAACAAAACTCGTATTTAATCTACGTTTCTTTACTTGGTTGTAACTTTCAAAATCTCTAATTAAAATATCGCACCCTAACCACAAAAGAGTCATAACTCAAAATTTTCAGATTTAAATTTTATGCTTAATAACTATTTTTGCCACGAACCATTTATATCTGCTTTAAACAACTACCGTAATTTTATCTTTTGGCAAAGGCTCACGGTAATTTTCACTCGGATACGACGCACAGTCAGTCAAAAACCAATTTTGTTTTGAATTTGAATATAAAATAAAAATATTGATTTGAAATAATAATAATAATTGGATTTGAAAATAAAATATCGACACGTTCCCGACAGAATGTGTTAAGCGACAAAATGGAAATTGTTCAGGAGACGAAAAAAAACTTCCTGTCAAGTTGCTGATTTGTTTATTTTGTCGGTTATTACCATTTCATTTGCTTGGCATAAATTTGGAGAATAGGGGAAAAAGTCATTGTGGCCAAATATGTCGCTTAATACATTATGCTGGGAACGTGTCGATATTGATACGATTAAAAGCTTTACTGAAGCGAACGTAATGTAAATAACAGTACGGTTAGTGTTATGCCTAAAAGTATGCCTCGCAAAACCATACCAGCTCGCCAAACTTGTACGAAAACCCTAGATGGTGCAATCTATGTGGTGGATTTGAAAGTCACGGGAAATTTTCTACATGGCGCAGCAATTGTGGAAATGGACAAATTTCCCTGGAAACAAAAACTATTGAAAAAGCTAGTTAACCATACTTTTTGCCTTTTGCCTTGACAAAAAATATTAAAAGCGATTTGCTTTTCTATCATATATATTTTAATTTCAAATTCAAACCACAGAATCGAAATAAAACTGATTTATGAGTATGTGCCCTCTGGTGAATAAGTTCACTTAAGACATCTCTCCACTATTCTAGTTTATTCTACTCACTTCCAGAGGGCGATAATAATGGCAGCTTTGCTACCAGATGGACTCATAAAAGAGAAACGAATAAAAAGATCGTGAATTTGCTCCCAAAGTGTAGAGCTCGTATAAAAAGCAGCTGAGCAGCATTTATGAGTTAGCCTGTGATTAAAATGCACAAAAGCAAGTAAATCGACGTAATAGTAAAAGGGTTGAATATAGACAATTGTGAATCTTAAGTTTTTTAAATAAAGTGAACCTTTGTTCTTTATAAGTAAAATGAAAAGAATTAAAACTGTTGTTCTTATCGTAATTTAAAACGAACCTTGTTTTAGTAACGGGAAATAAAATAGTGCGAAAAAGAACGATTAGAATAATCGTGACAATATTGATAATACAATTTAATACGGCTATAGTTCTATTTTAATATAAAAAATAATAATAAAAAATGGTTAAACGGTTTAAGGTTTTTATTTTCTGAAAAATTTGACGATTTCTGCGCCATCTGTAAAATTGTGGGTAACCTTCAAATCTACAACATATTAATATTTCACCATCAAGGGGTTTGTATTATCTTTGTTCTACTGAAATTTGTAAGTTTTAAGCCAGGGTGCGAAATATAGTAAACACAAATTACCCACGCCTTCTACCCATTCACTGGCACTACACGCTGTGCTACTGTTTTGCCCAGTATGAAGATTTGTTTGGTTGACGAGATCTGTTTCCTTGTTGACACTGTAAAATTAACCAAACATGTACAGAGATGAGTTTGGTTTCAAAATTTTTTAATTAAAAACTCCTACACAAATATAAATCTGAGTACATATGTTCGTGCACGTACGGATTTTAGCTTGTACTTATCTAAATACACAACTTTTAAGTTCTCTGAGTTCTGTCGATAATTCGTTTATCTGCAACAGGGTGTACCATATATGATTTTTTGTTTTTGGGTTTTCAATAATGGACATTAGATGGACTATGGGACCTGTGACTATAACACAAATGTATAAGCAAGTGGGAAATGGGACCCCGATTGTTTGATATTGGAATGTGTCACAACGCGATTGAAGCTCATAAAATTTTCCATTAAAATTACTTAATATCTACTAAATATAGTATGGAACAAAATAAATCGAAATTTCATCCAGAACTGTCTCTACTCCATAGTGTGTACATATATATAGAGAGAACATTTATCTCATCTGATGTTTCTTTTCACACTCTTTGTGATGAGTTCGGTGTGATAGGAGCTGGTCGGCTTACACCAGGTACAGTTACAAGAACTGTTGACTTAAATTTGTCATGACGTTTTGGTTGAGAACCGTGAATTTTTAAAGTTTTTTTTTGAATTTTTTGTTATATTTTATTGGTAATATACATTTGTGTTGTATTTGACACAATAATTTCAACACCTAAATAGGAATGCCGTGGTTGTTTTCCTGTTGGTTGGTTTGAACCATTGCCTCATTCTGGTATTATTAAAGCAATTCTTTCCAACATCCAACGTTCATATCACATCATGCCAAATGTCATAAATTTACTGAGCGAGATGTTAATCTCTACATATATAAAAATTACGTATGTTCGTGATCGCTAAACTCAAAAACTACTGGACCGATTTTGACCAAATTTTATATGCATGCTCTATGGGCCGTGAGTAGTGTTTCTGTGTAGTTTGTCCGACAGATGGCGCAATATTTAGTTTTTTTTGTGTTTTTGCACCGTAACTCAAGAACTCGCTGTAAAAGTAAAGGTGTTGATAAAATAGATGGCGCCCACGTCGAGATATTAATCATTAGCCCAGTTCACAATCCTGTGCATATGGCCTTGCGTCGTAGCATTTGCAAATTGGTATTGCACATTTTTCCTATACACTAACAAAATATACAGAAATGCACGTGCAATGGTTTTGCTGATATGCAACACTTATAACCGTAGTTTATATTTCCTTTGCCTTTGCAATACTTATGTGCAAACTTGCAGTCAGAGGGCAAAGTCTAGTCAAAATCATCGGCGGCGGAGATTAAATTTTGTTCTATTTAATTAATTTAATTAATATAATGAAAGAAGTCAAATCTAAAGAAAAAAAAATCATTTTAATATATCTATATATCATTAAGATACATAATGTACCAAATATATTATTTTCCGCTATTTGTCTTTATATCAGATTGAATAAAATGCAAAAAATTAATTCGGCGGCCACCCAATATACCCCATACAGAACGGAAGCTCATCAAATGTATCTGATATGATTTTGAGTCGCTCAGTCTCGGTTGGCCAGTAAATATAGTCCGATTGTAGACGCAAGAATACTTTAAAGATTCTCTTCCTTATTTTAGATATAGTTCCGCCATCTCCAATTCCAAAAACAGTTGCAATTTTCCTAAAAGATGCACTTCTCCTGATGAGCCTAAGCGGAAAAGTACTATTGCAAGTTGCAATTCGATAGAAAATTGCTTACAAGAGTGAGGTTTATTAAACTCTGGATATTTACTTATTAAATCGCATAACATCGTAAACTGACTCCTATTTACTCTTAGCATTTGCCGAAATCTATCTTCATCCATCGTTGTCAAAATATTGTTGCGCCAAATATCTGACTTGGGCACTGCGCTATAAAACCCTCGACGGTATTCCATCACAATAGATAAATTGTCTGTCAGTTCATCTTGTCATTGTCACTCTCCATGTCTAGTGAAAAAAAATTTGTTATCAAATCAAATTTAGCGTAGAATATTTCATACCTTCGTTGAATATAATCTTTTTCACAGCTTCGTATATTAAAGAGTCCATTAATTGTTCCTTAAAACTTCCTTTAGACATAATTAAATTTTCTTGAAACCAAAATATCAATAAAACAATAGATCTTTTTATCAATCAGCTGTAAATTGAAGGGGAACTGTGAATTGTGTGGTTTGCAACAAGTGCTGCAAAATTAACTAAAATGAGTGTTCATAGTTGATAGCAAATATTTACAATTGCAAAAATATGCAATCTTAAATGCACAAGACTCTGAATTGCCCTATTGTTTACCATCTGATGTTATAAATACTTTTGAGGGCAGGACGAAGTCTGCCGGGTCAGCTAGTTCTATATATATGCATGTATTGCCCTGCATTTTACAGTTTTGATAGTATGGGTCATGGTAGAATTATCTATCAGGTAAAGTCGTTTGAACAGCATATTTCAATATTTTTCGTGTCTCTCTCATGTGTATATTATTTTTTGTACTCGTTTGCATTCTTGTGCTGATGGCATACATTTGTATAGAGTTTGACAACTGAAGCGAATGAAACAAAACGAAAATGCCTATTTTTGCTACCTACAACTACAACAACTACTGATATTACCATGTAAATATTGTGGCATGGTAGAGGTTTGTTACGATTTTTTTTTCACTATGATCGGTTGATGAATTCGCTAAGGAACCTGTGAAGAAGACGAAGAACAGTGGATAATAATCTAGAAGTATATGACGAAGATGGTTGTGGAAGCAGCTGGATAACAAGTTATGGAGAGGTGTGCCAGCTATAAATAGACGGGTGGCGGTTAGATTTCAAATGCGCAAAAGTATACATCGTCGACTACATGTTGTGCCCTGGTGCATGTTCGTGCCCAAAAGTTATCTATTAGAGAAGGAGCAGCTAATGGAATCATACAACAAAAGTGATTCTGCAGACACCGTTTGTAGTTAGGTGAACGAAGCAAGCCTGTGGTTAGCTACACAGTTATAAATTAGCGTATATATTTTGCTACTGAATATATAATTAAGTCAAATGTTTTTTGGGACAAAGTCGCAGTTTTGGACGAATTTTAAATTTGCAATTTTTTGATCAGACGGACGCAGCTTAGTATGAAGAAAACGTGTGAAGAACTAAATTCATACACCATGCGATAAAAACTGTCACGCACGGATGTGGTGGTGTCAAGGAATTGGGCTGTATTTCTGCAGAAGGCGTTGGTTGCGTTGTTGAAAAAATAATGAATTCAACTGTTTACCAGAATACACTAAAGAAAATGTTAACAAAAGTGCTCAATAATAAAATGTTCGGAATGATTTATACTTTCAACAGGATAGTGATCTTAAGGACACTGCGACTGACGTTAATGTGTGAATCGTAAAATGTGTACAACAAATGCTTCAAAGTGCTCAGATCAGTCGCGATATTAATTGATTTACACAGAAAAACGACTGCGTAATCATCATATTTCTGGGAAAACTCAGAACTGCTTTTCACCGATCGTGTGGAAATATCTTAAGATTATACAAAAACACTTGCGTACTCAATGTCATTTGAAAAGATACAACTTCAGGGGTAAAAAACCTTTAAACTAAGTAATAGGAAAATAAATTCCTAAATAAAAATAAATTAATAAAATCCAGTTTTTACAATATTTATGTTTTAATCCTGCACAAAAATCTGATGTCATGATCTACGATTTTTGTAGTTTTTAGCTGATTGAGTAACTGAAAAGTATTTTTGATTCTTATAGCATATAAGCGAAGACATATACATATATGAAGAAATGCTTCATTGAATGAAGTATTAATAAAGTCCATGCAAATATATTAGCAGTCCACATAAGAGATAGTACGATAATATAACAAATTCTCGACACTGAATATCAAAATTCACTGTGTGTTGTTACTCTGGTTAAGTAGAATGGTTCTTAAATTAAGAACACATTTTTTAACGCCCACCATTGGTACTATTAAGGACAAATTAACTTAACATATTGTTACGAATTTCCTTATTCGTCCTTTTTGCGTTGTTTTATTCCCAATAATAAAACAAGTTTCGTTTTAAATTACGATAATTACAACGGTTTCACTTCCTTTTATTTTACTTATGTATATAGTACAACAGTTTACTTTATTTATAACACTTTAATAAGTCTTGTACTTTACTATCAATTCGCGTTGCTCACTTTACGGGGTTTAATCACAAACTGAACTCTCCATTCGAAAGACCTCCGCTATTTATACCAACTCACCATACTCAAATGAATGTAGATCTAGCGATTTCAAGAACCTTCTAGACATTGCTTATCTTTGTAGAACAATTTCGAAGGGCGGAGAGTTATCTTTACTGAGGTGAATTCATGCTACTGGTTTAGCGAGCTGGTACGTTGTTACAATGCATACTTTCAGGCGCAGCACTAACCGTCTGTTATTTACATACTGTTAGTAGAGTCATTAACAGCACGCAAAAGCTTTTACTTATTCGTAACAATATTATACCTGTACCTAAAACCCTACTAGTACTTAAATTAAGTACAACTATGAACTCATATTTGGGATAATTTGTAATTTCATATGAATTTGAAATCGTTTCGCCTAGTTAAATATTTTGTAGGGCATTGGAACTATCTTCGAATAAGTATTTTCTTGAATTAGGTATAATTTTCAGTACAATTGTACACATTCGGAGGAAATTTGTTCTGAGAAAATTAAGGAAGTTTGGTTTACTATTTTGAGTCCTTACTCATTTTACGTGTACTCTGATTAAGTGCTATTTCCTCAAATTGTGTTCGATTTCGTAGTTTTTAAATACAAGTGGATTTCAATTGAGTAAATTTGTTGAATTAAATTTAATTAAAAAAATTACATAAAGTGTCAGGGGACACCCGGTTGGAACGAAGTTCCATTCCCTATATATTATGTACTAATTAGTTCCAACACGCCTAAGGCGCCCGTTGAAAAATACTATAATTTAAATGGATCTTTAAGAAAAGATACATTTTGAAAAATGATAAACTTTTTTTAATGGATCTTTAAGAAAATATACTTTTTGAAAAATGATAAACTTTTATTAAAATTTTTTTTTGAATAGAATGTATCTTTTTAAGATACAAAGCATATTTTTAGGTCCTTTTTGTAAGAATATGTATTATATTTTACCGAAAAGGTAATTTGTTAAAGAGAGGTACTTACTTCTTTTATTAAAAGCTTAATGTTTATGTTTTTGAGGAAAAGGTAATGTTTTTGAGGAAAAGGTAATTTTTTTAAGAAGAAGTACTTTCTGTAAGAAAAAGCCATAAGAGTCTGAATTTTTTTTTACAAAGAAGAACTTTTTTCCAGAACAGGTACTTTTTAAAGTACTCTTCTTACAAAAACGTTATTTTTTTAAGCAAATGCACTTATTTTCAGAAAGGCTACTTAGCTCAAGAAAAGGAAAGAAAAGGCAAGGTATTATTTTATTTTTAAGAAAATTTACTTTTAAGAAAAGGAATTTTTGTAAGAAAAGTCTTTTTTTAAGAGAAGGTATTTTTTGATTAAAATGGGGTTTTGGAGAAATGGGAATTTTTTTAGAATTGGTCCTTTTTAAGAGTAGGGAAATTTTTAAGAGTAGGTACTTATCTCAAGAAAAGTTATTTTGTTTCGCCAAAAATATACTTTTTAAAGAAAAGGTAGCTTTTTAAGAAAAGGCAATTTGTTGTACAAAAATGTATTTTTTAAAAAAAAAGATTTTATAGGAAAAGGTACTTTTTGTATGAAAATTTACTTTTTTTAAGCAAAGGTACTTCTTCAAGATAAGGATTTTTTTTTTAAGAAAAGGTAGTTTGTTTAAGAATATGAATAGGTATTTTTTTGAGAAAATTTTACCTTTTTTTAAGAAAAGGATTTTGTTTCGGGTCTCAACCAAGCCAAAAAATTGTGAAAGTACTTGGACGTGGTATCACAGAAACCCGCTTGGTTTTACCCCTATACGTAACAATTTTTTTTACAGGCCGAAGAAAATTTTGGAGGTGGGTCAGGGCCCTATTTCTTTAATAAATCGTAAACAGCTTGAAATATTGGATTGTAACCTTTGACAATAATGTAGCTATTTTCCCATTTCACAATTCCCTCTAATATATTTCCAACGAAAAGTACACTGTTAATCGATTATTTCACGAAACGTCATGAAAAATTGCACATATTTTATATGATTTGACATTTCTTGTCGAACGGTAAATAAATTGCGGTAGCTGTGTTCAAAAGAAGTGTAGCTTATGAATTGTTTCATAACCTTTCTAAAAACACTAATCAACAAAAATTATATTTAGAGCGCCTTAATTGGTGTAGAAATGCTGCGTTTAACCATATTATTTAAATATTCACCTATATGTATTCAATATTAAAGAAATTACAAATTGATATCTTCTACAAAGTTGTAGTGTTTAATATACTTAACAATATTGTCAAATACAGTAATGAACAGCAATTACATTTGGGGTTCCAAAATGATTGTACCAATTCAGAAATTTAAATTTTCGCCTAAAATTTCTATACTATTAACACACAAGAATGTAATATTGTTCTCCAAAGTTGTACAACTTAAAGCTTTCGACAAAATTGCCAAATACATCAACGTCCTAAAATATTAAATGGACAAACTCGTTAAAACTTATATTTAAAATGATTTGAGACTTATGGAAATGATCACGATTTCTATATTTTTTAAAACTATATATTTCTTCAATTCTATGCTCGTCGTTTAACCCTATATTGACAATAAAACGAAAAATAATATTTATGCCAAAAAGTACTAGAGATTTTAAAATTCCAGCAATCAACTTTCAACTTGCACCGCTTGAGATGAACAAAATACAAAAATTGTTTTCATTACACCCTAATTTATACGTACATACAACTATAAAATCCAACTCAACGTATGAGTGCTATGAATTGTTTTGTTCAACTAAAACAATTTCATTTAATGGCAAATTGTTCTCTTTTTTTCAAACACAATGGAAACAGATGAAATCAACGTACAGACACATATTTTTTTTTTGTAGATTATTGAAAAATATTAGAGAATTGTATGCCCAGTCGCGAAAATGAACAACAGTACATTCAAAAGTATTTGCATTCGAAGCAGAAATAAACTCAAACCACAAACAGTGATATTAAACTGAATGAAGTGAATTGTACTGCGGATTTACTATAGCACTCAGTTAGACTACAACCACGGCCAACTACAACCACTAACACGATTGGCTGCGGGTGAGGGATGAGGATGGGCTGTGTGCGATTTATGTAATGCCAGACACTGTGGCGGGCAGCTGAATCTTTGAGTAGTATTTATTGTATATTTAACCTTCACAATTCTTACGACAAATGAAGGAACTGATATAGCAAAACTTATGTTGACTAGAATATTTTAGTTGTTCTATTTTTAGCAACACAGGAAAAAAAAGACAAGCATGTGATTTATATCCAAATTTATTGACACATGTGATAAATTTATATATAAAAACAAAAATAAAAATTAATCTGATTTGGGAGCCATTAATGCCTGTGGGTGTAGTGAAATCAGCGAAAATATTTTAATAATATCGGGATTATTGCACGCATTTTGTTGTCAATCAATCCACTTTTGCCTAAATGTGCTATTAAATTGTGTAGGAGTAAATGATTTTCAAATAATATTTCAACACTATACATGTATTTGGTATTTCAGTAGACCGATTCAATATACAGTACGGAAGAGGACAATTGTTTTTAAAAAAGATTTCCGCCTCTTAATTCTGCAGTACTTTGTCAATGTTTTTTTTTTGAATGGATGGGAATTGCTGGTATTTTTAATTACACAGGGTTGTATTGCAGAACTTTGACAGCAATTATTTCTGATATGTTAATGTTTTTATATTTTTTTTCCAGACAATTGGTATTACAGATTTTGGAGAACTTAGTCTTGGATCGATACACAGTTGAACAACGCGTACAAGTGATCCAAACGTTTCATGAAAATGGTCGTTGTGCAAGAAGTGCATTTCGTGCATTGCGCGATTTTTTCGGTCAACCGGTGATCTGAGTCAATAATCAGCCGTTTGACACAGGAAGAAACTGGGTCGGAAGAAGAAACTGTGTCGGTGCAAAATGTGACACCACCCGTTCATCTTCGTACAGGTTGGTCGGGCGAAATTATTGCTGCTGTGGAACAAAGGCAAAAGTAATGGTTTCAACGAGCAGGGCCTCCACGCGATTAGACCAAAGCGTGAACGGTGATAACCATTATAATTTCGAGGTGGTGGACGAATTTATATACCTCGGATCAGCCGTAGACAAATACAACAACGTCAGCCATGAGATCAAGCGGAGAATTGTGCTTGCGAATACATGTTATTTTGGTCTAAGCAAACACTTTAGAGATAAAGCCCTCTCTCGAGTAACAAAAGTCCAGTCGCAGAATTTTGGGTCTTCTCGCAAGCAGACGAAACATATGTAGGAGTCTTCCAGAGAAAAATACTCCGAAAAATTTATAGCCCTATAGTGCACAACTGCGAGTATCGGCGACGCATGAACCATGAGCTGTATGAGCTATATCCCAACATTGACATAGTTAAGCGGATCAAAATAACGCGATTGCGCTGGCTAGGCCATGTCAGTAGAATGGATGAAGACGAACCAGCACGAAAGGTTTTCGAAACTGAACTCGAAGGAAGACGAAAAATAGGAAGACCAAGACTCCGCTGGAGGGATCAGGTTGACGAATCCCTGCGTACACTTGGTATAGCCAACGTCCCTGACTCCCCGGGGTTGTCCGAGACCGGATAAGTAAAGTAAGTGGAACAAATTGTGGACCAGGCCGCGACAACCTCAATTCATTGTCGTATACACAGCAGTTGAAACTTTCCTACAGCACCGTTCCGCGGATGTTAACAAAATAACAATTTTTACACGCCTACAAAATTTAGTTGACACAGAAACTGAAGCCATACGCAGCGCTGTATATTTACCAATTGGCTGCTTGAACCAGCAGTTGATGCTGATTTTTTCAATAACAATAATGACAATCAAAAAAATCATGATCACCTAAACTTATACGTTAACAAGCCAAACTGTCATCTTTGGGGCACTAAAAATCCACACGTAATTCAAGAAAAAGCTATGCCCTCCCATCCAGTGATGGGATTTTTTAATTTCCATTGCATTTTAATTTCCATTACTTTAGCTAATGCAAATGCAAAAGAATTACCATTGTTCGCAAAGCCAATTAAAAAAATATTAAATTTCCATTTAATAAGGCAATGAACATTTTGGTTTTGGAATCGGATGCTAATTGTAGTGAAATATGGGAAAGCGTTTCATTATTTTTCATTTGTTTGACTGCTGGCAATTCTGTTTATAAAGTATTTTATTTCATGTGGTTTGTGGCTTCGATTGGTGTTGCCTCGAAGTAATTTCAAATTCATAAACCTACAATATTTGAAAACCAAAACTGCCAGATATGAAGGAAATGCTTTGAAATTAACTATTTATTTTTAAAATTTGCATTTGCAGAGGTAATTCAAATTAAACTAAAAAATATAATTATCAATTAATTTCCCCCACGTGGGCCCACAACGAGTCACTGGGTGGTGCAGTTTTTGAGCTGGCGGGGTCATCGGAGCGTACTTCTTCAAAAATTGTGCCAGTAACGCTATTGCGGTGAATACAATCGTGAGATGATAACAAACGTTTTATGACCTAAATTAAATGACATGAACTTGGACAATATGTGGTTTGAACAGGACCGGGCATGCAATAATGCAGTAATGACCCCATTGCGAAGGAAGTATCCACGACGTGTTTTGTTATGAAACAACGAAATAGAATGGCCGCCGACACCTGGCGATTTGACATCATTCTCGTGACATCAATCATTATTCTCTTAGGATACGTGAAATGTATGTTCTACGACAATAAGACCGAGGCAATTCCAGAGCTGCGGAACGAAATCATACGCATTATAAATTATACGAACATACAGCTCGAACTATCCTGTGTTGCCAGAGGAGGTGTGGTGAGCCTTTAATGGATATTGTGTTCATTTAATCATTTGATATATAATCATTTTGATATGTTTTGGTGTGTTTTATTTCTAAAAGAAAATCTGCGGCCTTATTGAACCAACCTATATTTGCTGAAAAATCAGTTCTTTTTGTTCTTTGGATGCAAATTTGTAGGTTGTCGCAAATATAGTATACTTGTGTTTAAACACATTGTGGTTGATAGTCAATATTACATGTTGGGGACACAATCATTAATATGTTATAATATATATCTGTGGACTTTTGACAAAACAACCTCTTTCTAAAACAGCAATTTTAAAGTGGAGCGAAAAAGCTTTTTAAATACCTCACAGCTATTTTTAAAAAATAACTGGCAAAAATTAAAAATAGTGTAGATTTCCATTTTAATATGTATTACATTTTTACCAATTATTTTTTAAAAATAGTTTTGAGGTATTTAAGATTTTCTAACCCAAATATGGGGTTGTTTATTGAAAACTGCTACAAACAAAAACGTGACAGTCAACAAAGAAACAAAAATGCAGCAGATCTTCAATTCATGGAAACAATGCTTGCGCGTAAGTGTATGGATGTTCCAAACATATACATGGTTCCTACATAATACTAGAGGGGTGTGTAAGTACTAGCTATATTCCTATTATCTTCCATGAAGGGATAGTGGGTGATAGTGATCTCTCACTGATTGGGAACTATAAGTATAGTTGTAGGCCGATTGCGAACGTTTTTTGGGAACCTATTAATGGCCGTCGGTGGTACAATGATTAGTGTGCGCGCCTCTCGTAGCGCCTGTTTAAGGCGACACTATCAAGTAAAAAAAAAAAAAAAAAAAAAAAAAATGGTTTCCCATTACATCCCATGAAGGGACTGGGGAGAACTTTTCACAATCACTGAGCTGTGCGCTTTCCAGTTTTCACTCACTGATTGGGACCTACAGTTTTACACCGATTCCGAACGGTAATTTCAGAAGCTTTTTCATGGCTAGATACTCGATGGTGTCGCCGTCACTATGCGAGGTGACCGCCGCCGAAAGAAATTTATTTATTTATTTTTTTTTTTTTGAAGGTGGTCAGAGCCGGGTTCGAACCCAGGATCTCATGTACAAGAGCCGCACACACTAACCATTGCACCACCGACGGCTATCAAGTATTTTGCCATAAAAAAAGCTTCTCAAAACACCGTTCGGAACCGGTGTAAAACTGTAGGTCCCAATCAATGAGTATAAAACTAGAAAGCGCACAGCTCACTGGTTGTGAGAAGCTCTCCCCAATTCCTTCGTGGGATGTGATGGGAAACCATTTATTTATGGATGGTTAATTACTCGAGAGTGTCGCTGTCAATAAGCGAGGTGACGGTCGTCGAAAGTAGTGTAAGGTGGTTAGAGAAGTGGTCGAACCCACGTTCTCATGTCAAATAGCCGCACACACTAGCCACAATTTAAATCATTTAGCCGTTGTTGATAGAGTTTTAAGTTTGTGGCAAATCCTCCTCAAAGTCATTGTACTAAATGAATACCTAGATAAAGAATTACAGATAATAAATTAGTAATTAGTGAGGGATATTTGTCCTCTTGGTAAAATGTATTGATGGTAAATATAATAAAATATTATCGGTGTTCTACTAAATGTACCATTGCCTTTTTTCCATACATGGGGCAAATTGATTATATGACAATTATAATTTGTTGTTTAATTTGAATTTCCTCTCCAAATGCAAGTTCAAAAAACGTCCAATACCATTGGCAATTGTATTTATTTTCCAAGCATTGCCTTCATATCTGACAATTTTGGTTTTCAAATATTTTATACAGTACAGGTTTATGACTTTGAAAGTGCTACGAGGCAATACCTATCGAAACCACAAACCTCTAAATATAAAATACTTTAAAAACAGAATTGCCAGCAGTCAAACAAATTCAAAATAATTAAAACCATTCCCATATTTCACTACAATTGGCATCTGATTCCACAAAATGCATTGGCATTGCCTGAGAAAATGCAACTTCAAAATTTTTGAATTCGCATTGCGAACAATGGTAATTCTTTTGCATTTGCATTAGATAAAGTAATGCAAATTAAAATCCAATGCAAATAAAAAAACCCATGTATGCTTTTATCCCAAATGTATTATTTTATACAACTGTCCAGAAAAATTCGGCTCCATGGTCAAGTAAGTAAGTGCTATTTGATATATGATTTTGGCACAGGTGTGTGGTTTTTCCTAAAATGATGAAAACTCCAACTCCGCAATGTTAAATCTCCGAACTAGACATCAATTCCAACTCCAACTCCTAATCCACAAACAAATTTAAACGCTTCATTTTTTGTGTAGTGGTAGCAGTTATGAAGTAGCAGTTGACTATAAAAACTATATTAACGAACAATTTTTCAGAAATCACACAAGAAACAAAACATGTTTAGAGCTCGTTTGTCGCAAAAACATTTATTTCGCTCCAAACAAATTGTGTTTGCTACTCAATTTCATGGTTTATACTTATTTATACTTTTGCCGCAAACAAACAACATTTATCGTAAAAGTCGTTTCTTTTGTTGTCAACGAACTTTCTTCATTTACCATACAATTGTCAAAATGTAATTTTGCGGCAAATAAAAAAAAACGTTTATTATAAATCACTCTCACTCTCATGATTTGATTTTCTCTTCTTGGAGATTAAACAAGTTCAACACACATGCATATATAAGTACATTACCATAGAGTAAATCTTACTAGAGAGAATATTGACTGTTATCGTTGGTGCAGTGGTTAGTGTGCGCGGCTCTTGTATATGAGATCCTGAGTTCGAACCCTGCTCTGACCACCTTGAAATTTTTCTTACGGCGGCGGTCACCTCGCATAGTGACGGCGACACTATCGAGTATCCCAATTAGTGAGTGAAAACTGGAAAGCGCACAGCTCAGTGATTGTGAGAAGTTCTGGGAAACCATTTTTTTTTTATTGTTAGCATACATTTGTGTTGTACTGAACACAATATTTTTAACACACAAAACCATAGAGTAATGATGTATAGAGACGCCACTGTTCTCATCTGACACTATTCGTGGTGCGGCCAGAGAGTTATTTGACGTAAATTGGCTTAAACCAGGTGGAATTACAAAAATTTTTGACGTAAATTTTTCATGTCGTTTTGATGAAAGACTGAAATTTAAACGTATTTTGGACTTTTTTGTTATATTTTATTGTTAGTATATGTTTGTGGTGTATTTACATAAAATTTTAACGCACAAATCGAAATGCCGTTGCTGATTTATTGTTGGATGGTTTGGGCCATTGCCTCTATCTGGTATTATTAAAGCAATTCTTTCCAACATGCAACGTCCATATGCAACACACTAAATGTCATCAAAATACTGAGAGAGATGGCGTCTCTATACATCATTGCTCTATGTACAAAACGAAATGCCGTTGTTGTTATTTTGTTCGTTGTTTTGAACCATTGCCTCTATCTGGTATCATTGAAGCAATTCTTGTCAACATCCAACGTTCATATCACACCAGGCCAAATGTCATAAATTTGCTGAGAGAAATGTTGAGTCTAGTATAGTAATTAGTTGTGGACATTACACTCTCTCTCTTTTACTGATACTGGCTGCCTATAAACAAAAATGTACAAGTTTTTTTTCATGATGTGTGACTTTACACTAATCTGCAAACATTTTGACCAAGAATCATTTAATCAAATGACAAAAAAAAAATTTTGTTTATCAATTCTTTTCGTTTTTAATTACTAATAACAGCCTTATCCAAGATGTCGAACGTTAACGTTCGCTTTCTTTCTATGCGACAAACAGCTGATTTGGGAGCCACTAACAAGCGAAGAAAAACATTCACAATTCAGTACAAAGTCCGACCCCACTTACATCCTCCCCTACAAAACATAAGCGAACGTTGCCAGTCACTCACTTTCGCTTCAAAATGTAATCCACTATCTTTCGACTTGTCGTTGGCATGGTTTTACGTGTGTTTGTGAGGTTGTTGTTCAAAGCAAAAACATAAATTAGACGTTGGCCATTTAATTGCGGAGCGAGAGAGAAGAGTACGAGCAAGCAGTATCTGCAGGTGCTGCAAAGTTGGTGATTTTATTCTGAAATGGAAATATATTTGAATAAAAACGTTATTATAATGACATTATTTTCTGTCCATTGTGTTTCTTCCACTAAATTCTATTCAAATTGCTTTCGTTTCAAGCTTTTATTTGATATCCAGCTATGCGACAACTAAAAGACAAGTGACTCGTTTTGACATATTCGTTCGCATAGATGACAGCGAAAATAGTTAGTGGATTCCGATTTTGTAAACACACAACCTCACAATAACATTTAAAGTCAGGGATAAGAACGAAAGTGAGTGACAACCTTTCGTTCGCTTAGGTTTTCTTTCGAGATCGTGGATACGGCTGTAATTGTGTTTATCTTCCTGACGATGCTACCCAAAGGGCAGCAAAATATCGAAGAATAAAATTAATTAAAAATACGACCAAACGCACGAACAATTTAATTTTTGAATATAACTATACAATTATTTCATTCATGAAAACTGCCTGTAAAGGCTATACATAGGTAGATGACCCATCTGGATTTGACATCATCCAAAAGCCTTTAGACCAATTAAAGTAAAAATTAAAGTAGCAACATTTATTATTGTTGCGTGCAGAATATCGTTGACCCCATATTTTGATATGTGCCAGTACAGGTACCTACATTAATTGAATATTCTGACCCCTCACATTACAATGGGTATAGGTATATAACACATTTAACTCAGTGGCCGCCTACAATATTGTTGGTACCTGTGGCTACGACTGGCACAGGTAGTTAAAGATTATAACCCTGTATACACAAATGGAAACCTCATAAAAATATGGAATCCACCAAGCAACATTACTTGAAGATGACGTACATTTTGTGCTAAAAGCCAAACAACTGTTCGAATTGTCATACAACCATCACGAGTAATACTACAATTATATTTTTGACATATCAGACGAGGCTTCCGAATGGAAGTCACCGTAAGATAAACCGATTTTTAAAATAATAATTTATCCATAGTATATTCAAATGCGACAACACTGACTATCGAAATCAATAAATCAAATAAATAATCGAAATATAATCGATAATCGAAATCAATAAAACAAATAAACACATACAAATAAGACACCGAAAATAGTTGAAATTGTGGTACTTGAAAATAATGGGTCATAACTTATATATTTATCCATAGATTTTCTTTAGATATGAGTTGTTTTGTTCAAAATTATTTTGCCAATTTGATTTTCTAGTTTTCAAATTTTTTTTCGTGTTTGGATCTTTTTTTGTGAAGATAGTGGCTTCTAACTTTTTGTCTACAATTCCTAAACTATTGTACTGATTTAAAAACTATATTCAGAATATTTAGACACAGTAGTTAGACTTGTGATAATGAATTTTTCACGGAGTTCGATAGTCATGACTTTGAGTAAGCTTTCCTGAATTCTCATTTTTTCCGATCGAAATTCGCATTGTGTCAAAATCTCGAAAGTAGATTACAAAACGTGTTATAACTTACAAACCGGAAGTTTACTTAAAAAAGTAGTTTGGTGGCATATAGTATTTTTTACGAGCGACTTTTTTCTCAAAGATACTACTCGAAATATTCCATGATTTCCACTACTTTTAATGTATACAATTTGTTTTTGATCAATTATTAAGGGCCAGGGGGAGCGGAGAGGGGGTAATAACTTAAAGTTAGTAATCTTATAAGGGTCCTCGACATTTCTTACTCAGAAGTCAAACCTTAATTCGGAACCTTTCTGCCTCTAATTTAGTCTCAAATATTTGACTTTCCAGCAAACTTTGTGGCCAAATATCTCAACATTTTGAAGCGATAGAGAAAAACGGTAAATGCTATAGATTCAGGGTATCAAAATTATTCTAACTCCCTTTGTTTCACTCAATTCTGATGTTTGGTCACACACAGTGTTATTATCGATGTAGTGTCCTTATTTCGTGATTTTTGACAATAGCGAATGTTTGATCACTACTAGGTATTTAATTTGGTCCATTGGTTTAGCAATATGAAAGAAAAATATGTTTCAATCGCAGCTTCATCGATGAACGTTCCAAACAATCCACGTTACCCATTATCCCAATTCTGTCCCTGGGCGATCAAATATTCTCAGAGGTCGTTACGATAATAATACTAACAATTATGGTTGAAATGTTTGCGCAAAAAACTCATCTTAGCTGGAGAACAATCAGACACTCCGCGTGACCGATCAAGTTTATTGTCCGATATCTGAGATATTTCTTCGAAGACGTATGGTTATGACGGTTATTCCATGGATTGAAGCAAATAAATACACGGTTCCGGATATACAGAATCTTCTTCGACATTAGCTCGATTATTCCACAATCATTTCAATCTTCAGACCACCTAACATTTCTTTCGACGGCGCTCACCTCACGTAGTGACGGCGACACTACCGAGTATTTAGCCATGAAAAAGCTTCTCAAAAATACCATTCAGAACCGGTGTGAAACTGTAGGTCCCAATCAGTGAGCATAAAACTAGTACACTCTCCCCCATAACTTTATGGATGTAATGGGAATCCATATTTAAACCCTCGCCCATACGGATAGGGGTCTACATCATTTAATACCGGGGAAAATGTAACGCATAATTCTCAGTATCTTTGGACAAATTCGTTTTCGGACTTTTTAGACGATTGAGTCATGTCCGTCTAACGATAACTACCGTAAATCTTTACCGATCACAACGAAATTTTGTGAGTGACTATTATTTGTCCAAACTTAGTTTGGGATTGAAAATGGACGTTTTGACCATGCCCCTTCTGGTATCTCCCATACAAATCGACACATTTAGTACAAAATCATGTTTCTTAAAAATTTTTTTGTGACAGATGTGATTAGCTTCAAGTCAAACATTGGTTAATAATCTGTAAATGTCTACTTAACTGAAGAAAATGGGTGAGGTTGCCACGCCCATTCTGGTACCTCCAATACAAAAGCATGGCGGTCGTCCGGGTTGTCAATGTGATATCTTCCGATCTTATTGAAATTAGGTTATAGGCTTCATGTCATCAGACTCCAGTCAACGATTGAGACAACAGTGGTTTTACCACGTTACCCCATATACAAAAGTTGTTCGGCCGGCTGGTTGTTCGGCCGCCTGGTTGTTCGGAAAGATAACTCCCGCAGAACCGAACCAATCCTTATGAAATTTGATACTAGACAAAATTTTGTTAAATGCCACTTTTCTATGGAAAATGAGTGGTTTTGCCGCACTCATTCTGGTCCCTCCCAAACAAAAGTTGGGCGGATGACCGATTGATCGACAGGGTATCTCTCGCAAACTACAACCGATCTTAACAAAATTTGGTTCTGATCAATATTTTGTCCAAAAATAATATGTAATAGCAAATGAACAACTTCGCCATGCCCATTTTTGTACCTCCTACATAAACATTGGGCGGAAAATTGGGAGGATCTTAATTAAGTTGGTATTTAATAATATTTAGCGCAGTAACAGTCTGCTACTGAATATTGACCCATTTGCCACCCTCATTTGTACAACGTATATGTGTTTTTTGAATAGAACTCGGTCGCAATGGATGAATTATAGTGAGGGTACATTTAAATCGGTTCACCCGACTGAAATTTCAGAACTGGTTTTATTGCAATATTGTTATTTTGTTTAAATAGATAAAGGACACATATGCATATAAGTTTATTTTTTCTCTCTCCATTTTCCAAAATTTTTAATAACAATACTCTCAGTTGATGTGTTTTTTCTCTTCCTTAGTTTTTCACTTCATTACTTTCTTATCTCTATAATTTCAACTATATACTCGATCAGCTGTGCCAGCGATAGCCCCCGAGTAGATTGACTATGAAGTTAGAAATTCATCGAGAAGAAAGTAAGAATAAAAAAAAAACGATTCGCGACTGTAATAATTTTGGGTTGCCCTGTGCTTTTTTCACAAGTTTGCAACCGTGTATAGAAACAAGAGTGCAACACACATCAACTGAGGGTCGACTGGAAGAATACTGGGTTGCTATGTGTTTGTTTTGACAAATATGCAACCGTGTATCGAAAAAACAGTGCAAAACACATCAACTGAGCATATTGTTATTGTACAATTAGGATCGGGGATAAATGGGGTAAAATGTGAGAAAAACCAAACGATATTGAAGTGTTTGAGAAAAATTACTTATGTATATGTTCCAATGGTGTCTAACACTAAAGTTTTTTTTTTATAATTTTCCATGTAACACCTACTACTCCAGTGACATTCCATGGTTTCCGGTGAAAGTTTTAACGGCTGTTGCATCATAGAGTAATATACTAAGAGTTTGCAACAGCTGTTTTTCTTGGACCGGAAATCAAGAAAAGTCACTGGAAAAGTTGGAGCACAGAGTTATACAAACTTGGCAACCCACACAGAATGAAACAAAGCTGTATTTTAATAAATTAGCCTAAGTATCCGTATGTGCAATAATTTTTAATTTCCCGCATTTCCTGCCACCGTCGACATCAGCAAACACTACGACGCTTCCTTCTCTTTAATACAACCACCATACGTTCCTGTTCAATCCACGGCATTTATAAGGGTCATTCCCTGAGTGATGGTACAGTATAAGACAGAAGGCGCAGTTTTATCGGGGAAGAATTCAAACCACCTACATGTGTAGTTATTGTGACATACTGGGTTCGAATCAACTTATTGAAATTCAAAGGAACAATTGATTGATTGGCTTATCGTAAGCTGAGTACTAAAGGGTCCGCCATCTAACGTTTTTTTTTCCAACTAGTGCTTATTTCGTGAATGGTAACACTTAGCTCATGTCTGATTTGACAGATAATTAGTTTTATCCTTCCGCTGAACGAATATGGTTGTTTATGCGCTTGAACAACGCTGGGAAATATTGCGACATTACTTTGAAAATCATGGTAATGTTGAAGAATGTGTGCGAAAATTGCGTACGGATTTTAGAAGAAGAGAAGCACCGTCAGCTCCGAATGTTCGTTATCTTGTGAAAAAAGTGAAAAATCATCTTTTCAGATGAAGCTCATTTTGATCTTGGCGGGTATGTAAACAAGCAAAATTGTCGCATTTGGGGCACAGAAAACCCGCACGCATACATTGAAAAGCCGATACGATGCACCCAAAACGAGTCATTGTTTGGTGCCGATTTTGGCCCAGAGGCATAATTGGGCAATTTTTCTTCGAAAATGAGCAAGGAGTGGCCGTTACAGTCAATGGCGATCGTTATCGGGCCATGTTGAACGAATTTTTGTTCACAAAAATTGAAGAGCAGGATATTGGCAAGATTTGGTTTCAACAGGACGGCGCTACGTGCCACACAGCCGAAGCTACACTCGATGTTTTGCACCCTGTTGTTGAAGATCGCATTATCAGCCGCAGAGCTGATGTCGTTTGGCAACCTCGGAGCTGCGTTTTGACACCGTTGGACTGTTATTTGTGGGGTGCCCTCAAAGATAAGTGTTACGCCGACAAGCCAGAGACAATTGACGCTTTAAAGTACAATATTCGTGAAGCCATTGGTGAAATACAGCTGCACACAATCGATAATCGATGCTTAAAAATTGGACCGATCGTGTAGGCCATTTGATCGAGGCAGCCATTTGAACGAAATTATTTTCCATTTTTAACCGGAAGGATTGTACTTTCAAATAAAAAAAGAAATTTGAGAAAATATTCAGTAGTTTTTTTTTTATAGCATTTTCAAAAAAAAAAAAAGTTATTTAGCGGACCCGTTATAAAGCTCCATACGCCATCAACTTAATTTCGAGGAAAACACCATTTAAGTTTAGAGGAGAAAAAAACTACGTGATAGAATAATGTTCTAAAATTTTAAATCGGAATAACTGTTTGTCGAAAGAGTTTAAATATATAATACGAAATAATAAATTAAATATATAATAAATATAATTATGTATAATACATGTATATATGGGTGATTGTTCGGAAATTGTCATTTTCTTGTCCTTTGAATTTTCCCACCCTAAAATGTTCGAATGGTGATTAAATTGCGACATGTTCCCGAAGCTACGATGGTACTCTATTATTTCCATGAAACACATTCCATTCTGGACCGTGTAAGTCGGTTTTAGGGAGAAAAAACTGTTCAAAATGTCACAACCATGGCCTGTCCTCCGTATCGAATTCAGGACTTCAGCAGTAATATCCGTCAAGAACGTGGCTTGAAAGAAGTTACCTGCATATATGTTCTAAGGGACATTTAGATTTACAATTCTACGCAAAAAAATTGGAGGAATATGCACGCCATGGTTATTGAACGGTCCACGAAGTCTGTCCAACAGTTTTGTCAGAATTTTGTACAATTTGAATTCGACTGTGGTGGCGCCATCGCCGGGGTTTCAATATGACCCATTTGCTGGCATTTTGGAGTGGAGGGGGTAGTGGCAGTATTTACACCGGCAGAAGTCAACACACGCACATGTATACGAAGGGGAATTCAATTCGAAAAATTGAAAAGCTAAGTCACAAAATAATACGTCACAACCGTTCTCTTATGATTCACATATGCCGTACGATATTTAGGCTTGATTCCCGGTTATGAAAGTAATATTTCATTGCCTGAACTTCATTGTCTTTGGAACTTGTCGAATTCCAAACCGGTCTGGAGCACGGTTAGGTTAAACACTGAAAGTCACAACCGTGGCTGTCACAACCGTGTCATATAGTTTCCAATACTGAATAAAATTGATAAATAATGGTTTCTTGACACTGAATGATTAATGTGGAGTAGGCTGTTGCAAAGACCTGACAACACAGTAGGCTTTTGCGAAGACCTGGCAAAACGAGAGTGAAGTATTTGACATATCTTGTGGCAATCGTCAGTCGTGTGTAGGTCGTGAAAGGTATTAGTCGATTGGCGAAGTTAACTAAATAAATTAGTTAAAACATTAAAATAGTGCGTTTTATTCAATTGATATATATATAAAATTGTTTTATCATATCAACACTTTGATTTGTCAAGTTTCGTTCAGGCAGTCACTACCGTGGCATCGGAATACCATCAATGCTCCATAACTTCGATTGCTTTGGTGTTGTAGTATATTGATCTTCAGATCATACTTTTGGACCATGATAACATTCAGAAACGTAAAAAAATGGTACTGCAGACATATCGAGGTTTGGAAAAATTGATATCTGAAAAATAATAATTTCCGCACAACCACCCATATATATAATATATAATAATATATAAATATATAAATATAATAAATTAAATTAATAAAACACTGAATATCTTAGCAACGGAGTGAGATGGCGAAATTCTGAAGTCAGCGTTCGAAAGAGAATCATTTCAAACCTCTGTTTCTAATCTTAGTTTAAAAAAGTATGGAGCTTTATAGTACTCAGCTGACGTTATGTCTTTAAAATGTAAAACAAGATTTTATCCCCGTCTATAGGATGGGCGAATTACGATCACTTCCACTACAGTTGATGGGGATGCCCAATTTTGTTACTATAATGTTTGCTAATAACATCAGATGAATTATGTGGAAAATACGGGTGTACTGATGGGGGTTCAAAGGTTACGAAGAAATTTCTTGCAAATTGCTTGCTTAGTTGATCATTTAATTCATTCATTCAGTCATCTGACGACGTCACTATCAAGTAATTATTCATGGAAAATCTTCTCAAAAACCATTCAGAATTTGTGTACAAGTTTACGTCCCAATCAGTGAGTCCAAAAAGCGAAATCAGCTCAAAGCTCAGTGTTTATGAGAAGCTCTTTCCTCTCACTACAAGGGATGCAACGATTATATTTTAAAATTGAAATTTGCTGCAAACTTAATTGTCAAATAAATATTATCATTAGCTTTAATTGCGAGCTTCATACCTATCGTCAAATTTTTGCTCCAAATTTAGGTAAAGCTCTTAAATGCCGACAACCGAAAGCTACATTATTAACAGCGTGTCTCAACGTGGAATGTAGCGGTAGCGTTGACGTTCTGTGCTATTTGTTTTTGTTATTCTACGAGTGAGTGAATCGTTGTGATTATTTTCGCAAATGGATGAGATGCGTTATTTGAAAATTAGCGCACAAATGAGTGTACACACAAGCAATCACACTAATAACAGAGAATAAATACAACGTTTAGAAGAATACTGTATCGTAAAAAGCAAAATATTTATTTTTATTATTATTATACGTGCAAAGGTATTTTTTTTATATTTTTTGTTTAAACAATTATGCACAAATTAAATGCCAGGGTTAACATTGCCAACTTTCTTGCACGCCAAGTTTTTCTAATAATGTCTTCCCAAGACCACCCGACCAGGCGGCCTATCCATCTCCTCATATACATATGTAGCTGTGTATGCAGATGACAGAAAGGAAAACAAAATAAGTAGAGTAGAAATAAAAAAAATTAAATAAAAAAAAAATGATATATTCGAGTCCAACAATATTGTATACTTGTGTGAATATATTTGACATTGTGAAAATATTGTACAGCGACTTGCAGTTCTCATATCACATTTTAAATACAAACTAACTCAATGTTTGTACTAACGATTATCATGCCAATATATCGAAAAACATATGGGTACGATATTAATAATTGATTTTGTTTTTATCTTTCAGACAGTAGAGCCCGAGCGTTCAGGGTTGACTTTGGAGTTTGTTCAAAATTTTTTCTGAACTAGGCCGAACACTGTGCGGTTTTTAGTATTAGTTTCAAACCTTCCGAAAACAAAAACGAGAGAGACAACAAAGAAAGGAGAATCAAAAGAGCAGCAAATTCTCACTTCATGAAAAAAATAACAAATAATGCATTCAATGCAAGTAAATGTAAAAAGAACCGTTTTAAATCTTTTAATTTTTTGTATTAATTATTTATAAATGTTGACTTATTTTGATAAAATTAATTATAATAAATAATACATACACATTGAAATCAAAATATAATTAGTTTCTACTTATAAATATTATTAAGTTTGGGAGGAAATACGCATATGTTTCCACATAAGTATATGGAGATTTGGGGAAACACGCGAATGCTTCCACGTAAGTAGATGGATGTTTGGGATGACGAACGCATATGTGTCCACGTAAAAGCACACATGTTTGCCAGCAAACATGCCACTGTTTACATTTAAATACAAGCGAGCGAGTGGGACCTGTAAACATATGAATGTTTGAAGTGAGTTCCAAGCATATACACGGTTCCTGCAGAATGTGTTTCGGAGAATATGATACAGAGATGGTATTTTCGGCGTGTACATTTCAATTGCTCTCCAAATCGCCAAAAATAATTTCCAGTTTTTATGATTATGACATTATGATTATGACAAAGACAATAATGGAAATTTGTCATATTATGAAGAAAAAAATCAATCAAATATTAGTAACGGTACGATCCCTGCCCTTTCGACGGCGATAACCTGTCGCCATGAAAAAGCTTTTCAAAATAACCTTCGGAAACGGTGTAAATCTGTAGGACCAAATCAGTGAGTGCAAAACTAGAAAGCGCACAGTTCCCCAATCCCTTCATGGGATGTAGTTGGAAACCATTTATGTTTTTATTAATTTTACTTAAACTTGTTCACAATACTCGTAAATTGAAATAAAAACAGTTTGTTTAGATGGATGCTTTTTGAGGTTAGACAAAGTTTGGTAAGTCAATAACTCGCACAATCATCAAAACATTTTAACCGTGAAAAATAGAAAAACAACAGAAATTAGGTTACAATTTTGCATCGCCTATAACTTTCTATTGATCGGTGATATAGGAATTCTATATTCACTGGATTTATCTCTCGAGTTAGGCGGGTCTTCTTTCCGTTTACTGTAACTCAGAATGTGATTTCCGTGGACAAATATTGAAATAAGGTTTCAGTTTTACATCGCCTATATGTTTCTATTGGTGCAATGGTAGAGGGCGCGGCTCTTGTGCATGAGAACGTGGGTTCGATCCCTGCTCTGACCATCTAAAATTTATTTCGACGGCGGTCGCCTCGCTTAGCGACGGCGACACTATCGAGTATATAGCCATGAAAAAGCTTCTCAAAATACCGTTCGGAACCGGTGTAAAACTGTAGCTCCCAATCAGTGAGTACAAAACTCGAACGCGCACAGCTCACTGGTTTGTCAGAAGCTCTCCCTAATCCCTTCATGGGATGTAACGGGAAACCATTTATTTATTTATTTATATGTTTCTATTGATCGGTGATACAGAAATTATATATTCACTGGATTTATCTCTCAAGTCTAGCGAGGCTTCTTTCCGTTTACTGTACCTCAGAATTTGAAGAAACATTTAAAATTTGAAGCAAATTTAAAAATTTCACACGATTAAACCCATATGACTTTCAAAAATGAGATCTGTATGACTTCAATTTTGAAATATCAATAGCGGTATTCGTGTAAACGGGCAAGAGCCCCTAAATCCTCCAAAACTTCGGACATTTGTGCAAGTAATTTTGTATGAGATCATTA
Organism: Phaonia tiefii; assembly: GCA_963931995.1. Lineage (NCBI taxonomy): Eukaryota > Metazoa > Arthropoda > Insecta > Diptera > Muscidae > Phaonia > Phaonia tiefii. Next base: position 70,176,009 of record OZ008370.1, read on the forward strand.
TTGTTTTGGTTTGACGTTTGTTGTGCAAGTTTTCGATTCTTTCACGTTTACATGAATACCACTAATAATTTTATTAAATCCACGAGCCGTAAACGAAGATTTGAAAAACGCACCTACTCGTTAGACACGTTTTAGATTATGCGTTTCCACCTTGACTTTCACCCAAGACTTTCGAGTTCGGTTGGCGAGAGGTGGAAAGAAGCAAGAGGGGTAGACAAACACGCACGAGACGAGAATTCGCGAGGATTTTACATGTTTCTCTTTACCCCCATTCGTATTTCTGCCATGTTGTTTCACACGATTTCTGCTTTTGAAGGGACGTCATCGTTGCGTTGATTTTTTTCTGATTATTTGTATAACAACTGAATTTTGTGTAGTAAACGTACATAAGCTATGACAAAAAAGTACGTAATCGCCCAAAATGGTTGATCAAAAATTGTACTAAAAAGTACATAAAGTGCAAACAAAAACATCATAAATTTTATCAAGAAAATACATAAAGCTTACCAAAAAACTCATTTTTGATGCCAACATAAGTGCATCAAAGAGTGCGACATAAGTGTATCAACAAGTACATAAACTGTACTAATAATGTTGTTTTTGGTACCAATATATGTCCCAGCAAAACCATAAGGTGTATCAAATGGTTAATAACACTGTGCGTAATTTTTGAAGTCATGGAAATATAACCATATACGGACACCACTACGTGATAAAAGACAAAACAAAAGACCCGTCTCTCCCAGTTTTGCCCAAAGTCATGCACTTTTTTATGGGCACCCAAAGATTTGGGGCCTCGGTGTCGGTTGGAAGAAAGTGATAATACTCTCTGAGGGAAAGTTGTAGCCCTTGTCATATAGAATGACAAGAGCCTGACAAAATGATCACTTTATTGCAAAAATGACACCGAGGCTCCAAATGACTATGGGCAAAACTGGGAGACACGAGTCTTTTCTTTTTTGGCCTTTTATCGGTTACATTTCCATGACTTAAAAAATTACACACAGTGAAATTAAAAAATTTTCGGGAAACGCTGCCTAAGCGCTACCTAAACGGTGTTAAGAATCATTCCTAGGAAGTTAATATGTTCTAGAAAGTTGTTTACTGAGATCTGAGGTACATTCTTGTAGTTGATTGTTGCCTTGAATTTTTAACGATTTGCTATTTATGGAACTGAACAGGGAAAAAGGTAAAAAAATTAAATTTTTAAAGATTTTTGCGATTTTGACCTTGAAGATGAAGTTTTTTTGATTTTATATGCAAGTTTTATTCTCTTTGACACTTCCCTCAGAGAGTACATCATAGTTCCGAACGAATTGCAAGATATGAGCCTGACAAAATTATTACTTTTTTGCAGAAATGACACCGAGGCCCCAAATCGTTGGGGGCCTATAAAAAAGTACATGACTTTGGGCAAAAGTGGGAGACACGGGTCTTTTTTTTGTCTTTTATCACGTAGTGGTGTCCGTATGTATATGGTTATATTTTTTCGTGTTGCACTGTGTAATTTTCGTTACACTTTAAATACCTTTTAATACATTGTTGAACATTGTTGATACACAGTATGTACGTTTCTGGTGCACTCTATGTATTTTTGGATCACTTTATTTACTCTTCGGTACATTATTTTTGGTATAATTTATGGGGTGTTCCTCTATTTACATTTCGAGTTAAAGTTATCTGGCCCAGGAATGAGGTTATGGGCATTCTCGTAAACAATTTATGAATCAAATTAATAATCCCCTGGTCAACACCAAGTGCCGATAGATTTGTATCGATCCTCGATCCTTTATGTAAATAAATTTCGCTTTGAAGGAAGTCTACTATGTAGAGCGGTTTCCGTAGATTTGCCCTTGTTGTAAGCTTGCGTGCATGTCGACAACTGAGAAGTACCTGTGATCATTCACAGGTATGAGTCCATCTTCCTTTCCAGTACTTTCAGAACGGAAGATGAGTGATAGATTGGTACAAAGTCGTTTGGACTAATATGAGATGATTTCCCCGCTCCGGAGTAAATACCAACTTGGATTCTGTCCGTATACGATATACGAATATACGATTGCTTAATGCAGCTTGCCTAAAGGTTTAGGAGCCAGGGAACCAAAATACGTAGTCCACTTTGTACCCACACTGGTGATATGCTTTCAAGGCCAGGTGATTTGTACGGCCCAGTGTAAGTGTTCCATTAGTCTCGATATTTCCCGCAACGTGCTAGAGGACATGATTGCTCGCAATTAAGTGTGAATCAGGAGGTCGAAAGATAATAGCAACGGCAAAAAATCGAATCCTGTGGACGCCGTACGGCATTGCGTCGGCATTGCTTCGGTACGTGGACTGCTTTATATGTAAAATGAGTTTTCGAGCGGGATCTTTTATTCATGTATATATTTTGGCACACACTTGTATTTATGAATTTGCTATGAAAAATAAACCAAGCGAAATAAATGATATTGTTTTGATCTGATCTGAGAAAAGTTATTTCGTAACAAAAATCATATGACAGCCATATGAATGTTGTTTTATTTATTTATGCGGTTGTTAGTGCGGCGGATCATCTCCGAGAAGTGCAAATTGTATAGTATAAACTCAACTTGGCCCGTTTCATCTCCGTTCACGCCATGTGTACATTATTTAGTTCATTTTGGGGGTTATGAATGGATGGACGATTAAGAAGGAGCCGGAGGGAGAGAGAGTTAATAGAAGACAGATTATTTAATGGAAATTCTTAGTCGTTTATAAAATGTACGTTTACACAATTTGTTATTTTCTTGGTCTGGCGTACATTTAAACACACACACGTGCATACATACATGTTTATTATTTATGCATTTCATTCAATTGGGTTTCGAACATTTGTCGGTCGGTTCCTGCGTTGCCACTCACTCACCCACCATATGTTTGTAAACATGTCTTTTGCAATTATCTATTTATAATTGATATCTGTTGTTACTTATTGCGCTGTTTGGTGCTCTCTTGTCTATTTTCATTTCAAGTTGAAGTTCAAGGTTGTAACTTTTGTTGAATCGAGTGAAACAAAACTATCCGTAGAATCTTATGGAATAGTATGGAATTGTTGGTGGTGACTATTGAAATGAAACACTTGGGGAAATGAGACTATCTGTTCAACCTGACAACTGATATTGTATAAAAGAAAATCAAACATTCACCCTAACATGTACCCTCCGTGCAACTCGAATAGGATCTTTGAACCACTTTTTTAAGTTTAAAATCTCCCGAAACAGAGGTATTAGAAACTGGAATTTAGCTGTAAAAATTGTTAATCCGCTACTTTAAAGTTGATTCTAGTGTCTGCAACGGGGGATTTTATATAATTCATTGGATGAAATTACACAAAAAAAAAAAAAAATAGTACGACCACTGGGAAATAGTTCACCTAATTACAAAATTAGTTATATTCGATCATCTTGACTATTTTAATAGTTGCTTACTTACATTTGTTAGTGAATGTATAGTAACCAACTTATCGTTTAGCACTTTCCCCGCTTTTTGTGTTTTCTTAATCACGCTTCCTCTGCCTCAGTGAGTGTAAAAACTAGAAAGCGTACATCTCATTGATTGTGAGAAGCTCTCCTCAATCCCTTCATGGGGTGTTATGGAACACAATTTTTTTCCTCTTGCCGCGTAACGTTACAAGAATGCGTGCGTTTTTTCTGAAGCGTGTTATAACTTCAATCACACAAAAATATCATCAGTTTCAATTTGTTTCGCTGCGAACTTCGTCAGCAACATATCAGGGTGGGCGACTAATTTTTGTCTGTTTTTAAGGGTTTTTTTAACACTTGAAATCCAATTATTGAATGAGAGTTGACAACATTGATCATGTTTTCCTTCAATTTGATTGGTGTTTCTTACAAGTTGCTGTTGTTTCACTTGAACTACATTGACGGAATTTATCCGTCGATAATTTACAGACATTTTGGAACGAAGGTCCTTAACGACCGTAGCGGATGGGGGCTAAATGAAAAAAAATTAAACAACTTTTTTTTAACACTATTATTATGCTACGACCCAGTATTATCAACTACATAGGGTACTTTTGCTTTGGTTTGTGTCTAGACTAACATATGTTGTAAAATTTCTTGTTTAATGGGAAGTTTTCTAGGTGCAGCCTGTAATCAATATTTAGTATATATTGTAGTTTTGAACCCAATAAAAAGTAAATTTAGAAAATCCAAAGTGAAAGAATTAAAAAAAATAAATAAATAACTTTTCTTAAAAAAGGTGAATTTTCCCAAAAAATACCTTATCTTAAAGAAGTATCGTGTTCGACTTGTCAACGGCTGATGTGGTCCCAGTTTGCCAATGTAAACAACTGTTTACAATTTGTCCCTTTGCTTTATAAAAAGTACTTTATCTTAAAAATTATTTTTTTTAAATAAGTACATTTTCTTAAAAAAGTAAATTTTCTTACAACAAATTGCATTTTCTTAAAAAACTACCTTTCTTTAAAGAGTACCTTGTTTGTGAAACAAAATATCTTTTCTTGAGGTAAGTACCTAGTCTTAAAAATGTACCTATTCTTGAAAAATAGGCCAATTCTAATAGAAATTCCATTTCATAAAAAATACCTTTTCCTCAAAAAAATACATTGTCTTAAAAAAAATTTTTCTTACAAAAATTGCTTTTCTTAAAAATACCTTTTCTTAAACATAATATAATAGCTTTTCTTCTCTTGAGATATGTAGCCGTTCTGAAAATAAGTACGTGTTATTAAAAACATAACCTTTTCCTAAAAAGAGTAGCACTTCTTTAAAAAGTACCTGTTCCTAAAAAAAGTACTCCTTTGTAAAAAAAAATTCATACTCTTAAAAATTTATACTCTATTCCAGAAAGTACTTCTTCTCAAAAATAGTATCTTTTCTTAAAAAAACATTAGCTTTTAATAATTTTTTTTAAAAGGATTAAAATTAAATTTTAATTATAAATATGCAACAGCGCGACAATTTGAAATGTCCACTACTGAGATGGAACCAAATCGACAGTTTGTTCGTGGTATCCACATTTATGGGACAAACAAAATTATGAACCTTCTGTAAGAACAGTGGTGTAGGAAACAAAGATAGGAATTCAAACAATATTAAAAATGTATTACCTTTCAGTGTTTTAGGATCCGGTCAGATGTGGACAGCTTTAATACAGCACAATTGAAACATCACTTGTAAACCCATACGTTTGCTGTTTTGACAAACTTGGTTGCCTTTCCTTTTTTGTAATTGTTACTAACATATTTCTTTGAGTGTAATAGATGTAAGTATTCCTTCAAATATTTGGAAGGAATATCACCTTGGTGATATTACGGCATAGTAGTATTTCTTCAACCAAGTAATAGTTTGAATACGTATGTATGTATGTATATCTTCTATTTGTCATTCGCTGATAAAAGGAAAAAAAGTATTGAAATATGTTTGATGTCATTCGAAAATTGTTGGTTATTTTCGTTATTGGTTATTTCGATAGAGCCTTGTATCGCCTATATAATGTTATAATGCCATAATGCTGTAACTCAAATATTTTGGGTTCGTTTAAAAACAAATTTAAATTAATCTAGAATAGTGTTGATGTGTTAACATCTATAGGCGCGGGTAGGAACTAAACTCACAAAGTGAACACATCCAAACACAGTTTGTCCGACTGCGATCACAGATTGTTTGGCGTTAATCTCCTCCGAAACGGCTGGACCGATTTGTATGAAATTTTGTGTGCCAACATCTATTTTTCATACCCCTAAATGATAAGGTTGACCCAGCCCTATATAGAACGCAGATTTGTCCGACTGTGAAACACTGATTGTCATACAGCGAATAGTTGTCTTCTGTCGATGCGGAGCACTCTCAGAGCAAAGAGAATAATGACGTGGTTATACGTATATAAATATAAGATAACAAGAGAGCAACGAAAATTGTGTGAACTTGTGTAGCGTATGTACGAACATAACAATGTATGTATGTACATGTGTCTGTTGCTTTGCATTCTCTTTGTTTTTTTGGTGGAAATAAAACAAACAGTTTTAACCCAATGTGCCATATGAATCCGTTACGAATTCGAGACGGATCCGTTTCTGCGGACATTTTGTCCGAAACCGACATCCGTTACGAACTTATGACGAATTCATTTTCGCCTGAAATTCCACTCGAAACCGAGAATCGTTTTTTTTCTTTTTCGGATCCGTCTCGAACTACTAACGAACTTGATATTCGAATCCGCTTTGGATTCGTTTTTTGGAAATAAAATGAATTCGCGACGGATCCGACAAATCACAATTTCACTGACCCAATGTTCGTTTCTGCGGACATTCGTTACGAACTCATAACGAATTCGTTTTCGTATGAAATTCCTCTCGAAAACGCGAATCGTTTTTTGTACTTTCTTGGACCCGTCTCGAAATCGTAACGAACTTCATTTGAGAATCCGTTCCGGATACGGTTTTTGGAAATAAAATGAAGTCGAGACGGATTCGCTTTTATCAATTTTTGCGCATTGGAAACGGTTTCGATCTGAGTTGCCATTTTCATTAATAGGAATTTCTGCCTATGAAATTATATTTATTGGACATTTAAGTTTTTTTTTTTTTAGATTTTTTTTTAGAAGAATTTTATCTAAATTTGAAATTGAATTTATTTGGTATATTTGATTCTTATAGAAATACGATCATGAGCGTAGTGGAAAAACTTCTTAGCGACGTCATCCACTGTTGATATTGGCTGGTCCGTATATTATCGTACCTTTGGAAATCACAATTTCACTGATTTATATTTTATATTTTTACGGACTCGTAACGACTTCGAGACGGATCCGTCAATCACGATTTCACCTATTCGATTTTTTATGTTTTTTATGTTTGACCGTCGGTGGTGCAATGGTAGTGTGCGCGCCTCCTGTACATGAGATCCTGGGTTCGATCCCTACTCAGGCCACCTTAAAATTTCTTTCGGCAGCGGTCACCTCGCATAGTGACGGCGACACTATCGAGTATATAGCCATGAAAAAGCTTCTCAAAATACCGTTCGGAATCGGTGTAAAATTGTAGGTCCCAATCAGTGAGTGAAAACTGTAAAGCGCACAGCTCAGTGATTGTGAGAAGCTCTCCTCAATTCCTTCATGGGATGTTATGGGACGCAATTTTTTTTAAGGGCTCGTAACGGGTTCGAAACGATTTCGAGAACTCACATTTCGTTTATTCATGGATTTACGGACTCGTAACGAGTTCGAAATGGATCCGCATCCGTTTTTGTGCACATTGGAAAGCAAGAATATAATGACACATGTACTTGCAGTGGTCTTTCAATAATTATGCCCTCACCCATAAGTATTAATATTATTTAAATGTAACGGGTTTGAGTCAAACAAGTTTTCTCAGCTGTTCTTGTTTAACAAACATTTGAGCTTGAGCTGGAAAAGAATGACTAAGGACGTGCTATTCAATCGACGCGGAGTGTACCTCTGCTGGCTTAGCCGTTGTCATTCAGATAATCTAACAATGAAACAGTTCACCAGTATTTTTTTTGTATTTCTCTTTTCATACAGCTCTTGTTTATTCATAATTAACTCGATCATTTAGCCGTAAAATATTTGTTCTTTAATCGTTCATAATTTGTATTGAGATTTCGTGCATTTTTTTTCGTGATATTTTGTAGGCGTCACATCTTTTACAAAAGACAGAGACAGACAGACAGATAAATTAATATAGAATATTTGAACATTGAAATTTATTGTGGCATCCACAAGAGTGGGTGGTGATACATATAAATAAATATTAATGTAATTTGCAAATGAATAATTTTATGGTAAATTTATATTTCGGCAAAACACTGAGAATTCATTTGTATAATAAATAAATTGTTGGAATTTCTATCTGTGTGTTTTGTTTTTCCGCCAAATAATGCGTATACTCGTATTTGTTGAAAGGTTTTTGAATTAAAAATAGTGTTTGATATATTTTTGACTTGTCTTAGAGCAATGTTCTGTTTGGGGTTTAACATTTAAACGTGTTCATATATATTTAAAAAAAAATTATGGAATTTTCCAACATATTGAGGATTAAGCACAAGACAAGACAAACATACTGTGATGGTCAAAAATATCAGGTCGTATATGTGGGTTGTGGTTGTCTAATTCAATAGGATGTGACATTCAAAATTTTAAACTTTCCAAACTTCTCAAAAATATCTGTTGACCATATGATGTAGGGCAGTTCTATGCGTTGCAGGAAGTCGTCATTAGGAATTGTATAAGGCCAGCATACACGTAGTATTGAATTGGATGTACGTAGAAGACAATTGAGTTGGACCGACCATTTACATAGGCATACAATGTCAGATATTCCTAAATCAATGAATGAAACCTACACGGTTACCGCAAGCCAGGAAAGCAAACACATGGAAGCGGTGCCTGGAAAATTAATGTAAACCAACTCGGCTATCATTGAATCGATTCACATGACTCAATCAACAGTCAGAACCCGATGGAAAGAATTCATGAGTTCGTTGTTCTTCATTAACCTTTTATCTAAACTTTAAATTGCTATATTTTGTGTCTAAAAACAAAGGACATCTAGGATATACAGCACCTTGGTTTTCCACATAGTTCCATATTACTATCGTTAGCTGAAATTCAAAACAATGTAACTAAACTCAATAGTCAGACCAATACTTCTCTATGGCATCGTAGTTTGGTGGAGGTCCCTCCAAAAGAAATATATTCTGAATTCCTTGATGAAAATTCAAAGATTAGCGTTAGTGGGGCAATGGACACGACGTCAGGTACTGCACTTAGTGCTATCCTGAACATCTGTACTCCGGATGTCATGGCCGAATCGGCACCTACTACATCCCTGGTGGGAATCAGAGATTGCGGCGTTTTGATATCGGGGTATTCTGGACACGCTGAATTACTACACCGGATCAACTCTATTCCCGTAAAACGGACTACTGTATCCCCTACCTTCTACCAGCGACAAATCTAAGGACTTCTATTCCAAACAGGAATACCTGGGAAAAGTCACTGGAAGGGGATACCAGTAGTAACAGATTTTTTATGGATGGATCAAAGTTGGACGAGCAAGTAGGCTATGGGGTCCATTCACCGGACCTAAATATAAATATCTCCTTCAAGCTGCCTGATCACTGTAGTGTATTTCAGGCGGAAATTACCGCCATACTGGAGGTTGCTGAACTACTGAAAAGTAGTGTCACAACCGTCCGGAGAATATGTATCTACACAGACAGCCAGGCTTCCATAAAATCCCTGGAAGCCATGTTTACTACATCCCTGACGGTGAAAGAATGCCACTCATCACTTAGGGTGATGGCAGATTATTTTGACATCAGGCTCATCTAGGTACCGGGACCCAGCGACATTCCAGGCAATTGCGTAGCGGATGTGTTAGCTAGACATGGCACTACGCACAGGTTCTTCCGGCTAAAGAAGGTGTTAGTATGTCAATCTCTACCTGCCGTTTGCAGATCAGGCAGTGGGCCGATAATATGTTCAAGGACAAGTGGAGACTTACGTCAACTTGCAAAAAAGCCAGGGTCCTCTGGCCACAGGTGGACAGGAAAAGGACTAGGCAACTACTTAACTTGCCGAGAGGGAGGTTATCCACACTGATAGGAACACTTACGGGACATTGTCTTGTAGGAAAACACGCCCTAAGATTGGGACAAAGAAACTCTACTCTCTGTAGATGCTGCATGGAAGAGGACGAGGAAACGACGAAACACCTTCTCTGGGATTGCCCTGCTCTGGTAGGACTGAGAAGTAAGATATTCGGAACACATCTAGTTAGCACCGCAGCCCTACAGGATATTCATGTAGGTCTTATAGACAAATTTATTGAAAGGGCAAATTGGCTGGACGACTAGTCAATAGTTGCTATAGAGGAAACTTCACAATGGGCTTCTTTAGCCTAAGTGTGCTAGAAAGCGTGCTGTCTTGCAGCCTTTTCAACCAACCAACCAACCAACTAAACTCGAAACGGAAAAGCCGTTGCTGATTTATTGTTGGTTGGTTTGAGCCATTGCCTCTATCTGGTATTATTGAAGCAATACTTTCCAACATGCAACGTTCATATGCAACACACCAAACTTAGTAAATTTACTGAGTCAAATCGGTTCTCTATACGTAATTTCACTATGAAGAATAGAGTTTTGACAGCTATATGTCCAAATCATAGGGTAAACCATGGTAGAGAAGTTGTTTCTCTCAATAATTTTAACTTAAGAATGGTTGCAGGTATGGTTGCATCTAAACGATGGAGTGTGGCATGAATGGGTTTAATAATGGGCATTAGTACAAAACATCCAGCAAGACAACACCAACAGCATTTCGTGTTTGTGTGGTAACATAGTAGTGTTAAATACAATACAAATGTATACCAACAATAAAAGTAAAAAAAAAAACAGCAAAATACATTTAAACTTTACAGTTTTATAGTAAACCGGCATGAAAAAGTTAAGGCAACTGCTCTTGTAACTCCACCTGGTGTAAGTCAATTTTCGTCGAACACCTCTCGTTTGTATAAACCATAGAGTAAATTTATAGTAGAGCCGCCATTTGGCTCATCTGACGTTTCCTTTCACACTCTTCGTGATGCGGTCGGTGTGATAGAGAGATGTTTGACGAAAAGTGACATACACCAGGTGAAATTACATTAACTTCTTGCTTTAATTTTTCATGCCATTTTGGTGAAAAATTGTGAAATTTAAATGTGTTTTAAACTTTTTTATTGACTGTTATTGTTAGCATACATTTGTGTTGTATTTAACACATTAATTTTAACACACAAAACGAAATGCCGTTGTTGTTATTTTGTTCGTTGTTTTGAACCATTGCCTCTATCTGGTATTAGTGAAGCAATTCTTTTCAACATCAAACGTATACATCACACGAGGACAAATGTCAGAAATTTGGTGAGTGAAAGATTTTCTCTACCCATATTTACTCTATGGTATAAACCCACGACGAAGGGTGTGAAATGAAACGCCAGATGAGAAAAATATTTTCTCTATCCTAATTTACTCTATGATCCAAATATTACTCTAGGCAGGGGGTTTCGATGACACAACTGGTCGACGGCCTAGCTGCAAATTTTATAGAGGACAGAATGTGATAGAGAGTGAGCAATAGGCGAATTGAAGAAACTGACTTTAAATTTGAATTTATCGGCACTCATGACTTTCAAAATAATTTTATATGCAACGAATTTGTTTTGATTTGAAGAACACAACAATTTTCATTCATTTTTACTTGTATTGCATCCACATTCTGGCTGAAAAAACTGGCATAAAAAAACTGTAGCAAACATGTCATTAGCCCAGTGACTTTCAACAGGAATTTGGTGGAACTGAAACACTAAAGGCTTATAAGGCTCTAGGCAATAAATTCATATAGTAATATAGTACAGTTCCACCAAATTCTCGTCGAAGGTCGCTGGGCTAATGACAGTTTTATACAATTTGTATTTATTCTAGAATTTGGACGTAATAAAAATAAGAGAAAATGTTGTGTATGAACTCATTTAGCTGCTATCTTTCTCATCTGACGTTTCATTTCACACTCTTCGTGGTGCGGTCGGTGCGATAGAGAGTTATTTGACGTAAATTGTCTTACACCATGTGGCATTACAAAAATTGTTGACATACATTTTTGACTTTGAAGTCAAGTCAAACTTATTTTGGACTTTTTTGTTATATTGTATTGTTAGAATATGTTTGTGGTGTATTTACACAAAAATGTTAACGCACAAAACGAAATGACGTTACTGTTTTCTTGTTGGTTGGTTTGAGCTTTTGTCTCTATCTGGAATTTTTAAAGCAATACTTTCCAACATGCAACGCCCCTATGCAACCACACCACACTTCGTCAATTTACTGAGAGAATTTGGTACTCTATACGTCGTTATTCTATGCTCATTTATAGCCATAGAATAACACATACTATAGAAGAACTTATTCTCTCATCTGACGTTTCATTTCACACTCTCTCGGTAGGTCTGTGGAAATGTTTACATACACCAGGTGGAGTTACAAAATATGTTCATTTAACTATTTCCTGTCGTTTTGGTGTAGAACTGAAAAATTTAAATTTGTTGACTTTTAACGTTGGTATTCATTTGTATTGTATTTAACACAACTAGTTTGCCACAAAAACACGAAATTCGGGTGTAGTTCCTTTGTGGATCGCTGTATACTATTGCCACCATCTGGTATTATTGAACCCATATTTTCCACCCTCCACTGTGTAATTTCCATCGTACCTATGACGTTTAATTTATTGAGCGAATAAAACCTTCTACGTATGTGTTATTCTATGATTTATAGCATACAACCATAGACCATATATAGACACTTTTATTCTCTCATCTGACGTTTCATTTCACACTCTTCGTCGTAGTTTTGTGGAAATGAGAGCAATTACATTTAAAATTAATTTATACCAGGTGGCGTTACAAAATATATTCACTTAATTTTTTTTATGTCGTTTTGGTGTAGAACTGAAAAATTTAAACATATTTTGCACTTTTTTGTTGACTTTTATCGTTGGTATACATTTGTATTGTATTTAACACAACTAGTTTGCCACAAAAACACGAAATTCGGTTGTTGTTCCTTTGTTGAACGTTGTTTACTATTGCCTCTATCTGGTATTATTGAACCCATGTTTTCCAAAATCCAATGTTTACTTTCCATCGTGCCTATGACGTTATCTATGTATGCAATGGTCTATGCATACAACAATGTTTTAAAAGACATCAATGCCAAAGAAATACAGTTTAAAGTTAGATTTTCAATTCTCCATTCGCTTATTCTCTTTCACACTCTATCCTGCATGAAACTTGCAGCTACGGTCGAACAGCTGTTTTGGGCTCTTGAAAAGTTTGAAAAAGGTTAAATTTTTTCGACCAATTTTTTTTTTCAGAGATGAGGGTCCTTTCTGTGTTATTGTCTATATCAGTAAGCAAAATTATCATATTTGGTACGAAGAGTAACCCGAAGCGCTTCAACAGCTGCCATTACATCCAAATAAGACATCGGTTTGGTATGAATTATGGGCTGGAGGAGTTATCGGGCCACAATTCTTCAACTAAATGCCTGGCCGAAACGGAACTGTAAAATTTAACCATTTTAAGTATTTTTAATAACTCCTATCTGGACAAAGTGTGATTTCGAAAACGTTGCATTATTTGGGACCACACTCTTCGCTTTTATGGATAACATTGACACGACGAAATAAGTACAGTCGGACGTGACCGTAACGGGCGGATATTGAGAACATGGTTATATTGAATTTCATTTATTGATCTCCATGTCACCACTTAGTAAACTGGAATTGGCCTAGTTCCCCCCTTTCGACCTAACCTAACAAAACATTTACTGTATTTTTTCAAAACATTTGTTACATTTGTTATCATATGCAAGTAAACTCAAGAACGTTGTAATTTGGCAAATGACCAAGAAGAGAACACTGGCTTATATACTTTACTTTGCTTATTGTCTGTACATTCAATATTATACACAGAATTTTATATACATACATATGTATACCATTTACAGTGAGTGACCTATATAACTGTAGAATATTATGTATATGGTAGTATACGAAATACAAGTACATAGTATACTTATACGTATATAGTAGTAGTATATAGGTAAACTCTTTCTTCAATCGCATGTAAGTATGAAAATAATATGTATAACTGGAAAAATAGGGCAACTACACCTCTTAACTACTTTGAAGGATAATTAGCACAGATGAATAACAAACAGTAATAACAACAACAAATAGCACTGATAAATTAACATCAACTTATTGATACATATGAATTTACATACACTTAAAAAAATAAGGTTTGCTATAACATACCAGCAAACAATGTTCACTGTTTATCAACAGGGAAATTTGTTTGATAAATCGTTGCTAAAACAACAAAGTTATTGTTACGAAAAAAAGCTTTACATTTCGGTAAAATGGTTATTATAGCGTTGAGCATCTGTGGCTAGATATGTAAACCTACAATTGAGTGTTAATTTTGCAGCTAGATTGTTCTGCCTGTTGCCAGATTTGTGAAGTCTAATGCTAGTGACATGCCAATAACACATCATGACTGTTAGTTTAAAGCTACAGTTTGCGATCTCACCACAAATGATTGATGAATTCACTATGGAGCTTTCTGGAGGAATCTGCTTCCCAACGTTAATGAAAACGTCAAAAAGTGTGTCTCAGACGCGGCATTGAACGTACCTCGTGCTCCTGTGAACTTTCACATACGTCAAAATTTTAAAGACAAGAAAATATTGTTAATGATTGATTTCACTTACGCTCAATGCCCAAATTAACATAATGTAAACAACAGGGTGATTAATGCGGCGCCTAAAAGTATACCCTTACAACAAACCAGTTTCATAAATACTGTTACGAATAAGTAAAAGCTTTTGCTTACTGTTAATGACTCTACTAACAGTATGTAAATAACAGGCGGTTAGTGCTGCGCCTGAAAGTATGCATTGTAACAACGTACCAGCTCGATAAACCAGTAGCATGAATTCACCTCAGTAAAGATAACTCTCCACCATTCGAGATTGTTCTACAAAGATAAGCAACAACAACAACATCCAGATTCTAGAAGGTTATTGAATTCGCTAGATATACCTTGATTTGAGTATGGTGAGTTGGTATAAATAGCGGAGGTCTTTGGAGTGGAGAGTTCAGTTTGTGATTAAACCCCGTAAAGTAAGCAACGCGAATTGACAGTAAAATACAAGACTTGTTAAAGCGTCATAAATAAAGTAAACTGTTGTACTGTATAAGTAAAATAAAAGGAAGTTAAACCGTTGTAATTATCGTAATTTAAAACGAACCTTGTTTTATTATTCTGAATAAAACAACCGAAAAAGGACGAATAAGGAAATTCGTAACAATACGTTGCATATTCGTTAAGATTTCAAAAAGGCAATACCACTGGTTCTGGAAAAGGGAAGAAATCTCCAATACGACTATAGCGACTACTAGAGATCACGGATATTGTATGCACTATAGATAAAGTAAACAAATAGATGAAGCACAAGTGTTGGGCAAAGTTTAGTGTAATGGGTAATTTTCTAGATGTCGTTGAAAGCAAAAAAAAAAAATGGTTTCGCATTACATCCCATGAAGGAATCGGGGAGAGCTTCTCACAACCAGTGAGCTGTACACTTTGTAGTTTTTATATTCACTGATTGGGACCTACAGTTTTACACCGGTTCCAAACGGTATTTTTGAGAAGCTTTTTCATGGCTAAATACTCGATAGTGTCGCCGTCACTATGCGAGGTGACCGCCGTCGAAAGAAATTTTTTAAGGTGGTCAGAGCAGGGATCGAACCCAGGATCTCAAGTACAAGAGGAGCGCACACTAATCATTGCACCACCGATGGCCACCGACGTTGAAAGCAATAAATGGGATATTTTTTGTTCCCATAAAAAAGACAAAAAATACGACATTAAAATTCTAAAATTGCACATCAAATAAAAAATTATTTTCAATAAAAATATCACTTCAAAACAATATACGTTACTTAACGTAGAATATCTCATGGCAATCGAATTGCAAAGCCATGACAACACCGACTAAGTCCTCATAAATTGGTTCTTCCTCCGGTTCAGCTACCATTCCTTGTTGAGAGTCCTCAGACACTCTTGCGGTTTTGGCATCTGCGACCACAGAAGTTGATACAGTTTCTGCACGGGGAAGTTTTTAGATTAAAAAGTCGTTGATTTTTATATAAGAAACAAATGCTATTATATAAAATCATTTAAATTTTGTCACATTTCCCTTGTTTAAATTACTTTGAGAAAAATATCCCACAATTTTGAATAAAAGTCAATAAGAATTATGGGAAACTTCAGTGAAAGTGACACTAGTACAGGACAGCACCTAGTGAACAAAGTTGACAATGGGCGCGCTATATCTCTTATTTCCTTTATCTATGGTATGCACTACCAGAATGATCGAGAAATCGTGGTGTCAAAGAACAGAATTAATAAAAATAGTGGACTACGGAGTATTGGAGTTAGACTGCGACTAAACGCCCAAATGTATGCAACGCGAAGTAAGAGTTTAAAGACAATATACAATTTTAAATGTTAAGTTGTGTAAATAAAGTGAACTGTTGTACTGTATAACTATAATAAAGAGAACTACAAATGCTGTCGTTATCGTAATTTAAAACGAAACTTTTTTTTATAATCGGGAAATAATATAGCGCTAAAAGCGACGATTAAGGAAATTCGTAACAATATGTTATGATCCGCCTACCAGAAACCCCCACATATTAGGATGACAACATTGTAAGTAATTCTGATTAGAAACTGCATATATTTTTATCGCGACATTAGTATTATATTAGTATGATATGAAAGATTCTAATAACTAATTTGTAATATATAGGTAAAGAATAATCATTTGCTGTAAGGACGTTTATGTTTTCCAAAATGACGATGCTTCAAATTGAGTTTTGCCATATATGGTTCCTTCATCAATTATGATTAAAATCATCCTAGAAGACATATGGTACTAAACTTATTGGTATTTTTTTTGTCCCATTCACATTATTATATACTATATGTAACTGTGTATGTATATTAGGGTGTACTGAAATTATTTGTTGGAGGGACTTCTCAAAAGAAATGTATTGAAGAGGTGATTACGGGAACATCAATCTTATTTTCCGAGGGTACTTTTCGAGGGTACATTAAAGATTCGATTCATAGTGTATTTTCTGCCAATATGGGGCTCAAACGATGTGTTATGAAGAGCTTAAATACATATATGTACATATACAAAAAAATATTTTCAAAATTTTTACAGTGCGATATTTTACCGGCGGATTTGGTCAAGCATATGTTTCCCGATTTTTGACGTATTTCTCAAAACATTTCGCGAATTCGCTTTGAAACCTACATATTTGTTTAATATATTTGATAGTATTTTCATGTAAAATACGAAATGAAGTAAATTAAAAATTTGGGAAGAAAATGTGTGCTTGACACAAATTTACAAAAATACCGACGTGAAAAAAATACTTTCGAAATTTTAAAAATATTATTTTTCTGTACATGCTTATCCTGACACCTCGCTTGATCAAAAAACATTTAGTTATTGCCAAAATACACACGAAGTCCATACTTCAGCGGCCGGTAGTGGACTACCATAAATATCACCGTAGAAAAAGTTTGACACTCCCATAACCAACTCCTTAATACGCATCTTTTGAGCTCTTCTCGCCCCATATTTGAAATGCCAAAATCTGCGTTTTCCGGTGCACCCTAATGCGTATGTTGTTACTTTTATCTATTTTACAAAAATGTGAAATTGAAAATATTTTCGTCGATTATGTGAAAATACATACGCACCGCGTCTGTCAACATCAGGACAATTTTTTCCCATCGCAAATGGCAAAACCGTCAGAGCTATAGCCAGAGTAATCAAAAAACCGGTTTATCGAAAACCAGGGTTTTGATTGCGCAGTGTGTGCCGTTGCTCCGTCCCGTTGGAACCACATGTCCTCCAGTCCTAATTCGTCGAATTGTTCAAAAAAATTACGGTTTGGTGCGGTTTGTGGGCCGGCGGCGTCATTGGGCCGTACTTCTTCCGTGATGATCAAGACCGGCACATTACTGTGAACGCGAATCGCTACCGTTCAATGATAACCGAATATTTTTGGCCCCAATTGGATAATATGGACTTGGAGGATATGTGGTTCCAACAGGACGGCGCCACAAGCCAAACAGCGAATGCCACAATCAATTTATTGCAAACCCAGTTTGGTAAACGTGTTATCTCACGAAATGGCCCAGTCGATTGAACGCCTCGGTCGTGCGATTTGACGCCGTTAGATTATTTCCTGTGGGGCCACGTCAAGTCTATGGTCTATGCCAACAAGCCAGCGACGATTGATGAACTTCGTACGAGCAATTAGAAAAAATGTAAATAGTCGGCTCCAGGATTTGAACTCACGTTGGCGGACGATCGTTTCGAATTGTGTGACTCTTCTCATCAGCGTTCTAGCGTTCTAGGCCAGTGACCGTCTTGTTAACATTGCAACTAATTGCAGTTGTCGTCGTCGGGGTTTCTCTCCTCAATCTATCTTTCTTTCTGTCGACGATGGCCAACCCCGTTTAGTGATAGTGACACTATCGAGGAACCGGTTTAAACTGTAGGTCCCTGTCAGTCCCAGTCATTAGTAGGCAAGCTCTCCCCAATCCCTTCATGGAATGTAATGCGAAACAATATATGTGACTTGCTCCACGAAAAGGGTCCTCTGCGCCGAAAAGACGTTTAAAAAAAGCGCTTCGTTAATTTTTTCATATATTTCATTAATTATGTTCATCTTTACAGGTGATTTGTAAAAAAACTAAAAGACATAGAAACTTGCGGTTTGCGGCATTTGAAAGAGTGTTTTTTCCCTATAAGAATCACTCAAAAAGTAAAATAAAATTTTTCGGCGCAGAGGTCCCTTTTCGTGGAGCAGGTCACATATATGTATATATGTATTTGAAATTTTATTTGAAGGAAATTTTTTTGCAACTTTTGTTTGAATATGATTTCTGTCGTATGGCCGCCGTAGATGGCTTGGATTTAGTCTTACCGGAAGTTCCAACTTTCAATAACTTTTTGCAGCATTTGGGGCCATAAATCAGTGATAACGTGGCAAAGGTTCTATTCCATGTTTTCAGTTGTCTCTGGCTTATCTAGATCACTGGGTATTTCACCTGCTCCTACAGAAAATAATCCGAGGGATTTAAACCGCGCGATCTTAGAGTTCAATTCACAGGCCCAAAACGTGAGGATATGCTCTCACCAAACGATTCCTTCAATTGATCGTTTGTGTCGCGCGCTGTGTAACATATTGCGCCGCCTGGATGAAACCACAGCTCTCCCACATCTAGGCGAGTCAGTTCAGGAACTCGAAAGTCATTGATCATTGCTCTATAGCGTTCATTTCAATTTCTTGCTTTCTGGTAATTCCTTGTACCAATCTTTAGAATTTCTTAGTCTCACTACTACCTATGTATTTCCTCTTTACAGGACAATCACTATGGGTGTAGTCTGAAATATGATAATCTTCGATTTATATATTTGATGGTGGCCGTCGGTGGTGCAATGGTAGTGTGGCGCAGCACTTGTACATGAGATCGTGAATTCGATCCTTGTTCTGAACACCTTACAATTTCTTTCGACGGTGGTCACATCGCATAGTGACGGCGACTCTATTGAGCGTTTAGTCATAAAAAAGCTTCTCAAAATACCGTTCGGAACCGGTGTAAAATTGTAGGTCCCAAAAATCTAGAAAGCGCACAACTCACTTCTTGTGAGAAGCTCTTCCCAATCCCTACATGGGATGTAATGGGAAACCATTTTTTTATTCAAAAACAAAAAATAATTCTTGTTTTCTGTGAATAATTTTTTTGATTGTCGTGACCCCTGCGTGAATGTGATAATGAGAAAAATGTGATCGCGTGCGTGAATGTGAACACCGGACAGATCTTAGTACGTTAGCGTCTGTCTTATTTTTGTGAGCGTGAGCCGCAACGTACTCACGAGTCCATCTCTACATTGCACCACCGGTGACCTTCAATTTTCTATAGACATTTTATTCTTTTACTTTGTTTTCAAAATTGCCTGTGTAAATTAAATTTTTTGTTTACAAAAATTCGAAATGTTTGAAAGATTTTCCAATTTTCTGTTAAAAATTACCCATAGAATTTTAAGATTTTGTTTAAAGTGCGATTTGTTAATAACAAAATTGAAAATAAAAAGTTATTGGAAAATTGTCATTTTGAGAACAACATTGTTTCGGTTGCTGTTTTCTTGTTTTTGTTTACGGGTTTTGATTACTCTACCTTGAACACCAAAATACTGGCGGTCGCCCATTACGACGAAAATTCGCACGCAAAGTCGGCTGTGTTTTTGTGATAATTGCTTTCATTTTATTCATAACCCATAAAATAAACATAAAAATATAAATTTATTGTATTTCTACCGTAAACCAACAAACGCGTGACTGAGGTAAGGAATGAGTGTAAATCCAAGGAGACAAATAGATGACACCTTGTAACGAATTTTAAATGTAATTTCGTGTCTAAATATAGTCATTCGGTACCTATAGATACCGGGTTCGAAGAGTTCTAAAACAAAAGCGAATAAAGAAAACAAATCCCCAATTGCCGAAACGACATTGCTCATTGCCGTCGGTCGATACAAATACAAACACTTGGGCTTTTGTTTTTGGTATGAATTTGTGGAATCTGGTTCACATGATTAAGAGGTATCTATTCGTGTCTCTTTGGCTCTCTCTGTGTGT
Organism: Phaonia tiefii; assembly: GCA_963931995.1. NCBI lineage: Eukaryota > Metazoa > Arthropoda > Insecta > Diptera > Muscidae > Phaonia > Phaonia tiefii. The sequence continues at coordinate 70,196,367 of OZ008370.1, forward strand.
GTGTGCGTGTGTAGGGTATGTATTTGTATTGGGATCATCACGTAAATGGCATAAAAAGAAACAAAATAAATAGCAAGAACAGCATCTCCAACAAATACAAATTAGGTTACGTTGCGAATGTAAAACAAAAACAAACATTCTCACGCTAAAATGGGGGGTGTTCTTCACTAACAGTGCGACCGACGACAATGTACCCATGCAAATGTACTCTCCCAGTTGTATGCAAACACAGTGGTTGATGAGGTTGTTTATGTGGAAGATGAAATATTATTGAATCGTAAAATTCAGATCGCTTCAATGAATGTTGTTAAAAATTGTTTATTCTTTCAGTTTCAAAATCAAAAACACGTTAAGTATTCTAAGTATTTAACATTTCTGATTAATATACATACCGCTCATTTGCGACAAACAGGCATAACTCAAAATTTATATTTTTTGAACTGAATAATAAAAAATATTCGTCTTGTCGAATTCTACCAGATACACTGATTCGCATTTCAAAATTATTTTTAAGTTCGTCTCGAGAGTATTTTTAAACTAGCATTTTGCATACAATCCTATACAACTTGAAACTTTCAAAGCCGTTTTACTCGAAAGTATGTTGTTTGACTTATAACGAACTTATCGCTAATGAGCGATATGTATGTACATATGTATATTCAGACGTTGCATGTTTGAATTTGCATGATATCTCAGTAATGAATGGTGACTTAGCGAAATAACTAACATTTTTCAAATTGAAACTTTGTAAGCCTCGAAGGTAACACTTACATCAGAATATATTACGACTTTCATCTAAACAACAGTCACTCTAACAAAAGAAACTACATCCGAGTTACAGCAATTCATTGTGGAAAGCTGTGAAAACCATGTATCGATACAATTTGAATATAAATGGTTCCTCAGTAAGATTGCACTTTTTAAATTTAGTGCCATTATATTTGTACAAGTTGCAACTCTGCAATTTGACAGCTGTCACATATGTTTATTTCGATTATTAAAAATGGAGCGCTTTACGAAAGAACAACGCGTTATAATTGTGAAATTTAGAAAGTTATGCTGCGACCGCTCGCAAACTTCGAAGAATTTTCAGTCGAAATAGTGCAACCATTCGAAAAAAAATGGTGTCCCTTAACACCCCATGAAGGGATTGGGGAGAGCTTCTCACAATCAGTGAGATTGGCGCTTTCTAGTTTTACACTCACTGATTGGGACCTACAGTTTTACACCTATCCCGAACGGTATTTTGAGAAGCATTTTTCATGGCTAAGTACTCGAAAGTGTCGTCATCACTAAGCGAGGTGACCGTCGTCGAAGAGTGGTCAAAAAATTGTATGAAACTGGGTCAGTAGGACTGCTGTGCGTCAACGTACCGGTTGGCCGCTTGAAAACATTGCTGCTGTAAACGAGAGTCTTGTCAAAAACCCGAAAACATCAATTCGGCATCGTTCTCAACAACTTCAAATTCTACGAAGCGAATATTGACAAAGCTCAAACCAGCAAACCATGGAAAGCGCCGGCAATTCGTTCAATGGTTAATGGAGCCAAGTGAAGTCAATGCAAATTTTTCAAAAAAAAGTAATCTTCTCCGATGAAGCGCATTTCCATCTGAATGGCTTCGTGAATACACAAATCAGTCGAATTTGGGCCTCAGAAATCCTCATGCAATCTATGAGAAGCAATTGCACCCACAATGAGAAGCTAACTGATGCCGATTTTGGTCAGGCGACATGATTGGGCCTTACTTTTTTGAAGATGATGCAGAATTTGCACTGACTGTGAAAGGCATAGGTTACAGTAACATGATAACGGAGTTCTTGTGGCCTCAACTGGACACATGTGGTTTCAGCAAGGCGGCGCCACCTACCACACGCCTCATGAAACAATTGATTTATTACAGCAATGATTTCCAGAACAAATTATCTTATGAAATTCGGATGTCATATGGCCACCAAGATCATTCGATTTAACTCCGTGTGCGATTTCTTTCTTTGGGGATGCGAATAAACCAGCGACAATTCCTGAGCTCAAATTCGAGATACAACGCGCCACCGGTGAGGTACAGCCACATCTCTGTGGAAAAGTCATGGAAAATTTCATACTATGTCGTCAGGGCCGTGGGGTCTATTTGACAGCAATTTTATTCCATACTTAATCGAAAAATGTCTTCTTTACAATCCAATAGAAAATAACGACTGTCTCAAAAAATGTTTTTTTTCAAACTTAAAAAGTGCATCCTTACTGACATACATTTTATAAGCTCAAAATATCAAATACTTTATATTGCAATGTTCGCAGACGAAATCCTGTCTACAGTCTAACAAACACACGCTGAGATAATATTTTTTTGAATATGTTTACACACAATTATAATATTTTTGCAACCTACCGTATTTATATTGGGAATATGGTTCCCAATACATTGTTATTATTATTGTTATAAATATTTTGCCCGAAAAAAACTTGAAGTGTTTGTGCCCATTTGGTTGTTTTCCGTCCACAAATAGGTACCTGCAATTTTAATTTTACCAAAATTGTAGTTGGGGCTCTTCAATTAACCATCACTCGCCCCGTTAACCCTGTTTGTCTTTTTCGTATTTATATAAAGAAGATGTCTCCTCTACAACTACATATACCTACTACGATATTTGTACCATAGAGTAATGTCACCAACAGGCACAATTTTTCTCATCTGATTATTTAATTTCACACTCTTCGTGGTAAAGTTGGTGCGATTGTCGTAAATTGACTTAAACCAGAAGGAGTTACAAGAACTGTTGACTTCACTTTTTCATTCCGGTTCAGTATGGAAATGTATTTTACAGTTTTTATTTTTACTTTTAATTTTAGTATACTTATACATTTGTGCTGTATTTAAAACAATAATTTCAAGACACAAAACGAAATGCCGTTGTTGTATTCTGGTTGGTTGTTTTGAACCATTGCCTTTTCTGGTATTGTTAACGCAATACTTTTCAACATGCAATATCCATACGCAACTACACCAAACTTCGTTTGTTCACTGAGAGACGTCGCTGCTCTAGGTATGCATTTTACTCTATGGTTTGTATATACTCGTATGTAATTGCTTCCATTTTGACATTAGTTGAAATGAGTCACCTAAGAAATATAGCACCCTAACTACAAAAGAGTCACAACCCAAAATTTTCAAATTTTCAGTAGAGTCAAAAAGCCTGGATGTGTTAATTTAAAATACGTATGAAAATATTCAATAATAGACGAATTTTCAAAATGGCTTACACATGGTAAGTCCATTTAAATTATTTTATTTAATGGAAGACTACGTATATTTTTGTCTCTAAATATGAAGGATCGGTTTTTATTTTTGAATAAAACTAAAATTGGAATTAAATTTTTCACATGGTACGTGGTACATGGTAGAATTATCTATCAGGTATAGTCGTTTAAACAGCTAATTAAATTTCGTCCATGTCATTTTTCGTTTAACTTGTCAAACTCATATTTATTTTATTTTTTGCACTAGTTTGTATTCTTGTGTTGTTGGTATACATTTATGTAGAGTTTGACAAGTGAAACGAGTGTATAAAAACAAAATGTCTGTTGTTGCTTCTCACAACTACAACAACATATGCTGCTACCACGTATTTGTTGGCACTGGATAAAAGGTGTTGCGGTATCGCACATTTTTTCACCCATTACAGCAAGTGTTGCCTCATTTCGTAGTATTAAGTGTGAATCGTGTTTTTTAGGAAGTCGTAAGCGGCAATAGCTTACTGGAATGAAAAAAAAACAGCCCTATTAAGTGGAAAACAGCTGTATATATCCCGTAAACTATTTTATAGGCCCAACTAGCTGACCCGGCAGACGTTGTCCTGCATAATATTTCAAGCGATTTGTATGGGAGGTACCACGCCCCTTTGTCCAATTGGACCGAATAGTAAATCTCCAGAAGTTTAGGAGGAGTTCAGTCACAAACACACGTGCAGTAGAATTATATGTATAAAGATAGTCCTCCGAAAGCGCCTTTTACACAATAATGGGCTATCTACTGATCCCGTCTATAGTATTTGATTTGAAATTAAGTTTTCTGTCGAGAATCACATCTAGATATTTTATACTACCCTTTATGCGCCCTATGTCCTTCGTGAACCTTTTATTTAAACTTTGTAGTGTAATAATGTTTTATATCTTTATATTCTAATTAAATAAACAAAGGACAAATATATATCCTTTAGAGAATTTTCTGTGCCACATAGAGACAAGGGATGAATATATTGAACCTGCTGCTTCACCGTAAAGAGTACCAGCTTTATTTTCTCTGGATTTGCACCCAGCCCATTCGCCATGACCCACTTAAAGAGTCTCCTGTTTTAGTTCTGGAGCACATCGCTGCTCGTTGAAGTGTATTTTACCTGGACTGCAACTGGCAGCTCGTCAGCAAATGCCACAATTATGCAATACGATCCCTCCAACTCTAGCACAACACTGTTTATGGCTAAATTTCACAGGAGTGGCAATAAGACTTACTCTTGAGGTGTTCCTCTACACATATTTCGAGTTAAGGTCATGAGTCTTAGAGACGAGGTTATGCGCCTTCTCGTAAGAAATTTATTCATCATATTAATGATCCCTTGGGCAACACAAAGTGCCGATAGAGCAGATTTTATCGATCCTGCTAAGACGTTGTTAAACACATCATCTATATCGACAAATGCATATCGTTTATATAAATAGATTCTCATTATGAAGTTCACTAGCGCGCATCATTCATGAAAGAATTTGCAACAATGATACAAGAGTGTTTTATTTTTAAATTAAATACATCAACGCAAGTATCAGTTTGCTGCAAAACAAATATTTCATAATTTCCAGGAGACTGCAAATACTATTGATTTCTCACCACTGTGCACGCTAGCCCACTGAATGGGTAAGTACAGCATCTCACTCTCTGTTACTTAAATGTTCATGCTCGTTTATTTTTAACATTTTGTATGCATTGCAGTTCGTAAATATAAATTCCTTTACAGTAAATGAGTATGGATTTCTAAAAGAAAACAAACCGACGAAGTGCACAACAAAATACTATTAAGTCGGTCATATTCAAGTGATGTTGTTGGTGTAGGTACAACGGGCGACGATGTCGCTGCTGCGGCTAATATCGCTGTATGGGTCAGTGTGTTAGTGGAGTAAGTATGGGGAGTACAATGAGAGGATAAATGCAAATATACGAATACATTTGCTTGCTTGTGTGTAAGGAGCAAAGTGTTTGCCTCTTCGTTTGTTCATTATGATATATACATATGTAACATACATTCGTAGCGTATGCGCAATGTGAATACACTCATTCTCCCACAACCAGTTGTTCAGTTACTTTATTAACTTTTAATGCATACACACATACACGCACACCAACCCTTATTCCCTTATTCACTCTCACTCTTAACATTTCACTTTCTTTTCTCATGTTACCCAAATGTAGTGCAGACATACCAGCGCCATGTTAGCGTCATTACTTTGTGTTATGCTGGAATCGAAGTTAACTGTTGCTGTTGTTGAGCCCCAGTGTCATCACTGTAGACGACTGACTGTTATCCTTTAAGACTTTAACATTTCTCTATAAAGATGTCCCAGATTTTATTGATTTTTTCTCTCTGTATAGTAGGTATGATGTTGTTGTTGTTCTCGTTTTTTCATACTACATATACAAACGGTAAATTATGTGAACGTATTAAAATTGACAGGTGCGCGGTGTGGTGTAAAGGTAGACGACATACATACATACATATGTATGTGGGCTTGTGATTGTGGAAATTTCACAAAATCCTTCTAATTGGATATTGACAGATATTTGGGTTGATGTTCACATAAAAAACTTGGGTCTGTCTGTATGTGGCTGAAGTTATTTCTCTACAATTTTTGAAACGACTTTGGTGTAACCGTAATTGTATTTAAGCAGGTGTTTAATGCATGCGTGTGCGTGCCTGATTCCCTGAATGTTCTAGTGTTTTTCGTTGGCGTTTTTTGTGGAATTTTATTTATTTCCATCTAAAAAAATCCTGCTGTCTTTGTGTGTTTTAGTTGTAAATACTTATCCATCTATCCCCAGTCTATGTACGTGTTATCTTTGTTTTCTTCTTTTTTATTATTCATCTTTGTTATTACGTTCTGATGTTGTTCGTGGCAGTCAAAACAATGTCGTCGTCCGTCGTCGTCGACTTCGTTATTTTCTCGTGCCTGCCGTTATAACCTTTTTCAATGGTGTTCATTGACGTAAGAGCGTAATAATTATAATGGCGCTCTTCTTTACGATTACCACAATTTGTTGGTGGTAGTATGTAGTAGGTTTACTCCATTGTTGTTGTGTGTTGATGCTGTTGTTGCTGGCATTGTCGTGCCGATGGTGCTACTATTGTAGTAGTTCCATTACCACCATTAATAATGTTGTAGTTGAGTTGATGTTTTTCTTTGTTATTGTTGGTTCAGATTCTACGCAATTGTTAAGCTTCAATATTTAAATGCACAAAGTTATAATATTAGTATATATGTATGTACATATGTATTTATTTACTTAATATGTTAATTTGTCTGTATACATATGTATGTCTTCCTTTTTTTGACTATTTGCGTTTTCTGCTTCTCATCTTTCTACGAATCTCCTAGTTTCGGTGTATAGAGCAGCACATGGTCACAGTGGGACTATTCCTGTGCGGGTGTTTTGTATCTACTATTTTTTTTATAGTTTTTAATTAAATATAAATTAAACGATCTGTTTTGAAACGTAAGTGAGGTAGGTTCCTATTTAAATTTATGGTCGATAACATTAAAGATTTTGTGGAATATTTTGATTAAAAATTAGATTTCTGTCAATTATTTTGCAGGTGTAAAAGAAAATTTACAATAAGGCTTCACATAAACAAACCCGATTTTACAGCAAAACAAATTTGCGTTTATTGCAAATATACCCCGTCGGAATCCCCATAGTAGTAAGCGTGTAGGATAATGGTGGATTTAATTTTCATTTAATTTCAGCGTAGGTTTCAGGACGCGGAAATTGAAGAAGCGGACGTTAGCGAAGATTTAGATACTGATGATTTAATATTGTATTTAATTTATACAAAAGTTAATTTTTTCATAAACACATCAATTCTTCCACATTTTAACAAGGATGTTGTGCTACTTTGTTTTTTCACTTTTGTAGAAGTTTTGTGAAATTTTTTGAAAAGAGACTAAAGGGCATCTGAACAATAAAGAGAAACTTCTTGAGCAATATATACATATGTGTTTGACAATATATTTGTTGTGTTCAAAATAAACCGTTTCAGATTAAAATTTTAAGATTTAAATTTTGAAAATAGAACTAAAAGGCCATATACAAATTCAAGATGAAGGATTCTCGTCTGCGAAATACTCTAGTGAAATCTATACCACTATGAACTGGTAGAACGTTTGGATATTTTGGTGCAGTTTTCTTGATCATGTTTCAAAGAAGGACAAAAAGGACGTCTTAAAATAAAAGTAGAGAATTTTGGTCTTCGGCGACTCGAAATGGAATTAAAAAAATAAATAAATGGTTTCCCATTACATCCCATGAAGGGACAATGGAGAACTTCTCACAATCACTGAGCTGTGCGCTTTCCAGTTGTCACTCACTGATTGGGACCTACAGTTTTACACCGCTTCCGAACCGTATTTTGAGAAGCTTTTTCATGGCTATATAATCGATAGTGTCGCCGTCACTATGCGAGGTGACCGCCGCCGAAAGTAATTTTTTTTAAGGTGGTCAGAGCAGGGTTCGAACCCAGGATCTCATGTACAAGAGCCGCGCACACTAACCATTGTACCACCGACGGCCACTGTAATGGAATTTACTGAGGAATAAATTCGTAAAACATTCTGAATCCCTAGCTGCTCATTTTAGTGTACATTTTTGGTACTTTTTAAACAAAGGACGAAGAGGTACGTTTGAACTTTGAAATAGAGCATTTGAATATTCTACGAAAATAATCCTTGTCAAATAGCAGTGAAGACATGTTATCACAAGAATTCGCACAATTCAATATTTGTACTCGATTTTTAAATTGATTTCGGACAGTATCGGTTAAGAAACTTTAAACTTGCCACGCCCATAAAAAAAATGTGTAGCTACACAGCGGACTACATTATTGGGGGTTGACTATACTCACCTAGTGTGATCATTTGGCGCTGGAATCTTCCACCCCCAAAATTGGTGTTGCACAGTGTTCTTGATTGTGAGAAACTCCTATACCTTCCTGGGATCTAATGGGAAAATATGGTTACTAAAATCGAGATTGCTGTTGACACTGATTTTCACAAGAAAATTTTGTTCAGCAAGAAGCTCACGTTTGGTAGAATGGCTAATTTAATAAGCAAAACTGCCACAGTATGGGTGACACTGTCGCTACATTCGGCAAAAGGGTATCGTCTTCTTCAAAAACGATATCGACCAACACGTTACAGTTTATGGTGATCGCTATAGAGCAATGACCAATATCTTATATGTTCCTGAAGAAAATCGCCTTAATGTGGGCCAGTTGTACTTTAAACAAGACGGCGCAACATCTCACTGAGCGCGTTCCACCTTCAATTTATTGACGGAAAAAATTGGTGAGCGAATAATTCTGCGATTTGGACCTGTGATATGTCCTCAACGATAGAGCGATTTATAGCGCTGAATTATTTTATTGCAGGGGTATGTGAGGTCGATAGCTTACGCCAATAACCCAGAGTTGATTGACGACTTGGAAAACAATATTCGCTGCGTTACTACCGATATACGGCTGCATTATTAGCAATAAATGCTGAACATAGAGATAGAAAATTAGAGCCCTCGATTGGATTACCAATTCCGACCATACTTTAGCGGCAACAAACGTATTTAAGAAAAATTATGTTATTCCAGCGGAATTTCTCATTAATTCCTTTGGTCTTTAGGACCTACGTATTTGAGAGGCTTTGCCGTCTTGCGAAGGACAACCACTCTTGGAACCGTCCACCCTCTAGCTATGTATCTGAAGTTTATATACGCGATGTATTATTTTATCAGCCAGGGAATCAACACATCGGCCACAACCTCAATTTCCGATGGTGATAGCACATCGGGCCTGGAAGCTTTGCAACTTGGTTGTAACAAGATTTGAACGGAGGTTGCACGACTTAGTTCAGTCGCCACAACTGAAATTCGGTTGAATCAATCTCGTTCTATACTTGATTCGGTTTTATCAAACAAATTTTCTGTACTCGCAATTGTAACAAGCGAATTTGATGTTAAATCGATTGCACCAATCATATTTATGAAAAATGAGATTGCTGCAACCGAATTTATCAACACTTCTGTTGGCACAACCGAATTAATTTTAAATTTGGTTACCACAACGTAAATCGACTTGTACATCACCGGAGTTTGATGCTGCCACTATAGAAAGTATTCGGTTGATACTATCGAAAACACTGTTGCATGACCAAATCAAAAATAAAATGGGTTTGGTTGCCATTATCATAACAGGTTATTCTAATCTATAAAGTCAGTTGCCACAATCGACAATTTTTACGGCACTAGGCCAAGGGAGAAATAGGAAAATTCATTCAATTGTGCAATGTTACCAAGACTGGAAATCAGGTTGCCACGACTGCATTTAGTCCCTATAACTGAAATTCGGTTGAATCAACCTCGTTACATACTTGATTTGGTTGTGACAACAAAATTTTCAATTATATTCGATTTTCCAAATAAAGTTTCTATACTCGCCATTGCAAAAATGGAATTTGGTGTCAAATCGATTGCAAAAATCATATTTATGAAAACTGAGATTGCTGCAACCGAATTTATCAACACTTCTGTTGGCACAACCGAATTAATTTTCAATTCGGTTACCACAACATAAATCGGTTGATAAAAGCCGTCGGTTGATACTAACGTAAGTACGATTGTGTCCACCAATCCTAAAACAAAATGAAGTTGGTTGCCATTGCCATAACAGGTTATTGTAATCGATAAAGTCAGTTGCAACAACCGACAATTATGAGGTTGTCGGAACTGAATTATTTTGTCTGAAAATAGTGGCTGATTTTTATGTCACTGGTACCAAGACTGGAAAGGAGTTTGTCACGACTTAATTCAGTCCCCACAACTGGAATTCGGTTGAATCTGCTTCGTTCCATACTAGAATCGGTTGTGACAAATAAATTTCCTATTAACGGGTTTTTCAATAAGAGCGCTACAAAAAAAAAAAAAAAAAATGGTGTCCCATAACATCCCATGAAGGGATTGAGGAGAGCTTCCCACAATCAGTGAGATGTTCGCTTTCTAGTTTTACACTCACTGATTGGGACCTACAGTTTTACACCGGTTCCGAACGGTATTTTTGAGAAGGTTTTTCATGGCTAAGTACTCGATAGTGTCGCCATCACTATGCGAGGTGACCGTCGTCGAAAGAAATGTAAGGTGGTCTGAGTAGGGATCGAACCCACGTTCTCATATACAAGAGCCGCGCCCACTAACCATTGCACCACCGACGGCCACATACAAAAGTTTTTTTAAATAAAACAAAACCGGTTTTAGATACCAATGAAATTCTTTATTCCTGTGAAAGTACGTTCGATGCCATTATGTATGGAACTCGATTTCTTTTGCATGGCCACCACGGGTACGCTTGCAGAAGTCCAGACGCTGAACCCAATTTTCGACGGTTTTCAAGCATAAATCGGCCGATACTGCTGCAATATCACGTTCGATATTCGTACGAAGTTCATCAATCGTCGTTGGCGTTCGTGCATTCGACAGAATGCAATACTTCATTCATTTAGTGCACTTGTTCATTTTAGTTCATTGTATCATTTCAGTTTAACAGTTCATTTGAGCTGTAAAGTAAAGAGCTGATTCAAGTTCAACTTGTAGTTTTAGTTCAATCGGAGCGAATAATCGCGAAAATTTAGATTCAGTTAAGATAACTGACATAATTCGACTATGACAACCCATTGCTTGGTTGTGATGACCTCTAAATGTGGGTGTGACAACTAGGCATGTGCACAAGACGTCTTGATTTACCATTCAAGATATTTGATTTTTTCATGACATATTCTGTGGGGAAGGTGCGACAACTAAGTACTTTGGGGTACTGTTAACAAAGCGTTCATGAGTGTGTGTTTACACAAAAACACAATGCGTTATGAAGCGAAGTAGTAGTAGTAGTATTGTGTTTTTGTTCTATACTTACACGAATACTCTTTTTTCAGAACACTGAAGTATTTGGTTACCGCAACATCGCTACAGTACATGTCTTGAAAAAAGCAAATGTCTTGAATAGTCATTCAAGACGTCTTCTGCAGGTATCTATTGACAACCCTATAAATTCGATTTCGTTCAATTCGGCTGTCTTAATCGAAGATTTCTGTGAGTGCGTGTGCACCTCTCTTCAGCCATTCCTTAGACCTTACAAATGTGCTGGACGTTGATGTGAAACCCCTTTATATTAATATTCATAAACTGATTAACATATTGGTGTTGAATGAATTTGGCTAATTTCGCAAGTGGATCAACTGTAGAATTTGCTTGGAAACAAATCTCTTTTAAGTGTAAAGCTGTCCATCCACAAACGATTATGGACCGGTTAGAGCAATTAGAGCGTATCGTAATTTACTATCGGTCTTTTAAAAAAATTTAATATTCAAAAATATATCCTAAACAGCTCAACTTTTAAGTTAAAATTGGCGTTTGAATTAACATTTGTGATAATTAACAATGAAAAGAAAACTGACTTGCACACGTTCGCCAATGAATAACAAAAATCTTATCAAATTATTTCCCATTCAAATGCTTCTGTTAAATAGAATATGAATTTTGCTAAATTCATAAACTATTATTGCAATTATCTTTGACATTAAAACTCGGTATAGCAATTACACATTTACATAACGTTAATGTATACAAATGTCGTCATTGTCAATTCCAATTTGGGAAACGGTTGGGTTTGTTTGTAATTTTGTCTATGACGTAGAATAGATAGACCAATTGAGACAAATTGTGATATTGTGCAACCTACAATTAGCAACCCTACACGCACAGGTAAATTTGGTTGCGGTGACCGAATTGGTCGTAGTCGAAGTTTGTGGTGGCCACAACCGAATAGATAAATTGTGACAAAATATATTGACTCAACCATAATTTTTGATTTAATTTATATATGTAGTTCGTTTGTGTTTAGAATTTACTATTATTCGGTAAATCGGTCAAATCGGTCGAAAAAATTCAAATTCAAATAAATGTAACTGACACTAGCACGGTCTTCAAAAAATGCTATACCACGGAAAATACAACTCTGTGATATTGATTAAAACTCACCTCAAGGCGTTGCAACAATGCGAGAATGCATGAGGAAAAGAAGAACATGGTGGAAAAATTCTGTCTGTTCTTGTTGTTGGAATTTAAAGGCCTTTTAGTGATGTTGATACTTAGGGATCTTCGATCGATACTAATTCGCACATGTGAATTGCAGAATTGAGTTTGTATATATACGATTGATGATCAACCGATGGTATCAATTTAGGCACAGTAGTTAGGCATCTGATGATGAACTTGTCACGGAGTTCGAAACTAGTCATGTCAGTGCGTGTGTGTTGAAACTGAATTGTCTTTATTTCCAACAAAAACCAACAATTTTTCAATTCGAAAAATGTTCATGACTTGTAAGCTTGTAGTATGAATTTCTCATACATTAACCAAAAATTATTTCAAAAACATAAAAGGAATTTCAAATAGCAATAAAATTATAGAAGAATTTCGTTTGTTGTAAATGACTCAAATAAAAATTTGGTAGTCCTAACAGTATTCATGAGAAATTCTATTGCAGTGACTTCAATTTCAGTCAATTATGTCGTTGCAACCCAATCATCGCCGAATTTGCTTGTTGGAACCAAAATAACGGAAATTGTTGTTGTTGCAACGACAGTATTTTAAAATTCGGTGGCCGCAACTGCATTCATTATGAAACGAGGTTCCTTTAAGCGAATTTCAGTTGTAGCGAATGAATTTAGTTACAAATGGTTGTGTTAGTGTAATTTTCAAAATATTTCGTTACATAACGTACATAGTGTATGCCTGATTACACAATAAAGGAAGCTACTAAGAAATTCCAAATTGTTTCGACATCGAATTAAATCAAAATAATCTAATGGCGTGATAGATACACTGACCTGACAACAGCCTATATTTGCCCACTTTTTCATAACTGTGAGATCCATATGTAAATACCTGCAAAAGCATGACAACGCAAATACCTAGCAGGACCGTTTCATTTCAATTCAAATGATGTCAAGAAGAATACAACATAAATACAAATTGCTGAAATCTGAAATTTATATGCGGTTAAAATACAAGTTGAATGAGCCAAGGGCATACCAGTTCAAGTGTGAAGCGAACCAAATTGCGTCGATACTTTTCCGATTAGTTTCCGCAGTCCCGATTAGTCTAAAGCGAACCACAGACTTATCGTTGAAGTTTATTGCCTGTTTACCACCCTTCTTGATAACAAATAAGAATGTAATCGGAGTTGTTCGCATCACTATCATGTTCACAAAATATTTTGGTAACATTTTTTCAAATTCATCAGTCAGATAAAAAGTTATCGACCAAGCTCGTGCTCATAAATGACAAGTCTGGGGTTCGCTTGACAAGCGACAATATCAGTGATGTGATTAGAAAAATGGAATTAGAATTTTTTTACAATTTCACCACGATTTCGATTACTGATGACTTTGATAATATCAAGTAACGATAATTTTAATACTAATTGGTATACTAAGCCATGAAACTCACACGATGGTGATTGCATTGGTAAGTTTGTCCTATTGTTGCACTCACAGAGCAATAGACAAAAGCTCTATCCCTCTCTTTACGTTCTCTCGATGACAATGAGATACTAGGCAATTTCATCGAGTTGGATTTGCTGTTGTATTTTACTCTTTGGTTGGACATAAAACGGACAGAAATAAAGGAGAATGTAACCAGCATAAAACATAATTTAGCTGTGAATAGTATATATCAAATACTATTTAAAGTTAGTTTTAGACTTGTGTCGAACTTGTTCATTAGTTCTCGAACTCGCTCATTTAAGGTGCCCAGACATAACAATCACATACCTACTCGCCGTATCGAACATGTGCATTACGTCCGTGAGGGTGATTTTTTGCAAAATCTGAATGAAGTATATAGTTCATGAACTACCCAACTCTACTTAGTTTGCTTCTCGTTTCGTATCGTTCTCTAGCCCATCCACTCTGCTCTCTATCATTTTCCTACTACTTAGTCAAACAGCTGTGTCATGGATACCCCCTAGTTGAACCAAAGGGGATGTACAACTAGAGAAGAAAAATCCGTCGCAATTTGGCAACCCTGGTAGAAGAGAACCAAAAAAGTCGACGCGATTCACTCAAACCCATTTCTTTCCCGCGTCATAATTTGATAATTTCTTGCTTTTTACATATGTACTTTATGTAATGTTATTTAAATATGGTTGGAATTTCTGTAGTTAGATACAATAACATCATCAGAAAACTGCTCGTGTATTGAAATATTCAAAGAAGAGAGTAATAGAGAGAGATAGCAGAGAAACGACGCACTTCACTCGTTTTCTTTGTTGGCATTCCACTCCATGAGTAAACTTTCTTCTCTACACCATAGTTACTTTATGGTTGAACTAGTCAAGGTTGTGTTGTTAAAACAGCATATTTGGTTTTTGTACTTCGTTGTTTAAATTTTTTGTTGGTATACATTTGTGGTGAATTTGACAGAGGCCACGTGCACAACCAAAACATACTGCCAGTTGTTGTTGCACACAATTACAACAACGTCTTCTGCTACTAACGTGTGATTTTACCATGGGCTGCCCTGAAACACAAAGGAATAGACAAGAGTCTTTATCCCTCTCTTTACGTTCTCTCGATGACGATGAGGTAATAGGCCATTTCATGAAGTTCGAGTTGCTGTTGTATTTTACTCTTTGGTTGATCATAAAACGGACAGAAATAAAAGGGAATGGGTATTTACGTTCGATGCAACCAATATAAATCACAATTTAGCTGTCATTATTAGCAATCAAACACTATTTAGAGTTGGTTTGCTGCATGGGTTGCTTCTGGTTGCTTATCGTTCTCTCGCCTACCCACTCTGTTTTCTATAATTTTCCTACTACTTAGTCGATCAGTTGTGCCATGGATACCTCCTGGTTGAACTAGTCATGGTTGTGTTGTTAGAACAGCTGATTTGATTTTGTTCTTGCCGTGGCACGTGCTAAGTGTCAAGACATATGTATTTTGTATTTGTGGTGAATTTCCCTACTACTTAGTCGATCAGCTGTGTTATTTGTAGTATTTGTTTATATTTAGCTGATAGAACCAGACACGGACAATACAAGTGCAAGATATAAAGCAAACTGAATCCGATTATTTGAATTCGATTCGCTTACACTTCGGATGAATTTGATTCGCTTACGGTCAAATCAAATATTATTGGTTTTTTATTTTTTGTTTCTTATTCTTGGTTTGCTTTGTTCTTGACAATAAAACCGTAAGACTTAGGGTGTTATTCTATACGTCGTGAATCAGTCACTGCGTTGTTTTAGTTGCCTTTAAAACGTTAGAGCTGTACCGTGACTACGTTGAGTTGCGTTATTGAACGGGAATTTATCGATCACTTCAGCTGTCAAATTCGACACGCCAAAATTCCTCGCGTTAGTTGAAGAAATTACAAATTGCAAGAAAACTCTCGATCGCGGTTGGGCAGATGGACTTATTTTGCATGTCATTGCTTATCAGTAGTTGCCAATTTTGGCTGGAATTCAATCGACGGACAGAGGCTCAATTTTGGTTTAGAAAAATAATTCAAAATTATATTGTTTACTCACTGAAAATCTTATTTATAGTAACAATTAGAAATTGAAAGTTAAAATAAATAATGGATTGCAAAACTTATATTTAAAAAAATTAACAACATCAGTTGAGGGTAAGACATTGACTCAAATGACACGTGTTTTTTTTCCAAAATATAATATACATTGGAAAGTTTATTTGACATTGCAGCCCAAAATATCCAAGGTTATTTACACACTTTTGTGCATTTCCTTAAATATTCTTGGCAATTGTAGTATTATAAACAATAGCATTCTTAAAATCTGTTGATATATTGAAATAGAGCTATGTTTTCTAAACTTTTCAATGTTTACTGTTCACTCAAGATAACTTTTTCTAATCTATTATATTTTATTTTAGTTGGGCAACTCTATAAACAGCTTCGTAAACGAACGCGATTGCGAAGTGATGTATGAACTACCATTTTTTTGACTTTTGCGTTCGCGTCGGCATTTGCGTTTACGTTGATACTTTCTAATAAAGACAACGGAAACATATGGTTGCTAATGCAGGGTTGCAGTGATTGTATTACAGAACTGCTTCGGTATAATGGGATTGCAGTCCCAGGCAACCAAAATTGGTTTACAAATCATATAATTGGGGTTCTCTTATTTTCTTGTTTGCCAAATTGTTTAAATATGTCAACTGTGAATGATTGCCTACACTTCTTAAATGACAGTAAAAACTGTCCTGAACTACTGATTAATGGTTTTTGAATTTGAAATTCAGCTTTAATATGTCTGCTGTATACTTTTACTGTATCAGCTATTTATAACTGGATTTGACTGTTGAGAATTACAGTTTAGTTTAAAAACCACTGCAGTTGGTTGTCAATATTTTCCAATTGTTTTTACTAGCGTAAATAAATTTCCGTGAAATGGTTGAAATTTATCTTAAATAGAAAAAAGTTGTTATATTTGTTAAACTAATATTAATTTTTATCTGACAGACCTTCCCACCATGTGCCAGTACTTAAATATACATATGCATACGCACATGATTGTCTGATTCATACTTTTTGGGGGCTAGAAATATATATAAATAAAAAACTAATTTAGATAAGAGTAGGTTTGTGTATTTCATAGACCCACGATTACGGAAATAATAACCGGTTATATGGGTTCAATTATCTTAAATGTCGACTGGTGTCAGCAAAATCAGTAGATCATTTCCACCGGTTTGTTTTTGCTTCTGTAACAGGATTTTTACTGAATGGGTTTAAGGTCTTGTTTTCTATGAATAGTGTTGACCGTTTGGAATAGGTGCAAAACTGTGGGTTACAACTAAATATTTTCCCATTACATTCCATGAAGGGATCGCAAAGAGCTGCTCGAAAAATGGCCGAAAAAAAATCGCCCACAAATACATGCAAAATGATTCAAAATCATAGAGTAATTCTTTAAAGAGAGAAAATTTGACGCATCTGACATTTCCTTTCACACTTTTCGTGGTGGGCTCGGTGTGATCGGAGCTAGTCCGCTGACACCAGGTGGAGTTACAAGAACATTTGAACTAAATTTGTCATGTCGTTTTGGTTGATAACCGCGAAATTTGAGTGTATTTTAAACTTTTTTGTTATCTTTTATTGTTTGTACAAAATTGGTGTTGTATTTAACACAATAATTTTTACACGCAAAACGTTGGTTTGAACGATGCCTCTATCTGGTATTATTAAAGCAATTCTTTCCAACATGCAACGTTCATATCACACCAGGCCAAATGTCAGAAATTTGCTGAGCGAAATGTTAAGTCTATATATGTGTATTAGTCTTTGTTCAAAATCCATGATATGGTGTTGACCAATCGAAGACTAAAAGTGCGTGAGATTGTTGATGTCATAGGCATTTCTTATGGTAGAATGGTTTCGTTTTTAAATGATCAGTTGGGTTTAAGAAAGCTGTCTGCAAGATGGGTGCCGCGTTTGCTCTCAATTGACCATAAACGAAATCGTGTGGCAACTTCAAAGGATTGTGTGGAGTTGTTTAACCGCAATTCGAAGAAGTTTCTCCGGGTGAACCGGTTCCGGCTAATAAGGTGATGGCAACAGTTATTACCTTCAAAAGGGAAAAACAATAAACGACGAATATTATGCCAACTTATTGGACCGATTTAAGGAGGGCTACGAATTGGTACCTCATCTGCCATATTCTACGGAATCGGTGGAAAGAGATTCAGCTCCAACGAAGGGATACAACAATTGGAGAAACGTTGAACTACGTGTATTTAGCTGAAAGGAGATTATGTTGAAAATTAATTTTTTTGGCAAAAAAAAAATGAGTTTCAGTCGAAAAGTCACGGACTTTTTGATCCGCCCGTATGTATTGACTGTTGGCAAGTGCCACGGCAAGAAACAAATCTATTGCTCTATGCTAAAACCCAATTATGAAAAATTGCCCAATTTTCGATTGTTAATTTTATTTTATTTGACTTATCTTAGACTAATTGAATAGTAATACGATAATTGACAAAATGAACTGAAAATGATAATAAACACATTGATTTTTGTTAAAAATATCGCGCGTTTTTTTTTTTTTGGTCCCCCTGTATATATAAATGTTTGATGTCGTCCTCGTAATCAGCTCTATTGTACGCATTGTTGTGGACCATCTCTACGTTTGACATTATCGCGGTTTTCTGTAGACCTGAATGTCATATATGTACACGTTTGGAAATAACGGCTCCTGCAACATAGTGCAGGAAACATGTATATGATTATTGTAAGCATTGTATTCATGAATTGAAGATGTGTTGCCTTTTTGTTTCTTTATTGTCTTCTCGTTTTTATTTTAGCGGTTTAAAAAAAAAACACATTTGGGTCTCAAAAACATATATTATAGGCTATTAATCATTGTGTTTAGGCACAAGTATAGTATATTTGCGACAAGCTACAAACACGTTATATTCGCACCCAAACAACAAAAAAGACAGTTTGTTCAGCGTGTACTAAAACCGGGTCGCCCAAAGGAGTTTCCCTTTACAAACGACCCAAAAAAATCCGGGTTACCCATTACTCAATTTTGGATAAATCCAGCACTGGGGAAATTAAATAAAGTGCAGCCGCGAAATAAAAATGATATTCCAGTAATTTCACCATTAATATTCATTCACGTGAGTGGACGTAATTTACTTTTTTGTCTTTCATTCTAAATTTTATTTTTCAATGTCAAATTGTTTTGGTACTAAATGTTCTTCAAATTGTTGCCATTTCTAGAGGATATAAATACACCATGTGGTATATTTAGAGCAATGCAGATGTCATTCATAATTTCGTTTAACAGGTCTGAAGGGTAATGGTTGTCTACGAAAAACAAAATATTATGAAGAATATATGTATGTATGAGTGTTTGCGTTTATTTTAGAAGGTTTTTTTCATGCGGTTTTTGTTTTTTTGCTCTTCGGGGTGATTACACACGATCAGTCAAAATAAATTAGCTATTGGCCAGAACAAAACAAAAAATAAAAACGTTATTATCCAACAACAGATAATTTGTTTTTGGGACAAATATTTGCCTCGAGGGCACACATGAGCTGTTGTTATTAGTTTTATTATTATTGGACTGTTGTTTGACAGAGGCAAATATGAAACAAATCTCTAAAATGAATTGAAGTCGCAAGAAGTAAATATAAATGTTATGAAATCACTCATAAATTGTATGAATTCCTTCATTAATTTTCATCCAGAGAAAACATTTTTATAAATTCTATGAAACGAAATATATGAAATTTCGTGTTCGACTTGTCAACGGCTGATGCGGTCCCAGTTTCCCAATGTACATAACTGTTTACAATTTTTGCAACATCTATGAAAAATTTTAATTGGTCCAATGAAATGGAGTCTATTGTTCGGACCATCTATGAAATTCTGTCATAGATTATATGAAATATAATAATAGTACATGAAATTTGATTCTAACATCATTTCATTTTCACTGAATTATTGAAGAATGCTGCATAAATATTGTGAAATAAATATTCTGTCGATTCACTTTCGTGTGCATCTTTATACTTCTCGTATGCGATGATGAAGTTAACACGGAGTTTAAAACTTAACTCCGATAAAAATGCTTCATCAATTCTATGAAACACTGTCATCAATCCAGTGTCAGGAACTTGTCTTATACTTTAAACATATGAAGAATCTTTAAATACAAATTAATGAATGGACTTCATCACTTCAGAATGAAAATTTATAAAATGTTCATTATTTTTTAAAATTTGTTTTGTATTTGTACGAAAAATTGCTACAATATATGAAGTTTTCATTAATATGACAAAGTTTATCATAAATAAATTTGGCTCAGTTTGTTAAAGTCTCAGTTGGCAATGAAGACTTAGACGAAAGGTCTCTTAAAGACCTTTCCTACAAGTCCAAAAACAAGAAAATCCGACCACTGGTTCAGAACTTAGCAATTTTACCCTAGTACCCTCCGGCCACCAATCCGAAAATTTTCAGACCGCTGCCATTTCGCCCCCTTTCTTTTTCGGGGATGGTCGTAGATAAACGTATTTTCATGAAATAAGCCAAGGAATACGCTGGTGAAATTTGTCCAGTCGCGACTGAACCACCCTGTATAAATAAAATTGTTAACGCAACCACAGTAAGAAGTTTCTAGATTATAACACGTACTTTCAGGCGAATATGTGCAATTTAAGAATCTTGCTAAATAATTGTATGCAGATGTCGCCCTATGCAAATCTTTTCGAATTTTTGTCGCTCTATATCAAAAGCCTTGCATTTGTTTTGGACAATATTGTCGCACAATTTGTAAAATACTGTTACGAATAAGTAAAAGCTTTTGCTTGCTCTTAATGACTCTACTAACATTATGTAAATAATAGGCGGTTAGTGCTGCGCCTGAAAGTATGCATTGTAACAACGTACCAGCTCGCTAAACCAGTAGCATGAATTCGCCTCAGAGATAATTCTCCACCATTCGAGATGATTCTACAAAACTTAGTAACGACTAGAAGATTCTTGAATTCGCTAGATATAACTTCATTTGAGTATGGTGAGTTGGTATAAATAGCGGAGGTCTTTGGAATGGGGAGTTCAGTTTGTGATTAACCGCCGTAAAGTAAGCAACGCGATTTGATAGTAAAATATAAGACTTATTAAAGTGGTGTAAATAAAGTAAACTGTTGTATTATATTAGTAAAATAAAAGGAAGTGAAACCCTTGTAATTATAGTAATTGAAAACGAACCTTGTTTTATTATTGGGAATAAATCAACGCAAAGAGGACGAATAAGGAAATTCGTAACAATTTGTATAACAACAAACGTAAAAATTAACCAAAATAGAATAGATAAATGTGGCCGCCGATGGTGCAATGGTTAGTGTGCGCGTCCCCTTTACATGAGAACGTGGCTACTTATTTCGACGACGGTCACCTCGCTTAGTGATGGTGAGAATCTCTCACCAACCGCTTCGTGGGATGTAATGGGAAACCATTTTCTTTTTAGATAAATAAATATTGTTTAAAAAAGTTCCTAGCAAAAATATTCTGAAAATTATTTCATTGTAGTTATGAAGAGTTTCAGAAAACCTGATAAATCTTATTCAGCATTTGTAATGAAGCATTTCATAAACATGATGAAACTTTTCGTTAATTTGCCGTTTTATTAAGCTTTAGATTATTAAGCAATCTATGACAATTTGCTTCATATTTATGAAGATTTTCTTCAGTATGAAGAACGCTACACTAAGGGTAGTCATGTTAGTGGGTGTGCTTGCCTGAATTGAATATTATTCCAAGCAAAACCAAATATTTGTCACTTAGAACTATGAACTTCTCAAGTACACTTTACGGAAAGCATCGTCACAGGGATGAATATGTTCAACACCACAACAACTTTTGCCATCGAAAGTGAGTTAACGTAGAGCTTCATTCCCGCTACAAAAATGTGTTCATCATCTGCAAGTTGTTACTCATTGCGTTGAAACTATGGTTTTTACTGCAATAAATTTGATTCATTATTACATAGAATTTGTTTCGTTGCTGTAATGAATTTGTTTCGCTGCTGTAATGAATATGTTCCATTGTTGTAATGAATAAGTATCGTTCTTGGAATGAATTTTTGTCATTCCTGAAATGAATTTATTTCATTACAGATATGAAGTTACTTCAGATAAACCAAATATCAGTGGTTTAAATTTCATGCATTTACCTTTTTTTAATGTTTAACCCAGTTTTCTACAAAATTGAAATTAAATAAAATTGTTGGAGGAAAGAAAACTAAGTTGTTTTGCACAACGAAATGAAAAATTGTCAAAGAAATCATGTATGCAATTTTTCGTTGCAGCGACTACCAAATTGTCGGATATACGAGAGTTTTCATTGTAGCAACGTAAAAACATTAACGAAAATGTTATTCTTTCAGTGTATGAGCTTCTCATGTATTAACATATTGAAATTCAGCCACATTTATTTAAATGGGTTATGGAAAATTTCGGCAAGAGAGTTGGACAATGGCAACAATTCCGTGAACTTTATTTACCCGATATTTTATTTCACTTTATATTTTTATTAGACTACGAATATTAGGGTGTCCCAAAATTTGTTGCTTTTGGATTTTCATGGTTAAATTTGTGTCCCATAACAACCCATGATGGGATTGAGGTGAGTTTCTCACCATTAGGGATTTTCATGATTGCTCAGGCATAATTTGAAAGCTGATAGGGTAAAATGTTTGTGAGATTTTTGTCAGATTTTCCGAAAGAGGTTTAGAGGTCGCACAAGTCGTGCTCCCCGGGGATGGTTTCCGGACGCTTTTTTGAATTTTTCTTAAAACTTGGTCAATAATCATGATTTAGATCTTTCCCACGATTGACGTTTATAACCTTTCCCAGCGTGTTGGTCTAAGGTCGCACAATTTTGTTCCAAAATTGTTTAATAAAGGGTGTTTTTTACAGGTTCACAACTTTTAGTTTATAGCACTGCTTTACTTGACTACCGATTTAACTGCTGATGGTTGCCTTTTGTTTAGTTTGGTTTGGCATTTCATCAT
This sequence comes from Phaonia tiefii, assembly GCA_963931995.1. Taxonomy (NCBI): domain Eukaryota; kingdom Metazoa; phylum Arthropoda; class Insecta; order Diptera; family Muscidae; genus Phaonia; species Phaonia tiefii. The sequence continues at coordinate 70,219,277 of OZ008370.1, forward strand.
GGTTAGACTTAAACAAGAATAACTCTGGCAAATTGTTGAAATTTTCAATCAAGATAATGATTCTGTTGGTCAAACTTATCGTGCACTTCGTCCTTTGTATGGTAGTCATAAGTGTCCATCAGAGCGGCTAATTCGAACAACTGTGGATCGTTTTTGCTCCGCGTTCACTCTTAATGATAACGTACATCCCGTAAGACTCCAAACAGTGCGCACTGAACAAGCTATATAGCATTGAAGAAGACCCACGTCAATCAAGTCGATGTCGTTCTCCGCAAATGCGGATATGTCCATCTACTTTATGGAAGAGTTTAGAAAAGGATCTTGGTTTATGAGCTTTTAAGATTCAACTTGAGCAAGAATTAAAGCCACACGATCATCGCATGCGACGCCAATTTGGATTTGATTTTCCATACAAAATTTTGTTCAACGATGAAGTTCATTTATGGTTGAATTCGTATATCAGCAAATTTTTTTTCGTATTTCGAGTGAATATAATCCACAGGCTTTTGCCCAAACACTATTACATCCACAAAAAATAATGTTTGGTGCGCTTTAGGGAACGGCGGAATCATGTTACTGCCAACGATGGAGAAAAAAATTACAAGTTTTTTCGTACCTCTATTAGTTGGCATTAATCTTGCTGTCATGTGTTTCCAACAGGACAGAGTCACATGCCACACAGTGCAAGCTAAACTTCATTTGCTCAAAGAAACATTTAAGGAACGAACATTTTCACGTAATGGTCCTGTTAATTGGTCACAAAGATCGTGTGATTTAACCGCATTGGATTATTTTCTTTGGATTTGTGTAAAGTCACGCGGGTAAGCCGATAACCCTGGAAATCAACATTCCTCGAGTTCTTGGCGAAATACGACCGTAAATGCTGCGAAAAATGTGTTTTTTTTTATTTAAAGTTCTGTAACTCTAAAAAGTGGCCCTATATAACAATAAAGTGTTCTAGTTTGTATTCATTCGTTTCCGTTTAGTTTAGTTATATCAGCCGAATTGGAAATGGTTTCGGTTGTTGTCATCGAACCGCAAATATTGTCAGTTGATGTAACCGAGTTACATAAAATTTTGGTAGCCGCAACAGTATTCATGGGAAAATCTGTTGCAGTGAATGAATTTTGGGTGGATATTTTTATACATAAAAGGTTATTGGGTCATAATTAATTCAGTTGAGGTACATTTTCTATTAATTCGGTTTCATTAATCGAATTTAGCATTGATTCGGTTGCAACAACCAAAATAATGAATAAGACTGTTGACTAAAATTGAATATTTGAATATTTTGATACCGCAATTGAATTAATTATGAAACGAAGTTGCTTTCACCAAATTGCAGTTGTAGCGAATGAGTTCAGTTGTGGGAACCGGAATTTAGTTGTGGGAACCGCAATTCGGTGGTATCAGCAGAATTTGAATAGATAGAATTTAGAAAATGTCCACAAATTACATGGTAGGTTCCAGCAAAACCATGGAAGAAATTTACCGATCAGCTATTCCATACGGGAAGTCAATACTTCACATTTTATGAATCAATAGAAAAAATATAAAATATCATCATGTAGTTATCGTTTAACAAAAAAAAAACTTAAGCCAAATTTAAAACTTTTAATCACAACTATAAAATGTTTGTCAAGGAAGAGAACATTGATAATGAGATTCGAATCAAATCCAAACTTCTACTTACCACATATTTGAACACTTGATCACATTGAAAAATCAACACAGTTCCGTGAGATTTCTAATAACATATTTATTTCTTAAAAGCCGTTGCAATAATTTACATGTGTTACAATAAAAAGAGATGATGACACTAAAGGGTTCTCATAAATGCAGTTGATATAATTTCATATCCTTTCCCCTTATATCCTGACGAAATTCAAAAGGTTGAGCAGAAATCCAATAATCACTGTTTCACCACTAACCACAGTTACCGACCTGTAACTGCAGTTGAACAATTCTGGTGATTAGTGGCCACGTACTACTCCGACAATCTCTTCTCCATTTTGGGGAAATCTCTCACAATCTTCACTTCCAATATCAGAAATTGTTTGAACAGCTTTCGTATCGAGGATAATGCCAAACCGTATTTATTGGACAGACTAGCTATATTGTATTGACCATTTTTAAATTCTTCCATTATTTGTAGTTTTTCTTTTAACTGAATTTTTTTTCTTTTGGCCATTTCTATGAGGGAATCCTAATCGTAGCGCGGAATGAATGAAAATGACTAACGAAAATCTTTGGATATCGTCTGATATAGCAAATGGAAATCGATTATAGTGGCACTACAACCTGTGTATATGATATGCAGTTTCTATTTTGTTGGTAATTACATTTGTAAATGACATTTCCCATGATTCATTCGGAATGTGAAGCGATCGGTTGGTACACTGGGAATCCTCGGCGAGAGCATGAATTTAAAGTTAAAAATATTTTATAAATTTCTGCGAATCTGAGCATTTACATATGGGGCATTTCACGTGAAGTGGACAACCAAAAAAATTCTGTTTCTTGAAATTCTTTCATATTTGGCGTAACTGTAGTTGTAGTAGGTATGACAGTGAACACGCAGTATTTAATTTGGATGATGTCAATTTCTCAAGATATGAGGTTGTGAAATTTTGCAGTTTTTGAAATTTGGGGTTTTTTAAAGCATCTTTTAGACTAAAAAATCAAATTATAAACAAAATATAAAACAAAGAAATTTTCATGTGCAAAACCGGAAGTGACAATTTCAAACCACAATGTTTCTAATTTCGCTTCATTTCGTTTAATTTTTTTTAAATCGAAATTAGCTTAAATTATTCTTATAATACACTAGAAGTTTCAAAATGGGATATGCACTGGTTCAAGATATATGTATTTTATGTAGATACATGTCGCACTGATTATGATGCCATTTAATGAATACGAAGACACAGCCAAATGAATTCTGTACATCTTGTCCTGGCTTAAGTGGAGTCCGTGATCATATATGGTTTATATTCGATGACAATCACTTGAAAGATGTGCAATTTGAAACGTGGTTTGGCACAGACCGCTTCACAATATCTACTCAATTACTGCCATCCGATGATTCTGTAGCTTGGGCGATGCCTTGGGCACTTTAACACCTCATGCTTATGTTGCAGAGGCACAGGCGCTTTATTTTAAAACTCTCAAGGATAACATAGCTGAATATCAAATCATCGTACAATGTGAAATTTTGCAGTTTTAGCAGAAAATTATAGTTTTGTAGTCCCAGATGCCGCCCAATCGTTTCATTGGAATAATGACCAAGCAACACTTCTGACTTCGGTTTTTTTTATCACAGAGATGGAATTGAAGTGAAACATGGCAGTATTGTTATGATTTTAGATGACCTAAAAGATGATACAGCCACTGTTTACGTTTACCAGAAAATACTACACAAGTATCTTGCAGAAAAAGTAAGAGATGCGCCCAAAATTATAGATATCACCGATGAGGCCCTACAAAATTTTAAAAATAAATTCAATTTTGTGAATTTATTTTATTATAAAAATGATTTCAGAATGGGACCATCTTGGAGGGAACCTCAAGCGTTTATCGAAGCGTGCAACCCTACAGTCACCTTCTAGTAGATCAATCGTTTCACCAAAGCAATTATACGATTAGCCAAAATCTTCTTTAAAGCAAACTGCGATTTACTACTGTTTCAAGGGTATAATTTAAGCTAATTCTGGATTAAAAAAAAATTTAAAAAAAATTAAGCGAACCTGCAAAAATTGTGGTTTGAAATGGTCACTTCCGGTTTTGCAAATCCATTTTTTCCAAATTTGATTTAATTTCTTAAAATAGCAGACAATTTGCTACATCCATCGCGCACCTTATTGTATATTTTTTATTCGAATAAATGCTTAAAAAAAAACAAACTTCAAAAAGGGCAATTTTTTTCAATCTCTCTCTATTTTAGTCTCTTATTATACAAAAGAAATATTGCGCGTTCATACCTACTACAACTGCAGTTACGTCAAATATGAAAGAATTTCAAGAACAATTTATTTTGGTTATGCGCTTCACGCGGAATGCCCCATATGTCGGTACATATATACTTATATGGGCTGTCTCTCGGCTTTCATTCAATATTGTTAAGTGTTGATGTCTTATTAAAAATCGGATAGAATAGAGTGAGTGAGCGAGTGATTATTGTCTGAATGATTGTCATCAGCCATCTCACTGGCCAGAATAATTTGCGTAAATAAAACTAAATACAAATATGAAATTTAATGAATCAACAGTGCGATTTTGAAAAATAACAAAAACATTTTATGATAACTCAGCATATTTTTGATTTTAGTATTTGGTGTAATACGATCAGGAAATCCAATGTTGACTTGCATTTGGATTTTTAGCACCTCCATATTTTTCCTTGATGACAAATTCAAATATTTTTAATTTACTTAAGTCACAATGTTCTCGGTATTCTTATACTCATGCCTGTGTACGATATATAATATTTCAACTGAAAACAGAAGAAAACAAAAACCTATTAAAGTGACAAAAACAGCTGATACGACATGACATCGTCAAATGGCAATATATATTTTGCGCTGGCCCTGGTGGTTGCCAGAATATACTCATGTATTTGCAAATATATGCTGGGAAAATACAGCATCTATCTAAGAGTATTAATAAGTAAAAAAATGCGTAATATTTTGTTCATTTAGATCTCGTCAGACTAGTATATATTCATATATGTGACTTTACTCTGGAAGACCTCAAAGTTAATATTCTCTGGAACTATATCTTCGGTAGCTCAATGCGAAGACGCGCTGTGGGCAACTAAGGTAATTCGAAATTTTCATGTGATTGGAGTAAAGTTGGTAAGAAGCATTGAAATTATAGTTAGTAATATAGTTAGTATAATCAAATTTTTCTATCCCAAAGAAAATGTCTGCTATACACCCGACCTCCCGGGTGTAGACCAGTTGCAGAGTAATTCTTATAACTAGAATTTTTCTTTCGCTCAGCAAATTTCTGACATTTGGCCTGGTGTGATATAAACGTTGGATGTTGAAAAGAACTACTTCAATAATACCAGATAGAGACAATGTTTCAAAACAACCAACAAAATATTAACAACAGTATTTCGTTTTGTGTGTTAAAATTTTTGTGTTAAATTCAACGAAAATGTATGCTAACAATAACAGTCAATAGATAAGTATAAAACACACTTAAATTTCACAGTTTTTCATCAAAACGACATGAAAAATTAAAGTCAGAAGTTCTTGTAATTCCACCTGGTGTAAGTCACTTTTCATCAAACATCTCTCTATCACACCGACCGCACCACGAAGAGTGTGAAAGGAAGCGTCAGATGAGTCTAAGTTTCTCTATTTAAAGAACTACCCTATGGTACCTGTCATGGTAGATACATCTACTCTATGGTAGATACATCTTCTATCAAGATGTATCTATTACAGTTGGAAGCGTTAAAACGGCTCATTTAAATTTTTCCATGTCGTTGTGGTCCGACCTTGTCAAAGGTTGTTTATAGCAATTTCCACGATGAATGTAGTACAGGTGGAATTGTTAAACGAGCCACAGGCTTGTCATTCATGAGCATGGACATCATCTATCGTTGATGTTTATTGTTGGTTCGACTCCCATCTTGATGTACTAGAAGTTGTTAGCATCAATATCATGTTCACAACATTTTTTGGTAATATTATTCCAAATTCATCCGTCAGATAAAAAGTTATCTATCAAGCTCATGCTCAAGAATGACAAGTGTGTGGTTCGCATGAGGACAGCTGGTTTAATTTTTTTCTTTTCTGCCGACAATTACAACACTGCCTCCTGTTAGTACCTGAAATTAATAAATCTTAATTTTGGCAATGTCCTGCCTTGATATAAAAACAAAATGTCTGCAATTCCTACTGGTTCTACCTTACTTATTTTGCTGTGTATCAAACTTTATTTTGTGAGAACACTTCTGCTCTGTGTACACTCAGAGAACTAATTGGTTGAGATGAGGTTGTAGCAACCGTAAATTCGACTGTTACCACCGAATTGGGGTTGCCACAACCGAATTGAGGTTGTCACGACCGAATTGAGGTTGTCACAACCGAATTTAGGCCTCACAACCGAAATTCGTTTGAAGCAACCTCGTTTCATAATTGATTCGGTTGTGACAACTGATTCTTGAATTATATTCGTTCTGTCAACCAAATTTTCTAAAATTAAACTATCGAATTTGCAAATAATTGGGATGCAGAAAACGAAATTGATGCCAAATTCGGTTGGAGTAACCGAATGTGGCATCAATTCAGATGCAACAACCGAATTTGACATTAATTCGCTTATCAACACCAAAGTCTGTATAAATTCCGTTGTTACTACAGAATTTGGCCGTCGGTGGTGCAATGGGAGATCCTGGGTTCGATTCCTGCTCCGACCACCTTAAAATTTCTTTCGACGACGGTCACCTCGCTTAGTGACGGCGACACTATCGAGTACTTAGCCATGAAAATGCTTCTCAAAATACCGTTCGGAATCGGTGTAAAACTGTAGGTCCCAATCAGTGAGTGTAAAACTAGAAAGCGCACATCTCACTGATTGTGAGAAGCTCTCCCCAATCCCTCCATGGGATGTTAAGGGACACCATTTTTTTTTTTTACTACAGAATTTGGCATCAGTTCGGTCACAATAACCGAATTAACCTTTAAGTCGGTTGCATCTACCGAATTCGGTAGCCAATTCGGTTACTGTAACCGAATTTATCATGCATTCTGTAGGCACAACCGAATTTCATTTTCAATTCGGTTACCACAACCAAATTCTATGTATTCAAAACTTGACGTTTAAAACTCTAAAAACAAATATTATAGTAAAATAAGTTAGATAATGTATAATTGTTCCTGCCGCGTCGATGTCAAAATTGTTGTGTGGTTTAACCAAGGCACGTAAAAATATTGAATTTTATAATTTTTATATTAAATCGTCTTATTTTGCAGAATATGTCCCAGCAGATATCAACAGTTTTGAAACATTTCAACCTAGCTCGCCTGCGATATGCTGCAATCATCTGAAAATGAAACGTTTAAGAACCTAAATCAACAGAAACAATACACCAGAATTGGTGCGCTGACCCATGATGGGGGACTTCAAAAAAGGTCGGTTGTGACATGTCAAACACATATGTTACCCTAAAGATTACACTATACAATTGACTTTATTTTTTCGATTTGTATTTTTTTTATAAGAATACGGGAAAGTAAATACTTTCTTAATAATAGAAATAGAGGTGAGAACCTCTAATGAGGTTGTGTCAACCTCTAACGTGGTTGTGATAACCTCTAAATTCGGTTACGGCTAATTCGCCTGTCTCAACCGAACTTTTCTGTGAGTGTATGTATGACTTGAATTGTCTATAATGTCCCATTTACATCGAAGTTTATCGCGGCCAGGTTAGCGATAGCATTGTTCTCTAATCTAAATTGACATTTTAGTTGGCAACTCTGATCTTAGACAAAATCCGCGTTGAGAAAAATTATAGAAGACGGCGGCACAACAGAAAAATTGGTTTTTGGCTTTTCCAGGTTTTAAACATTTGGAAAAGTTTTTAAATAACTGAACCCTTAAAACTGGATTAGTGTGCCAAATGGGGCAAATTTCGTAGACAGAATCAATTACAGTGTTGTTACGATAAAGTTATTTCGTGCGAAAAAAATAGTTTGATAATTGTTTGGGATCGGAATTTTTACATTTCGATTATTTTAGTAAACACAAGTTATACCACATGTGTTAAATATAGAATAGAGTGCTAAGATGAATTGTTAATTAAATATTTTCCAGGTAAATAAGAGGCATGTGGTAACTCTCTGCAACAAAACTTTCCGTTTAGAGAGAAATTACAAAATTTCTTACGTAAATTTCGCAAGAACTGAATATAGGGCTATAATTCGGAAATACTTGGCGTTTTACAATACAAGGGTGTCCAAGCTTTTTGTTTCCCTAGGCTACATTGGGAGAAGACATGGTATTTTCGGCCGCAAGTATATTACCACAGCTGACGAGCTACAAAACAAAAAATATAGGCAAGATTCATAAATTTTTTAAAATTTTCATTTTGTTGTTAAAAAGGCATCATCAATGCAAGATGGAGGTGTCTTTGGGCAAAATAAACTCGTTCGCATGAATGATTTTCCTCCAGGTGTTTGAAAGTTATGGGGGTTTAAACTTGAAAATTTAAAAATAAATCTCAAAAATAGTGGGGTTGTTAGTTCGTAGAAAAATGTATACGTACTCAAAGGAGTAGAAAAAGGACGTACTCAAATATACTTATACATATTAAATATATACATAGACACACTGATACAAATTTTTTGGTTAGTTATAGTTTTACATTTTTAAAACACAAAGGATACAAAATGCTTTAACTCAGTATATTTAACATCTTACAGTCATCAATATCTCAGATCAAAAATTCATCCATATAGATTAAAGAATTAGATAAAGCGGCCAAGTGACCAACAACGGAACAGTGTAGCGGAGCGAGCAACGCAAACTGAAAGAGAATATACTACGGAACAGGAAAGTTTTCTGTTCTGTTTCTGTTATTTGCCACTTGGTAGAAACACAAACTATTCCTCAGAAAGATGGACCCGCCTGAGTTACTTTGAATATTTTCGGGCCGCATTGATAGTTGGCGTGGGCCGAAGGTTCGCAAGCTTTGTTTTAATATATGTACTCTTCACATTGCCTCAAATGTTTCTATATGATTATATGTCTAAATATATTTCCTCTGCTTTTCCATTCAAGAAAAAGTACGACAAAATCTAATGTGTTGTCTAAATTTTTACTCCAGAAGTCTTAGCCACTAAACATTAGCCGTAATATTCGCCTCCAACTTGTGAACGACAGTCTTAAGGCCTCAATATACTCAGGATTGTTTGCGTAGTACGTATATTTCACGGCCCCCTAGGGATAATAGTCGAACGGGGTCAAATCGCAGCTGCGAAGCGGCCAATGGACTTCCGAGATTCGGCTGATTTGCGGTCCCCAAACATAGTGCGCAAAGATCAATTGTAACGTTAGCTGTGTGGCACATAGCGCCATACTATTGGAACCATACGTCGTCCATGTCATCCTCTTTAATTTCTGCGAACAAATAATCGCTGAGTATGGCACGGCAGCGCCCGGCATTGACGGTAACGTCGGCTTCTTGATCATTTTCGGAGAAAAATTTGTCTATGATGCCGTCTTGGCAAAAACCGCACAAAACTCCCACTCGTTGTGGAAGCATCGGCATCTCCTCGACTATTTGTGGATTAAGGTAGCCCCCGAGATGAAAATGAGCTTCATAGGCAAATATGATTTTTGAGAAAAATCTTCCATTCAGAGAAGCGAAAATGCATCGGATGGTCACAAGACTTCAGTTTTTGGACTAATTGGACTTTATCGCTGCAAAACCAATCATATTTTTATGCGTTATAACTAATGTTAGTTAGTTCGACTAACATGCTCTTAAAACTGATTGTAAGAATCTATTGGTGCATCAAGTATTTAAAAGTTATTAAAAATTAAAAGAGCTACAGTTTTTTTTGTAAATTAAAAATCAATCACATTACGTCTGGTTTTGATTTATTTTTGTATGGAATCATATATTTTGTATGGACTTTAATTCAGTCTGCAAGGGACTAACCACAAAACGCGTAACATTGGTTATCCAGGGTTAAAGGCCTTCGTACCGAAGTGGTTTTGCAAAATTCTGCGCAATGAAGTGCTAGAAATGTTCAATTGCTGCGAATGGTGGCGATGTTGGTGTTGGTTGCTGTTCTAGCACTCTTTCAGCCGCAGCGGCAATATTTTCCACAGAGCTAACTGGAAGAGCACGGACTGACGAACTGGTTTCAAAAATTGATCCACAAACTGCATTGATGGCAATCTCTATTTGTATCGAATTTATTTGGGAGATTTTTCTCACATTGACTCGAAAATTCAGAACATGAGAAGAAAGTTTTCAATATTTCCCGATTCTCTTCGTACGTAAAGCGACCCATTTCGTAAATTTGTAACCTTTAACTACTACTATGTCAAATTGGGCATCTGCTTCGAAATGAGTGAGGGGGGTCCAATTCTATTTTTTTAAATATATAACTACTTCAGGGGTATTAGAGTTGTGGAATGAGATTTTTTAAATTTTCAATCACTGTTTTCACGCACTATTATCGTTATAAATAAAGGATGTCTCAGTAAGAATACACCTTTTCATTTTAAAATAAACACTCGTATTTTTTGAGATGGTTACGATTTTTTTAATGGATTGTAAAGAAGACGTGTTCCGTTTAGGTATGGAATAAAATATCCGTCAAGTGGCCTCCACGGCTCTGATGACAGGCTTTTATTCTTTTCATGACATTTGTCATGACTTTTTCACAGAGTTGTGGCTGTATCACACCGATGACGCGTTAGATCTCGGATTTGAGCTCAGGAATTATTTCAGGTTTATTGGTACAAAACCGAGATTTCACAAAACCCCAAAGAAAGAAATCGTGCGGCGTTAAATCGCATGATCTTGGTGGTGGCCAGTTGACATCAGAATTGTTGGTGATAATTTATTCTGGAAATCGTTGCTGCAATAAATTGATTGTTTCATACGCGGTGTGGCAGGTGGAGCCGTCTTGCTGTAAAGACATGTCGTCCATGTCCGTGTCGTCCAGTTGATGCCACATGAGCTCCTTTATCATGTTCCTGTAACGAATGCCGTTCACAGTCACTGGAAAAAGGTAAGGCCCATATTCAAAAAGGTAAGGCCCAATCTCGGCGCCTGGCCAAAATCCGAGGCAGGCAGTTGCTCATTGTGGGTGGATTGCATGAGGATTTTTTAAGCCCAAAATTCGACAAATTCGTGTATTCATGAAGCTACCCAGATGGAAATGCGCTTCAACGGAGAAGATGGCATTTTTTTTTAGAAATATTGGGATTGACTTCACTTTGCTCCATATGCCATCTAACGAATTGCCGGGCCTTTCCGTGGACAATTGGTTTGAGCTCCTGAATAAGCTGGATTTTGTACACATGAAGGTGGAGGTCTTTTGTCAAAATTCGCCGCGTAGTGCTTCGTGAAATTTGAAGTTGTTGGGAACGAGTCCGAATTGATATTTTCGCGATTTCGGCGACACTTTCGTTTACAGCAGCATTATTTTCGAGATACCGACTGGTGCACTGATGCACAGGAGTTTTATTGTCCATAACCGACTCAGTTTCTTTAAATTATTTTACCACCCTTCGAATTGTTGACACATTATGTGCATTTTCTCAACTGAAAATTCATCGGTTTTTGCGGTCTCAGCATAACTACCCAACTTTTTGTAATACGTTTTCACAATAATAACGCGTTGTTCTTTCTTAAAGCGCTCCATGTTTAATAATCGGAATAAACATATTTGGCAGCTGCCAAATTTCACAGTTGCCACTTGCACAAAAAAAAATGGCACTAAATTTTAAAAGTGCAGCCTTACTGAGACACCCTTTAGTTGTATTTAATTCACTACTTTGCTTTAATTTTTATAATCCTACCGTGCTGGTGATATTTTTCATTAGTTTCGTATTTCAGATGTTTTGCAATAAACATCTGCAAGTTTCGCTTGTGGTATCTATTGGACTACGGATTTCATTCATTAAGTATTACGGAATAACAAGCAGACACTTCCTATTGATTCATTATTAAATTGAGTTGTGTGTACTTTTTAAATTGTACTTATTTGTTTTTAAATGATTTGGTTTAAATATTTACGGACAGTGTGACAAAAGCATTGGTGCGTTTAACTATTGTCATTAAAGCAAGTCGTTTGTTAAATTCGTTAAATTTAAATGGGGGAAAACCTAGAAAAAAACAAAACTTTGCCCTCATTTCACGAGTAACAGCTATTTAAACACATCGGAATTAATTTAATTGAATGGATTTTTAGTTATTCAATTTGTTTTAAATTTGTTTACTCCTATAATTTCAACAATATCCGCGTCATTGACATTTTTTCCACCACTGAAAATATTTCGATATAAAACAAATTTATGTCATTGCAAAGCTCTCTTCTAAATCCATATAACCAGACCAAGATATTTCTGTTATTTGGGACGTCTGTGGTCAAGTTGTAGAATCAAAAAAAAAAAAGAAAAAACAGGAGAAAACTGCCAAGTTTGCTGAAATTTTCCGCTGCTTGTTTGGGTAAAAGAAGAACTGATGTGTTTGGTTTTGCACAAAATCACTTCACAAAGCACTTTTTCATGAAATTATGTAACTTTACGTGATATGCATTTATTTGCTTAAACGTTTTCAATTGTTTTTGTTTCATTACGAACTTGACATATTTTTTTGTTAATAATTTAAATTTGATTTGTTGTTACTTTGTTGTTGTTGTCATTTAAATATTTGTTAACAATTTATATAAGGGGATATCACAAGATTTGTCGCATTCTGGCAATTTGGAGATTTCTTTTTTTTGTTTTTAAAGTGGAGAGAACATTTCGCTTTAGTTTTCCCGTAATTTCGTAGGACGTAGTTACAATGTGATGAAATTCTTATAATTTTTATTTGTGCAAAACAATAAAATATACAAAACAACTGGTTTAATTAAACAATTGTTGTATTTGGTCCACCTGCATATACACACATACATACATACAATAGGATTTAAGTAAAACAAACCTTGTTTTGTTTTGTTCGAATTCTTGCAAACGCTGGCAGGACCACCAAACGTATGAGTGATTTTCATTTATTTACTGCTTCTTCTTTACTGCTGTTGTTGTTGTTGTTGTTTTTGTTTTGATTTCAGAATAGATTTTTATTTCTCCTTAACGACACACAAATTTCTTTTGTTGTATTTGATTTTAAGTAATTTTCCACTTGATTATTGTTGTCACTTGTTCTACCCGAAATTCTTTGCAAAAAAACTCGCGTTGTCACTTATTTTCCCCCGAATTTTCCTTAATTCGCTAATGACTTTTTCTTAAAGGATATCTGCAGATTTTTTCTTAACTTTCTTCAAACAAAAAATATATGTAAATTGTAAATTATTATATCAAAACAAAAAAATTATAGCAAAACGATAGATATCAACTCGAACAGCTGACATTTGTATTCTTTGGGATACTTTTTTTTTTTATTTATTTGGTTGTATTTTTCCTTTTTTTCTGTTTTTACATTTAATTTTAGCTCTTCTTTTTCTTGCTGTTGTTGTTATTGCTGCGTGTGCTGTGTTCAGAATAGAATAGAGGAAAACAACACAAAACAAAACACTCAATAATTCACCGTAGTGTAGCAGTACAACGACGATGATGAGCTGCTCAACGTACCACGACAACTGTTAACTACGACAGACGACAGCAGAATATTGGGCCCGAGTAAAGCGAACGGTAAGTAGAGCAAAATTGATTGTGTGTTTTGACTTGGTGGGGCTCTTCTTCTCGTCTCGTCGTCATTGCGTGTGTGTGTGTGTGTCGTTGTATGCCTGCGAGTGAGTGAGTATGTGATATGGAGATGGTTCGTGTCGTTCGTATGTTGGCGAATGTTCATGGGAAAAACAACAACGCAGCAACAACAATGACCATAACTAAAAGGCCCGTAGCTAAATAACACTAGCGCAACCAACAAAAACAACAGTGACGATACAGAAAACGTATTCGTATTCTGTTATGAGCTTTCATTGTTGTTGTAGTTGTAGTTGTTCTTATTACTGCTGCTGTTAGATACATTTTTACGTTCGTACGTAAGTATTGTGCATGTACTATACATACATACATACATATTTCGTGTATTCATAGATAAAAGAAAAATTGTCAAGTACCCAGAGTTGCCAAATGCGGGTTTTGAACAGAATAGCCAAAAGCCTGAGAATTGTTCGGCAGGTGTAACCATAGAATAATACACACATAGATTCACTTATTCTCTCATCTGATGTTTCATTTTACACTCTTCATCGTAGGTTTTGTGGAAATGAGAGCAATTAAATTTAAAATTATCTTACACCAGGTGGAGTTACAAAATATGTTCACTTAACTTTTTCATGTGGGTTTGGAGTAGAACTGAAAAATTTAAATATATTTTGCACTTTTTTGTTGACTTTTGTATTTGGTATACATTTGTATTGTATTTAACACAACTAGTTTGCCACAAAAACACGAAATTCGGTTGTTGTTCCTTTGTTGATCGCTGTATACTATTGCCACCATCTGGTATTATTGAACCCATATTTTCCACCATCCAATGTTTACTTTCCACCGTACCTATGACGTTTAATTTATTGAGCGAATAAAAGCTTCTCTGGTATGTATTATTCTATGGGTGTAACGACAAATCCATAGAGTAGTGACGTATAGAGATGCCAACTCTCTCAATAAATTGATGACATTTGGGGTGTTGCAGACGGTAGGTTGGATATTGGAAAGTATTGCTTTAGTAATACCCGATAGAGGCAATGGCTCAAACCATCCAACAATAAATCAGCAATGGCATTTCTTTTGTGCGTTAACATTTTTGTGTAAATACATCACAAATATATACTAACAATAAAATATGTAAAAAAAAAGTCCAAAATACGTTTAAATTTCACAGGTTTTCATCAAATCTATATGAAAAATTTGAGTCAACAATTTTTGTAATTCCACCTGGTTTAAGCCAATTTACGTCAAATAACTCTCTATCGCACCGATCGCACCACGAATAGTTTGAAAGGAAATGTCAGATGAGAACAATGGCAGCTCTGTACGTCATTGCTCTATGGACAAAACACTCAACTTTTAACTACAAATTGAAAGTCAAAAAATATCAATTTAGTTTTGGAAAATATCAATTGAAATTCGAAAATTCTATATGAAATTTAAAAAAATATGAACTGTAATTTATAAATGTTAGTTGAAATTTAAAATTCATCGATTAAGGACGAGTTTGAAACTCGTCGTTTAAAAAAAGAAAATTTTTATATTCGGGCATTTAAAGTCCGTTTAAATGGATAATTTTCAACTGCGAAACTGGGCATAAAACTTCAATTCAATTGAAATTTATAAATTTGAATTGCTATTTAAAAGATTCCAATTGAAATTTTAAAGACGTCAATTGAATTTTAAAATACTTCAATTGATTGTTAAATGGCATCAATTGAAACTTAATACTTAAAAAAAATAAAAAAAAATGGTTACCCATTACATCCCATGCAGGAATTGGGGAGAGCTTCTCACACCCAGTGAGCTGTGGGCTTTCTAGTTTTACACTCAAAAACTGTACACCGATTCCGAACGGTATTTTGAGAGGCTATTTCATGTTTAAATACTCGATAGTATCGTAGTCACTATTCGAGGTGACCGCCGCCGAAAGAAATTTAAGGTGGTCAGAGCACGGATCGAACCCACGATCTCATGTGCAAGAGGCGCACACACTAACTACTGCATCACCTGTAGCCACAAATTTAATACACAAATTTAGTACAAATTAAAATTTAAATCACATAATTGAATTTTGAAAGAAATTTTGAAAGAAATCAATCAATTGAAATTTCTAAGAAATCAATTGAAATTTAAAGCAGATCAATTAAAATTGAAAATATATGAATTGATATTTAAATGACAAAATACTCGTACCCAGTTGGAAAATTTGTCTTGAAGACATTGTCAGTAGAATTTCCTTAGGACAATGTCTGCAGGTGCTGGCACTTTCTAGAAGACATGTTCATGACATGTCACTAGTTTTGCCTTGGGTGACGTAAATTGTGAATGGGCTGATAAACTATGTAAGACCGTCCTATCGCATTTTGTGACTGACTCTTAGTAATGCCAATGCTGAATATCGATAAAGGAAGTCTTTGCCTTTTGTCAACTGCGAGTCATGCGTATAACATTTCAAGTTATTCAGAAAACATAAAACTGAAAAATTTAGATTTGAATTGTATATCATACATTTTCAGAACTAATTTCAAAAATATTTGAAAATATATTCAAGAATATGCACATTTTCAGGGAATTATATATACATACATGCACATGTACATATATACATGAGTGTACCCATTTCTTATTATCAATATTTATCAATATAATATTTATTTTAGATTTTTTTAAATTAGAGATCATCCATCTCAAAGACTCTAATATCTAATATAATAATTATATATGTATATAGGAAATGACACAAGGTCACCATATGTGGAGACGACGTGGCCAACTGACCCACTGACGAACTGTGACTTAAGGACGACTTGAGTACATGTCATAAGGTAATCGCCCCTATTGACAAACTGCGGAAAATTCCTGCTTACTTTTTACCAAATGTATGAAAATGTCTGGGGGTGTCATGAAGTTGTTTATATGGGAGCGTATCTGCGAGCCAGCAGGGACTCTGACATGTCAGTCCTTAGCCACTGATGATGTCGTTAGGAAATATCCAACTGGGTAATTATAAATATTTCCCATGATACCGCTTCTCACAATAAGTATCTGTGCGCTTTCTAGTTTTACACTCACTGGTTCTGATCAATTTTTGGAGCAGAGTTTGTCGACCGTTGTCGGAGAAATTTAAGGTACTCAGAACAGGAATCCAATCCAAGTTGGCAGGTAAAAGAGTCGTGCATTCAGACCATTGTACTACCGACGGCCACAATAAATTAAAAAACTTCACTTGCAATTTAAAACTCATCAGTTGAAATTCAAAAATCATTAACTGATTTTGTCTACGTTTTAAAATTATCAATTAATGTAGTAATTTAAATTTGTGTCAATAACAATTTAATTGATGTCCTTTAAATTTCTACTGATGTCTTTTCATTTTCGTGTAGAGCATTTGAATTTCAATTAATATATTTTACATTTTAATTGGATTTTTTAATTTCCAATTGGAAATGGTGTAGAAATTGATAATACTCTAAAATGTAAGGCTCAATTTACCTATAACAACAATTCCGAAGTTCATGCGAATATTTTCATCCTTTTTCGTACCGAATTCGTTACGAAATTTCGGACGAATATTTATAAATCTCTTCTCGGAATTTTTTATGAAATTCAGAACGTTTTCAAATTCATTTTCAGCCACTTCATGATATTTACAGTCATTCCGATCTTTCTGTCCGAATTCGATACGAATTCTGTGGACGATAGAAGAATATGCAATTTAATTCCTTCTCAGTCGGCCAGTTATTAATTATTATTTAAGAACCTTTGAAATAGTATTTAAATACTTATAAAATTATTAAAAACTAGTTGTTCCGAATTCTTTCACGAGTTATTCCGAATTCTTTTTCAGAATTTGGTAGGGAGTTTAAATATTCCGGTAAGAAATTATTAAGAAAAATCGGAAAAACAATCAGAATTTCCTCCAAAAATTCGTTGGGAGTTCGTGCCAACCACTTAAGAATTCTGACAGAATTTAAGAGTTCTGACAGAATTTAGATACGAATTTGGAAAGGTTTTCAGACTTTCGCTCCGAATTCTTAAGTAATTCTGTATTTTTGGTTTGCTGGGGTGTTACTACATACGCTTGCAGGTGGAGTGGATTATTTGGAAAACTGTGACTACCCAACAAACCAAATGTTCCGCCAATTTCTGATGTCAGAAAATTGAGAACAAAATTCGGAACTCTTACGAAAATACTATCAGAAATCGTATAGAATTCTGAACTAAAAGTCTGGGGGAATTAAATATACTTTCCGGAATCCTTAAGAAATTCTGAAAATTTTCTGATCCAAAAAATTGTGGAACTTTTGATTTCAAACTAATGTGCATGCGGATATGTTTTTACAGTTATAGTGCTTTACTCCGAGTTCGTTAAGAATTCTGACAGCATCTGGATCGAATTCTGAAGGATTTTTTTGAGCATTTTTAGAAAAAATATTTAAAAAAAAGTCTATTAAAAGTGAACTTTAACAAAGGTTTGTGAAAAATAATAATGTCATGAGGTCCGAAAATGAATTTCAGAAAGTTTAAAATGAATATTTAAAGTTGACATATTAGCCTCGAAATTTTTAGGACAAACGCAAATGATAATGTGCTTATAGAAGACTTAACTTCCATAAAAATTCTGAAAGGTACAAACAATATGATTAATTTAATATCGTTAATTTTTAATAAATATTCGAATTATTTTTTATAGATTTGGTGATAGATAAAATGACGCAGACATGTAGTACGATGGTTGAAAGCCAAATACATTTTTTTAAATTTATCTAAATAACAAGAAAATCAAACGTAATCCGTAGTGCAAAAAAAAAAATAATTAAATTTATATGATCTCGAATATTTTCAAAAATATTCAATTTTATGTACAAAAGAAGAAGTATTATATTTTTTTACTATAAATTAAAAATACTATTTAAAAAATATATTTTGCTGAAATAATTTATTGTAGTTTTCTTTGAAACCAAATGAAAAATGTGTATTTTGGAATAAAAATCTTCAAAACAAAAATATTTTACAAATATTCTAATCAGATTATTGAAGTCTTTACGATTTCAGTTAAAATTCTTTCAGAATTCTTTCCAAATTCGGTCCAAATTTTGTCAGAATATGACCCGAGTAATGACTTCTATCAGAATGCGACAAGAACTATTACAAAATCCGCTTTGAATTCGATCAGAATCCTTTAGAAGTTGGTGTGAATTTTGGCAGCATTCCTAGCGAATTCTGTTAGAAATCTAATGATTTCTATAGGAATTCTGTCGGGTTTCGGTACGATTTGAAATTTCCGTTCAGAATTCCCTTCGGTTCTATATATGAGAATTCATTGAATGCATCAGTATGCCCTCCGCTGTTTCGTTCCGAATTCGTGTATTTTATGTTGCGGAAACGGACAGACTTCGGATCCGAATTCTTCAAAATTTTCAGAATTTCGTTTCGAATTCAGTTCGAATTCTGGACATTTGGTTTGTCGGGTACTTAGTTTAATAAAACGTTAACTTCGCAGGTGTGAGTAAAACAGATCTACATTTCAGCCCAAAACTCTCTTTGACTATTGTATTTCATCTCACACTACGAAAAAGTTGGACCGACATTTGTTTGTTTTGTCAATGGTTGATTCTTTCAGAGAGTCTCGGAATATACGTTATGGATTTATATACCTTCACCGGTATTGTCTGGTGGTTACAAATCTATTTCTGTTAGCAAGTCGTCAATCGTGTTGACGGGAAAACTATTTGTTCTCCTTATTTTTCCCATGAAATTCGACGTCGTTTATTTTCATGGCTCTGTTAACGAAGTTCTTGGCCATGCAATTCGAAAAAAATAGAAGTGGACTCAACGGATTTAAACCAATTCAGGTCCTATGAATCGAACTGCATCATTAGTTGTTACATTACACAATTACAATTTTTAAATTTAAATTTTTACATTTTTAAGCAAAAAATATTTTTTTCCTTCATAAATTTATTAATAACTGCGAAACTGTTGCTTATCTTTGGAAATAGTATAGGTGCGGATTAAAGGTATTATAATTGTCAATTTTTGTAAAATTATTTAAACAAAATCGGATTACGCATTTCCGAGTAATGGTGACGCATGTACAAAAGTGTCTCAAAAAATGAAACTCTAAATCGCAGCAGCCTCTGAGTAAGAAATTAAAAAAAAATCTGTATGAAAAATCATTATAGGTCAAAAACGGTTCGATTGCAGTTCGATTTGTAGGACCCGAATTAATGTAAATCCACTGAGTCCGCTAATATTTTCAAAAAAATTCAAAAACTTGCAGTGTTATTGTCTCTCTAGGATGCTTAGAATAATAATTTATCAGTCGTCCTGAGGCTGTAGGCTTTTGATACCAGTCAACTTCGTCAAATTTCCATATTGTCTTATAACTATGCAATCAAAGTATGATAACTGTTGGTCCCATACCACTTCCACTGTCAAATTGAAAATAATTATCTATTTGTATTTTCGAACTCTTGTTGGCCACTTTGCCCGACAGATGTTTTTGTATTCTCCAAAATCGATAATGTGAATCAAAAGCAGAATGAGAATACGATATCTTTCAAATGTAACAGAGTTTCAGACCATTTCTTTATCCGCGAACCCTTCTATTTGCACTGATACTCTAACACGGCTCTTAGGGTTGTATCTAAAGTGGTTACATGTGATATCGTGCGCATCATTTCCGGCCACAATAAAACACATATATTATCGTAGTAAACATAACAGAAAGCAATTACTGAAAAGGGGGAAAAAAACGTTTTTCCTGTTTTTTTTTAGCAAAAATATGTTTGCTGTTTTAGCAACCGAATTGTAAGGCTTTTTATCAACACTGCAAGCAGTTTATTGCTACGATAGTACATGCGGTATAATGACATTAAAATTGTTTTTTGTTATTACCAACATTTATTTCTTGAGTGCAAATGACTCAAATATCTCATTAGTGTGCCCTGTTCGTCATTATACCAAAGTTAACTTGTACATATATATTTTTTTTATAAAAGTTAAAAGATAGCAGTATAGCATTATCTTTCGAAAAAACTTCGTGTTGGCAACACTTTTTGTGTACCTTCCCTCAATAAGTCTCTTTACCACATTAGATTACAATATCAGAGAGCACTGTGTCATATGACGATGGTGACGTTGAAGAGGCCCTTCTGTTTGGCACAGTGTTGTGTGCAAACACTTAACATAAAAATTCAAAGCGTCAAGCGACCGACTTTTGTCGCAACAAACAAGCCCTACTTCGTCGTACTGACGGTTAGCCAAATTCCTACCGACACAAGCCAAATTCCTAAACATAAGTACACAATGCAGTGACACTACGAGAGAAATCTGTCAAACGAAATGGGTTTGCTGATTTTTGTTTGGCGCTACTCTATTGCTAACGAGTTAGAAATTAGAGAGTCGTTAGATGTTTTTGTATTGAAATGAAATCTTAGAGATTTCTGTCATTCAGTTGGGGAGGTGTTTTTTTTTTGAAAAGAGAGGCATTTTTTTGTTATTGCTGCTGTTGTTGTTTACTGTAAACTGTCATTAAAATTATGTTTGAATAGATGAGAGGTTATTTATTTAATTGGGGGAGGAATTTAGTTGCTGTTTTATTGATGTTGAGCACTGTGATTTATTAGCAAATGTGGGAAGTTCTTCAAAAATGTGTTGTAGATTAACTGCCATTATCACCAATTCAGTTTATCGTACACTTGTGGACAGTTTTACGGTCAGCGATGATCTTCGTTTCTTAGTTAAATTCTGGTTAAACATCGAATTGTGTTTTTCAGTCATTGTTTAACTATGATTTAACCCACAATGTTGGTTGGTTAACTTTTAGTCAGAACCATATGATTTTGACAATCAAATTACTGACTGTCAAAATTAGATTGTATATATGTATATATGCTTCTGATTTACGTATTTGTACACACACGTTGAGTCTAGATCGTTAAATGATTGCGCCTTTGTAGTTTTTTACACATTTTTGTTAAAAAAAACTTCGATTTTATGCATCTATTTCTTATTTTACATAATTCCATTTTGTTTGTTACTCTTTGTTGTTTTGGTATTTATCCCAAACTATTTGGTTTTTTCCCAATAAGAATACAAGGGTTGCCATAGTCGTTAACAATATGGCGGCTTACATTAACTCACCACTGAAAAACAAAATGCAAAGTTAATCTAAAATTAACATGGTAAAATTATCTATCGGGTAAACGCGTCAGCCCAGCTGATTTGTGTTTTTTTCATCTTTTCCGTCGGTAAGCTGTCAAATTCGATTTTGTTTCTCTTTGTTTGTTAATAAAATTCAAAGAATTTCAACCAAAATGCAATTTAATAGCGTAGACTTTGTATCAAGTAAGATAATCTTATAGAATTTTTGACATTTTGTGTACATAGTGGTTTTCATTATTCAGCTAATTTTGACGGCTTAACGACGGAATTGCTAATGCGACTACCTAATAGATAATTCTACCATGATCACGATTAAGTAATCTTATAGTTAACTACCCACTTAAAAACTGGCCATTAGGGTTGACTAACTGTTTTAGCTGTCAGTTTGCAGTTTGCAGATTAGAACAGTTAGTTAGCTCTAACCCGATTGTGTCATTATGGCGCTTAGAGTTGCTGTATCAAAGTTTTGGGTATGAATTATGAATATTCGATATTCGGCTAACCCTAAAATTTCTCTGGAGTAGCTTAAAAATACCGTTCGGAACCGGCGTAAAATGTAGAACCCAATCAGTGAGTACAAAACTAGAAAGAGCACAGCTCACTGGTTGTGAGAAGCTCTCAAGAGTCCCTTCATGGGATGTAATGGGAATGCATTTTTGTTATTTTTTATTGTTTATGATTCGATCTGAAGTTATTTCGTAGAAGAATAACACTGTATGCAATTTTTTAATCTCCAGTTAACCATATACGGACACCACTACGTGATAAAAAATCAAAAAAAAGGCCGGTGTCTCCCAGTTTTGCCCAAAGTTATGCATTTTGTATGGGCCCCCAAAGATTTAGGGCCTCGGTGCCATTTTTGCAAAAAAGTGATCATTTTGTCAGGCTCCTATCTTGCAAACCGTTCGGAATTTTGATTTACTCTCTGAGGGAAAGTTGTAGTTCTTATCATAAAGAGCAAACCTTGCGAAAATATAAAATCAAAAAAAGTTCACCTTCAACGTCGCGGTGTCCGTATATGGTTATATTTTTTCGTGTTGGACTGTGTAATTCTATTTCTATTTCTTATAATCTACACAGATCAGGGCTTTTCTTTGCAATTACAAAAAAATTAACCAGTTGTCACCAGGATTTGAACTCACGCTGGTGGACAATCGTTTCGAAGTTTGGGACTCTTCTCATCAGCGCCTTAGCGCTGACAAAAAGACAAATAGTTATGTTCTATAAATAGATTACTTTAAAAAACCTTAAGAAAAGTAAGAAAGAACAACGTGTTTGTAATAGAATAAAGCCGTTCACAGGAGAGCTAGAAAGAGGAGAGAAACCCCCCGACGGCGACAACTGCAACTGCAGTTACAAAGTGACCAAGACGGTCACTGGCCTAGAACGCAAAGTCGCTGATGAGAAGAGTCATAAACTTCGAAACGATCATCCGCCAACGTGGGTTCAAATCCTTTTGCCGACTGTGTTCAGTTTTTTTATATTCGACTCAAGTCCTCCAGTAATCTGTAATAACATAAAATATAACGACAAAATGTTTTGCGGTTTATAATGTTCACAGGTTCAGCTCTTTTAGTTCAATATTGGAAATGTACATGTTGTTGCAATTAAAACATTCGTGGTATTTAAACTCGGCCTACGATACAAATATATTTAAAAATATCAAAATCTCTTTAAACAAATTAAATAATTTTTAGATACCGGATTTTAAAATTGACCTGTTATTTGTGCAGTTCTAATTAGGAAATCGTCTTCTTCTCCTGCTCTATTTTACGCTTCAAGGGCCTGATCTTGTAAATCACTTTCACATTCACCCCTTTTTGCGACATCATCCTTTGACTTAATTAAGAACGATTTTTGTTAAAATGTGTATTCCTTGTGTTTAATGATACATCAAAATTTGTTCAAATCTTACACGAAGTACTTAGTTTGTTTATTATGTGACGTCAAAAATGCCAAGTGAAGTGCATGTGACTTGTGCGATTAGGCCGTAAATACCCCAACTTTTGCTTGCCACTGTGCATGTTGTACTTCTTTTTTGCACTTTTTAATGTCTCCCTCAGCTCTTAATGTTTTAAAAAAAACATCGTCATAGTAGCCACGTATTGCTGACCATTGTTTTAATGTTAAAGTTCGTGTTATGAATTGGACGACTCCAATCCGAAAATGCACTCACACATTAGTAAACTCCTCACTCATGCATACAGGCACAGAAACAGCCCAGTTCTACTGTTGAGAACTTTTCATTGCCAACAAAGAGGAATGACAGGAGCAGGAGCGAGAGAGAGACAGAGAGAGAGAGAGAGAGACAGTGAGAAAGAGAGTGGGACACCATAAGGTTATAAATAACAAAAGTTTTTCCATTCTGTTGCGATTGATGTCTGGGGATTAAACACAAATGGCCTAAAGCCGTTCCCTGTTGGCATTTTATACTTTTATACGGTTTTATTGAAATGAGTCAATTGTTGGAAAGGTGTTTTGAAGGTCACTCCGGTGATTGGCATCTGCCAAATTCCAACAGTGATGTTGTGGGTTGTCTTCCCAATCGATTGTATCTAAAAGTGAGGCCAGAGAATTTTAATGCATATATTATGAACACATCAATTTAGATGAAAAGTTATTAATCATTTGCCCTTTTTTATTGGAAGTAGGATTGAATATGTGTTAATTTAGAAACTGGAAAATACGTCATTGAATACTACTTTAAAATGCAACATTTAAGATTTCGAAAAGGACCTCTTGCATACATACACACATTTATGTCCTTCATACTTCGGTTCGGTTGTCAACAGGGGGCACAGCCACAGATTTTTTATGCTGTTAGGAAGCAATTTCGTTACAGGAAATAAGAAACAAGTTAATTAAGTGGCCATGAAATGTATTTTAGGATTTTGCATGGAATTTCTTTTGGTCCTGCGAACAAAGGAACCTTATTTATCATCCGCCATCAATCAAATTTGGCAGGTGTTACTCAAGCAAAACCTAAATCAAATTACGTAAATAAAATTGTGTATCAGCTAAACATTAGACATTGTTGTTTTTTTAAATAAAAATCCAATCTTGTAAATATTTTTAAAATGTACCCACGCTGAAAAAAAAAAACGGTCCAGCAACATATTGCAAGAACCATCTATATGTTTGCGAACACTGTCTTCCTGAGTCGCAGATCTGCTGCTTTTTTGCTCCTTTGTTGTCTTTCACGTTTTTGTTCTGCGCAGTATTCAATAAGCAAAGTCACATTTGGGTCAGAGAAATATGTATATATTATACCCTACTAATCATTGTGTCTCCAACCTGTAATATTGAATAGCAAACACAATGTGTTTGGACACAAGTATACTACATTTGTGACAAACACGTTATATTTGCATACAAACAACAAAAAAACACAGTTTTCTGGGAACTATTAAATCGTATATTTAAAAAACGACGCTGTCGGAACGGGTTTGCAAATGCTAAACAAAGGCTCAGGCCAAGGTCGTTGAAAATCAGCGATTTAGGGGTTTTGTGAAGCCTGCATCGTAACTCTTCTAATCAGACTAGTCATATTTCTGGACCAACAACTACCAGACTAAATATAGTATTCATAGATTTTATAAAACGCTTAGTAAACTTAATATTCAATTTAACTATTTAAGGTTTACGAACAATCTCATATAAATTTATTTGGAATTGAAACTGTTTCCGTAACTGGTGGTTTGACGTAGGTTAGGAGAGGTGGCCCTCACTATTTTCATACCTAGTCCAGGATGGACCATTTTGATACCACGGGGTGTAATTCTCTATCCCCATTGGTGAGCCTTTAAATTGGCCTAGTGTGTTTAAGGAAGAGGCGCGCGGGGGAACTTATACCTTAGGATACCCCATCCCGGTTTTCCAAGTTGAGGCAGTATATTAGTTAGTAGCGAACAAGTTTGTACTGCGAAAAGATATTCTAAGATCATTAAGCTTAACTCGTTAAATGAATGTTAGATTCAGAATGAATTAAGACCCCAAATATTGTCTGCAACTCACACCAAAAGCTGGATACACACATTAAAATGTCCGACACTCTCCACGCAACTTCCGCATTAATCGTACTCTGGGATTCCAAGACTATAGGCGTGTCTGCCTATAGGACAGTGGCTATAGATCACAGCTACTAACTGGAGTAGTGATATCTGTTCTAGGAGTGGATATCAGTTTTTCGAACAATTCAGGTCATAACTTGGCCATTTAGAGATGCGTGCCCGTTATGGTTAATTTTTGAAGTCAGGAATACAGAATACAGATTACCGAGATTTTGCAGCAGCCTCAATGTAGGAGTATATATTGATACCTCTGGCGGTGATGACGATTCGGCCCAGCCAGGGTGCAACTTGTCCGATTGCCAGGACCTCTGCTTACAAACACCACAATTGTCTGGTAGCCTCTGTGGAAGGTCTAACACAAATCTTTACAATTGGATCCAAAGTCCACTTTTCCATCTAGTTTAGAGCCTGTGTAGAATAGAAATATATAAGGATATTTAATTTATTGCAGGGATTCTGTCCCTTCCAGTCCTGTCTGTCTGAGTTTAGAAGTGAGTTTAGAAGGTTAGCCAGACATTGGTGTCATGTAATAAGGTGGTTTATCTCAAATTCTTTAAAATCGTACGGTGCTCATAGGCACCGTTGATGCATAGTGAACAAAGTCCTAGACGGAGAGTTGACGTTGGCGCCTGCCCAACAAATCTAATGGTATCAGTTAGAGGATAACCTCCAAACACTCGGTAGGTGTTGTGCAAACTGCTGTCGTTGCAAACGCCGTTGGTAGTCTCTGGACTTGTGGTGACAGACTTAGTACGGTAATATTTCCAGCTCCGGGCAATATGGGGTGAACGAGGCTAGACCCTGTGTCTTTCTAGTTAAATATTTTCGAGGCTAGACCCCATCGACCTCCGATATAATTTTTCCACGAAACATAGGCCCACTGTATCATCAATATCATGCATCATGAAGTTTGTCTTGTTTCCCAAAACATACAAAGTCCTAAATAAACTCATAATATATTCGTAAACAAAACACCATAGAGAAATACATTTGTAGAGAAAATATTTTGCTCAGCAAATTCTTACATTTGGAGTGGTGGGATATGAACGTTGGATGTTGAAAAGAATTGCTTTAATAATACCAGATAGAGGCAATGTTTCAAAGCAACCAACAAGAAAATATTCACGGTATTTTGTTTTGTGTGTTATAATGATTGTCTTAAATACAACAGAACTTTATACTAATAATAAAAGATAACAAAAAAGTCAAAAATACCTTTAAGTTTCACGGTTCTCAACCAAAACGACACGAACAATTTAAGTCAACAGTTCATATAACTCCACCTGGTGTAAGCCGACCAGCTCCTATCGTACCGGATCGCACCACGAAGAGTGTGAAAGGAATCGTCAGATCAGAGGAATGCCAACTCTATACAGGGTAATTCAGGAAGTTCCGGACTAATTTCTCCAGCGTATTCCTTGGCTCATTTCATGAAGAAAAGTCCACTAGGACCATGTCCGAAAATGCAAGGGTGCGAAATGGCAGCGGGTTCAAAATTTTCGGATTGGTGGTCGGAGGGTAGTAGGGTAAAGTTGCTAACTTCTGAGCCAGTAGTCGGATTCCTTTGTTTTTGGGCTTGTTGGAAAGGTCTGTAAGAGGCCTTTGAGAATTAATTAATTAAAAATCGCCGAGATACAGAGCTTTCGGAAAAAATGGAAAAAAAATTCACATAACCTCAATTTGCTCAGCCAGATGGCAGGTAACTTATATTTTTTTGAAGTTGGAAGATCGGGGTATATGCCATGAATCTTGATTCAAATTCTTTGAAATTTTCTAAAACAAACTCAAAAAAAAAACAAAACCATATTTGACAACTTGCCCACAGAAAATATGAAAAAACCACATGTCAACTTGGCTTACGCGTTTACCTTGAACTTAATTCTATCATGAACTTATAGAGTTTGGCAAGCGATCCACTCTTTTCACGCTCGCGAGCGAGGGATTGGTAGATTGCGCTCTTTAATTTTTAAACTCGCTCGCGATTTCTGCTTGTTAATATCGTGACCGGGTTACATTTTCAGATCTTCAAATTTTAACCTCGCTCGCGATCGAGGTGAAGACAAATCATGAGCGAGTTGAAAATTGCAATCGCTTAAGTTTTATACATTGGCGAGCGAGCGGAAGAGAGTGCTCTTCGTACTATAGTTTCATTCGGTGAAAATGTTAACATGTGGGAAATAATATGCCCGAAGTTGTGGTCCTTTTACTCGGAAAGGTCCATTTTCTCAGTGTCCGGCTATGTGTCACCGTAACGATAAATTACCGAGTTAGCAGAATTCCAATTTCTCAATGCACATCTGAAATTTATCCGGCCGATAACACTGTGTGTAATTTTTTAAGTCATGAAAATATAACCATAACCGGACACCACTATGTAATAAAAGACGAATAAGAAGACCCGTGTCTCCAAGTTTTGCCCAAAGTCATGCACTTTTTTTATGGTCCCCCAAAGATTTGGGACCTCGATGTCATTTTTGCCAAAAAGTGATCATTTTGTCAGGCTCATATCTTGCAAGTCGTTCAGAATTTTGATCTACTCTCTGAGGGAAAGTTATAGCTCTTGTCGTAAAGAATAAAAACTGCTCACATATAAATAATAATAAAAAACCTCATCGTTAAGGTTAAAATCGCAAAAAAACTTCAACAAATTCGGTTTTTTACCTTTTTCCCCATAGGTCCATAGGCAGCAAACCGTTCAAAATTCAAGGAAATAATCAACTACAATAATGTACCTAAGATGTCAATAAACAACTTTTACAATTTTTTATATGTAGACAATTTTTATTCTCTATGACAACGGCTACATCTTTCCCTCAGAGTGTAACTCAAAATTCCAAACGAATTGCAAGATATGAGCCTGACAAAATGATCACTTTTTTACTAAATGACACCGAGGCCCCAAATCTTTGGGGGCCCATAAAAAAAGTGCATTAGTTTGGGCAAACACGGGTCTTTTGTTTGGTCTTTTATCACGTAGTGGTGTCCGTATATGGTTATATTTCCATGACTTAAAAAATTACATACAGTGAAATTAAAAAATTTTCGGGAAATTTTTCAATTTTGCGGCCGCCTAAACGCTACTTAAGCGCTACCTAAACGGTATTAAAAATAATTTCTAGGAAGTTCTTATGTTCTAGAAAGTTGTTTATTGAGATCTTAGGTACATTCGTGTAGTTGATTGTTTCCTTGAGTTTTGAGCGGTTTGCTACCTATGGACCTGAAAAGGTTAAAAAAAATTTAATCTTTTAATTTTTTAAATACGTTGACTATTTTTATTCTCTATGACAAGGGCTACAAGAACCCTCAGAAAGTAAATCAAAATTCCCAACGGTTTGCAAGATATGAGCCTAACAAAATTATCACTTTTTTGCAAAAATGACAGCGAGGCCCCAAATCTTTGGAGGCCCATAAAAAAAAGTCCATGACTTTGAGCAAAACTGGGAGACACGGGTCTTTTTTGGTCTTTTATCACGTTGTGGTGTCCGTATATGGTTATATTTTTTCGAACGCCGAACTAAATAACGCCGGTTAGTAGTTCATCGAAACGATAAATGCAAACAACAGCCGTTTTATTTTCATGTTCTTATGATTTAATTATTTGGATTCCTAAACTGTTCCTTGGCGACTGAGAACTTCTTCCCACGCCAGAATTTGAATAAATTACATTTTGAACAAAAACAAATATAATAAAATAAACAGCTAGACAAATATACCATAGACTAATACATACCTAGATAAACTTATTCTCTCATCTGACGTTTCATTTCACACTCTCATCGTAGGTTTGTGGAAATGAGAGCAATTAAATTTAAAATTATCTTACACCAGGTGGAGTTACAAAATATGTTCACTTAACTTTTTCCTGTCGTTTTGGTGTAGAACTGAAAAATTTCAATGTATTTTGCACTTTTTTGTTGACTTTTATCGTTGGTATACATTTGTATTGTATTTAACACAACTAGTTTGCCACAAAAACACGAAATTCGGTTGTTGTTCCTATGTTGATCGCTGTATACTATTGCCACTATCTGGTATTATTGAACCCATATTTCTACCATCCAATGTTTACTTTCCATCGTACCTATGACGTTTAATTTATTGAGCGAATAAAACCTTCTATGGTATGTGTTATTCTATGAACTATACGCTGGAAAATCAGTATTTTTTATTGTTTGAATGCAAGTATAACGTGTTTGTAGCATGTCGCAACTACTCTATACTTGTGTCCAAACACATTGTGTTTGCTATTCAATATAACATCTTTGATACACAATCATTAATAGACCCATATGTGGATTTTTTTGTTGAAAACTGCTACACAACACAACAAACTAAACGGACAACAAAGAAACAAACCCGCAGCAGATCATCAATTCATGGAAACAATGCTTGCAAACACATACCTGTTTCCTGCTATATGTCGCACATTTAATCAGAGTTGTTGGCGTAAAATATTTACCATCCTATTAAATTAACCGGAAAATGAGGAAATAGAAATCCTGTGATAAATTACAGCACAATTACACGCTGAAAAATGTGTCGTTTTTATTGTTCGAATGCAAATATAACCTGTTTGTAGCTTGCCGCAAATATAGTATACTTGTGCCCAAACACATTGTGTTTGTTATTCAATATAACATGTGTAGGACGTAATGATTAATAGGTTGTAACATATGTATTTGTAATCCAAATGTGGATTTGATTGTTGAAACTGCTGACAACACTGCTGTCTGTCACAATAAAGCAACAAATGGCAGCAGATCTTCAATTCACGAAAACAATGCTTGGAAACATGTACATAGTTCCTGCAATATGTTGTTGGGGGCCGTTATGTTTCAGCGTGTGGTAAGCTAACACTTTAACCGGACATTGAGGAAATGACCCTATGTGTATTAATTCCAAATTTAAAAATAAAATTTTGTATCTAAAAATAAAATGACCAAGTGCTATTTCTGTACACTTCTTGGTATTTCTTTAACAAGCAAAAATAAAACATGTGTGTCCAAGAAATTTCGAAGGTTGAGATTTTTGTTTGAAAATATGTATACATATTCGGGAGAAAAGTATAACAAATTGAAAATGCCACTACAGTTTTTTAAGTTAACTTGCAAATGGTCACTTTCTCTTAATTGAATCGACAAATCTGGGCGAAATACCCGACGCATGGTTATAAATATTTTTATTTGAATACGAATGTGTGCAATTTAGAAGCAACTTGCCATGCGGAAAACATAACTAATTCTTTTAAAGAAATGCAAATATTGCAATTCTCTTGGCCAATATTTTGAACATATTAATGTGTAAAATATTTCCTATTTTGCACTTAGATAAATCGACATAAAACCACAAAACATAGAGATGGATTTTAGTTTATTAGCATATTAGAGCAAAACAATATCCACCGAAGTTTTAGTCCTCAACTTTCCGCATAACATCGCTTCAAAAAATCAAGAAATGTATCACACCGCATTCATATGGATTGATGAATATTCTTAATTGCATGACAGAACTGAGTTATATTTGTGGATTTTAATAGACATTAAAATATCCACCTAAATCATTCTGTTGGAAACGTGAATATCTCAAAAAGCAGTACTTTTATTTGGTGTTTTTAAATTTATATTAGTCCTTATGAACTTATCTGCCAATATGCACAATTTGATATTGATTTGATGCTTGATATTTGATGTTTTAGTTTCGCGCTTATTCACATTTTCGTTCACATCTTGATGTCTAATGGTCAACCAAATTTGTGATCAAAATTAAGAACTTTGTGTGTTTTCGCATGGGTTTGTCCACTTCAGTTTTCAACTACCCTTTTTCTGTAACATCGTTTTTGTTCAAATCTAATATTGTACATAACAATTTTACTATTTTCCATGAGAACGCGGACCAAGGTCTTCCGAGCCCGTAGGCAACTTCCTCTGATGCCATTCTGAATTGCAGGACCTGGATCGTGTATTGGTGTTTTTGGCGTAAGCCTATGTGTGTTTTAAATTTCAGAACATCCATCCCACAATTGTGAAAATACTTTTACACAATTTGCTATGACCTGTACCAGGTATGAACCCTAAAGACTATACATAACTAGGTCTGTGGTGTGACAATCCTTTCGTTTTTAATTTTCGCATTTTTTATGTAATATAGTATACAAACCCATGGAAAACTTTGCCCTTTATGCTTTATTATTTGGATCGCAGTCGAACTGTTATGGGATGAAAATGTACTAAATTATTAACACTACAGTAAAAATTGCTCGATTAGTATTGAGCCTGACTTCAAGTCCTCTTAAATTTGGATTAACAGGTAGTATTTATGATTTAGTTGATGAGTCAAAAATTAGAAAGCACACAGGTCACTGGTTGTGTGAAGGTCTCCCCAATACCTTCATGGGATTTAGTGAGAAAAGGTTTTTTTTTTATTTACGATTTAGCCCTTATAAATTCTAAGACATGATTTTGGATCCAACTATAATTCCATACTATAATTCAAATATTGGGTAAATCAATACTAATATTATAAAGAGGAATTGTTTGTGAGTTTGTTCGGTTATTAGTTTGTATTTAGGGGGGAAATCTTCTAAACTACTCATCCGATTTTAAAAATTCTTTCACCACTCGAATCCAACGTTATCACTAAATTTTTATTCCCCCTACTAAAATTTAGGGCGGAGTCTGCCGGGTTTGCTAGTATGTTGTAAAGTCGAGTGCAGGTTTTTGTTTTTGATCAAACGCTTGTTGTTTTCTAAGGTCCAACTGTGACTCTGTGTCGGCTACAATATAGCGCGATTTGTACGTCGCCTATGTCCAAATTAACACCAATTACCGCTCCGGTAGCCAGTTTATTATTGACGCCAGAAATGATTTGAAACCGATGGTTATGATGACAAATTTCACGCAATCGTGTCAAAGTCGACATTTCGTTTATACATTTGGCGAAGAATGCGAGTGTTCGTTCAAACCGTGTTGAAATGCGTAAACCGTGTTGGAAACGTAATAAATCGCTTGGATTTTGTTTGAATATCCGAGATTTAAGCCCTGTCACTGATAACATTTTCATGTGTACATTTAGACCGATGGGGCGTATGATTGGTTGTAAACATCATTTGAGACCTTGTTTATGGAAAGGTACATATGGTCGGAAAAACGGATTTTTATTTTTTAAATAGATTTTATAGAAAATTTAATTTTACTTAAGATGACTTGCTGATCTTTTTCCAAGTCTATGAAATTGTTTCGAGATTCTCGGATCATATCTTTGGGTATCAATTGTTCAAACTTGTTCAAAGAACTTCCATACCGCTTATCTGCCATCGATATTAGGAAGAGATAACTCTAGCAACGCGTCTGGCATACATATAATCATACGTATCATCGTGGTCTTTGTCTCCTGCTTCATATTCCCCGAAGAATTCTTTCTACACTGCTTTAAATTGTTCTTCTTAATAAATTTTACCCGGCTAATACGAACACAAACTGAAATAACAAAAAAACGCCTTCTAACTTTTTTGGAGCTCAAAAATTACCTTAGTAGGGGAATTTCACTCGGATAAACTACGAAAATATATCTTGTAGAAGAAAAACTGTTCTGTTCACAGGATATGTTAGCTGAGAGGTAGAGAGCCAAGGGCAACAAGAACAAGCAAGAAATGGAAGCGGAAACACGAACACAACGCGTGAATGCGACTCGCAATCTTAAACAGCTATTTGCTCACTGTATATTGCACATAGATCTATTCCATATTATTTTGTGTGTACAAATCTCAAAAAAATTGAGCTGAATTTTATTTCTGAAAATTTTTCTTGAAAGCTTCTGATCCAATTGTGCGTCTCCACCAGCTACAACAGAGCGTCACGTTAATATAAATTAATATAAATTAAGCATTTGCGGCCGACAACATGTTTATATATAAATTTTGACATATGGGGCGTATGATTGATTATAAAAACCATATAGAATTTTAATTGACTTTGACTTTGTGTCTATAAAGCTCAGAGGAAGCGCTTGGTCAAATATTTATTGTCTCGTTAGATTAAACAGTCTGTGCCAGTTATAATTTAGCACTATTTTAAAGTCACATCTGTCAAGTTTACATAATTCAAATATTACGACTGGCAACATGTTTGCATTCAAAGTTGTTTATTTAGGCGACAGGGCGTATGATTAATTGTAAATACCGTATCACTTTGTCTCTAAATATATCTGGATCCAAATTTTGATCAACAATTTCTTGAAAGCTTCTGGTCCAACTGTAGATGAGTACCAGACATAAGATAGCGTCTGTATAGCATCTCATCTTTGCAATTAATATACTTTATACATTGCCTCTGGCAATATGTTCACGTTTACCTTCCATTATTTGACAGATGGGGCGTATAATTGATTGTGAACAAAATTTTATTTTGTGTCTAACAATAGCAAATATACTGATGAGATTTTTGATTTCAAATATTTCTTGGAATCTTTTGGTCAAACTGTGGATCGGCACCAGCTATAAATTCAGTCAAATATAAATAATGAAAAACTCTGCGGCTGAAAAACGGGCTAGACGTTGCTGAAGATGATGCTTCACAAACATCTAAACGATCGTCCAGCGAATGAGAGTTCGAATCCCACCCGCGGAATTTAAATTGTTTTCACTAACTGGAGAAAAAGGAATGTCTTAGCCTAAAAAGGAAATTACGGTTTAGGTTTAAGTTTTTTCATTTGACCGATATGGCGTATGAGCGATTGCAAAAACCATTTTAACAATCCCATGGAAATTGATGTGGATTATTTTTGGTCACATATTTCTTGAAAGCCTCTAATCCAATTGTGGGTCTGTACCACCTATAATGTAGCGCCGATTTAACGTCGCCTCTGCCCCAGTTACATAATGAAAACCTTCTCGTTGACACATGTTCAAGTTTTAGTTTCGTTACTTGACCATGTAGGCGTATAATTGATAGTAAAAACTTATTATTGTTTTGTGTCTAAGGGCCATTATCACAATGGGTAGTGGTGCCTAACTAACTGCTATAATTTTTAAATTTCACATCATCTGAACTGATAGCTTTGTGCTTTAACTGTATGATAACTGGAGATGGTAATAGTGGGGGTAGAAGTAAAGAAATTGCTCTGTGACTGTGCTCTGTGATTGACTGTGGGTCTGTACAAGCTATAATTTAGCCTCAGCTTAAAATCGTATCTGTCAAATGTAGATGGTTTGAACATTTCGTTTGACAACATGTCCATGGATTCATTTCATTATTTGGCCTATGTGGCGTATGATTCATTGTAAACATCATATTATTTAGAAAGTCGCAACGAAATAATTTTGAATTTTTATCAAACATTTCTTGAGTCCTTCTGCTCAAACTACTGTTGTCTCGTACGATTCGCTTGCGTGTCTGGTGGACTTATAATACAGCGCCAGTTTATCGTTGTCTCTGTCCAATTTACATAATTTAAATATTGCGGCTGACAACTTGTTTATATTTATACATCGCTACTTGCGTTTGCGGCGTATGATTGATTGTAAAATCGATATTTACAATATTCGCAAAGAAATAGATCCGGTTATTATTTTTGACTAAATACTTCTTAAAAGCGTTTGACCCAACTGTATGTCTGTACCAGCTATAATTTTGCGCCGATTTAACATCGCCTTTTCACCAAGTGGCATAATCTAATTTCGCTATGTGGCCATATAAGCGTATGATTGATTTTAAAATTTTCTTATGTTGTGTCTAAAAATCTTATCATTTATTGTGATATTTGAGTACACGGAAGGGATTTCCTGTGTCCACAATCTACTATATATTAAGTCAGTTGACATTTTTTCAATCTTGGCCTACAATTCCAACAAACGTTATATCACTTGTTTTCCTACGATTGGTATTTATTTAATAATTGCCCTAAAAATTAGTACAATGAATTAAATTGTTTTGTCAAGATACACAATTTTCTCTAGTCTTTCACTCTCTTCTCGTATACATTAAGGTTATTTGGTTATAAATTGTTTAATTTATTTTTCTTATGTCTGTTCACAATAGAAAACAGAATTATGTGATATTACCGATTATTAGAGATTTTGTGTCAGTTTTGCTGGGTTTAATATAATTTGTTGGTTAAGTCTACACATTTTCATTGAACTCCATTAGAGTTATTGCTGAATTGAATAACTTTCTTGGGGATTTTTTACTTTAATTTGTTTTTTTTTTATATAAATTCTTCTCGCACACGTATCCGATTTAATTTCAATTTCCTTTAACACTTAAAATTCACTCTCTACTTTGCTTTAGATTTAAATTTTAGTTGGTGTTGGCGTTGTTGTCGTAGTTTTGTTTTTGTTTTTGGTTTTTTGTTTTTTATGTTATCTTTTCTTTTTTCTGTTTCAATTCTCAATAAAAATTCTACCCGTAACAATTTCGAACGTATGTTGTGATGGTTTCAAAGTCGTACAAGTAACTGAACGTGTGGAATTGTGTTGTCGAAAATCCATATAACACGCCAAAACACAACAGCACCAGCAACAACGATAGCGATAACCCAAGTATGGAATTGTAACAGCAACAACAACTCATGTCGTACATACGTACACAAATATACCATCGTCACTATGCAGAGCAGCAACAACATTGGCCACAGCAGAAAGTATGTCGTTGCAATATTGCTCCAAATGTTGCTGTTGGCTGAGATAAGTGTTGGTATCCTTATTTTGTTGGTTGTGTGGGAAAGCAAAGCTCTCTGCTTTTAGCTTTCGTTCGTTTCGTAAAACGTAAAAGCTCTCGGCTTTAAATTTTTGGGTAGAGAGCCAAATGAAAACGAATGCATTTTGGTGTTTGTGTTTGTTATTGTTGTTTAAATGTGGCCCACCAGCAACAACAATAATTCACAATGATTCAACACACGCGCACTTCTGTACACACACACACACACGTAAACACATGTACACAAGCAATAACTATTCGCTGATTATCCTTTTTGTTATTGTTGCGCTGATATTCCTAGTTTCAATGTGTGTCTGTGGTTCAATGTGTTAGTAGCACAAGTGGTTTTACACTATGTTTTTTTTTTTGTTTTCACACACTTGCACTATTTTGTTTAATACAACCACACTCATGAACAGCTCTCCCACATACGACAACAGTACTCGCAACAGGAAAGAGAGCAAGTTGACCGATATAAAAAAGAGTATTCGAAGTATTTGCTCATACTTTTGTATATCCTTAGTGTGACATAACACAAATTCTCACTTCCAAAGAGATAAAGACAACATAAGGAGGGTTTTGATAAATATAGAAAGAGAGAGAGAGAGAGAGAGAGAGAGAACAAAGTCGTGACATTTACCAAGTGGGTGGTGGTGGGTGTTTGGGCCGTGTTGTTGATAAATAAATATAATCGTACTACTTTTGTTGTTTTGATTTTGCTGTTGTATATTTTTGGCTCTTTTATCATCTGTTTATTTCAATCGATGTGTGAATGTGTACATTTGTCTCTGTATCCTGTTGGACGAACACACTTAAAAATATTAAAAATCCAATGGAGACACAAATCATAACCAATACCCACGCATTTCATTCTATTACCTGTTCCACGACAGCCACAACGACCATGGTTGATCCTTTCCCTTTCTTACGTCTCTTTCTGGCAAGATTCGAAACACGAAAAACCATTTAAGGCCCATTTATTTTTTATAAATCTGAGCTATTTTCAATAAAACTGAAAGCGACTGAAATAACTGAAACGACTGAAAGGACATTTTGGCTAAAGTTGCTTGATTATACAAATGTGTAGATTTATCATCAGTATTGTTATACACATAAATATTATATACCTGGTATATACATATATATAAATGTAGATGTGAGCAGAAATCAAAATATTGTAAATTATTGATTCCTCTTTCAATTTAGTGATTTATTAGAAACGGTTGATAGGTTATGGTCGACAATAACTTCAATGACTAATTCAAAATTAAAGTCCTCATTTGTGAAGGATATAGCCATTTATATTCAGCATATTGACGAAATTGCTTGAAACTCAGAATATATTTCCAATTCTGTACTTAGTATTCGTCCAGGGTTTTACCGCCTTTTGGATTAGGATAAAAGGCAAAACTACACTACAGTTGGGTGATAACTTTAGATTATACATATATAATTGAAGGCGAGTGCACAGTTGGTAGTGCACAGGGACTGGAAGAGTTTCTGCCTAGACCGTAGTGCGAGTTGAAGGGCCAAATCCTGCTTGAGATGCCCCTGCTATGGATCGAGGCAGTGAAATGGATACAAGGAACGTGAAGTTCCATATGTACTTCGTGATTGTATCGAAAAGGAGTTTAACGATTTGGAATCGTCTGAAATTATTTTTAAAGTTGAATGGAGTGACTGGAGATCTTCTCTAGTAATTATGCCCGAAGCTAATGGTGGGTTTCGACTCTGCGTCGACTAGAAAATTTTAGTAAATCCACAACTCGTATCTGAAAATAACCCAAAACGTCGTATTGTTGAAATTTTAAACAACTGTCGACTTGATTTATATAAAGCATATCTGCACCTTCGAGTAAGTCAAGAATCATGTGATATTCAGACTATTTCAACCCATAGAGACACATACAAAGTAAATTAACTTTCAGTTGGGATAAAAATGGCACCATCAGAGTTCAATCATATTACACAGTGCCACACGAAAAAATATAACCATATACGGACACTTGAGATGCCTACGTGATAAAAGACAAAAGAAAGACCCGTGTCTCCCAGTTTTGCCCAAAGTCAAAGTAATTTTTGCAAAAAAGTGATAATTTTGTCAGTCAGGCTCATATCTTGCAAACCGTTTGGAATTTTGATTTACTCTCTGAGGGAAATTTGTAGCTCTTATCACCGACCGCAGCAGCACAGTCAAAGCAGTAAGCTCAGCACACGCAACAAGGGACGCAGCACACAATATAAGAATCATTCCTAGGAAGTTCATATGTTGCAGAAAGTTGTTTATTGAGATATTAGGTAAATTTTTGTGGTTGATTATTTTCTTGAATTTTGAACGGTTTGCTACCTATGGACCTGAAAAGGAGGAAAAGGTAAAAGATCAAATTTTTTAAAGTTTTTTGCGATTTTGACCTTGAAGATGAAGTTAATTTGATTTTAAATGTTCACAATTTTTATTATCTAGGACAAGTGGTACATCTTTCCCTCAGGGAGTAAATGCAAATTCCAAACGGTTTGATAGATATGCATGACAAAATTATCACTTTTTTCCAAAAATGACACCGAGGCCCCAAATCTTTGGCGCCCGTAAAAAAGTCCATGACTTTGGGCAAAACTGGGAGACACGGGTCTTTCATTTTGTAGTCTTTCATCACGTAGTTGTGTCCGTATATGGTTATATTTCCTTGACTTAAAAAATTACATACAGTGAAATTAAAAAATTTTCGGGAAATGTTAAAATTTTGCGGCCACCTAAACGCCACCTAAGCGCTACCTAAACGGTATTCAGAATCATTCCTAGGAAGTTAATATATTCTAAAAAGTTGTTTATTGAGATCTTAGGTATATTCTTGTGGTTGATTGTTTTCTTGAATTTTGAATGGTTTGCTACCTATGGACCTGAACAGGGGAAAAAAGGTAAAATATCGAATTTTTTAAAGTTTTGTGCGATTTTGACATTGAAGGTGAAGGTTTTTTGATTTTATATGTTCACAATTTTTTTCTATGACAAGAGCTACAACTTTCTCTCAGAAAATAAATCAAAATTCCGAACAGTTTACAAGATATGAGCCTGACAAAATGATCACTTTTTATGCAAAAAAGTCACCGAGGCCCCAAATTTTTGGGTGGCCATAAAATAAAAAGTCTATGACTTTGGGCAAAACTGGGAGACACGGGTCTTTTTTTTTGTCTTTTATCACGTAGTGGTGTCCGTATATGGTTATATTTCCATGAGTTAGAAAATTTTACACGGTGTTGTTCAACAAATACTCTACGGTTTGAAAAACACCATGTCTTATTTCGACGATATCATCGTACATGGTGCAAGAGAAGAATAATTCAGAACCCATCTAATTCAATGTCTCCAGCGACTAAAAGGAAACGATCTACACCTTAACAAAGGCAAATGTAAATTTTTTCGAACAGATCGAATATCTGGGTCACGTTGTTCAATACAACAAAATTTCAAAATTGCCCGCAAAAGCCAGCAAATCGTACAGCAGATGATATTAGAAGATTTTTATATATGCTTACATACTACTCCAGATCTATTCCGGATTTATCTAGAATCACGTTTCCATTACGTCAGTTGCTTCAAAAACACAAAAACCTTTATTGGTCGTAAAATTGCGAATCATCGTTTTTAAAACTTAAAATCCAGCGATATGTTCTGAATGCCTTTTGATCCTGCACAACCAGTCGATTTCGGTTTCAGATTATTAACATTGGCTGAAAGAAATTACAGTCAATTATATCGTGAAGCTTTTGCATTAAATTTTAAAATTAAACATTTTTATATGAACTTTGTGATAGAAAATTTCAACTGGTCACCGACAATTGTCCCCTAACTCGTATTTATCATCAAGACAACAAGATGCCTGTCATAACATCAGCGAGATTACTGCGTTACGAAGAATTTTCGTCGACTTTTAATTACGAAATAATCTATAAAAAGGGATCGCAGCACAATGTCGATTGCCTATATCGTGCCACATATCTATTGGAAAAACCGTCTACAGGAAAAATCATCAACGAAGAGGAAAATGAATTATGTTACTTACTTACTTATCCGGTCTCGAGTAACATCGAGTAACCCTTACAAAACGAAGATAACATATTTCGCCAACCAGTTGAATTTTTTGCTTTATCTCTCCAATACCAAGTGTACCCAGGGATTCGCCAATTTGATCCCTCCAGCGGTATTCAGTTTCGAAAACCCTTCGTGCTGGTTCGTCCTCATCCATTCTACTGACATGGCCTAGGCAGCGCAGTCGCGTTATTTTAATCCGCTTAACTATGTCAATTTCGGGATAAAGCTCATACAGATCATGGTTCATGCATCGCCGATACTCGCCGTTGTGCACTATAGGGCCATAAATCTGCCGGAGTATTTTTCTCTCGAAGACTCCCACAGATGTTTCACCTGCTTGTGATAAGACCCAGGATTCTGCGGCATAGAGCAAGACCGGTTGTATGAGAGTCTGGTATAGTTGGACTTTTTTACTCGAGAGAGGGCTTTATATGTAAAGTGTTTGCTTAGCCCAAAATAACATCTATTCGCAAGCACAATTCTCCGCTTGATCTCAAGGCTGACGTTGTTGTTTACGGCAGATTCGAGGTATATAAATTCGTCTACCACCTCGCAATTATGACATTTCTCAACGTTCACTTTTTGGTCTAATCGCGTGAGGGCCCTGCTCATTGAAACCATTAATTTTGTCTTGTCCTCATTTACCGTCAGACCCACTTTTGCTGACTCCTTCTCAATTATCGAAAACAACGCAGTAACTTATCACGTTGTGCGCCCAATGATATATATATCATCAGCATACGCGAGCAGCACGTAACTTTTGTTGCTGATGGTTTTATTCATGTTGACAGCAGCTTTTCTCGGAATAATCTCTATTAAAATGTTAAAGAGATCGCACGATAGGGTGTCACCTTGCCTGAGGCCTCGCTTAGTTTCGACAGGTTCGGTAAGATCCTTACCAACTTTCACTGCGGATTTGGTGTTCGTCAGGGTCATCCTGCAAAGGCGTATGAGTTTTGCAGGAATACCAAGCCTAGACATTGGTTCGTAGATTTTCCCCCGTATCGGGCAATCGAGGGCCGCCTTATAATCGATGAATAGATTATAGGTGTCGATTTGTTTTTCGTGGGTTTTCTCCAGGATTTGGCGTGGCCTGAAAATCTGGTCGGTTGTCGATTTTCCAGGCCTAAAGCCACACTGGTATGGTCCAATCAAGTCAGCGATAATTGGTTTTAGTCTTTCGCACATTATACTTGATAGAACCTTATATGCTATGGATAAAAGGCTTATTCCACGGTAGTTGGCACAGAGACTCGGGTCACCTTTTTAAATATGGGACATAGTACACTGACATAGTCGGCATAGTCGCCCCCAGCCTTAAACAGCTCCGCCGGTAATCCATCGGCTCCTGCGGCTTTATTGTTCTTAAGCCGGGCAATAGCTG
The DNA here is from genome assembly GCA_963931995.1 of Phaonia tiefii. NCBI lineage: Eukaryota > Metazoa > Arthropoda > Insecta > Diptera > Muscidae > Phaonia > Phaonia tiefii. The sequence goes on from OZ008370.1 coordinate 70,261,097, forward strand.
TTCTGACCTCGTCTTGGTTAGGACGGGGGCAATCGAAGTCGACGTCCAAATTTAGATCGATTGTCTCGTCATTGGATATCTCAGGTATCAGTGGCGCAGATAAATGATCTCTCCATATTTCCAACATACTCTGCACATCTGCGATGAGATTTCCGTCCTTGCCTTTACAGAACGGGGGTCCTGAACCATGTCTATTAGTTCCGTTTTTGACTTTTTGGTAGAATTTTCAGGCTTCGTTCTTCCTTCTGTATGTCTCAATTTTCACACTCTCGCGCTTTCTCCACTGCCGTTTCGTACGCCTAAAGAGACGGTTTACCTCCTTTCTTTGCTCGCGTTGCAATTGACTGAAGGCATTGCCATGCGCCATTTGCAATGTGACACTCTTCATCGTACCATGGTTTGTTGCGAAGCGGTTTTTCAAAACCAAGTACGGTTGTTGCGGCGGTTTTTATAGAGTCGGAAATGGGTTTCCACTGCGCTTCAGGATCGTTATCGGGGGGGGGGGGGGGGGGGGGTGTGGGTTCTGCGCCAAAAGTTGCGAGAGCTTCCTTGAGTAGGCTGTGGCAACTCTGGTAATTGCAGCTTTCCGATGTCCAGCTTCCTCTGCGTCTGGTTTCGTACGATTTTCGTCCTACTTAATCTTGTGCGAGCCTTTGCTGCTACCAGGTAGTCTTCAGAATCGATGTTAGCTCCTCTGATCACTCGTACGTCCATTACACTGGATTAGTGCCTCCTAACAATTACCACGTGATCAATTTGGTTCTTCGTTTTTTGATCAGGGGATACCCAAGTAGCCTTGTGGATGCCTTTATGCTGGAATCTTGTACCACTAGTGACCATGTTTTTTGCCGCGGCAACGTCAATCAGTCTCATACCGTTGTCGGAACTGTCAGCATGTAGACTGAAATTGCCAATAGTTGGATGAAACACATTCTCCCTGCCTAATCTCCTAGTACAATCTTAATGTCATGGCCAGGGCAGCGGTCATACATTTCCTCTAGGAGCTCACAGAATATGTTTTTGGCATCATCATCTTTCTCTTCTGTCGGGGCATGCACGGGGCAAATTAGGGAAATATAAAAATATATCGCTTTCATGCGGATTGTGGCTATCCGTTCACTCACAGGATTGAACCTAGAGACTAGATGTCGCAGTCTTTTGCCAACTACAAATCCGCAACCAAATTTATGTTTTTTCTCATGGCAACTGTAGTATATGTCGCAGCTTCTTTTTCTTGTGCAGCCATATCCTGTCCATCGCATTTCCTGGATAGCGGTAATGTCAGCCTTATAACTTTCGACGACATCTGCAATTGGATACTTGCACCGGATCCATATAGAGTTCTCACATTCCAGGTGCATATTCGTAAATCGTGGTCCTTATAACGTTTGCGGGGGTCGTCTACAATTAGGGGTTGTTTATGTTTCATCTTTCGTTTTTGTATTTTCACTACTATTATCAACGGTGGCAGGAGGCAAACCCAGTCCACCGGGTTTTTGCATTTTACCTACTGCCAGGATATTTGATTACAGCCGCCCATTATGGATCAGACAGATATGAATTTTGTTCCATACCAATTTTCGAAATTTCAAACCAATACATAAATGCGGAAGTATTGTCATCAGAATTGGCTAAAGATCCAGATCTTTCTAAACTTCTATCATATTTATTCAACAACGATGAAAGTGAAGACATCTATACACTTAATAACGGTATAATTTTCAAGGGTCAACGAGTTTTGATTCCAAAAATTCCTCAACATCAAATTCGACATGAATTTCATCATACTCATCCTAGAATTACAAGAATGTAACAACTCTCCAGAAGATATTGCATTTGGAAAGGAATCGATCGGGATATTGAGAGGCTGTTAAGGTCAAGTGAAGCATGTGTTCAAATTCAATTAAAACCGCATCGACTGTGTAGGCCTTTCCAAGATATTTTTTTTCTAATCGTCAGTGATTCAGAATCCAGATGGTCAGAAGTGCGAATCATGCGCGAGAGTCTCCTGCAACGCAATCGTCAATACATCTTCTCACCGACATTTTTGCTACTCATGGGTTTCCTTCGATAAAGGTATCCGATAATGCAACCATCTTTACTGGTGATCAATTCAAAATGTACTGCAACAAAAACAGTATTTTTCAAAAACTTATTGCTCCAGGACATCCTAGTACAAATGGGTTAGCAGAACGCAACGTACAAACACTCAAGCGTAAATTGAAAGCGATGAACTCAGAACCAGAATCTCTAAACAGGAAAGTAAGTGAAATCAGGCAGCGTTATCACGCAATACTACTTAGTTCTGGAAAAAGCCCAGCTGAATTATATTTCCGCTCGATGCATTGAAACCACCTATAAAATTCAAATCTAAAAAACATATTCAAGGAGTGCGTCAATTAAGCGTGGGAGAAAGAGTTCAAGCTTTCCACAAGCGTAACCATAAGGTTGTTTTTTTATATCATTAAGCTATCGCCACTTGCGACTTTCCAAATAAAATGATCCACACTTAATACTACGAAATGTGGCAACATTTGCTGTAATGAGTGCAAAAAAATGCGATACGGCAAAAATGCGATGTTGTTGTAGTTGTAAGCAGCTATAACAGACATTTTATTTCCGTGCATTCGTTTCAGTTGTCAAACTCTACAGAAATATATACCAACAATACAAGTTCAATGGCTCAGACCACCTTACATTTATTTCGACGGCGGTCACCTCGCTTAGTGACGGCGACACTATCGAGTATTTAGCCATGATAATGCTTCTCAATATACCGTTCGGAACCGGTGTAAAACTGTAGGTCCCTATCATTGAGTGTAAAACTAGAACGCGCACAGCTCATTGGTTTGTGAGAAGCTCTCCCTAATCCCTACATGGGATGTAATGGGAAACCAGTTATTTATTTATTTAAACTTCAACAACGTGAAGTTAATTTTGTTTTCATATCCCTTGCAGCTATGATTTATGTCGAATTGAATAGACGCGTTGTAATACACCCCGCGAAACTTATATAAAGGTAACACCATTTTTTGTTTTCTCCATATGTTGTGATGAATTTTCAAGTTTTTATTTTATATTGTATTAGTCCTTTCAAAATTAAATACTTTTCAGCTAAAATACTTTGAATACGACTTCTTCAAGGTGAATCATCGAAAATAAACTAATTTCTAGTGCGAAATATTTATAAAGGCAAAACATTTATTTAAATATTTCAAAAAATTTCGAAAGACATTTGGTATCCATTATCGCTAATAACTTCTACTAAGCATCTTGGCATTGAGTTTATCAACGAATGAATATGCGTAATATCAGTTATCTTCCATCTTCTGGTATTGCTACTCTTCAAATCCTTGACATTCTTCAACTGGAGTCCTGGGTGGTAAACTTGGATAGGTATAATAGGCCAGAGGTTCTCGATCGGATAGAGATCAGAACTGAGTGCTGGCCAGTCGAGAGTTTGTATTGTTTCTTGACTCCAGAAACTTTGGAGTTTTCTGAGACCGATGTCCTGCTTGATGATAAATTCTGGGACACAAATTTCCTCTCCAGAATTAATTAAGACGACATGCAATAGTCGAATATAATACTCGGAGTTCATTTTTGTGTAAACGAAACATATTGGAGTGGTTCCTCTATAACTCATTCCTACCTAAACCATAAGGAAGCCACCGCCAAATTTTCGCCGCTGACGCATAATTTTTGTAAAAATCTCTGGAACGCCAATATTTGTCCGAGCCATCAGGTCCATCCAAATTTAATTACTTCCATCGGAAAATATCACCGCTCATCCAAAAATGTGTATATTTCGGAGGATTTAAATCTGGATAATTCGTGTCTTGGCATGAGACAGTTTTGCATACTTCTTCCCATATGACAGTTGCAAGTCGCGTTCATTATTTGTTGAACATGACGCAACTCTGCTCCCATCCTCAATTGAGCAATAATTTCCTTATCGCTGAAGTTTTCTTTAACTACAACCCTTTTGATCTCTCTTTTGGCACTGCCACTGACCAGTGGTGTCCTTCCTGGTCGTTTTGTGTTTCCATATTGGCCACCCTATTTTATAAAATTTTTAATGACACAGCTAGATCTTTTCAATCGCCTCGAAATTTCCCTATTGGATAGCCCTCCTTCGTGATAATCTTCAATTTTTCCCTTTTCTTCTTTACTTAGGTACTTTCCCCCAGGTATTCTATATAAATAATTTTTTTTTAATTTGATCTGCGTTAATTTTAAAACAATAAAATATCAACCAAATAAACTCACTTCTGTTTCAGTTCCTATTTACTACTGTTCGAATTCGGTTTCTTTTGCATGTTGCCTTTATATACTATATTTCGCACCAGAAACAGAAAAAACAACGTCACTTTTAATTTAACTTGTAAAAGAGATCGAATGGTTACATTATCTGACATAATAGACCTAATGACACATATATGCATTAAAATTCTACACCAAAAACCCAGCGCATTGACAGTACCGAGAAAAAATATATGTATTGCCTTTATAATTATTTCGCTGGGTGTATGTTAATATAATTTACTACAAGAGACTTATGAACTAAAATAACAAAAGCAACATGACAGTTACATTCATAGACGAATATAGGTATAGATACATTTATTCTCTCATCTGACGTTTTATATCACACTCTTCGTCGTAGGTTTGTGGAAATGAGAGAAATTAAATTAAAATTAACTTACACCAGGTGCAGTTACAAAATATGTCCACTTAACTGTTTCATGTCGGTTTGGTGTAGAACTGAAAAATTTCAATGTATTTTGCACTTTTTTGTTGACTTTTATCGTTGGTATACATTTGTATTGTATTTAACACAACTAGTTTGCCACAAAAACACGAAATTCGGTTGTTGTTCCTATGTTGATCGCTGTATACTATTGCCACTATCTGGTATTATTGAACCCATATTTCTACCATCCAATGTTTACTTTCCATCGTACCTATGACGTTTAATTTATTGAGCGAATAAATGTATCTATACCTATATTCGTCTATGGTTACATTTGTCATCAAACACTGAATAAGAATATATAGAATAGAATTTCTTTATTTGTTCTCTTTTCAACATGGTGTAAATATATACAATAACGTTATTGTTCAACCAAAATTCATAATAATTGTTTAAATCAAATTTGAAAACATTTAAAGAATATTAATACATGGTTCAATAGAACCGTCTGATATGTTAATTTTTTTTAATTAAATGCGGTAATCAATATTTTTCTGTAGGCAGTCGCCTGTTTGCCTGACTCTTTATAACTATTTATAATTGGACATAACAACCTCCCACGCTTAATTGAAGATAATGATCTGTAATTCATGTTTAATAAATTCAAAAATACAAATTTTCTTTTAAAATTTAATATACAGGGTGATTCAGGAAGTTCCGGACAAATTTCTCCAGCGAATTCCTTGGCTCATTTTATGAAGAAAAGTCCATGTCAGAAATTGCAAGGGTGCGCACGCATTGAGGAAGCTGAGGTGAAAGTTCGTGAAAAGATGAGTCAACTAAACGTGGCGGATGTGGTTCGCAAACGGCTGCAATTGTGTTTAGTAGGAAATGGGAACCACATTGAAAACTTCCTTTAACATCAAATGTTTTTTTCTCTTATGTGTTTGATTCTTCAGCCAAAAATTTCAATAAAATAAAATCTTAAACGTGTTAATTTACAAAAACAAATTAATGTGTGCAAAAACAACATTTTTGCATTTCAGTAAAATGGTCATAACTTTGGAACGGTAAGACCTCAGGGCTTCGTTTAGGTCATTTTGGAAAGGTAAGAGGTATGGCTATCTTTGTTTCAAACATAAGCTACCTGCCATCTGGCTGAGCAAATTGAGGTTGTGTGAATTTTTTTTCCATTTATTTTTCGAAAGCTCTGTATCTCGGCGATTTGATTTTTTTCTACTTTTTTTATTGACTCTTAAAGACCTTTCCAACAAGCCCAAAACCGACCACTGGCTCAGAAGTTAGCAACTATACCCTACTACCCTCCGACCGCCAATCCGAAAATTTTGAACCCGCTGCCATTTCGCACCCTTGCATTTTCGGACATGGTCCTAGTGGACTTTTCTTCGTGAAATGAGTCAAGGAATACGCTGGAGAAATTTGTCCGGAACATCCTGAATCACCCTGTGTATGAGATCAATTGCAACTTAAGCATTATTTATTTTGCAATGTAATCTCCTTATTATAATATTTGTGTTTTTTTGCCCCGTTAAAGTTAATTATAGCTTAATTTGTATGGGAGAGCTAAGCGATATTAAGTGACATTTCAATTTCCCACATAAATTCCGACTTGAGCAATGACAATGTTGCCATATGTAAAATTTCAAGGAATGGCAACCAAGATTACCGCTTTCTCGGGATTATACATGTCAAAGTGCATAAGAAAAAAACGTCAATAATCCCGAATATGCGTTAATCTTGTTTGGTGTAAATGCCGTATTACTAGATACATTTTGTTATCATTTCTTGCGAATGAAAATGTTATCAAGGAGAGACTCAAAGGCACAACTTTGCAAAATGGTTTACACATGTTAAGTTCATTCAAATTATTTTATTTAATGGAAGACCACGTATAACTTTTATATCTCTAAATTTGAAGGATAGATTTTAATTTACGATTGAAAATTAATTACATTGTTCACAAGATATATATTGATCATGGTAGAATTACAAAGCAGGTATAGGCGTTTAAACAGGTGAATACATTTTTTCCATGTCATTTTTCATTTCACTTGTCTAAATCGTATATATTTTGTTGTTATACGTTTTTGTATTCTTGTATTATTGGTATATATATGTGTAGAGTGTGACAACTGTAACGAATGAACGAAAATAAAATGTCTGTTGTTACTGCTTACAACTACAACATATGCTGCTACCATGTACTTTTGGCACTGGGTATAAACGTGTAGCCGTATTGCATTTTTTTGTTCACCCATTACAGCAAATGTTGCCACATTTCGTCGTATTAAGTGTGAATCGTTTTATTTGGAAAGTCTTAAGTGGCGATAGCTTAATGGAATAAAAAAAGTACATGAGGTGTCAGGGGACACCCGGTTGGAATAAAGTTCCTTTCGGTATATGTTATGTACTAGTTAGTTCCAACACGCTTAAGGGGCCTGTTGAAAAATACTGTAATTTATGATAAAATGATAATAAAATGTAAAATGTAATGTAATGAAATGTAAAATGATAAACTTTTTGTAAGAAATTTTTTATTTATTGAATGTATTAAAAAAAAAGTATATTTTTAAGTCCCTTTTGCAAGAATATGTATTATTATTTCCTGAAAAGGTCTTTTCTTTAATGAGAGGTACTTCTTTTATTAAAAGCTTATTTTGTTTTTAAGAAAAGAAGTGTTTTCTGTAAGAAAAAGCGTAAGAGTATGAATTTTTTACAAAGAAGTACATTTTTAAGAACAGGTACTTTTTAAAGAAGTAGTACACTTTTTAGGAAAGGGTTATTTTTTAAGAAAATTTACTCATTTTCAGAAAGGCTACTTATCTCAAGAAAGGAAAAGAAAAGGTATTTATTTTAAGAAAAGGAATTTTTGTAAAGAAAGGTATTTTTTTAAGAGAAGGTATCATCATGTAAAGATCATGTACTATTTTAAGAGTAGCTACTTATCTCAAGAAAAGTTATATTGTTTTACAAAAAAGGTACTCTTTAAAGAAAATGTAGTTTTTAAAGAAAAGACAATATGTTGTAAGATAATATACTTTTTTAAGAAAGGTACTTATTTAAGAAAATTATTTTTTTCAAGAAAATTTACTTTTTGTAAAAAAATTTACTTTTTTTAAGATAAGTTATTTTTCCAAGAAAATTTAGATTGTTTAAGAATGTCAATAGGTATTTTTTTTTGAGAAAATTAACGTTTTTAAGAAAACGTACTTACTTAATAAAATGTTATTTTTTAAATTTCTTTCACTTTGGCTTTTCTAAATTTACTTTTTATTCGTTTCAAAACTACAATATGTAATAAACAGGCTCCACCTAGAAAATTTCCCATTAAACAAAAATATCGCCCGATACATTAGTCTAGATTCTTTCTTTAAGTACTATTTTAAGATTACAACTCCAACGAAAACTTGACAGTTGAATTTAATTATTATGATTATAAAGGGGTTTTCAACAGAGACGCTACAAAAGTAAATCGATAGGGACAACAAACGACGCCATATTTTTTCCCGCTCTTTTGACATTTCTATTCAGTAAGGTTTGCCATTTCATCATGGAAAGATATATGAGTCAACAACGAGGCGAAATTATTAAAATTTACTACCGAAATTTGGAGTCAGTGGCCTCAACTTTAAGAGCGCTACGTCCAATTTCTGAATTCTGAATTTCATTTCTGGCTGAATGGATTCGTCAATAAGCAAAATATGCATTATTGGTCAGACAGAAATCCACACGTAATCCAGGAGTCATCATTGCATCCCGAAAAAATTACGGTTTGGTGCGGTTTATGGGCCGACAGCGTCATTGGGCCGTACTTCTTCCGTGATGATCAAGACCGGTGCATTGCTGTGAAAGCGAATCGCTACCGTTCAATGATAACCGAATATTTTTGGCCCCAATTGGATACTATGGACTTGGAGGACATGTGGTTCCAACAGGACGGCGCCACAAGCCACACAGCGAATGCCACAATAAATTTATTGGAAACCAAGTTTGGTGAACGTGTTTTCTCACGAAATGGCCCAGTCGATTGGCTGCCTCGGTCGTGCGATTTGACGCCGTTAGATTATTTCCTGTGGGGCTACGTCAAGTCTATGGTCTATGCCAACAAGCCAGCGACGATTGATGAACTTCGTACGAATATCGAACGTGATATTGCAGCAGTATCGGCCGATTTATGCTTGAAACCGTCGAAAATTGGGTTCAGCGTCTGGACTTCTGCAAGCGTGCCCGTGGTGGCCATGCAAAAGAAATCGAGTTCCATACATAATGGCATCGAACGTACTTTCACAGGAATAAAGAATTTCATTGGTATCTAAAACCGGTTTTGATTTATTTAAAAAAACTTTTGTAGCGTTCTTATTGAAAAACCCGATACTTGTTTGTTGATTTTTTCAATAATCTTGTTGTGTACGAACTGAGTTATGTTCCTTACCTATAATTTCATACATTAAACATAATACAAAATTTAACACGAGTTAAACAAACGTACATTTATCCATGAATAAGTATAACACAGTACAACAGCCAATCTGGGGGGTGAGAAATTCCAAGTCAGGGTGATGGTACTAGGTCAGTATAGTAAAACCCTCAAAGGGTTTGGCGTTCGTATGTGTCAGTTTTTTTTATGACCTTTTAAATTTTTTCCTTATCTTGATGTTTTTTCGCTTAGTTGTAACATTTTGGCAAAAACGTAGTTTAACATAACTCGAGAACCACTTGTCCGATTTTGATGAAACAAATTTAGAATTACAATTTCTCTAATCTGTTTCTATACCGTTTTCCCATATGTGCAACACTTTCGAAGTTAAAAATGAATGTATGAAGGGAAAAAATATTTTTTGCCTAAAAATTTAAATATTTTTTTTTTAAAATTCATAAAAAATCCAAAATGGGAAAAAGTGCCAAAACTAATTACTTTCGAGTAAAGTCACATAACTCATGAGCAAAAAAAGGCATAGATCATGAAAATCGATGCACGCGTTTCTCATTTATTCACAATTAGGAAATGTATGAATTTCAAAAATTTGCTCCAGATATGGACAACATTATTTGGAGAAAACATTGACACTCACAAGCCGAACTCTCTGATATTTTTCTACTGTACTAAAAGAGAAATATTGATGTGGCAACACTGGTTCTGTAATGTTCACATAAAACATGCATTGTCATTATACTTCTTCTCTTTCTCACACTGGTTCTGTGATTTTTGTCATTCAACAAGTGCCGACGAACGCGAACAGTAAAAGTGATTTTTCTCCAGTTTTTTAAAAGTGAACAAAACTGAACAGAATATGGAACTGTGCAAGCCAGATATAAATAGCTTTTGCTACTGCTGTGGTCAATATGTCTCAACACATAAAAAAAGGGGAAATTTCAGTACTGATTTTGCTCAAACATACGAGATGTACTTCAACCAAAATGTTATAGTGAACGAAAATTGGGTACCAAATATAGTGTGTAAAAGCTGCTACAACCGTCTAATGGATTGGAAAAATACAAGACGTGAAAGTATGCCATTCGGTATCCCAATGACTTGGACTAATCCTGGCGAAGGTTACAATCCATTGAATTGCTATGCATGTGCGAATGAAGGAGCCGCAAAAAGGATAAGAAAATCGTATAATTACGTTGGTGTTGCAAGTGCCGCAACACCATTGCCTCATTCGGACCACATTCCTGTGCCAAAAGCTTCTAGCCCAGATATTTTCTCTTCTACGACTGCTCCGACATATCATGCACGTGATGATCCCCCATATGAGCCATCAGTATCCAATGAGCCAATTTTAATAAATCAAAATAAGCTTGATTCAATTGTTGCCAAGTTGGAATTAACACAGCATAAATCGGAAGAGCTGGCTTCCATTTTGAAATCAAACAATTTGTTGGCACCCGGTGTGAAAGTCACAGCTTATCGAAGTCGTCAGGCGATAGCGATGAATAGCGATGAATGCGATGCCACTAGTCCCGAACAACCACCATCGAAACAGTCTAGGCAATATTTATTAAAATAAATAAAAATAAATAAATAAAATAAAAATAAAAAATTATAAAAATGTTTACTTAATTTTTTTAGTAGTTTATGGCCAGAAGTCTGGAGTTATTGGGGAAAATTTATAAAAAAGGCGGTAAATGACACTTTTTTGAATAAAAACAAATATCAATATTCTTGTCAAAATGGGATACCTTCACTTAATTGTAAATAAAAGCAGAACGCGTTAATCGATTTCTATGATCTATGTCGCATTTTGTTTATAGGTTATGTGACTTTACACGAAATTAATAACACTTGATCCTTTTTTCCGTTTTGGATTTTTTATGAATTTAAAAAAAAAAAAATTTTAATCTTTAGGCAAAAAAATATATTTTTTTCTCCACAAATTTATTTTTACCGGCAAAACTGTTGATTATAAAGAAAAACGTTATATTAACGGATTAAGGAAATTGTAATTCTAAATGTTTGTGAGTTTGTTTTAGCAAAATCGGACAAGTGGTTCTCGAGTTATGTTAAACTACGTTTTTGCCAAAATGTTACAACTAAGCGAAAAAACATCAAGATAAGGAAAAAATTTAAAAGGTCATAAAAAAAAACTGACACATACGAACGCCAAACCCTTTGAGGGTTTTACTATACTGACCTAGTACCATCACCCTGACTTGGAATTTCTCACCCCCCAGACAATAATCCCAAAAATGTTCCATAGTGTAACACAGTGCAACACGAAAAAAAATAACCATATACGGACACCATTACGTGATAAAAGACTAAAAAAAAGACCCGTGTCTCCCAATTTTTCCCAAAGTCATGCACTTTTTTTTTATGGGCCGCCAAAGATTTGGGGCCTCGGTATCATTTTCGTAAAAATGTGATCATTTTCTCAGGCTCATATCTTGCAAACCGTTCAGAATTTCTCTGAGGAAAAGTTGTAGCTCTTGTCATAAAGAACAAAAATTGCGAACATATAAAATCAAAAAAACTTCACCTTCCAGATCAAAATCGCAAAAAACTTAAAAAAATTCGATTTTTTTACCTTTTTTCCCGTGTTCAGGTCCATAGGTAGCAAACCGTTGAAAATTCAAGGAAACAATCAACTACAAAAATTTACCTAGGATCTCAATAAACAAATTTCTAGAACATATAAACTTCCGTTTTTTAATTTCGTTTGTTTTTTATTTACTTCAACATTGAGATACTATGCTATCTATTACAAAAATATTAAAAAAAAAGTATTCGTATTATGTTTATAATGTTGATAGCCCTGGACTTGCAAATCGCGCTCTCTTAAGTTGTGGATGACAAGAGCTACAACTTTGCCTCAGAGAGTAAATCGAAATTCTGAACGGTTTGCAAGATATGAGCCTGAGAAAATGATCACATTTTTACGGAAATGATACGGAGGCCCCAAAAATTGGGAAACACGGGTCTTTTTTTTTAGTCTTTTATCACGTGGTGGTGTCCGTATATGGTTATTTTGCCATCACTTAAAAAATTACACACAGTGTAATTAAGCTTAAAATTAAAAAAAAACTAATCATTTTTTAAATTTCAAAAACCCGGTTAAACTGGATTTCATCTCGGTCTTTTATTCGAAACCCGGTTTTTGGTAAATTTGGATTTTCGAACAAGTCGAAAACTCTAACTCCCTATCTACTGTCCCAAGATAGTTTCTAATAAAAGTACTGTGGCAACGCACATGTAACAACACTAGTGAATTGGATAGACGTTGAAGAAAATGGACTTGGATCGGCCATGTACTTAGCCGCCTCGATATTGCTAGAAGAGCTGCACTTGAATGGAACTCGCAGGTGTATCGAAGACCACGAAAAACCAAATAAATGGAGTCGATGCCTGGAAAATGAATATAAGCACACTCGATTATCATGGAAGCAAATTAAATCATTATCATGTTTTTCGTGAACCTTTTCTTTAAACCGTGCATTGTAATATTGTTTTCTATTCTTGTATTTTGTTTAATTAAATATTGAACATATACATATATGGGTGATTCCTTGGAAATAACGTTTTCTTTGTCCATCACGTTTATTTCCATGTAATTAAGGGACGGCAAATAAATAATCGCGTAATTTCAATACTTTTATGGTACACAAGATTTTCCACAACAATATTCTCACCTGCGTCGCGCTTATTCGATAGAAACATACAGAAACTAATGAAAATATCAGAACCGTTGCGTGTCCATTTCATAAAAATCAAGGTTTATACTATATTCACTCCCTCATTTCGCAGGATGGATTGATATTTTTTTATGGTCATTGAAATTGCCTAGATAGAGGATATTTTCATGTATTTACCGAGCGTAAATCTCCTATTTAGGCCCGACTAACAAGATCTAAACTTTGTCCACGCATTTTTGCCTAATATCGTACATTTACCTTTTACCGCTGTGGCGTCATGTTGGATGGGTATAAAGGCGCCCTCGCTGTGAGCACTCGACCATTGTATATCAAATGTTATGTTTACATCAATGGCTGACAGATTTATCCACATTGAATCGATTGGAGTGAAGTGTTTTCTTTACGAAGGGTAAGTCACAAAATTAGCAGTCAATACCATGGTACCGCTTTTTTATTGCGCAATATAATACTCGCCCTCCTAGTGACGAAATTTGTTCGATATTTAGTCATCGAAATGTGATTTTCAAAGGAAATTATCTCACGTCAATTTGGCATAGAATGAAGTCAATTTAAATATGAAATGTCAATACCGTGGATGTCAGAATCGTGGCAATTCTGAAAATTATAGTATAAAATATATTGATAAATGTTTTAAATTGTTGTAGTACAATAGATGTTGGTATACACTATAGTAGTATATACAAACAAAAACTGTAAAAAAAAAAAATCACATCCGAGGTATGTTAAAAACTAATAATTTCACCATCCGAAAAAACGTTATTTCCAAGGAATCACCCATATATTAGGAGATGATTTTTTTTCGTATTAAAAACCGCGCACCCTCTATTTTTTTCTATTTGGTCCTAGTAATTAAAATCTTAAATACTTTTGCGATCCCATGACAATGACCCGTGGTGATGTCAATCTTTGAACAAAATTTAGTATGGAATTAATAATATGATTGTAGGTCTAACGTTTATTTAGTAAATAACACACATTTGTGAAATATTTCCCATTAAAATTAGTACATTATTTATTAGAATGTTTTTTTTTTAAATTGCTTTTTACTGTCAGGATATATCTGGCCGTGTTCATGCAGGCAACGGCATAAAATTTGTTTGTGCATCGTCACTAGTGGTTAAGCCATGAAAGTCTGTAATTAGCTTAATCGCTGAAAGTCTGTAATTAAGTTACCCGCTCCTTCAGACGTAGCGGTACCTGTTCTCAGTGCCTCCACCTGCTTTTTGGCCTATTGCAACAAAGCATTATTTGACCTTTGAAATATGACACTCGTTGCTAAACTGTCATCAATTTTGAACCGATTGCAGAGTCTTGCTGCTGATTGAAAAAAAAAGTCATCGATGATTTCTCTGAAAAAGTAGGAACTTTAATTATATACAAAAGTCATAAACGAAAATAAAGGAAAGTGGAGGGAATACGTAGTCCGTATCCTGTACGCCAATCTCGTGGTAATCGTTTTTTCTCTTTTTGAAACAACAACCTCAATGTAATGGCTTTCGATGAAAGCCTTAATAGGAATGAAATGTTTTGAATATTGATGGTTATGGCAGAGCAATGTGGTGGATGTTTTCGCCCAAGTAGGAGTTTAGACAATTCTCGCTTAATTGAGATTTGCTTATCCCTATAATGTGTGATGGCATACGTAAATACTTGTGGAGAAGGCAGCTGATGATGTGTCTTGGTGTGCATTGAAATAGCTCTATATGGCCTTGCTTAAGAAAACCCACTTAGTGTGTCAAATTATATGAATTCACTTTTTTCGGATTTGTATGTAAAAAACCTGCAAGTCTCAAAAACATCGGAAAGTGATGTAAAATTGCAAATATGTAGAACAGAAAACTATGAAAATGCAACACAGAGAATGAACGTTAATTGCGTTTTACTCAAAAACTTGTTTTGCCACGCTAGGTGGGATTTCAGTTGCAGGGTCACATATTCCCAAACATCCAACAAGCTGTTCAATTTCACATTATTTTTTTAATAATATATTCTATGAAAATGTACCTTTTGTTATAAAAGTACTTTTTCATAGCAATTGATCTTGAACCGGAAAAATTATTAAAGAACATAACATCTTAAATAACGAAGAATAAAACTAAAATGGTGGAAAAGCTCTTATTTTTACTTGGCTGACTAACCGTAAAGGCGACTAATTTTCCTTAGAGCTACTGGATTTTCTTTGGCTAAGTTAGCAACCAATTTTGCATTAGTTTCTTGATCAATATCGTCGTCAAATAGAGACAAAACTGACATTTCATATGTTACGTACCACAAATGGTAGCAGATCTTCTGTAAACCTGGGTTTGAGACTCTGTTGTCGGCTGTTTCCTAAGCGCTCATGGCCTTCAGAAAATTCAAATCCTAGTAAGGTGATTTTAACGCTAAAGTGCATTCCAAACAAGGCTTGAAATATAATTTCACGATGAGCATGCATACGTCTAGAGGTGCCGTACTGATGTTTAAAATTCTAAATTGAGAGCTAAGTAATGATATTTTTAATGAATAAATTGCTCTCGCCGTACAACGAGCTTGATGCATGGCGCCTGGAGGCTGAATTTTACATTTCATCTCTGTTTTTCCCGACAAGAACTATTATCGAAAGCTCTATTGTCCATAGTCATCTCTAGCAATTTCGATATTTCTAAAACATTCGGATATGATACCTTTCCTTTACAGCCCTATATACTCTTGGGATCGAAATTTTTCCAGTTTTCCCGAAAAATTTTGATCAATGGAATTTAAGGGTTTGCAGTCACCTCGCTGGGGACATGCGACTGTCCGTGGAGGTAGAAAGTTTCTGATAGCCATTCACTTGGGAGAGGCCGTAAATGATTCCTTCATTCGGCAGTCCAAGCAGCTCACAACATCCACGCAGTATGTCCAGGGCAATGGCTTTATCGGAAACCTCCGTTAGTTAGCTAGAGTGAGATGGCGAAAATATATGAGCAGCCTGATTTGTTTATGCGGTCACTGATGTGTTTCAGGCTTAGTAGGTGACTGATGTCACTGAAGCTCATCAAGCTATAGGGCATATTCTTTTGTCCTTTAGAAGGCGGATGAGCCAAACGTATGGAACAACGGCGGATAAAAAAATCAAAAGAATAAAATCAAGGTTCCACATATTGCATCCTGGTCAGCGTCTGATCCATAATGGGCGGCTGCAATCAAATATCCTGGCAGTAGGTAAAATGCAAAAACCCAGTGGACTGGGTTTGCCTCCCGCCACCGTTCATAATGGCAGTGAAAATACAAAAACGAAAGATAAAACATAAACAACCCCAAATTGTTGACGACCCCCGCAAACGTTATAAGGACCACGATTTACGAATATGCACCTGGAATTTGAGAACTCTATATAGATCCGGTGCAAGTATCCAATTGGCAGATGTCGTCGAAAGTTATAAGACTGACATTACCGCAATCCACGAAATGCAATGGACAGGACATGGCTGCACACGAAAAAGAAACTGCGACATATACTACAGTTGCCATGAGATAAAACATGAAGTTGGTTGCGGATTTGTAGTTGGCAAAAGACTGCGACATCTAGTCTCTAGGTTCAATCCTGTGAGTGTACGTATAGCCACAATCCACATGACATTAAGATTGTATTAGGAGATTTTATTGCTAAAGTAGGCAGGGAGAATGTGTTTCATCCAACTATTGGCAATTACAGTCTACATGCTGACAGTTCCGACAATGGTCCGAGACTGATTGACTTTGCTGCGGCAAAAAACCTGGTCATTAGTGGAACAAGATTCCAACATATAGAGACATCCACAAGGCTACTTGGGTATCCCCTGATCAAAGAATGAAGAACCAAATTGATCACGTGGTAATTGTTGGAAGGCACTCATCCAGTGTAATGGACGTACGAGTGATCAGAGGACGTAACATCGATTCTGATCACTACCTGGTAGCAGCAAAGATTCGCATAAGATTAGGTCGAGCGAAAATCGTACGAAACCAGACTCAGAGAAAGCCAGACATCGGAATGCTGCAATTACCACAGGTAACCACAGCCTACTCAAGGAAGCTCTCGCAACTTTTGGCACAGAACCTACCCCCAGCCTATGACGATCCTGAAGCTCTGTGGAAACCCATTTCCGACTTTACAAAATCTGCCACAGCTGTACTTGGTTTTGTAAAATCGATTCGCAGCAAACCATGGTATGATGAAGAGCATCGCATTGCAAGATAGTGGTACCTGAGATATCCAATAACGATGGGACAATCGATCACAATATGGTCGACGACGTCGATTGCCCACCTCCTAACCAAGATGAGGTCAGAACAGAAATTGCCCGGCTTAGGAATAACAAAGCCGCAGGAGCCGATGGATTACCGGCGGAGCTGTTTGAGGCTGGCGATGATGAACTAATAAGGTGCATGCATCAGCTCATTAGCAAAATTTGGTTAGATGAATGCATGCCCGGCGATTGGAGTCTCAGTGTACTATGTCCCATATTTAAAAAAGGTGACCCGAGTATCTGTGCCAACTACCGTGGAATAAGCCTTTTATCCATAGCATATAAGGTTCTATCAAGTATAATGTGCGAAAGACTGAAACCAATTACCGCTGACCTGATTGGACCATACCAGTGTGGCTTTAGGTCTGGAAAATCGACAACTGCCCAGATGTTCACGCTACGACAAATCCTGGAGAAGAGCCACGGAAAACAAATCGACACCTATCAACTATTTCTTGATAATAAGGCGGCCTTCGGTTACCCGATACAGGAGAAACTCTCCGAAGCAATGTCTGAGCTTGGTATTCCTGCAAAACCCATACGCCTTTTCAGGATGACCTTAACGAACCTTTAGAAACTTAGTGAGGCCTTAGGCACGGCGATACCCTATCGTGCGATCTCTTTAACATCTTAATGGAGATCATTATGAGAAGAGCTGCAGTCAACATGATAAAAACCATCAGCAGCAAAGGCCACATTCTGCTCGCGTATGCTGATGATATAGATATCATTGGGCGCACAATTAGAAGAGAAGTTACCGCGTGTTTTTTTCGAGAATTGAGAAGGAGTCAGGAAAAGTGGGTCGGACAGTAAATGAGGACAAGACAAAATTAATGGTTTCAACGAGCAGGGCCTACACGGGATTACACCAAAGCCTTAATAATTTCGAGGTGGTGGACGAATTTATATACGTACCTCAGATCTGCCGTAAACAAAAACAACAACTTCAGCCTTGAGATCAAGCGGAGAATTGTGATTGCGAATAGATGCTATTTTGGGCTAAGCAAGCACTTTAGATATAAAGGCCTCTCTCGAGTAACAAAAGTCCAGCTGTATCGGCCTCTCATACAAATTGTCTTGGTTTATGGCGTAGAATCCTGGTCGAATCCCACCGCAAGCAGACGAAACATCTGTAGGAGTCTTCGAGAGAAAAATACTCGGAAAAATGTATGCGCTATAGATTGACATTGATATAGTTAAGCGGATCAAGATAACGCGATTGCGCTGGCTAGGCCATGTCTGTGGAATGGATGAAGACGAACCAGCATGAAGGGTTTTCGAAACCGAACTCGAAGAAAGACGAAAAGTAGGAAAACCAAGATTCCGTTGGAGGGATCAGGTTGACGAATCCCTGCGTACACTTGGTATTGTTAACTGGAGAAATAAAGCAAAAGATCGAACTTGTTGGTGAAATATGTTATCTTCGTTTTGTAGTGTTCCTAAACCACCGGGGCTTTTCGAGACCGGATAAGTAACTAAGCAATACTTCATCTGAAATTTTCAGGAATATTTATGAATCATTCACTGAGAGAATAATGCAAAAATACATATACTCACCTACAAGATGGACTCTCGCGTTGTCCCTCTTTTGTTCTCTTGCTCTCGAGAGAGCATAAACAGTGCAACGAAAAAGCTGTATTTGTATAACAAACACAGATATATTTGGGTCACAAACACATATAATATAACTTATAGTCATTGTGTGTCAAAAATGTAATATTAAATGGCAAATACAATATGTTTGGACACAAGTATATTATTTTTGCGACAAGCTCCAAAAACACTTTATATTGCACTTCGGTTGTGCCACAAGGTAGTATCCTAGGTCCCCTTCTATTTAACTTGCTCATTAATGATATATCATCTTGTGGTATCCATTCTAATTGCTTGTTATACATGCGTTTCGGCTCGCTTCTAGACTCTACCTTATTACAATGTGATATTTTCTCAGTGGCACAGTGGTGTATAAAAAAGAAATCTCATTCTGAACATAAATAAATGTTCTTCTATTTGCTATGGCCGAAAACGGTGTCCAATTTATGTGGAATACTATGTTAATAACATTAGAGTCGTGCAAGTAAATGAAATACTTGATCTCGGTGCTATATTTGATGCTAAATTGACATTTGCTTCTCATGTTGATTACATTGTACCCAAAGCCTACTCACTTCTGGCTTTTATAAAGCGGCATAGTGCTCAGTTCACATATCCTTATGTGAGTAAGACTTTATTTATTACATTTGTGAGATCCAGACTTGAGTACGCTTCTATTATCTGGAACACGTGGACGTCTGTTCAAAGCCACAGAATTGAAAGAGTTCAAAGAAAGTTTATAAAATTTGACTTGGTTCCGTTGAACTATGTGGCTCCACTGCCTTCTTATGAATCGCGTTGTAAACTCATTAGTCTTCAATCATTATCTAACCGTCGTTGATTTCAATCTATTATGTTTATTTATATGGTCATTTGTGGAATTATTGACTGCTCTCATATACTAAATTTAATTCCTATCAATGTTCCAGTAAGGATATTAAGAAATTTCAATATCTTTTAGGTATGAATGATCCCTTTGCTAGGGCCCTTACGGAATTTATTAGAATTAATTCAAATTATGATATTGCATTGAATTGTATAAATAAATTATGTGAATTTAAAAGATCATTGGAAATTGTTTAATATATAGCAGTAGTCTGTAAGGAGTTGTATATAAAAAGACGAAATAAATAAATAAATAAAATAATCTGGTTGTGTGTAAATGACGTATTATTCATCATTGAACATCGGAAAATGCAAACCAATGCCTGCCATTATAAGCAGAACAAAACAAGTTCTCAAAGTGAATAGAGTTGGACGGAGCAGACTTTAGTCCACAGATTTAAATTAACAGGATATGAAAAAGGAATTAACAAAACTTTTGAAATGAATTAAAAAGTAATGGAAACTACATACTGTGGATAAAGAGCCTAATAGCGTAGACAGATAGATGACAGCATTAATTTGCATTAAAAGCTCACTAATGTGAATTAACATTTTGGCATGACAGACGACAGGTTTTGCATTTAGTAAACAGCTGTTTGTTTGTAAACAACTGTTTGTTTGTCAAGTAATTTTTTGGACTTTTACATCAGATGCAGAACCTCCGCATCTCTATCACACCACACGCTTCGCTTCTTTCCCTTGGAAATCTGCAAATGGAAAAAATGTGTTTCGATTTTAAATATTTCTCATTTTTTTGCAAAAAAACAATTAAAATAACTCACCTTTGCTGACTTTGAATCCATTTTCAATTGACGATAGCAAACAATTAGACAACAGCTGATTCAAGATGTATCAAATACATGGTGATAGCAGGTGGTGTTGTTGCAATAACATCCACTTCAGCGGTGTCAGGCATCAGTACATAAAATCAACAAAGCAAACAACAAACACAAGAAAGTTTCACTTCCACTGTGTTCCGGCTATCACCTCTATGTATAGGTACATCTTGATCTGCTTAATTGTCGACGGTGTTGCCATATTGATATACCTAAATGCAGTATAAATGCACTCGGATTTCATGCATTTACGCCAAAGCTAATACACATTGGGACGGGGGTAATTCACAAGTTAATTTGAATTAAGACTGCAAATGCAAATTAACGCTGCCGTCTGTCTACGCTATAATGAACTGAAAATAAAGTTACGAGGGCAGTTCGAAAGCTCCGCCACTTTTTGAGCTTACTTTTTAGTTAATTACAAATCCACATTGCTTTTTCAACTACCATTTTTAAATAGACTACTGTAAAATTGTAAGCATGCTGCGCCATTTAGTTTGTGTTTGACAGCCATTTAAAGCATACAACTTCGTGAATTCCGTGTCGCCATCAAGCGTTAACTTTGGCGTAAAACACCCATGTCCGAAACTAAGAAGGCTGGATAAATACAGGGTGAATCAGTTAAATCTTTCTAATGCCTTTGGATTCAAATACTCCAGGCGATGTGGTTACCGATCTGTAAAACTCGATGCGTTAATTGAATTTTGTTTGGGAATAACTTTAAATCAGTACGAACTACGCAACAGAGAGACGCTGGCATGTACAGGCTGAGTGTTCTCATCAGACCGTCTCGGCCGGCGTCGGAATTACCAAGGCTTGAAGGCGCTCTCCTCGTTCAATATTTTGTACGATACCCACATTACGTTCCGCATTTGAGAACATGTAAAGATGCACGATAACAGCGCCTTGTTGTGGCGTGTACTGTTCCTGTCAAAAGCCGATCTAAAATGAAAGGAAAACGTTTTAGGGTTCAAAGATGAGGAAGGTTTAAATAGCGCACCCGTTACAACCGGGACTGTGCACCACCAATTTCAATGGTTAAAAATGGTTTACTAAATTCCGTTATGGTCGTACCAGCACAAGTGACGCTGAACGTTCAGGTCACCCAAAAGAGTCCAAACATGGATCCATTACAATACACCAGTGGAATTCTCTAGGTGAGCGGGTGCCATAGAAGGTCAATGTGGGTCTGTCGGGCAGCAGGGTAATGGCGACAGTTGTTAGGGATGCATGCGGTGCCATTCACATTTATTACCTTAAAAAAGGATGAAACGATCACCGGCGAATATTATACAGTAAGTTTTGGCAGTGATTTCAATCAAAATACCACCACGTTTGATAAAGAAAAAAGTGTTAATTTTTTTTTATTTATTAGACCATTTTAGTGGTACTATAATTTTTTAAAATAGAAGATGTTTTGCAAATTCATCCTCATGATTCCTGGAAAATCGTGTACCTATTTAACGTCTTCTTTTTTATAAAACTATATCTCTATTTATAGAGATATAGATGGTCTTGAGCTTGAATAATAAAATAAAAAATCAATGAGTGTTCGAACTCACGGGCGATGTGTTAACACCTTTTTGTTACACGGTACCTGTTCGATTTCTATGAACACATTAGTAAATGTTACATTGGAAAATAAAAAACAGCGTTCAATCATATGATGACGTTTCATTTAAATAATATTAATACTTAATAACACTTATAACCTGTTTCTCTATGGCTAAGCGAACGAAAATCAGTCACTCACAGTCGACTAAAATTTGGTTTCTCTAGGTCGAAATATTCGTTCGCCTGACTTCATGTTTGTTCCTAAGTGACAGCATATTCGAAATAGGGAAACCAAAATTTGTACTGAAAAATTGTATGTTTTCATTAGACTTGAAACGACAAGATTGGGAAACACAAACCAACTTTCTTTCGCATAGAACACGAACAAAATCTTTCGTTCGAGATAGAAAAACAGGCTGTTAAAAATATTTAAAGGCAAGTGTCATTATTTTCTTGCTTAATACTTTTTGTTTTATTCCCACAAAAAAACAAAGAGAATGCAAAGCAACAGACACATGTATTTACATACATTGTTATGTTCGTACATACGCTACACAAGTTCACACAATTTCCGTTGCTCTCTTAATATCTCAGTTGTTTATACGTATAACCACGTCATTATTCTCTTTGCCAAGAGAGTGCTCCGCACCCACACAAGACAACTATTCGCCGCCGCTACATCAGTGTGTGTTTTTTTCGCAGTCTGACAATCTGTGTTTCGCAGTCGGACAAATCTGTGTTCTATATAGGGGTGGGTCACGCTTATCATTTAGGAGCTAGAAAAATAGATGTTGGCCGATTCTGAGACCTAACCGATATGCACACAAAATTTCACACAAATCGGTCCAGCCGTTTCGGAGGAGTTTAACACCAAACAATCTGTGTGATCGCAGTCGGACAAACTGTGTTTGGATGTGTTCACTTTGTGCGTTAAGTCCCGAAAGTACCGATGAAAAGGCCGACTAAATAAAAATCATCCCTAATGAACGTAGAGCACGACGAAACAACAGGCAATTGTGATAAAAGACAATATTCGTGAAGCCATTGGTGAAATACAGCTGCACACAATCGATAATGTGCTTAAAAATTGGACCGATCGTGTAGGCTACTGCATGGCCAGCCGAGGCAGCCATTTGGATGAAATTATTTTCCATTATTAACCGGAAGGATTGTACTTTCAAATAAAAAAAGAAATTTGAGAACATATTCAGTAGTTTTTTTTATTGCATTTTCAAAAAAAAAAGTTATTTGGCGGACCCGTTATGTCTATTTATTTAAAACTAGCAGAAAAGCCCGATACTTCGTTATTGGTAGTTTTATGAACGCCAAGGGGAAACTTTCCCCCCGTTTACTCGCTAATTTACTAAGTTTCTGGGCTAAACTGCAAATAGTACCATACCAGGGAGTAATAGCATATCCGAATTAACAAATATTGAAAATTTCAGCTTTTTAGCCAAAGGTGTTTGGGCAGGCCGCCATGGGAGAGACTTTTCCGCTTTTTGCCCTGCCCCGTAGGAATTTCCAAAAATCCCGTCTTAGCGGACGTCAGCGCTAGAGGATGGACCTCCACGCCAAATTGCAAGTTTCTAGCTCCTGCGGTTAGGGCTGGGCGATGTTGAGTTAGTCAGTCAGTAACGTTATTCGTCTATATATATATATATAGATAAGTTTGTAGCAAACGAAAATTCGGCTATTCCAACCAAATATATGCGTCCATTGTGCATATGTGGTAGAAAATTGTGCCCAAATTAGAGTACAAGATATCTAGTAATGATTCTCGAGAGAACCTAAATTTCAACTCCAACGCTGTGGATAGGAGCAGTAGAGCCACAGTGGCCCATATTCGCTGCAAACGGCGCTCGGAGGACGATGGGGATTATAAAATAGTTTACTGGATATATACATCTTATGTCTGTCCGATATACTGAAAAATTTGACTTATCTAAATCTGTTGGCAAAGGTCATGAGAATGGAAATTGTGTGTAGCACGGGTGTCAATCGCACAATCCCTACCGATGGTTTGGCGGGTATCCTACACCTGTTACCACTAGATCTCCTGGCAGTCCGCAATGCGCCTAAGATATTCTTCGTAATGGATCACCAGCCCATATGGTCATGAATAGATTTTGAGAGATATGCGGCTATCCACAGTAAAGACGACTACACGACACCCACTTCAACCTTTGAGAGAAACATCTCCACACATGTCCCGGGCATACAGAACTGGAAGGGACGCATATCAAGTTAGAGAAACCATTTAAGCTTCTACAACCCTACACAAAGTAGGGTTTGGAGCCCTTTGAAAAAGCTGTGTAAAGACCTTGCACAAAAGCTACCAAACCATTGTAGTGTCTTTCAGGCAGTAGTCATGGCAGTCGGTGAAGTTTCCCTATAGCTGGAACGAAACGTCATTCCCGCCTGCTGTATAAACTTCTACTCTGACAGTCAGGCTGCTATAAAATCTACGCAATCTTTTTTCCTAAGATGAGATGGCCAAGGAGTTCGATATTCTCCTTATATTGATGCCGTGGCACAGAAATAAACCATGGACCTATAGAACAGATGAGATGACAAGACATGCAAATGATAGATGGTATCGTGGCACAAATTTGCAGGATCACCAAGCAAATATGGGCAAGTTATGACTCAACTTGACCCATTTCTTGACAAGATATGAAATGGGTCAAGTTGAGTCAAGTTGAGTAGCTTACTTACTTACTTATCTGGTCTCGAATAACCCCGGGGGGTCAGGGATCTTACAAAACGAAGAAAACATATTTCGCCAACCAGTTTGATCTTTTGCTTTATCTCTCCAGTTGGTAATACCAAGTGCGCCCAGGGATTCGTCAACTTGATCCCTCCAGCAGTGTTTTGGTCTTTCTATTTTTTGCCTTCCTTCAAGTTCGCTTTCGAAAACCGTTCGTGCTGGTTCGTCTTCGTCCATTCTACTGACATAGCCTAATCACCGCAATCTCGTTATTTTGATCCGCTTAACAATGTCGATGTCGGGATAAAGCTCATACAGATCATTGTGTATGCGTCGCCGATACTCGTCGTTGTGCACTATAGAGCCATAAATCTTCCGGAGTATTATTCTCTCGAAGACTCCCACAGATGTTTCACCTGCTTGCGATAAGACCCAGGATTCTTCGCCATAAAGCAAGACAGGTTGAATGAGAGTCTGGTACAGCTGGACTTTTGTTACTCGAAAGAGGGCCTTATCCCTATGCTACTAGCTGGGCACTGTTTAATAGGCAGACATGCGTCTAGGCTTGGATTCTCAGGTCACAATTACTGCATATTCTGTGGGTAAGAAGAGAAGGACAATAGCTCGGCCTTTATGTATGAATTGGACAAAATATCTACGATATTACTTCTTGTTGGATTTAGCAGGCGTTCAGAAACGTAAGCTGTATGATCTCAGAAACTTTTCGGAGTACTTATGGGTTCGCCATGGACTAATGTATGTCTTTTCTTCAGCCACATCTTGGAATATCGAGATGAGGTATGGTATGGCTTGAACGCACCTTAACCATCCCGGCTAATTTTAAAGGCTCAACGATGGGGACGGAATATGTCGTCCCGTGCTAACACAGCGGTCCTTATTGAACTTAGTGTATCAATTGTGACAGCCACTTCTATCTAACCCAGATGCAGGATCTGTCATGAAAATTTTGCAACTACGTGTTTAGTTTAAGAATCAAGTGTGCCACATATGTAAAAGCGACTGTAGAAAAATGTGTGTATTTATGCGTATACACAGTTATACATAAATTGAAGTCAGGTGATTTAAAAAGGGATAACGAAAAACCCTGGAGTAACATCCTGGATTAGTACCAACACATTGACATACCCATTCACACTCACACGCTTTTTGATATGATTTAAATGTTGAAATACTGATGATATTAGCAAAACTGTCGGGGAACACGGACAGCATAGACAACCCAAAATCCAACATTGTTTACTCCTTCCGTGCCGTAAAACAACATACACATATACAAGCAGGTAGAAACATGACGCTAATGTTGATATTACATTAAGGGAACGTCAAGTTGGTTCTTAAAGGCTTTTGTTGTTCTTGTATCTTTTGAATATTTAAATTGAGCCAAATGATATACTCCGCCAGTACAATATTACTCATGCCCATTAACCAGGAAGTGCGAGGGGGCTAAAAAAGGTTTGCTTACATTGATGACATGGAGCTGCAAATGTTTTATGGTGTTTTTGTCCGTAGACCAAGTTGTATTATTCTGCTATTGTGCCCTGCTTTTTGTTACAAATGCGGCGATTATCCACCATTTGACGCGATGCAAAAGAGAGATATTGTGTCTTAAATAGTTCGTTAACGAAACGATTGACACGAAACGTTTCTTTCGTTAACGAAACGGAATACATTAAAATATCTTGATTTTACAATGAACAAATACGTCAACGTCTGTCAATAAAAAGACATGAAAACCGAAATATTAAAATTTTCGTTTTCTTTGATAGCGAAAATCAACAAAAGCAGTTAAATTTTGGGTAATTTGTAAAAATACCCAATTTGGACTATGGACTATCAGTGTTAATATTTCAAAATAATCCTTGACCCCTTACCTATAAACAGGTATAACCAGAACATTAAAATGTTTACTAGATCAAATGTTATTGCATTTTAGCCTATGGAAATATATTTTGAACCACTGTGCTCTGGTATCTTACAAACATTCTCATGTGGACGAAAACAAAAATCCTACTGAAAATTTTAAACAACTACGACCTTTTTAAAGAAGGTGATACATAGGAGACCTTGTACAAACTTAATACAATTCACCATCAAACTAAGTTGACTGTGGAAATAGAGAAGAATGGAAGATCACCACTCTTGGATACAGTTCTAGTCAAAATGAAAGTCGACTGGTACCAAAACCCAACCACATCGAGACGAATCGTTAACAATAATTCATGTCAACCCAAGAATATTGTAACTAACACTGCGTACAACTTGGTAAAAATAGTCCTGGATATCGGTGACAAAAAGTTTCACGAAGACAATTAATAGAAAATTAGAGAAATTTTGAGGAGAAACTCATTTCTAGACAATACCATCCATTGGATTATACATGAGTATATGGTGAAGGCGCAAGCAAAAATTCGAAGTTCTCATACTGGACCCCTCGTCACTACAATTCATGTATGTACGTAGCATATGAGGGTTGTGTACTGGAGAAACAGGTGTATGTAATTACAAAAATTTGCCCAAATAACAGATGGTCCCGAACATAATGGGGCCGATAATGACGCTGGAGAAACAGATAATGACGATGGTAACACAAATGATAAGCGACGCCAACATTATTAGGAGAATACACGATGACAATAGCAGAGAATACAAAAGAACACAATTAAAATGCTAATAAAGAATACTCCTTGCCGAGAACTATGGGCTGGTAAATTTCTACTCCGCATTGTTACCATAAGTCCTAGTGCCACAGCCACCACTATTGTTGCAATTGCTTGAAACGCGAGAACGTTCACACACACACATGTAAGTATATCGGTAATTCCATGTCAAACTGAATGAATTTTAAGAGAAATGTTGGCTGGATATTCTGATGCTTTTCAATACACATTCTTGTCTAGACATATTCTACAGTCACAAATATATTGCCAATATTTCTGAAAGAAAATATATTTTTATTAAAAAAGTAATTAAAAATTCTTGAGAACGTAAACAATTTTCATTCAAATCGATTTGTCTTGTCTTGACTTTTCCATTTACTTTTTACAGCCTGTTTGTCAATCTCACATTTGACTCAAATTGGGTTCCTCTAAGTGTAAATTTTCGTTCGCCTGACTCATGGCAAAATAAGTAAGGTAGAAACAGTAGGAATTGAAGTCATTTTGTTTTTATTTCAGGAGCCGACCTTGTCATATTCAGTCGCTCGAAATTGTCAAGATGTATTTATTTCAGATTATATCAGGAGGAATTGTTGTAATTTTCGGCAACACCCACAAGGACAAAAAATTTCGTCTGCTATTTTAACGCTACCACCTGTACCAGATACATCTTGGAACTAGTATAGACCATAAGTAAAGGAAACTATAGATATAGCGCGACCATTGTCAACTTTGTTCATTAGTTGCTGTCCTGTACTACTGTCACTTTCATTGAAGTTTCCCATAATTCTCATTGACGTTTATTCAAAATTATGGGAAATTTTTGTGAATGTAATTTAAACAATGGAAAATGCGACAAAATTTATGTGATTTTACATAATAACATTTGTTTCTTATATAAAAAACTATTTCAAAGCCAAGAGGCTGGTGTTGGGATATCAAGAGGAGAAATCCCGTCCAAAGGTGAAATCCCGGAACGCCTTTTTAATCTAAAAACTTCCGCGCCCAAAAACTGTAGCAACTTCTGTGGTCACAGATGCCAAATGGTAGGTAGCTGAACCGGAGGAACAACCATATTATTAGGACATAGACGGCTTTGCAATTGAGATATCAAATATTCTACTTTAAGTAACGTGTTGTATTCTTGATATTTTTGTTGAAAATTATTTTTCTTTTGACTTGATTTTCATTGTCATATTTTTTGACTTTTTTTTGGGAACAAAAAAAAATCCCATTTGTTGCTTACAACGACATCTAGAAAATTACCCATTACACTAAAATAATCCCAACACTTGTGCTTCATCTATTTGTTTACTTTATCTGTGGTATAAACAACATTTGACATGGTCGGACGACAACGACGAGAAAAAATCAAATCAGCTGTTCTAGTGCTTCCACCTGTAATAGATACATCTTGGCCTGACTCTATGTTTTTTCCCACCTGACAGCACATTCGAAATAGAGAAAGCTAAAGCTGTACTGAAAAGTTTTGAAAACTTGTATGTTTTCATTCGGCTTAAAACAAGATTGTGAACGCAAATCAACTTTTTGTCGTCTAGAACACGAACGAAAGCTTTCGTTCGAGATAAAGAAACAGACTGTTAGTGATAAATTTAAATTTTATCCACATTCGATTGAATATTTTTAATATTTTCATATATTTATTTTTTGTATGTATTTTTGTAAGATGAAAAGACCTACCAAAAATCTTAAAAAAATATTGGAATATTCCCACATTGATTCTGGATGAACCCTGCAAATTTGGAGGTGAAACAATATTGACTTGTAATTTTAAACAAATGTTTACGTAAAATATTGGCTAAAAAATCAGTAATTTTTATGCATGTATGGTTAAAAGCGAAAACACAACGTAAAACATGACTTCGTAAACGTAAAACATGAGTAGGACTTTTGTAGTAGGAAGACGGCGTGAGCTTGAAGAGCAAGGCCTTCACTCTCATAAATTGTATAAGGCGTTATAGAAGTTATCCTGAAGATGCCTCGATACCGGCAAGCTGCATATGATATATAAAATAAATAAATATTTTCCTTACACATCCGATGAATGGACAGGGGACGCCTCTCTCAATCAGTAAGCTGTGCACTTTCCAGTTTTACATTCACTCATTGGTGTCGACAGTTTAACACCAGTTTCAACGTTTTTCCCCGCAGTTCCGCATACTACCCCAATCCACACCGACGCACAGTGGCTTAGAATCAATTTCCGTTGAACAAAGTAAAACAATTTAAGTTATATTCTGCGACTGTGGGAAAAAAGTCGAGGATTATTTGGGGATCACAAAATTAAAAATCGGCCAATCGGGTATATTTTAGAAAATATTGCAAAGTTTACTACTTTCCTTATTATTTGATTTTAAAGAAAATACAAAATCTGGTGTTTTTCTATCTATGTTTTTGATGTGTTAATATCTATAGGCACGTGAGGGCAATCTTTCAAAGTGAACACATGCAAACAACACACAGCGTTAGCATCACATACGTGGTTGTTGTACAACAATAGTTTCTGCCTGAAAATATGTATGATGGTATTGGTGTAGCGGCAGCGAACAAACAAGCAGGTCGTGGTCGCCAAAGAGTATTGAATAGTATAGAGAACCAATCGAACGAATTGTATGACTCAAAAGCACTGGTGACATCTGGCGAAGGATTCAAAACGTATTTCATAATTTTGATGTGAAACATTGAAGTCTTTTAAAACATTTATGCTTTTTGTATTGTTTTATGTAATAACATTGTCAAAATGGTGCATTTAGATTGGAATATTCTATGAAGAGAATAACTCTCGTTTATGCTCTTTTACTCCGACTCTCTAGATGAGAGCGGAAAAAGAGTTCAAGAAGTTATCTATACTATCAACACCACGCCCCTCTTTTCGAACTAACTAACTAACTAACTATCTATACTATTCAATACTATTTGTCGTCGCTCTGTTTATGACAAACCAAACACAATTACTTCAGTGAGCTAAATATTGCTTTATTTATTTTAACAATATTACATCAAATGTTAATGCAGATGTAGGAAAAAATAAAGTGAATAGCAAAAGAGCCTTCAGCACAAACACAATTCTTTTTTTATTTTCCAATGTAGCATTTAATAATGTGTTCATAGAAATCGAAGACGTACCTTGTAACAAAAAGGTGGTAACACATCGCCCGTGAGTTCGAACACTCATTGATTTTTTTTAAATTGAGTTTGATATATTTGTACATTATGCGAACAAAGAATTTTTATTTTTCGTATTACAGATATTCGCTTCTATCGGAAATTGAAATTCGAAAAAAATTTAATTGTTTTTGTTTTTAATTTATTGAACTGTATCTGACACAGAAAAAGCTTCTCAAAATACCGTTCGGAACCGGTGTAAAATTGTAGGTCCCAATAAGTGAGTGTAAAACTAGAACGCGCACAGCTCACTGGTTTGTGAGATGCTCTCCCTAATTCCTTCATGGGATGTAACAGGAAAGCATTTATTTTTTTTATTTTTTATCTGACACAGATTTAGAGATTTTGAGCTCAAATTTCCTTCAATAAAAGACTAGTTTCTTGGTTTTACCACGCCGGCTAACATATAATTTGTCTAATATAGTTTGGTTGTAACTACTAATTAAAAGGTTTTGCAATTTGACTGATATGATTTCTAAGTAGTGTTTCGGCCATTTCTAGTATGTCATGATCTGTAATTTTTTTCATTGTATTCAGTAATGTTTACAATTTCATCATGGAGAGTTATACGCAAGAAAAACGTCATGATTTTGTCTTCGAACGACTTGAAAATGATAAC
The DNA here is from genome assembly GCA_963931995.1 of Phaonia tiefii. Classification (NCBI taxonomy): domain Eukaryota; kingdom Metazoa; phylum Arthropoda; class Insecta; order Diptera; family Muscidae; genus Phaonia; species Phaonia tiefii. The sequence goes on from OZ008370.1 coordinate 70,292,270, forward strand.
GATTTTTTTTAAGAAAATCATGATAACGATTTTTCTAGAAAATCAAAAAAATCCACAAATTGTCCATGAACAGCCATTATATTCACCTAATTTGATTGTTTGGGGTGATTTTTGGTGTGGTGGAATTATCGGTCCGTACTTCTATCGAACTGACACCGTTACTGTCAATGGAGAGCGGTATATATCGATGATAACCAACTTTATATGGCTGAAATTGGAAGAAGTTGATCTTGACAACATCTGGTTCGAACAAGACGGAGCTACGTGGCACACAGCACGTGCAACAACCGAATTATTGCGAGACAAGTTTGGAGATTCGATTATTTCAAGAAATTGTGACATTGAATTGCCTCAAAGAAGTTGTGATTTAACCCCATTATGCTATTTCTTGTGGGGTTATTTGCAGTCATTGATCTTTAGCAATAAACCAGACTCTCTTCAAGCTTTACAAGTCAATATTGAACTAGCTGTTCATAACATGTGACTTGATTTAGTGGAAAAGTGGTATAAAATTAGGTTCATCGAATCGTTCCTGCAAAAGAAGATGTGGAGGCAGAAATTTTATTCAGAACTTAGTTGTATCATTGTACTTCACACTAAATAAAAAACATTTGAATTTCCTTAACAATTAGTGTGCTTTTTTTTTTTTAAAGAAATCATGTTACTCAAATTGTAAAACCCTTTATATCCAACAATTCCAGTTGTCTGAATTATGTCCCTAACATCCTTTACAACACACTAATTAACATATAAATCGGATTACTGCGGGGGCATTATAGTACTGCAGTACTGTATGAACTGCATACAGTACTGAAATTCCTCAAATTGCCAATCACTGACATTATTATAACGTTTTTGTAACTGAATACTAATAAATAACAGCCGTAAACGAATGTTATTGTCGCTGAGGTGAATTTTTGCTCGACGACGAATTTCGATACCACCACCGATAATTCCGATTAGTATAGAAATGCCAATATGAGAAAGATAATTTTTTAGCTGCGTACTTGATTTTTTAAAGTAGATGATAAAAAATATATTTTCATGTTTTGGGGCAAAAACGTGATATTTTTCGATTAAATGGCGCTATTTTCTGAGGCTTTAATTTGGTGCAAGTAAAATTTACCCTTGGAAATTGGGGAACGCATTGACCTTTCCAACTGTGTATTATATTCATTGAACGCTCTGATCAAGAAAACTTATCTTGATCCAAAGTCAAACTATTTTTTTTCCAAAAACATATTTTTTAAATATTTAGTACAACCAAACTATATTAGCTATAAACAAAAGTTTGTCGCCAATAAAGGTCAATAAAGTCAAATAACAAATATTTTTTTTCGATTCTCAATATCCGAAAAACTGAAAAATTTTTGTAAGCAGTATAAACAAATACACCTAAATATATTTAAAATAGCATAGACAGCAAAACGCCAAATTTTCTATTTTCTTTAAAATTTAAAAATAAGAAAGTAGTCAAATGGTTAATATTGTTTAGAATATACCGGATTATCCGAATTTTAATTATAGTAACTCCACATAATCTTTGACTCTTTGTGTACAATCGGGTTTTTGCAGAACTTTAAAATGTGTACTATAAAATATATTGAATATAGGCCGATAAAAATCGATTCTGAACCACTGTGCGACATTATCCAATTAATGGAACAAAATAAAGATAAATTTCGTCTATCGAATGTGTGTATTTTAATTTTCGTATTAATTATGTTTATACAAAACGAGCAAAATTGTAACAGGGTTGACACAGTTTGGAAATAAATTTGCATGTTTTAAATATTTGATTAAAATCGAAAATAAATTAACTATATCAATTTATTGTTCCTCGTGAATAAAAACCAACACAATTGTAATTCTGTGTTGATATATACAAAGTGAACGGTTTGTAAAGGTAAACAAATGTTACAATTTTGCACTCTGGTTTTATATTCAATGATTTGTTTTCTTATTCAATATTTTGTCCAGTAGCTTTATAAGAGCTTTTAAGAGCTTGTATATGGCGCGGCATGATGTTGCACAATTTTGCCGTCATTTTCGCTGGAATTCCATACAAAGTTTCTTTTACTTTTTCCCACAGCTCGTTTACGCCTTTTGGAGCATCTGGGTACTTGGCGAGCTGAGATTTTATGCAACTCCAAAAATTTTCGATCGGGTTGAAGTCCGGTGACTGCGCTGGCCATTTCGTGGTTGTAAATTGTTGACTGTTTATCCAGTTTTTAACTACTTTGGCCGAATATTTTGGGTCGTTGTCATGCTGATAAATCACTTTTCAGTACCAGGACCCGTTGTTTCTAGAACTGCTGGTGAATGATTTTGCAGGATTGAAAGGGATTATTGCCTTTTCATACCATCTTCAATTTTAGCCAGAGGACATTCTCCATTCTTCGTAATACATCCTCATACCATTATGGATTTTTCATGGTTTGTCTTACTGCATTCGGGGTAGTAGTGTTTCGATCTTTGGTTAAGTACCAAGCACGACTATCGGACTCAAATCGATTGATTTTAGTCTGATCAGGGCTTATAACCTTAAACACAAGGCGTAATTTGATTTCCATTATTTAAAACGTGTCGATTAAAATCCTTTACCTCCTTTTAGTGAGCCTCAGTCCAGTCTCTGTTTTTTTTTTGTGATATGCAGCCTTAACACCCTATCTTTTGAGACCTCGACGGGCAGTAGACTCACTGGCGTCAATATGTGACGTTTCTAGTGCCGCAGCTGGGGTAATTGCATTGTTGTTTGTCACTAATTTTGCCAAATGACGATAAGTGCGGTCGTCAATCTTTCTGGGGCGCCCAGGAGCAGTTGACAATTCAATAATAATTTTCTTTCATTTCATTCTCTGGCTTGTCATATGACTTACATTGCACCTTTTTACAACTTTCGGAACAGAATTATTATTTTTAATAATTGCATGATTTGAACCGCTTTAGATACTTCCATTTTTGAAGAGCACCTAGACAGTAATGAGGAATTGAAAAAATAACGGTAATGCTTTGTCCTATTTGAGTTTTTGGATCTTTAAAGAGTTGAAGAGAGTGCAATATTGTAACGTTGAAGAGAGTGCGTAATTGTAACATTGGGGGTTGTTTACAAATTTCGCACTTTTAATCATAGAAAGAAACCATATCAAAGTAAAATTATATTTAAATAAATGTTTTAGTCCTAATGTTAATGCTGCTAAAAATTCAAGTTTTAAACTTCCATTATAGGCAACCTGTTGCAATTTTGCTCGTCACTGTATGTTCTAGTTATAATATAGATGAAATGCATTTACCCATGAGACAATTGTAGTGCTAATGCAAAGGCCGTCGATGGTGCAACGGTTAGTGTGCGCAGCTGTATTGCAAGAGAACGTGGGTTCGATCCCTGCTCTGACCAGCTTACACTTCTTTCGACGACGGGCACCTCGCTTAGTGACGGCGACACTATCGAGTAATAAGGCAGAAAATAGCTTCTCAAAAACCCGTTCGGAACCGGTATAAAACTATAGGTTTCAATCAGTGAGTGTAAAACTGGAAAGCGCACATCTCACTGATTGTGAGAAATTCTCCCCAATCCCTTCATGGGATGTTATGGTGCACCATTTTTTTTATTTATTCTGCACATGCCCCATTAATATCGGGTGATTCATCGTGAGGTTTGATTTATAATGTAAAATAAAAGATATAAATTCGAAAGTGAACTTCAAATTGTTATTATCGGTTAAAAGAATTTATTGTTTCAAAATGATATCCTATAATTTATTAATTTCAAATGATATCGTTCGAGCATAGCGACTGGTACCTCGCGAACAACACGAGCAATGTTCGCTTCCAAAGCGTCAATCGTAGCTGGCTTATTCCTGGAGTCCTCAGACTTTACATATCCCCAGTGCAAAGGTACTAATTTAGCGTACCAAAAGGGAAATTAAATGCTCACCAATATGATTTCCCAACAAGTCCATTGTTTCACGGGCTGTATTGCTTGTAGCGCCGTCTTGTTGTAGCCAGAGCTCACCGAGACCATGCGCTTGAATTTCAGGAATCACATAGTCTGTTAACATGGTGCGATAACGGTTGCCATTGACGGTAACATTCTTCTTTGCCTCATATTTGAAGAAATATGGTGCAATGATCCCACCTGCCCATAAACCACACCATACCGTTGGTTTATGTTTAATGTGGTCCCACCGATCGAGTATCATCCACTAATGTATACTGGAACTCAAATTTTGCGAATGGTATTGGCAATAGTCGTTTCAGTAGGTCGGTTATGCGCACCGTAACTTCGTCGAATCGCACGAAAAACATTTCTCACAGAACGCTGATTTTCGTAATACAGCTGAAAAATTTGGAGACGCTGTTGTGGTGTGAGTCTTTCCATGATGACTTGCCAAACGATACTGCACAAAAATGACAAAGAAATTTGATACGAGTCACGCGTGATCTGTCAAAAAAAGCCTATTGAAAATCAAACCTCACGATGAATCACCCGATATATTTCTCATCGGGTTTCGATGAAACAGCTGTTCGACCTCCCAGCTGCAAATTTGATAAAGGATAGAATGTGCCGGAGAATGAGCAATAGGCGAATTGAAAAAAACTGACTTCAAAATTTGATTTTATTGACAGTTGTTATTTTTAAAATAACTTAATATGCGATAAATAAGTTTTGATTTGAACGAACACAGCAATTTTATTTTATTTTTATTTGTATTACATGGCGGAATATGTCAGGTAGAAGCAGTGGGAATAGCAGGCATTTTGTTTTTATTTCAAGCTGATGGAAAGTCAGCATAATAGAGAACTCTCTTGGGAATAAGGTCTTCGCTCTAGGGACCTTCATGGACATCGAGGGGGCCTTCAATAACATTCAGCGTTCGGCGATTCTTAGGTCGTTACAGAATCTAGGAATCGACAGCTTAGTGACACGCCTAATTGGGAAGCTTCTGGTGGATAGATCCGTCGAAGCTGAATGGGGTGGTGTTAAAATTGCTAGGACCGTTAACTGGGGGACACCGCAGGAGGGAGTTCTGTTTCCACTATTATGGTTAACTTCTGTCAATGAACTGCTTCTTGAATTGGACAGGGCCGATTGTCAGGTCTTTGCTTATGTCGATGATATTGCTATCATCTGTACGGGCAGAAACCTCAATTTACATAGCATTCGTACAACCAGCCTACTTAGTCTGATTTCGAACTGGACCGCTAACAACTGACTAAGTGAGCGGAAATATAAAATTCCCGCATTTGAGCAGCCGTCAGTTAATGGGGTGCAATTACAGTTGACGGAAAAGGTCAAGTATCTGGCGATAATTCTCGACAGAAAACTGTCTTGGAAACCGAATGTGGTGGAGAGGGTGAAAAAGGCGTCTGTTGCTCTTTACTGTTGTAAAGGGGCGATAGGAATGCGCTGGGGACTGTCTCCTAAGATCACCATGTGGATTTATGCTGCAATAGTCAGACCAATACTTCTCTATGGCATCGTAGTTTTTTGGAGGTCCCTCCAAAAGAAATATATTCTGAATTCCTTGATGAAAATTCAAAGATCAGCATTGATTAGCGTTAGTGGGGTAATGGGCACGACGTCAGGTACTGCACTTAGTGCTATCCTGAACATCTGTACTCCTGATATCATGGCCGAATCGGCAGCCACTACATCCCTGGTGAGAATCAGAGATTGTGGCGTTTTGATATCGGGGCATTCCGGACACACTGAATCACTACACCGGATCAACTCTATTCCCGTAAAATCGGACTACTGTATCCCCTACCTCCTACCAGAGACAAATCTAAGGACGTCTATTCCGAACAGGAATACCTGGGAAAAGTCACTGGAAGGGGATACCAGTAGTATCAGATTTTTCACGGATGGATCAAAGTTGGACGAGCAAGTAGGCTATGGGGTCCATTCACCGGACCTAAATATAAATATCTTCTTCAAGCTGCCTGATCACTGTAGTGTATTTCAAGCGGAAATTACCGCCATACTGTAGGTTGCTGAACTAATGAAAAGTAGTGTCCCAACCCTCCCGAGAATATGTATCTACACAGAGAGCCAGGCTGCCATAAAATCCCTGGAAGCCATGTTTACTACGTCCCTGACGGTGAAAGAATGCCACTCATCACTTAGGGTGATGGTAGAGTATTTTGACATCAGGCTCATCTGGGTGCCGGGACACAGCGACATTCCAGGCAATTACGTAGCGGAAGCGTTAGCTAGACAGGGCACTACGGCACAGGTTCTTCGGGCAAAAGAAGGTGTTAGTATGCCAATCTCTACCTGCCGTTTGCAGATCAGGCAGTGGGCCGTTAATATCAGTACCTCGGAGGTAAACTACACTATGTCGATTTCGTTAACTTTTCAGTAGAGCAGTGGTCATTGACAAAAAACCTGTAAACTAGGGTTTTTGTTTTTTGTTTTTTTTTTGCATTTGAACGGTGAACATTCGGTTCTTCTGTCTTAACGGACGCAATAATAAATTGGCGCTTTGCATCATTGTCCGACAACATTAAAACTGCTCTACTGAAAAGTTAACGAAAACGACATAGTGTAGTTTACCTCCGAGGTACTGATATGTTCAAGGACAAGTGGATACTTACTTCAACTTGCAAACAAGCCAGGTTACTCTGGCCACAGGTGAACAGGAAGAGGACTTGGCAAGTACTTAACTTGCCGAGATGCAGGTTATCCACAATGACAGGAACACTTTCGGGACATTGTCTTGTAGGAAAACACGCCCTAAGATTGGGACATAGAGACTCAACTCTTTGTAGATGCTGCATGGAAGTGGAAGTGGAAACGACGAAACACCTTCTCTTGGATTGCCCTGCTCTGGCAGAACTGAGAAGTAGGATATTCGGAACACACCGTAGCCCTACAGGATATTCCTGTATTTCTTATAGACAAATTTATTGAAAGGGCAAATTGGCTGGACGACTAGTCAATAGTTGCTATGGAGGAAACTGCAGGTATCACAATGGGCTTATTTAGACTAAGAGTGGTAGACAGCGTGCTGTCTTGTAGCCTTTCCAACCATCCAACCAACCAAGCTGATGGCAATTGCCAAGATGTATTTTTTTCAGGTTATATCAGGTAGAATTGTTATTATTTTCGGTAGGAACCACAACGACAAGATAAAATGTAAATCAGTTGTTCTAACGCTTCCACCTGTAATAGATACATCTTGTTTGTATTACGTCCAAATTCTGGCATAAATAAAACCTGCATCAGAACTGTCGTTAGCCCAGTTTCTTTCGACTAGAATTGGGTGGAACTGATAAACTCATGCACACTCTCTGTGTATTACTCTATGATATATCCAAAAAAAACTACTTCATTTGACTCATGAACTCAATTTCAATCATGTTTTAGTTTTGGTCGATTCGTTCGTTGGTACAAATTCAAAAGAAAATACTATTGAAAAAATGTATTCGATTTGATATGGAATCGGCGGTATGCGAATGTACATATCTGTAACACATAAACAAACATGTCCCAGCCGCTATCTGGCACTGAAGAAATAACTCTCTAAAAACGTTCCTTAACAAACAGCAATAAATAACAACAATGGAGTACCCGAGGGGAATTATTTATATTAATAATAAACGATACGGATTATATAAATGAATACAACTGCACATACACATACGCACAATCCTTCAAGGCTACAAACATGTACTTTACTTAACTCACAAGGACACATTCCAGCTGCGAAATTGTTTGTAGTGTCTTTGTTTATTTAAATAATTCTCAGTTATTGAATTTAAGTGTTTTTTACTTATTTTGTCTTCATGCAACGCGAGCGTATCTTAATCAGTATTGTGAAATATATTAACAATACTGAGTGGGGGTATTCTCGAATAATTGTTGTGGTACCACTTTGAAAAACTTCTGCCACTGGGATTGCACACAACCTTAAAGATGTGCTGCATGAATTTGTTTACCCTACAATTGTAGTATCGGTGAAGGAATGGTTAATGGTCATGATTCTTGTATAGGGGTGGGTTCGAACCCTGCTTAGACCATTTCCCATATTAATGATCTATTAGCCATGAAGGGTCTTCTCAAAAATTCCATCGGAACCGGTGTAAAACTGTAGGTCCCAATCGGTGTATATAAATCTGGGAAGCGCACAGCACACTGCTTGTGAGAAGCTCTCCCTTGTCCCTTCATATAGTGCAATGGAAAAATATTAATTTATTTACTGCTGTGTTCACACGGTATTATGGGCTAGTGCTGATGGTTGTATAGACAAAAATATAAAACGTACACGCTGAAAAATCTGTCTTTTTGTTGTTGTTTGGATGCAAATACAAAGTGTTTGTAGCTTTTCGCAAATAGAGTATACGCCTGTCGAAACACATTGTGTTTGCTATTCAATATTACATGTTGAAGACTTGGTTATAATATATGTGTTTGTGACCCACGTGTGGCGTTGTTTGTTGAAAACAAAAACGTGACAGACAACAAAGAAACAAAAAAAGAAGCAGATCTACAATTTAAGAAAAGAAGGTTTGCAAACATGTACATTTGACCGTAAACTTTCGAATATGACTTATTTTTGGAAGGTAATTTCGAAAAAAAGCTTTTTTTAAAATTTGTTGTCGCCTTTTTACATTTTTCGTTATATCTTCATCATTTACAGTCGCCACTTAAAGTGTGATATATCGATATTTTTGTCTCCAGGATACCAATGATTTGGTCAGCGGGCCATTGACTTCAGGTCCCCGTTGTAGCATTTACCCACCTTATCTTAGTTCCTACCACCGTAATGTACTGCCTCAATATTATAAAATTAAAGCTCGAAAAAAATCAATAAACTTTGACTGAGGAAATGTTTCGATAATTCAAGCAGAACAATTTTAAAAAATAATTTTTTTGTTGCCGCACGTAGGGTCTCCCTTTTTATTTTTTTCCCATACCTTCGGTATCTACATTCAGATCGCCTGCTTCAATAGTCATTAACCTCAAGTCCCTCTTTTAGTACCTACCCAAAATATCTCAACTTATACAACAGGAATTAAATAAATTAAGGTAAAATCAAATAATGAAAATTTTAATCGATCATATTTCGACGTGATTATTTTCTATTGAAAATATAGACGCAATTCCAACAATTATTTTACGGGCAATAGCCAATCAAATTAAGAGCGCAGTAACGGTATCAGTAGATCAGTTTAGTGTGTCATACCTATCGATTGTAATGATATGACGAATAATTTAAAAAGCAAAAATGGGTACTTGAGGTCCTTGTCCTTTGGACAAAAAGATAGATCTTCTTGAGACAAAAACATCAATATATTATACTTTAAGATCAGAATGTGGATACCGAAGGTATGGGCAAAAGGTTAAAAATGTGGGTGCAATGTTTAGTGTACGCGGCTCTTGTACATGAGAACGTGGGTTCGATCCCTACTCAGACCACCTCACATTTCTTTCGACGACGGTCACCTCGCTTAGTGATGGCGACACTACCGAGTACTTAGCCATGAAAAGCTTCTCAAAATACCGTTCAGAACCGGTGTAAAATTGTAGGTCCCAATTAGACAGTGTAAAAACTAAAAAGCGCACATCTCACTGATTGTGAGAAGCTCTCCTTAATCCCTTTATTTGATGTTATGCGTCACCATTTTTAAACCCAAAAGCATTAAGTTTGGAATTGAGCGCATCAGACCAGCCTGTACCAGACACCTTGGAAATGCTTAGAGATATGACTTTACACTCACCAAATTCCTCTGTTGGCCGACTTAATTTTTCCGGTAGGAAATCCATTAGGTCCCACGTGTTCAGGGTTACAATTATTTAATTCTATGAGGATTTCGCAAATTTCATTAAAAATTCCATACGTGGTTTACGAACCTGCAAACCATGTTCCAAAAAAATTTTCCTAATAGTTTCTCCCTTGATTGAATGGGACATTCTCATTTATGATATCCGATATTGAGCGCCAGGATTATTTATCAAGCGATTGTAAAGTATACTAGAGAATTCTCATTGCATGTAGAGTTTTCGTTGCATATAGAACATGGTGCAGTCTTTAATAACATCGTTCAGAGAAAACTTTAACGACGATCTGTAATTAGATCTAGGTTTGCGAGGAATGATACGCGTATAGATGACTTTGACAGGTTTCAAAAATCGTTGAAAAGTTCTGTGCCACTGCTATAAACAAATCTTTTAACTTTCGCTTCATAGAACTTTAGAAAAGGTTTGATAGGTGTTAAAAACTAATTTTATAGATTTCGTTTTGCAGAATCAATCAATATCAATATGATCAATTTCATAGAATTTAGGAAAATGCTACATAGATCCTATAAAACGTTTCTTTGACAGAAAATTAATGAAGGAATTCATTGCATCTAAAAAGGATTTCATAATATTTGTGTAGTGAATTTTTCCTGTGAAACTTCACTCTTCTATACTTCACTCCTTCGTCGCATGGATGAAACATTTTCGTTAATGTTTTTACGTTGTTATAGTGAAAAGTGTCGTATATCCGACAATTTGCTAGTCGCTGCACCGAAAAATTTCATACTTGATTTCTTTGACAATTTTTCATTTCGTTGCTACAACAACTTACTTGTTGGTCCTGCAACAATTTTATTTAATTTGAATTTTGTAGAAAAATGGGTTGAAAATTAAAAAAAAAAGTAAAGGCATGAGTTTTAAACTACTGATATTTGGTTTATCTCTTACTTTTTATAGTTTATATTTATTAATTATTTAGTTTGGAGGTTTGTCAACATTTTTAGTTGACGAAACAATTTCGTTATTGTAACGAAACTAATTTTGATGATGGTATAGAGGGAGAGCAGTCGACAAAATGACCGAGCGTAAAAAAGAGGCCAGCAAGAGAAAATGGTGAGCGTGAGTCAAAAGTGGTCGACATATTTCTCCGCCGGAATAATTTAAATAAATTTGTTAAAACAGACTAATTAGTTATACTTAGTAATAATCTTTTATTGTGAAAACTAAATTGTGTGAATTTATGTGTTTGCTGTGATCGTTGGTGTAACTTGCGAATCTATAAATCAAATAGATAAATAAAGAAAATGCAAGGAGCAACACGACAGCAAAGAAAGTGACGCATCGATAGCAGAAAAACTACCCCGAAATATGTAACTTTTGTGTGTGTGTGTGTGTATGCACGTAACGGTACAAGTCGCAACAAAATGTTCGTGTTTTTGTGTTTTAATCATAATTCGGTCGCGCCTGTTTCGTTGTGTTGGTATTTGGATTCAGAAAAAACTAAAGCCATACATACATTTGTGCGGGCAGTCGAAGTTAATGAAAATGCAGAACTCAAAGAAACAAAGTGTTTCAAGTACGACGAACATAAAAAATAACAATTCAACGTACAGTCAAATGAATCCAATCGAAATTTTAACAAATTTGGTTAAAATAAATAAAAAAGAATTTGAAGAAAATTCGTACAGAGCGATCACTTGCTTAATGACAGGGAGATTTGGCGCTACAATTGATTATAAAAACCCTCAACACAACAACAATTGCATGATTTAACAAAACAATCATGTGGTTCTATGATAAAGGAATAGAGCATAGGGGAGTAGAACTTATGTTCATGGTAAGTACAGACATAGATATATACATACATATCTTAAATAGAAATCTTAACAATAAATTCCTCGTATATTTTTAATGGCAGGACCTGAATATGACGGCCACAATAACACTCAACCCTTCGACTACCACAATCTTCTCCAGACGAGTGTTTCAACATGGAATGAATACAATCTATTTAGCAAATAGATTTTCGAAAACAAAAATTCAAAAAATTTTATCAAAACGCCTGCAATGTAATACTAACAGTACATTTATGTACAATTGTCAATAAATAATTTCAAACACACTTCAAAACATTCACTGCAGCAATGAAACAAAATCATTGTAGTAATGAAACATATTCCTTACAGCAATGACTCACATTCGTTGCATCAATGAAACAAATTCATAGGAGCAATGAACAAATTCATTGCAGCAATGAAGCAAATTCAACGCAAGAACGATACCTATTCATTACAACAATGAAACAATTTCATTGCAGCAACGAAACAAATTCGTTGCAATAATGAAGCAAATTCATTGCAGCAACAACCATACGTTCATGGCAGTGACGAACAATTTGCAGTTGATGAACACATTTTCATAGCGGCAATGAAACGTTACGTTAGCTCACTTTCGATGACAAAAATTGTTGGAGTGATGAACATTTTCATCCGTGTGACGATGCTTTTCCGTTCAGTGTAGGATCAGTTGTACGTTCTCAATCTTGCAAGAGGAAGGGGAATCTCCCGCATGGTAGGATTGGTTGAAAAGTTTGCACAACGGGCGCGCAAGCATCGTAGAATTCTCAATAACTCTTTTCACAAACGACTAAATTCTCGTACTTGCATTTGGAGAGGAAATAACCGTATATCGGAGTCGCTTTTCACAAAACACGAACTCTGCACACCTAAGTTCTCTGCCACATTTCGTTATGCTTCATCGTCAGATCTGACAGAGCTCTCAGACATGGGAATAATTGAATAATAATAATGTTATCATCAACTTAATAGAGATTCCACAAAGTTTCCACGATAGAAGTCCAACGAGCCTTTTCGCATGCGAAGATTGATCGCTTCTTGACTGTACTGTAATTTAATATATTGTTCACCACGAGGAATGCGTGTTGGGTTGTTGGAATTATGGACATTGAAATCATGGGCAAATCAATTTCACTGCTCGAACAATCTTTCAAACTCATAGAACTGAAAACAGAAAGGGCACCAAAACCATTCACGTATGCATTCCTAAATTAAAGGTGTGTGTTCCGATCTTGAAATTAACATAAAGGGAGCTAAATTTCAGATCTTCTTAGTATAAATCTTAAATCTTAATCTAAAACAAGACTATGTTTTACTATTCGTTGGGGGCAGTTTGACTGTATCGGATTTTCATTTATGTTTTTCAGTCACAATTCGGTTCAGGATGATTATTTCCTATTAAAATTAATTCAGAGAGAGAGAGAGATTCCGTCCAATAATCAGCTAAGTGTTTTTTAAATCGATGCAGTAGTCTACCTGGAATAAACCTATCGTGGATTACGCCTTTTATCCATCGCATACAAGGTCCTCTCGAGCGTAATGAGCGAAAGACTAAAGCCGTTTGTTGCCGACCTGATCGGAACTTCTAACGGTGGCCTTAGGCCTGGAAAGTCAACTATCGAACAGATATCCTCATTACGATTATAATAAATAAATGGTTTCCCATTACATCCCATGAAGGGACCGGGGATAACTTCTCACAATCACTGAGCTGTGCGCTTTCCGGTTTTTACTCACTGATTGGGACCTACAGTTTTACGCCGATTCCGAACGGTATTTTGAGAAGCTTTTTCATGGTTATATACTCGATAGTGTCGCCGTCACTATGCGAGGTGACCGCCGCCGAAAGAAATTTTAAGGATGTCAGAGCAGGGTTCGAACCCAGGATCTCATGTACAAGAGCCGCGCACACTAACCATTGCACCGAGGTCAGACGTCTTACACATATTAATTAAACAAACAAATAAACAAATTAAACAAATTTTAACATATTTCTCCAACTGGTTTTATCCTTCGCCTTTTCACGCCAGTTGGTAACACCAAGGATACGGAGGGATTCTTTGGCTTGGTATTTCCATCGGAGTCTTGCTTCAATCGGGTACGTTATCGAAAACCTTTCGCGCTGTTTCATCTTCATCCATTATGATAACATGGCCCAGCCACCGCAACTGGCCTAATTTGATTCACCTAGAGATGTCCACGTAAGAATATAAATCATATAGCTCTTAGTTCCAGCAACATCGGTACTCGCCGTTTTCTCTATCAGGACCATATATTTTGCGGAGAATTTGCTCCTCGAATACTCCCAGGTGTTTTTCATCCGCTTGCGACATGACCTTCTGTGGAAGAATCTGAACGGAGTAGTGCTGAAAAGAGGTATCTTCACGTTTTAAACACACACTGCTTATATCTCTCACCTCATTCCCATTCTCGTCTTTGCAGAAGGGGCAGCCCATTATTCGGCCCGTTATTGGGTCGCCTTACCCTCTGGAAAAATTTTCGGGGTTCGTTTTTCATCCTGTACATTTCGGTTTTCTCACTCTCTCTTTGCTCCCACTCCCATTTTTTCTCTTAAATAGGTGGTTTTCCTTCTTTCTCAACCTCTTGTACCGCTCATTTGCAGCACTCGTTGTAACTGACTGTTTCGTTGCATCGGTTGCAATGCGACATTCTTCATCGTACCATTGCTTATCCTTCTGTGGTTTTTGAAAGCCAAGTTCAGTCCTTGCAGGGGTTTCCAAAGAATGGGAGATGTGCTTCCACTGCGATTCTGGGTCTTCAGGAGGGGGAGTGTTCTGCTCTACCAGGAGAGTCAGCTTTCGTTGATAGGATTCTGATATCTCCGGTATTGCAGCTTGTCGATATATAGCTTTTCCCGTTTTCGGTTTCGTACTTTTTTCGCCCTCTTGTCTTGGTCGAACTTTCGCAGCCATCAGGTAATGTACCGAGTCGATATTGGCTACTCAAATCACACGTACATCCATTACACTAGAAGAGTGCCTGCCATCTATTACCAAGTAATCAATCTGGTTCCTTGTTCTCTGATCAGGATATATCCAGGTCGCCTTACTTGTGTTCTTATGCTGGAATTGTGTTGTACTAAGTACCATGTCCTTTGCAGCCGCGAAGTCTATCAGTCTAATTCCATTATCGGAGGTGGTATCATGTAGACTGTGATTACCGGTGTTTGGTTGAAATACATTTTCCTTTCCCAATTTGGCATTAAAATCGCCTAGGATAATCTTATATCGTGCTCAGGGCAGCATTCATATATTTCCTCCAGACGGTCAGAAAATTTTCCTTTGACCTCATCATCTTTATCCAGTGTCGGTGCGTGCACACAAATTAACGAGATGTTGAAATATTTTGCTTTGATGCGAATTGTGGCTATGTGTATGGGTTGAAGCTTGAAACTACGTGTCGCAGTCTATTTCCAGCTAAAAATCCGCACCCGATTTCGTGCTTTCTCCCATCGCAGCTGTAGTAAATATCGCAGGTTTTATTTCTGGTGCAACCATATACTGTCCATCGCATTTCCTGAATAGCTGTTACGTCAGCTTTATATTTTTCGAGGAAATCCGCCAGTTGGAAAGTCCTGTATAGTGTTCTCACATTCCAGGTATCGTGGTCCTTATAACGTTTGCGAGGTTCGTCAACATGTAGGGGGTTCGTTCGTTTACTTTTCAAGTGTATTTTCACTGCCTATATAACGGTGGCGGGAGGCAAACCAAGCCTACCGTGGTTTGCATTTTATCTACTGCCAGGATGATCATATTTCGTCCGCCCATTATGGATCAGATGCTGACCAGAATGCAGTGAGTCGAAAGTGGATTTAGGTTTCTTCAATTTTGATCCGCCGTTGGCCGGGGGTGTTGGCTCATCCGCTTCCAAAGGACAGAAGAATATGTTCACTAGTTCGAAGAGCTTCAGTGACATGGTCATCTAATAATCCTGAGACGCATCAGTGAATGCCTAACCAATCAGGATGCAAATTCGTTTCGCCTACTCACTTTAGCTAGCTAACGGAGGTTTCCGATAAAGCTATTGCCCAGGACATAGTGCTTGGAAGTAGTGAGCTGCTTGGACTGCCCAATGAAGGAATCATTTCTGCCCAATCCCAAGTGAATGGCTATCAGAAACTTTCCACCTCCAAGGACAGTCTCACATCCGTAGGTTAAATTTGGTATCAACTAAGTTTTAGCAAGTAATAGCCTTATTTTCATCGGAGTACAATATTGTGTAGGCCATAGGGTTCTGAGTATCGGGTGTGTTTTGCACAGGCAGTTATTACATGATCTGACCAGGTGAGAGTATTAATAAAAATTACGCCAAGATTTTTCGCTTTGTTAACGATTTCAATTCGTTGGCTGTCAATACAAACATTAGGAAGTTCACTAATTTTCTGAGTTCAATTACTCATTACCATACATTTTGATTTTTCAGAGTTTGGTTTGAAGCCATTTACATCTGCCCAAAGATAAACTCGTTTTAAGTCATCATTTAGTTGCGCAGAACATTTAGCCAGGTATCTTTGTTCGGCATACATTCTTATGTTACAGTGGTGTACGTAAGATCATTTACGTAAATAGAAAAAAGGAGAGGTCCGAGGATGCAGCGTTGTGGAACACCCCTAATAACGGGAAGGAAAGATGAGGTTGTTAATGGCTTAGTTTTAATTTGATGGATGTAATAATAATTTGGTGGACGTAGAGGAAAAATTCATCATTGTCTCTAGATTTTGAAATAATATACTGTGGTCAACGGTGTCAAATGCCTTTGAATGATCCACCAACTCCAGCATTGCTACATAGCCATCATCAATTGCCCTTCTCAGATCCTGGGCTACATCAGTAAGGGCAGTTATGCAACTACATCTGGCCCGAAAACCAGACTGTTTATCAGTTAACAAATTATGATGCTTAATGTAATTAGTTATCTGTGTATGCAATAGTTTTTCGAAAGCTTTCGACAGATATGGCAATATAGCTATAGGCCGATACTCATTGGGTGAGTTTGGTATTGGAAGAATTTTTGCTTACTTCCATCTAAGTGGATACGTGTATGTCATGATTATCTTGTTAAATATGAAGAAGTATAATTTTTATGAAAGCGGGGTGAATGCCACCAACAAATATAGCCTTTGATTTTATGTATATACAGATTCTGAGTACATCAACCTGACTACACACAGGGGAAAGATTAGTTGGAAATCAATTCAGGCATTGGAAATTCCATGATAAAGTGTATTTTTTTCAGGGCTGCAAACCAGTTCTGAACCGAACCGGTTTTGAACCGAACCGAACCGTTGTTTTTGCTAATGAACCGAACGTTGGACCAAACCAGTGTCTAAACAAAAATGTCGAACCGACCCAAAAACCGTATTTCAATTGACAAAAAATGGTTCGGTTCGTTCAACAATGTAATTTTACTTCAACATGGTTGGAATTTGTATAGTTATATACAATAACACTATCAAAGAGCTGCTCGTGTATTGAAATATTCAATGAGGAGAGTAAGAGAGAGAGTAGAGAAGTACTAGGGTTTCACTCGTTTTGTTTGTTGGCATTTGAGTGAAGAGAAATTTTGACCGTCTACTTGTACATCGTTTTTGTTTTGATTCTGTTGATCTGGTAACGCAATAATAATTTTGTTCGCGGAAAAGCAAAAGTGCATCTTGATCTCACAGAAAAAGAAAAATAAAATGTTTTTTTTACAAATAATATAGTGATATAGTTAAAATCAAATAATTAAATATATTTTTTAATAAATGTATTGAAAATTGCTTTCAAATTGCTTGGAGCCTATGCCACTGTTGCTAATTTTATTAAATTTCGACAATACATTCTCATTTATCATTTTCAAATAACATTGAACCGAACCGAACCAAAACCACGGTTCGAGCCGGCTGAAAAACCGTTTCACTAACCGAACCATGGTTCAAAAGTAGTGTGAACCACTGAACCGAACCAACCCAAATCGACAAGTGGTTTGCAGCCCTGATTTTTTTATTAGAATTCATAATTGTCAAACATCAGAATTAATTGTCGATGTTATTGATAGATTGAAAATCGGTCAGTTGCTACTACCGAATAACCAATTTGAGTATTTCTAAAACCTCATTCATCTGAAATGGAAGATACAACTAATAAAAAGTACAATATTAGAATTCGTGTTCAAATATTAGTCACTGTAATCATAATTTAGTTTCTGTTACAAAAACCACTTGTTGCAAAGTAACGAGTATGTATTCAATTTTTCACAAGAGGCTTTGTTGTTAAAGAGAAACTAGATATAGTGGAATGTTACACGAGGACTTTACAGAAAAACTAATATTTTAAACAGAAAGTGATAAACAAAGTTGTGAAAAAACAATAAAGTGTATAGATATCAGCCAGCGAAGAATACATACGAGTATTATCATAAATTGAGGTGAAGTGGGACTTTGAAACATAATCGTTGAATATGACGCCACTATTGATGCCTTCACAAACACATGCAGACAATTGTGGACACTTGGCTGGAGGAACTATTAGTGTGGATGACGCAAATTAACTTAAACACACATATGAAAAATTTAGAAAGATTGTCTGTATTTCTTTTTCGATTGGACGCTCCGTTTTGGAGATATAGAAATTGTTTCATATTTTCGATAACAAAAATGGGCACGAAATACGAACCCTGATTACAAATAATAATAATTTTGTATTTACAAATTTATTCAAGCTCAAGACCTTTTCTTGAGCTTGAATAAATTTGTAAATATTAGAAAACAGACCGAATAAAAATTCCCGTAAGGGATATGATGAAAATAATAATTTTGTTTATATCAAAATATAAAATACACAATTTTAATAAAAAGTTATTTTTTTTTCAAATTTTTTTCTATAAAATGCCTAAGGGGTTAAAGCATCACCAAATAGTCGTGACAGCCATAAAATTCAAGCAATTACTTTAGTTTTGCATAAAAAAAACCGTTTCCCATTACATCCCATGAAGGGATTGGGGAGAGCTTCTCACAAACCAGTGAGCTGTGCGCTTTCTAATTTTTCACTCACTGATTGGGACCTACAGTTTTTACACCTATTCCGAATGGTATTTTGAGAAGCTTTTTCATGGCTAAATACTCGATAATGTCGCCGTCACTATGCGAGGTGACCGCCGCCGAAAGAAATTTTTAAGTTGGTCAGAGCAGGGATCGAATCCAGGATCTCATGTATACCGACGACACTATCCATTAGCATACCAATAGATTATTTGGTACAACCGAATTAGTTTTTAAATTTTTCGTTCATCCAACTAATAGAATATTCACCACTACAGGGTAATTTGATTGCTAGAACTAAAACTTTATTGACAGATCACATTTATTTATTTCTGCTGGGGCTTCAACTAAATATTTCAGTTCTTGCAACCAAAACTGAACTACAAATCAATTGTTATGCACAACATTTGGTGATACTGAACACAATTATTGGTAATCACAACTGAATAATGTGATAGTCCAATGAACCGCCAAATTTTAGTTGGCTGTAAATATAGTTGTGACAACGGATCTCTTTTCTGTGTGTAACACTATCGAACTTGAAGAGGTTCTGCGGGAGATTGACAGCATGATATTTACCATGGTAAGTTCATTTAAATTATTTCATTTAATAGAAAAAACTGCGTATATTTTTAAATTTATAAATTTGAAGGACCTGGTTTTATTTTCGATTGAAAATAAAATTGGAATTACGTTTTTCACATCAACGCGCACTACACGGCAGAATTATCTCTCAGGTATAGAATTGGTTGGCGAAATATGTTATCTTCGTTTTGTAAGGTCCCTGACCCCTCGAGGTTGTTCGAGACCGCATAAGTAAGTATAGTCGTTTAAACAGGTGATTTATCTTTTCCCGTGTCATTTTTCGTTTCACTTGTCAAACTCATATTTTTTTTATTATTTTTTTTTTTTTTTTGTATTCTTGTATTAGTGGTATACATTTGTGTAGAGTTTGACAAGTGAAACGAGTGTACAAAAACAAAATGTCTGTAGTTGCTGCCTAAAACTACAACAACACCTACTGCTACCATGTAGTTGTCGGCATTGGCTACAAACGTGTTGCCGTATCGCATATTTTTTCACCCATTACACGAAGACGATCAAGAAGTAGACGAACAGAAGTCGTGCCCAATTTGGCAACCCTGGTAAAAGACAACCAAAAAGGCGTCCCGATTCACTCAAACGCATTTCGCTCTAGCCTCATAGATTGAATAGTTCATACTTTTTACGTACTTTATGTAATTTTACTTAGGGTAGTATTCTAAAAGTCCCGAAAGTGAACGTAAACGCAAAAGCCAACGCGAACGCCAAAGTCAAAAAATTGTAGTTTATATATCACTTCGCGCTTGCGTTTGTTTACGAAATCTGTCACTGACATATGCGGTTTATAGAGTTGCCAAACTAAAATAATCAATTATAGATCAGAAAAATTAATCTTGAGTGAAATGCTCAGAAAGAAAAAGATTAAAAAATTTAGCTCTGTTTCAGTAGATCAACAGATTTTAAGATTTCTATTATTTATAATAGTGCAAATACCAACAATATCCACATAAAATGTGTAAAAAAACTATGTTATTTTAGGGTTCAATGTCCAATAAATTTCCCCATCTATATTACATTAGTTGTCTTTTCAAAAACACGTGCCATTTGGCGGTATGTATTGATTGTAATGTATTGGTTCTTTTGTTTATTATTGTCAACATCAACTGAAGTCTATAATTTTTATAAATATAATTATAATAGTTTTGCAACGCATTATTTATTTGAAATTCCATTTCTAATTTTATTATTGTAAATAAGAATTTCAGTGCGTAAACAACATAATTTTGAATTATTAAAAAAAAATTGAGCTCTATCCGTCGAATGCATTTCAGCCAAAATTGGCAACTACTTATAAGCAATGAAATGCAGAATACTTCCAGCTGCCTAAATGTGTAATTTCTTCAACTAACGCGAAGAACTGTGGCGTGTTCAATTTAACAGCTGAAGTGATCAAAAACGTTGCGCTGCCTTTTATAAACTACCCATTAAATAACGTAACTGAACGCAGGTAGTCACCGAACAGCTGTAACGTTTTATAAACTACCAAAACGACAAAAGTTAGGCGTGACTGATTCACGATTTCTAGAATACCCCCCTTAAACATGGTTGAAATTTGTGCAGTTATAAGTATATTCAACAACATCTTCAAACAACTGCTCGTGTATTGAAATATTCAATGACGAGAGTAAAAGAGAGAGAGAGAGAGAGAGCATAGAGTCGTAACGCTTCACTCGTTTTAGTTGCTTGCATTTGAGTCGAGAGAAATTTTGACTGTCTACTTTAGGACATAGTTTTTGCATTTCGTAGTATTAAGTGTGAATCGTTTTTGTTGTAAAATGACATAAGCGGCAACAGCTTATTGGAATAAAAAAAGCCCTAATATAGTTGAATGTTATTTATATTCAGTATTACAAAATTTTAATATAGATTAGATTAC
Organism: Phaonia tiefii; assembly: GCA_963931995.1. Lineage (NCBI taxonomy): Eukaryota > Metazoa > Arthropoda > Insecta > Diptera > Muscidae > Phaonia > Phaonia tiefii. The sequence goes on from OZ008370.1 coordinate 70,313,395, forward strand.
ACACATTTAAAAATAAAATGTGAAATAGCTGACTAGTTATAATTTTTATTCCACAAATTATTTGTTTTATCTTTAATATAAAAATTGCTACTGCTATTTCTTAAATTGACTTAAATTGTTACCGTTCTGTACTGAATTTTATAATTTTTTTAATAAACGAAGTGACCTTTTTTCTATATTGTACTGTCTGTACTTTTTTTGGGTTCAAATCTGGCATCCCTAAATTGGTATCAAATCAATAAATGTATTATTCTGTTCGTCATGCAGATATTCCCAAGTCGTAACAAATAGATAACATTAAAATTTTGTAACGCTTCAAGCCCGGTATTCAGTTTATATGAAATTTTCGTTGCCATAAGAAGTACGTGTATAAAAAATAATGAATATTTCATGAACCGAAAATTTCGCTCACATTTCATTTGGCACATGAAACGCGCACAATTCACTGTTTGTGAGAAACTCTCCCCAATGCCTTCATGGGATGTAACGGGAAACCATTTTTTTCATTTCAATGGTACTCATTGGTACTGCGAAAATTTAGTAGGCAAAATCAATTACAGGGTTGTTACGCCAAAGTTATTTTGTACGAAAACAATTGTTTGATAATTGGTTGGGACCGGAATGTAGACATTTCGATAATTTGGCATTCAGAAGTAATACCACGTGCGTTAAAAATAAAATTGAGTTTGTACAGGAAATATAATTAAATATTTGCAGGGTAAATCTCCGCAAATCAATTTTTCGTTTAGAGATAAAAGCCCCGTAGTCAGTTCTTGCGAAATTTTTGTAAGAAATATTACAACGAAAAATGTTGTTGCGGAGAGTTACTACCTACCTTTGATTTACCTTGCAAATATTTCAATTATAATTCCTCTATGCATTCCATTTTATTTTTAACGCACGTATTGTTGCATTTGGCATTATCGAAATGTCAAAATTCCGCTCCTAAAAAATTATCAAACGATTGTTTTCGTACGAAATAACTTTGGCCGAGCAACCCTGTAATTGATTTTGGCTACGAAATTTTCGCGAAGAGCTGACTACCAAGCAAATGAAAAGAAACCGAAATTTTCGGTTCATGAAATTTTCATAATTTATTATACACGTCCTTTTTATGGCAACGAAAATTTCATAAAAACTGAATACCGGGCTAAATGACAAAATTTCTTAGGAAAATTTAGCAAGAACTGAATACGGGGCTTCAACTGGAAAAATACTTAGAATTGCCTAGACGAGATGTTCCTAGTTAGCAGCGACATTTACAGCCTTGGGGGAGTTTGTTGTTTCTGGCTCATGCTTCCGTTTTCTTTTCAATCCCAAATTATTCAACTTACTGATGAACTTTTGACCTTTGTCATTACCGCATGTCTTGCGTTACACCTATTACTTATATTTCTTCATTAAGAGTTTAAGTAATTTATTAAGTCCTGTGTATTCTGTTGAATTTCACCAAAAATTTACCTAAACACATTCTTACCAATTAATGAAACGGAATTAATTTTGAATTTAAAGTTAACAAGAAACGCGAAAAAATCCCTGCACCCCGTACACCGAGTCACATTTTCTCAAGAGTAAAATTTAAGCCAAAAGAAGTGGTGGAAAGTAACAGAAGCGACAGCAAAAACGCTTTCGACCTTAAAAGCTGGAAGGTGAAATGTTAAAAAGTAAACGAAAATCTTAATTTCCTATGCCAAACGAAACGACCGAAGAAAATCGGAAGACAATTCTTTTGACAGAGAATGGAAAAACGAGAAAAGTAGAATTTATTTTTATTTCAATTACATTTGCACCAATACAATGACACACTAAAACGTACAGTGGAACAGTGGCGGGCGATAATGTCATATCATTACCCAGTGTCTGTTTGTCTGTCTGTCTATGCGGGTAAGTACGTGCGGCTTTGTAGTCTAACGGTAAAGATATAGGGGATGAAGGAATGAATGTATTTTTATATAAACTCAACTTTTTAAATTTCCAACAACAAAAAACATGTAGACGACGACTACACGTCGAGGATAACACGGATGAATGACAATCATGTTATGAACAACTCCGACTTACTTGAGAACAGAAATGTAGATTTGGATATCATTAGATTGGAATTGTCATTTGTGTAAGAGTAAACATCGACCAGAGGGAACAGATATCTTAAAAATTTTAGGCACAGCCGACCTCATTCAATTCATGTTCAGGGTGGTTTTACAGAATTTAACTTTTAAGAAGATTCATTTCCACGAGCCTTGACTTGACGTTTGCAGGCAGTGATACAAATCAATGTTATACCAAATTTCTGAGAAAAGTTTAATTAACTTAAAACAACACGACGAATTGGGGAGGACGACACAATCTAAATACATCGCAATACTTTTGAATAATGTAAGTAGTCTTGATTGCTACGACTTTACCTATGGTGGATTGGTAAGGGAGAAATTGTCGACTGGAAAATATATTTAGTATATTTGACAAAAAAAAAAGGTATGTACGATATGATAAGAAAAGCAAAGGTCAAAATATATTATGAGGTTGTATCTATATATTGGTCACTGTTTGACATTCGGAGGCCACTGGCTGTCAAAAAATTAACTAGTCATACAGGTGTGTAACATGGCTTACAATTTTTATTATAATATATATTTTTAAATATCAAGTGACTAGAGCCGTTCTGGCCGCCGCACTGTGGCTCTGGAGGGAGATGACGTTGTTTGCTGTCACTTATTTCCAAAATGTTAATGTCATTTGATAGTAAATATATCAAAACTAAGATAAAAAAAGAATTAAGTCAAGATATTGGTAATTGTGGATGTGGTAATCAGTGCTGTGGAGTTGGAGCTGGAGTCTGGGATATTTGACTGGAATCAGAGTCAGCGTCGGAGTTGGGTCGTACAAATTTGGACGACTTCGACTCCAAGTTCAGCATTTCGAACAAAAGTACAAATTTTCGAAGAGAATATTTTGTTGATCGATTTGTCGGTTAAAATTCCTTTTGACACCGTATTAGATAGAGTCAGTTTGCTTTAGGTCTAACTCGATTTGTCGCGGGTTTCTTGGAAGTCATGCGAAGAATGCCATATTTATGGTAGTCAAATCTCGCAATAATTTTTTGTATGTATTTTTAAATTCTTGGCATTGTTGAAAATTTGTTTCAAATCACATCTAAATCTAAATAATGGCAAATAGACAACAGAAGTGTTGGACATTTATAAGATTGGACAATAAGTATCACCCTATTGTAATTTTTGGAAATGGCATCGTATGACAGTTTGGGTTTGACAATAGGTCTGTTTGAGAACGTGATAATTTGTACAATTTATCACATTTCTTACTTGATAGTGTTCGTTTACTCGATAAAATCAACAACGAGAGAGCCAGAGAGTGAATATTTTTGACAGTTGAATGATAGAGAACTTGCAAGTTTTTACTGGAGAAATTTTTGCCAGTAAGAATTATCAAGTACGAACATATGTTTTTAAACAGCTGTTTTATTTAAATAAACAAAACTTTGAAAACAAAGAAGAAATTTAACAATGGCAGAGGTAAGTAAGAAAATACATTTGTTGGAACATTTTAATAGAATTTGTTAATAAACTAGATTCCCAACAAAGTGCAGTGTTAACAAGTCAACAAATTACTCTGAACATAGGGAAAACAATGAAACGAAAAGCAAAAAAGAAAACATGAATCAGCTGTTTACAAACAAATGTTGATTACTTGATACTTTTTACTGGATGTCGTTCGTTTACTTTTTGCGATATTTTTTACTTAGAGAGTAAAATCAGCCTTACTCTCCCAGTAAAAGTTACTTGATATTTTTTACTGGAAAAGTTCTCAAACAGACCTATTAGTGAAATGGGCACGTACGAAATTTGTAGTAAATAACAATGAATCGTTATACGAGTCACGAACGCGCAAACATTGTGCCAATGTATGAGCGCAGTAATTCGTCAGGGGTGTTAACGCAACTTGAATTTCGGAGAAAATATCCCAATCGTGCACAACACGGGACAGCCGAAACCCCGGAAGATCCTGAAACGGCTGTTCGTCTGAAGCAGTGAGTGAAAATGTGGTAGAGGAGCGCAAAACATGCAAATTTCGCGGCGTTCTCTATCGAAAGAAATGGAAGGTGGTCAGAGCAGGCATCAAACCACGTTCTCATGTACAAGAGCCGCGCACACTAGCAATTGTACTATCGACATGTGAGGACAAAATTTTTGCTACTCTAAATGATCTTTCGGACTATGAAGATGATTTCGATTTTAATGACGACAGCTTTACCTATCCCGGTTTTATTCCTGAATTAGAAATTTCAAAGAATTTACCCAGACCAAGAACGCAAGCAAATATACTAAAGACAAGCCAGTGAAACTGAATTTACGCTGGAAACAGAAGAATGTTGTGTTGAATGCAGATCAACTCATGTCTATGAAATACACGACGCTGGGTTCTGATCGTCTCGAGCCATAAAGCAAATGCCGAAACATCACAATAGCGCTTTTCTGATGAGTGAAGAGGGTACTAGCCAATTTTTAGGTGGGGCAGATGTGATGTCTCTCATCCGAATACCTAGAAGTGCCAAGTACTGAGGTACAACACTTGGTACACCCCGTCAAACTTTCAATTTCAACGACAAGCAAAACTGATTTTGATCGGCTACACAACATACGTCCAGTGGTGGACTCCTTGAATGAGGCATTTAGTAAAGTTCCAATGGAATAACAGCTTGGTGTGGACGAGCAAATGTGCTCCACTAAAACACGGAATACGTTAACCACATAAGTGAGCCGCCACATGAGTCTGTTAAAGATTTAAGAAGGTAAACCCCAACAAATTTATCATATTCGAAAAATTCCTCTCTTAAGATTTATCTACACTGAACGAAAAAGCTTCGTCACAGAAATGAAAATGTTTGTCGCGTTAACAATTTTGGTCATCGAAAATGAGCTAACGTACAGTGTCATTCCCGCTACGAAAATGTATTCATCAAAGCTGTGGTTGTTGCGGAAATTAATATGTTTCATTGCAGAAACGAATTCGTTTCGTTACTGCTAAGAATATGTTTCATTGCTGCAATGAATTTGTTTCATTACCGCAATAAATTTGTTTCCATGCTTCAATCAGTTCGCTTCGTAGCTGCAATGAATTTGTTCCGTTGTTACAATGAACCTGTTTTATTGCTGAAATGAATTTTTTTCATTGTTGCCACGAATTTGTTTCATTGTTGCAACGGACTGCTTCGTTGTTGCAAATAATTTTTTCGTTGTTGTTAAGAATTTGTTTCACTAGTACAGTGAATTTGTTACACTGCTGCAATTATTTTGCTTTATTGCTGCAAAGATTTTGTTGCATTGTTCCAATGAGTTTGTTTCACTGAAGCAATAAATATTTTGGGCTGTGTTTAAAATTATTTATTTATTGATAGTTAAATATTACATTGGTGGGTTGTATTCCTAATAATAATTCTTTTGTGATTTAGTAACCATTATACTTAATTGGCCAAATATTATATATACAACCAATGCTGAAACTCTCGCCTGGAAGAAGATTGTGGCATTTGCGCTAATGTGGTCATCGTCTTCTGGTCCTACATATACAAACAAAACATTGTCTTGATGCAACAACACTTTGTTTTCGCAAAATCCGTTGTTTTTCCACAATTTCGTCACTTACACGCTGCAATAAATTAGCATCAAATTCGCCGTTGATGGATTTTCCTTTCTGAAGGTAATCAAAAAAAAAATCCTATATGGATCCCAAAATAGACGCCATGAACTTGCCTGCTGATGAAGCCGTTTCGTCTTCTTTGGACACGATTCTCCCATTTCGGTCCACTGCTTTGAGGGTGTCCCAAAAATTAGGGTTCCCAAAAATTTTTTCTTTTTCGATTTTCATGGTTGCTCAAGTTTGATTGGAAAGCCTATAGGGTAAAGTATTTTTGAGATTTTTTTCAGATTTTTCGGAAGAGGTTTAGAGGTCGCACAGGTCGGATTTCACCCAAAAATGGGGTATTCCGGAAGTTTTTTGAATTGTACTTAAAACTTGGTCAATAACCACGATTTTTTTGGTTCGTAAGTCAACATTTTTAAAGCAAAACGTTCAAACTTTTATTGTATATGCATAAACCACCAGTTTTGGCAATGATTTTGCTCACGTATTACATTTTTTCGTAAACTTTGAATAATTTGGATTTTTTCGTAAATTTTGCGAAGAATCTGAAAAAATTCTCAAAAATATTTTACTCTCTAAGCTTTCAAATAAAGATTGAGCAAAAAAAATTTTATTGATGGGGCACCCTAATGTCTCATCCATGGTTATAAATCGAAATTCAGCTTTATTGCGGTGAAACATCGCCAAAGACTCTACTGAAACAACTTCATGACGCATAGTTGCTCCATTTGGGGTTTTTCGTTGCAAAATTCATATCTTTTGAACCGATGGCATATGATAGATAAGTGTTCAGCCTATGAAATGAGTGTTTGGAAAGAGTGCTGCGCCATCTAGGAGCCTACTTATGGGTGATCAAAGTTAAAACTTGTAGAAAAATTATTTTTATAGTTTTACCAATTGTAGATTTCTTTTCGTTCCGTTTTAAGGTTTTTATATTTAAAAATTATTACCCAACAAATTAAAAAAATTAATGTTTTTTTTTTAAATTTATTTGTTCAATTTTCTGTAAAATATTCATCACAATTCGTAACAGAAGGTATATCTAAAGGAATAATCATTTCTAAGGTATAATTATTTTCTAACTCTATTAGTGACTTCACATGCCGCAGGGAAGAAATTAGTGGACCGGAAGATGCTGTCAAGATGTTGCGGAGGTCCTCATTTTGCTTTACCCTTGTGCTTTGAACGTGTTCTGCAATCTATATTTTTTAGACAATTTGTTCAGAGACTCCTGCGGTTCTTCAGAAAGCTCTCCAATTGGCATAGACTGGTATTCAGTTATATCTTTGCCATGCACCAATATTTTATGGACTGTCGGGGTCAACTTCTTCTGGGCATACATTTCTTCTAAAGGTGATGCAGTTTTCGATGCATATTCTCCATATTTTGTAGAATTTACGTTTTCTTTGCGCAGTTTGAAACATGGAAAATCGTTCCCAATCTTTTCACGATTTGATTGCCAATTCCAGTGATTCCAGTTAATGCCTCATGATTTTCAAAAAATCTCCTAGAAGTGTTTTCATCATTTGAGTTTCCGTATCCGTACTTGGGACAGTCTACTTTTAATCCAAATTGTTTAAGAGCAAGCATTCTGTATTGTATCTGTCTGATCTTTCCTTAGCCTTAATCGATGTATTTTCATTCATGATTTCCCCCTCTAGAAATAACTCCATACGCCTTATCCTTGCGTGCAACGCCGACATTCCGTATTTGTAATTCTCCTCGTTTTTAGAATCGTTCAAATTACCGAAGTTCTTCTGACTCTTTTTGCAAATCGAGGTTGTTTTGCAATTTTGAGGTTGTTCCTGTCAGTTCGGTTACGACTTTTCCGACAACCATGATCAGGTGGAACTCGTAAGTACACTATACCAGTATTTATAGTCTAATTTATTACCTGATAAGTACCCTTTGGATTAAGGGTTCATAAAAAAAGGTTTTGATACCATGCCTAAAAATATACCTGTTACCTGCATACATAGGGATTTAGGTTGAATTATGCAATTTTGATATTATACACGTGCCCGAATAAGATTTGTATCTACCTGTAGGGACCATAAGTCAATATTGGTCTGTGAATGGATGCTTGACTATTTGTACGCCAAAGTAATTTTTAAGTGACATTCTGTATCTGTAACATAATATTGGGAGCAGACTTTGGCAGAGGCTATCAGGTAAGCAACCAACTTAAAATGCAATTTTCAAACTATAAGATCAAAACAATTGTCAGTAAAAACAGAACAGAATGAAAAATATAAATCATATACCTTAAAAAAACAATAACGCAGAAATGGGTTTCCACGGACATATATATATGTTCACCATACAATTTCTGGAACTATGGCTTTTTTAACTTGTTTACCACTAGAAGCCAAAGGGGAGCCTAGAGGCAGGTACAATCTTTTGAATTATGTAAAGGAATAATCAAAGAACATATTTTGAAAATATGACAAATATTGAAAAATATGGATTTTTTTTATTTTCCGTCAAAGTTGAAAAATTGTGAAAAAATTGATAGTTTTTAAATAGTGATTTACCTGGATAAACACAAAGCACAAAAATATTTTTTTTCTACTATTATACATTTAATGAATAAATAAAGCAATAGAAACAAAAACAAAGGCGATTCGTTAGCTAGTTTTCGTGATATTACACCTGAAAACGGGCCAAATTACCTAAAAATTGTGTGTTTTTTTGAAAACCGAAAATCGGTCAACTTTGGACGGTCATATATTCCAAACTAAAAATCTGATGATACTAAGGATAGCATATTTCAAATCGTTGAAAAATTTCCTATAAGATGGGTTTATTTAAAATTTCGTAGCCGCATATGGACATTTTGATTTTTGCAACCTCGTTTGATCTACGGGCGCCACCGTGCGACGCTGTGTTTGCTCTATTGAAAGCAAGCGCGGCACCCATCTTGCGCACAGCTTTCTAATCTTCAAATCCTCAGCCAGTATACGATGTATTGCAATTTTGGAAATGCCTATCATGTCAGCTAGCTCACGTACCTTCAGCCGACGATCATCCATTACCATTTTGTGGATTTTCTTAACTATGTCTGGCGTTACAGTTGTAAACGAAGGAGCAGACAATCCCAGAATAGAATCTAGGTCGGCTTTAATATTCCTTGGGTTGAGACCTTTCAAATGAAAATATTGAATTACATAATGGCGACCAATTTTTCCATATTCACAAATTCACTGAGATTGTTTAGTTTTGTTGGCTCAAATAAAAACACAAAACAACGTGGCGCCTAGAAACTTAAAATATACGTTTTATAAGGTTGCCACTTTTCACAAAAATATTTTTTTTCAAACTATTGGCACCATCTATATGTCATGTGGGCTAATTTTGGGACTGCCCTCGTATGTATATGTACATACTTACATTGAACCTAAGCTCCACTATCATTACGATTTTCATCGAATTTTTCATAAATTCAAAAACTTCAAATTTGTATGAAAACTTTTTGGCATTTCGTAATCGTAGTTACAAGTTTTATGAGATAGACGAGGGAATTATGTGCTTGAATGAAAACCCATAATAATTTTTTATTATTTAAAATTAAGATAATATTCCATAAATACACGAACCAAGATTTCGAAACGTGGGCAGCTCCCATTCCAAATATTTCTTATTATTGCAATCTTTTTATTTACCTGCTATGTATTAACATCAACATTCGTCACGTGGTCGTGCGAAAAAAATGTTTTCCCATAAAGGAATTAGGGAGAGCTTCTCACAAGCAGTGGCTGTGCGTACACTCATTGATTTTGACCTACAGTTTTACACCGGGTCCGAACGGTATTTTGAGCAGCTTTTTCATGGCTAAGTACTCGATATTGTTGCCATAAGTAAGCGAGGTGACTGTCGTCGAAAGAAATGTTAGGTGGACACAACAGGGATCGAACCCTCATTGTCAAGTACAACAGCTGAGCACACTAATCATTGCACCAATTCCTTCCGAAAAGGTGTATAACCTCATCCCTGTGACACACAACCTTAACTGGAAATGTGAATACAGGAACACCACTCCTGTGGATTTAAGCACAGAACACTGTTTTGCTAGAGTTGGAGCGATAAGGTTGCACAGTTGGGAAAATACCCCTCCACGTGCACATATGCGCTCCAGAACTTAATTAGACGACACTCTAAGTGAGTCACGGGGAATGGGCTGGGTGTAAATCCGAGCTCGAACATTTTACCACGAAGCAGGAAGTTCCGTATTTTCATCCCTTGTCTATACACGCGGAAAAATTCGTTTGTTTTTATTGTTTACGTGCAAATATAACGTTTTTGTATCTTGTCGCAAATATAATATACTTGTATCCAAACACATTGTGGTTGGTATTGAATAAAACATGTTTGGGACACAATGATTAATAGGTTATAACATTAGTATTTGTGACCAAAAGTGTGGCTTTTGTAGTTGAAAACTGCTGAAATCAAAAACGTGACAGACAATAAAGAAACAACAAGCAACAGAGCTTCTATTCACGAATACAATGCTTGCAAACATGTACATGGTTCCTGCAATATCTTGCTGGAGCCATTATTTTTCAGCGTCTATGTGATAGAGACATTGACCTAAATGATAGTACAAGATGTCTAGGTGTGATTCTCGACAGAAAACTTAATTTCAAGTCTAACAAAATGGATAAATATAATAAAGCCACAGTGGCCCTATATTCTATTAAATGGTTCATCGGAGGTGGATGGGACCTACCGGTGAGAATAGTTTACCCGATATATACAGCTGTTGTTCGCCCGATATTGCTTTAAGACATTGTTGTTTGGTGGCCAGTACTGTAAAAATCCACTTACCTAAATCTGTTGACAAAAGTCCAGAGAGTGATAATAGTGTGTATCACAGGTGCCCTTCGCACAATCCCTATGGAGGGTTTGGGTGATATCCTACACCTATTACCAACAGATTTGGTGGGAAGGCAAATGGCTGCCAATTCGGCAATCCGCCTAGGAAATTATACGTAATGGATCACCAGTTCATATAGTTATGGGTCGATTTTGAGGAATTCACAGTAAAAGTCGAATATTTGACACCCACTTCAACCTTTGGGAGAAACTTCTCCACTCATATCGCGGACAGACAGGACTGGAAGGAACGCATACCAGGCTATATAAAGAATTTAGTCTTCTACACTGACGTTTCCGAACTAGATAGCAACATAGGGGTTGGAGTATATTCTAATGACCTGGGTCTAGACCTTGTACATAGGCTACCAGACCATTGTAGTGTCTTTCAGGCAGAAGTCATTGCGATTGGAGAATTTTCCCTTTGGGTGGGAAGAAACATCATCACAGCCTGGGATAGAAACATATTCTCTGACAATCAGGCTGCTATCACATCTGTTTTTCTGACTTCAAGAACTTCCCACAACTGCCGCGCGTCTCTAAATGAGATGCCCACGCGGTTCGATTTTCACATTATATGGGAGCCACGGCACAGGAACATTCCAGGGAAAACTAAAAAACAGATGGGCTGCCACGATTAGGAAGTATCTTAGCATGTGGGTGCCAACTCATGCTTAACATCAAAGCTATCCGAATGCGAATGATAGATGATCTCGCGGCACGAATTGCAGGATTGCCAGGCGATTATGGTCGAGTTATGACATAAATGGTACACTAAACCTGGTATCCATTCTTCGACAAGGTATCTCTATGTGAGAAGCTGTGTTTAATAGGCAGGCATGAGTCTAGACTTGAAATCTCAGCTCATGATTACTGCAGAATCTGTGTGGATGAAGTGGAGGAGGATAATATAAAATATATAGGATTTTACTCCATGTTGGACTTAACAGAAAGTTAAGCTGAGTACTCTTAGGAACTTTCAGCGGAGTACTAATTGGTTCGCCAGGGACCGATGCACGGCTTTTATTCAGTCACATCCTGGATTACCGGGATGAGGCATCATATGGTTTGAACGCCCTTTATCCATACCATACAATTACAGGATCAACGATGGGGACGGAATATGACGTCCCGTGCTATCACAAACGTCCTCATTGGAGTGAGTGTGTCAATTGTGGCAGCTACTTCTAACTAACCATTTCACTACCGATGGCCTAATGCAAGGCTTAAGATGAAAGCTTTAAGGCGCAAAATGATGAGAATATGCAAAAAGAAGAATTGCAATTGTATTGTATGCTTTACTGAACTGTTCGTTAGGTCAACAACAATGTTTCAGTTGTCAAAATATTACGTTGTGAGGTTGTAGTTGAAGTTCTCATTCATTAGCATGAAAATTACCAAAATCGGTCATAGCAAAATTCAAATTCCAATAATTACAAATTCCAAAATGCAATTCCAATTTTTCTAAAAATTCACAAATTTAACCAATTAGCTCATTTCTCCCATTCTACGTATAAAATTTTATTGTTTTAAGAAAAAAAAAACGGGTTTGAAATAATACAAAACGTCTTTATATCATTGAATTTGTCGTTTTGACATTATTCCCGTCCATCGATTGCCTAGAAGCTAAAGATTGGATTAAGACCATAAACAACTAAATAGTTTCTCATTACAAGCTAAGAAGGCATAGGGGAGAGGTTCTCGCAATAAGTGTGCTATGCGCTTTCTAGTTGTACACACACTGATTAAGAGAAAAAGTCGCCTCAGCCCCACAGTGTGATATAATGAACTTTAAGAACTGCTGTCATGTAACTGAAGACAACTTACATTCTGTTTGTACGTACATCAATTAAAACTTTATATTTTATAGAACTAAATATGTCTAAAACTAAGTATTCACATACATAGTTTAATCTAAAAGTTCATTTGAAATCTGGTTTAATTTCTCCGAAAAACAAGTTAATAGAAAAATGACCAATTGTAGAGTTACCACAGTGTATCTCGCAAAATGTGTTTAAAACGGACCAACGAACTTTAGCAACGTGCTACTGTTCTATGTGGCAACACTTACTGAGAGTTTAGTTTCATTCGAACAACGAACGTTATAATTGTGACAGTCTGCAATGAGGTAAGTTAGATTGTTCTGGTTATTTTTTTGCACCGAACAGCTTCATTACGTTACTCTAAAATTATTTAAATCATATTTATAGACAAGTATTATTTTTAAAATACTCAAACTTTGTAAACTATATAATATAAAAAAAAATCGCAAAAAGTCTTGTGCAAAAGTGAAATTTTTGTAAGCATTCATTTTGGCAAAAAAGTGATCATTTTGTCAGGCTCATATCTTGCAAACCGTTCGGAATTTTGATTTACTTTCTGTAGCTCTTGTCATAAAAAACAAAAATTTTGAACATATAAAATCAAAAAAACATATAAAATCAAAAAAACTTTATCTTCAAATTGGATTTTGTTTACCTTTTTTCCCCTGTTCAGGTCCATAGGTAGCAAACAGTTCAAACTTCAAGGAAACAATCAACTACAAGAATGTACCTAAGACCTGACTAAACAACAATCTAGAACATACCAACTTCCTAGGAATGATTCTGAACACTGTTTAGGTAGCCGCAAAAGTGAACAATTTCCCGAAAATTTTTTAATTTCACTGTGTGTAATTTTTTAAGTCATGGAAATATAACCATATATTCTTGCAAAAAAGTGATAATTTTGTCAGGCTCATATCTTGCAAATAGTTCGGAATTTTGATTTACTCTCTAAGGGAAAGTTGTAGCTCTTGTCATAAAGGACAAAAATTGTGAACATATAAAATCAAAAAATCTTCATCTTCAAGGTCTAAATCGCAAAAACTTTAAAAAATTGGATTTTTTGTTCCGTTTTTCCACTGTTCAGGTCCATAGGTAGCAAACCGTTGAAAATTCAAGGAAACAATCAACAACTAAAATTTACCTAAGATCTCAATAAACAACTTAGAATATATATATATACATACACATATGAACTTCCTAGGAATGATTCTTAACACCGTTTACTTCAACATTGAGATACTATGCTATCTCACCGACCGCAGCAGCACAGGCAAAACAGTAAGCTCAGCACACGCAACAAGGGACGCAGCGCACAAAATAAGAGTCACTCCTAGGAAGTTCATATGTTCCAGAAAGTTGTTTATTGAGATCTTAGGTATATTCTTGTAGTTGATTGTTTCCTTCAATTTTGATCAGTTTGCTACCTATGTACCATAACAGGGGAAAAATGGTAAAAAATCCAATTTTTTAAAGTTATTTGCGATTTTGACCTTGAAGATGAAGTTATTTTGATTATATATGTTGACAATTTTTATTCTTTATGAAAATAATTTTCCCTCAGCGAGTAAATAAAAATTCCAAACGGTTTGCAAGATATGACCCTGACAAAATGATTACTTCTTTGCAAAAAATTACACCGAGGCCCCAAATCTTTGGGGGCTCATAAAAATAAGTGCATGACTTTGGGCTGGGAGAGAGGGGCCTCTTTTTTTGATCTTTTATCACGTAGTGGTGTCCGTATATGGTTATATTTTTTCGTGTTACACTGTTATTTAAGTGGAGCCATCTCAACGATTTAATAAAAAAAAAAGCTACAAATATGAAGGAGAAATATTTTCAAATTCGAAATTTTCGTCATCTAAATTTTGGACGTAGGCATATAGAACAAACAAAAAACATCGTAAGATGACAATACAGTTACACATTAATGGTACACAATTGCAACAGCGACTTAAGTCAGGCAGAATCAGTATACTTGTGTAATCACTTACCAGAAAGTATTGTGTACACTGTGAGGAAAAGCTTCGGCACAATTCCAAAATTTTTAGACGCCTTAACGATTGTTTTTATCAATTGTTTTTTTACATCATTCATTGTTGCAGTGAATATTTTCATAACTGCTATGTATTGCTGTAATCAATATGTATCATTATTGTTTTGAATATTATTATTTTTCAAACGTCTGGTAAAATCTCGCGATTTTTTTTTAAATTCTCCTCATCACCGTTCCATAATTTCTTCCTTTTCCAAATTCCATTCCCCATTCACTTTGAAAATTCTAATCATCACCGCTCCAAGGGCGGTCATAAGGCCTAAAACCAAATTGCACCAAACCCTAAATTGCGTTTAACAAAACGAACAACATCGCGGAGAGCACTCTTCAAAGTTTTATTAAAATGGGGACAAGTTAGGCAAGACTATAAAATGCAAGAAAAGTAGAATCAAATGATTATGAACGCAAATTTTCAAAATGCAGAAAAGGGGGAGAAAGGGTAAATGTTCAAAATCCCCTGAGTTAGTGGTGATGACTGTAGTCAAATGCCGCAGGTCATGGGAATCTTGCGCGATATGGGAATAAAGTCAGCCAATACCTCCTTACATTTCTCCGTCATAAGGGCGAGTCTAACCACGCCTTATGGATACCATGTATGGGATGATGAAAACGTCACACATTTGTAGAATAACTGATAGAATATCAACAGGACCTGCAGGCGTAATGGGCTTGAATTCATGAGTAACTCACAACAGCACTGATTCGTCAACCACGTCCTCAATCACCACCATCTGCGCGATATCCGAAAGGGAGATATTCAGGTTATACCTGGTATCAGAACCGATATTCCCACCATTTTGAAAGTAGGTTTCTACAAAAAGGAGTTGAGACGTAAGCAATCAGCGTTTATAATGTCACCAAGAATCTTGGGGTCCATGAATAACACTCGACGAAAGCGTACTACATCATTAAGCTTTAATACTCACAGTAGCTGATTCAAGCGACCCGTTCCACCCTTTTTATTTCCTCCTCAAAGGTGTTGAAACTGGTTTTGTACACGGCTGAGTCCGTTTCCTGTTTATTTCGTATCAATATAGCATTTACAAAGAAGATCCGTGACCTTGTAACCTATATCAGCAATCTCGTCTTTTATGGTACACGGATTGATTTCTAGTCCGGATGCTCTAGCAACTACACACACAGAACTAATTCATTGAAAATATGTTAAACAGCAAAATCCAACTGTTGGAGTTACCACAGCAGAATTGACGTTGTCGTGACTGCATTTAGTCCCCACAACTATAACTGGATGAAGCAGCCTCTAGTTCGGATGTGATGACATCTAAGGAGGCTGTGACAACCTCCAAATTCGGTTGTGGTTAATTCGGTTATTTTTTCTGTGGAGCTAGTACCTTTGATTTCATACAGCCAGTTCGTTTGGAATTTCTAAAGGTGTCCTGATCATAAATTGTATCGTAAAGCCAATTGTATTGTAGTACGACGTTGCTATTTTTATTTTGGATCCTGGCAATACCAGTGTTGCCAGATGCAAACTGGAACTCCCATTGGAATGTTTGACATTTTTTGGTTTAAGCATACATAGAACGTTTTCACTTTTCGTGCAATATTTGTTGTATCTATAGTGTGTTGAAAACTCATCACGGTCAAAAATGTATTTAATCCGTGAAATTTTTCGTACGAAGATTTTTTACCATTTGCGGCATCGATTATCGAAACAAGAGTGTCTGAATGGTGATGAAGCACCATCAAAAACCACTGTAAATCGCTGGTGCCAAGAGTTCAGTCTCTGACGCCGGTCGCTCCAGGATGATTTTCTTGAAGGTCGTCCAACTTCGGTCGTTTTTCCGGAAACCATCGATATTGTGCTTGAACTGATAAAGAAAGGCCGATATATGAGATACCGTGAGATTGAGGAATCCTTGGGCGTTAGTATGAAATGAATCAATAAGATACACTCCGGTTCACTTATTTAAAGGCACTAAAAATTCCATATTCAGCAGCCTGTATCTTTTGCAATTTGTAACCGATTGCAGAATTTTTAAATGGAAATGGAGGGGAATGGAATCGAACTTTTTTGAGCAAATTATAAAATAAAGGCACTTTAACTAATTTTAATGAAAAACAGTTTTTCATATTTTTTTAATTTATTTTACTTTATTTAAGAACTATTAGTAATGGGTACAACCCCATTTGTTTTTAATAACTTCAGATGTACGGGTTTTCATTGGGAGATAAAGAGAATTTATGTAATCAAACGAAACTTGATTCCAAGCATCCTTAGTGGCCCGAATTAGTGACTGCTTGTCATAAAATTATCTACCTCCTTCATAGACCTTAGGAAATAACCAACCCCAGACATATTCGATAATGTTTAGGTCTGGCGAATAGGGTGGCCAGTCAAGAATATTAAAATTTTGGCTTGCAATGAACTCCTTTACTACTCTGGCGTTGTATATAAGGACATTATCCTGTTGCAATACCCAAGGTATGGGATCAAATTGTTCTCTGAACTTCGGAAAAGCCGATTCCAATACCGTTTTATAGCTTGCACCAGTAATTTTTGTAGTTTGAAATTCAAGATCGATGGTGCCGTAGTACGTAATAGCACCCCACACCATAACACCGCCCTCTCGACTGTGATGTCGGTTCAAAAAACGCTTTTCTTTGCGCAGATCACGGAAATAATAGTGGTAGCTATCAGGTCGATTCAAATTAAACTTCTTCTCATCCGTAAATACACCTGTTCTTTAGTTCTTTATATGGCCTCTTGGCTGCACATCCCATAGCATGTAGTCTCTAGCGAATTGAAGCCGCTTTTCCTTACGAGGAGCATTAAGTGGCGGCTTTCTTTGTAATTTCAGGTATTTAAGATACGATGGCGCAATGGTAGTGAGCGCGGCTATTGTGCATGAGAACGTGGGTTGGATTCCTACTCTGACCACCTTAAATTTCTTTCGACGGCGGTCACCCCGCTTAGTGACGGCGACACTATCGAGTATTTAGCCATGAAAAGGCTTCTCAAAAATACCGTTCGGAACCGGTGTAAAACTGTAGCTCCCAATCAGTGAGTGTAAAACTAGAACGCGCACAAATCACTGGTTGTGATAATCTCTCCCTAATCCCCTCGTGGGATGTAACGGGAAACCATTTTTTTTTAAGATACACACAGCTCTTAATTATTCTGCTTACTGATGACTTGCTAGCTTCCACTCCAGCTTGAGCTCCTATTTTTGAAAAGGATAAGGCAGAATTAGAAGTAATTCTGATGATTTTTCTTTTCTCATACGTAGATAAAGACAATGAAACCCTTCCTTTAAAATTTTTTCCATACCCGTCGGGGTCCTTGATGTAATTGTCGACAACTGTTGGGCTCCGTCCAATTTTCTTAGCTATTGCGCGGTTAGAATGTCCTTCAGAACGGTAAACATCGATTTTAGTTTTTTCCGATAGATTTAAAATTTTTTGTTTTGCCATTTTGACTGGTAAAATTATTAAGATGTAATAAATTGTAATAAACAAATGTTCCCCACAAAAAATCATCGCTGACTTTAAAAATAATAAAAAAATAATAAAGTGTCTTTATTCAAGTGAACCAAAAATATAGCACATTTTTGGGCATTTGGTTATAAATTTCTCAAAAAAAGTTATTAGTTAAGAAACCACTATTGTCATGATTCGTTTTATATCTAAAGATGTCAAGCTTCCATTTCCATTTTAATATTCTGCGATCGGTTAGAAATTGCAAAAGATACAGGCTGCTGAATATGGAATTTATCGTGCCTTTAAGTAAGTGAACCGGAGTGTATTGCATGTTCATTTGGCCGTGATAAAGATTTGTTCTCGTTGGATCCCATATAATTTGACGAATGCTCAAAAAAAGACTCGTGTCGATAGGAGCACAGAAATGTTGAAAAAATACAACCGCTCTAATTCAAATGCAGTCTATACCCAGCAGGAAATTTTTAGTGGTTTGGAAGCAGGTCAGGACGAAAGCATTTACGTAAGTGCTTCGAGGTAAGGTTTACCACGAAGCAGTAAAGTAAGTAAAAGAATTTAGAGAAATACGCAATACAACCTGCTTCTAGGTAAGGGGTAAAATTGTAAGTTTTTGTTTATCCTTTACGTCGAAGCAGTGAGTAATGTCTTTAAAAATTACCTTACAACCTGCTCTTTGTAAGGGATGAAATATTTGAACTTATTTTTGTCCCTTACGCCGAAGCACTAGGTAATGAGTTAATTTTATACACAAAAAACACAAACTTTCACGAGAATTTGCCGATTGTTTACGATGTTTCAATTAAAAAAGATGATGCAATTTAAAAAAAAAATGATTAGTCATTCAGTTGCTTCTGATCTACACACGTGCGTTGTTGAGTTTTTAAGTGAAAAGTAAAAAATAATAAATACGTAATATATTTAAAACATTAATTAAATAAACTTGCAAATACAAATAGTAATTATTAAGTGTTAATTTACATCACTCGCGAAGCGCTTCTTGTAAGCACGAGCGAAGCGCTTGCAGTAAGCACTAGCGAAGCGCTTTCAGTAAGCACTAGCGGAGCGCTTCTGTTAAGCACTAAACACACATGAATTCAGCGCTACGTTAAGCCATGAAATACGTGCTTCTTTTGTAAAAAGGTATTGCTTCCAAGTGGGAACAGCCCATATAAAACTCATGCTTTCCGTTAGGGAGAGGGTAAGGAATGAAATTCGATTTTTCGATTACAAACCTGCTTACCTGGAAGCTCCGGTTTTTGCTGGGAAATATCATCACAGGTGACGAATTATGGGTCTGCGCATATGGGCCGGAAACAAAACAGCAATCGACCGTATGGGTCTTTCAAGACGAGTTAAATCCATAAAAAAGTTGTTCGTGGAAAAAGCATATCGAAGCAAATGATCGGGGTTTTTTCAGTATTACCGGTGTTGTGGCCACAGTGCCTATAGTAGAACGCAGGACGGTCAATTCTGACTGGTACACCTCCATCTGTTTGCAAACAGTGTTCGAAGAAATAAGAAAAAACCACAAGAGAAGACGGATCAGGTGTCTTATTCGGAGTTAAAAAAGTCGTTCGAAAATTGGTTTGAGCGCATGCAAAAGTGTATTGATGTTCACGGAGAATAATTTGAAAATCAATAAAACCATTTACAATGATAAATGGTTGTTTTTATGTTGCTAGACCCGATATATAAATAGCAATTATAGTTAAATTTATAGTTATTATAGTTAAATTGTATTGGCACGAAGTTCCTTATCGCACGTTGCGGGATGGGATCTAAATGAAACAATTTTAAAAAACTTTTTTTTAACTACTTTATTACAACCCATTAATAACAACTATTATTGGGTACTTTTGGTTTGGTTTGGTTTAAAGGGAAGCTTTCTAGGTGGAGCCTGTGTATTACATATTCTAGTTTTGAAGCCAATAAAAATAAATTTAGAAAAGCCAAAGTGCAAGACTGGCAAATCCATGAAATACAACCCTGAGCATGGATTTACATTTGGCAGCACATTTACTCTTACACTCGTACTTTTTGTTTGGTTTGTGTCTAGACTAACATATCGGGGGATATTTTTTGTTTAATGGGAAATTTTCTTGGTGGAGCATGTTTATTACATACATATTTTAGTTTGAACCGAATAAAAAGTAAATTTAGAAAAGCCAAAGTGAACGAAGTTTAAAAAATAACATTTTCGTAAGTAAGTACGTTTTCTTACAAAAAGTAAATTTTCTAAAAAAAATACCTATTGATATTCTTAAACAATCTACCTATTCTTAAACAAATACCTTATCTTAAAGAAGTTCCTTTGCTTAAAAAGTAAATTTCCTTACAAAAAGCACATTTTCTTAAAAAAAAGTATTTTTTTAAAATAAGTACCTTTTCTTAAAAAAGTTCATTATCTTACAACATATTGCCTTTTCTTTAAAAACTACATTTTCTTTAAAGAGTACCTTTTTTGTAAAACAAAATAACTTTTCTTGAGATATGTAGCTACTCTTATTTGGTAAAAAAAAGCTTTTATTAAAAAAATATACCTTCTCTTAAAAAAATACCTTCTCTTACAAATATTTATTTTCTTAAAAGTGCCTTTCCTTTACCTTTTATAAAATAATACCTTTCCATATCTTTTCTTGAGATAGGTAGCCTGTCTGAAAATAAGTAAATTTTCTTAAAAAAAATAACCTTTTCCGAAAAAGAGTACCGCTTCTTTAAAAAGTACCTGTTCTTAAAACGAGGTCCTTCTTTTTTAAAAATAATTCATACTCTTAGGCTTTTTCTTACAGAAAGCACTTCTTATTAAAAGTAGTACATTTTCGTAAAAAAAATTAGCTTTTAATAAAAGAAGTACCTCTCATTAAAGAAAGGACCTTTTCGGGAAAATATAATACCTATTCTTACAAAGGGACCTAAAAATATATATTTTTTAAAAAAATACATTCAATAAATAAAAACTTTCTTAAAATTTTACAAAATGTATCTTTTCTTAAAGATCCATTTAAATTACAGTATTTTTCAACAGTCGCCTTAGGCGTGTTGAAACTATAGCGAAGGGAACTTCGTTCCAACCGGGTGTCCCCTGGCACCTTATGTGATTTTTTTGTTTTGAATTTTTTTGAATTTTAACAATTTAACTACAGATTTTTATTGTTAAAATGTTCCAGAGTTCCGGTGCAGAGAAGAAATACTCATTTGATACTTTACAGAATATTTACAGTGATTTACAACGACGCCTCAGGTATCAATATTATGTCTATGACAGTGTCCCTTGATTTATTGCGAAAATTGGTCCCATTACCCCTATTGCAAATCTTAAGGCCATAAAAACAACCACACATTCTAAAAAATATGCAATTGTTTGACAAAAAAAATGAAAAATGAAAAGGAAAATGTCATAAATGTAAAACAATTACACAAACAAGTGTTGAACGATATTCAGCATATTATTTAAAAAAAAGGATGCCGAAGCCAAATAAATACTGCTAGAAATGCACTAAAAATGCTAAAGTGGTAACACGAAATGAAATATTTTATGCCGGCATAACCGCAAGTAAACTCCTGGCGATATCCTTTTAATTTCGCAAGCTAATTTCTTCTCCTTTCTCTCTTCCTTACTGTCTTTTACGTCCGTGAACCTTGTCGATGTATTCAATTTGCATGTTCTGATTTTGGTCCATTGAGATTGTTAATGGATTACACCATTCTGCCGTTTGTCATTCGCTCGTGTGGATAACCTACATTTAATCCTTAGTTCAATTTCATAGGGAAGCAGAAATCCTTTAGCGCTGTGAAAAATAAAAACTTTTTTTACTTGACTTTATTTCCTGCAATTTGTAGGTATTTGTAGCTGGGAAATTGTTGGCTATATTTATCCAATGTCTCCATGTGACCTTCTGTACGCATTACAATAACCTGAATGGTATAGTCATTAACGTGGGGCGGAGGAATACATCAGTCTTAAAGGACTGGAGTTTGGGTCACCAATTGAGGAGCAGAGAGGGAAACGAACGATAAATGTGATTGTTCGAAATAGTTGTCACATAACATGTACTGAGAGGAAAACACGTGTGTTGGTTACACACGTAGGTCATACAATATTTTTGGGCGAAAACCTTGATGCAAAGTTTGGTTGGCAGGACAAGGCCAAAGTAGAAATTAATTCAGTTTATATAAAGTGGGTCTCACTCTTTGATTCACCGACCAGACCAGGCAGACGGAGTGACTAACGATCCTACCGCCAGGGATTCCATATGCGTATAAAGAAGCTTTAATGGCGGGCAAAATGGAAATTTAAAAATAAACTTTTTGTGCTCCACATACTATACTTGGCTTTCAGTTCACTTTATCTTCCCTCGCCCACCCGCTGTTTCAGGTCACAGAGGTTGGCTGTTGTTACCATACGTGGATACGTTTTGTAAAACTGTCATGTCTTAGAGCGCAATGTTGTTGCTGTACTACTATAGTAACTGGGGCGTAAACAAGTTGTATACTAATGTTGTTGTTGAAATACAAAACCCTGTGCGGCAAAAAGGATATGAACCAACACCAACACACACGCAAATGCCAAACAACTGTCGCTCTAGTGGGCTGTTTAACAATATGATTAAAAGTTTGCTTCGTTTGCTTGTTGTAGCAAGTTCCGCTGCTATAAAGTGTTTTGGGGGTATAAATTACAATCACAATTACACACACACACAATTCTCATATTTCCACTCACACATACATATACATAAGTATACCTACATTAAGATCTCCACATTTCCATTCACAGCAAAGACGCCTCATGTCGCGTCATGTTGTCTGCGGCTCTGTTTCTACGGCACTGTTACTGTTTGATGTGGCGCGGCGTTGGTTTCCCGCTCAGGCGGGTTGACAAAACACACTACTTATTCCAAAGTTATGGTACTAAGTTTAGAACTTCCGTTTGCTGGATTTGTCGTCAGTTAAACACATGTATAAGACCGAATGTAATTAGGACTGGAGACGAAAATGTGCTGGTAATTACCAAATTGATTTATACTTTTACTTGCTATTTGAAGTTATAATTTAAATACCAAAACAAAGTTTATTTTAAGGGAATTACAGGGTTCTCTTACCAACACTAGGGACATTTTTATTCATAGCACAGCCTGCAGGATATAAAATCCTTGTAGCTTCACAGTGTACAGGGGGCTGGATTTGAATTTAAATATGTAAAAACATAAAATAATAATGTGTTTTTTAAACATTATGCCAAATGTATCCTTGAAATGTTGCTGTTTATACTTGCTAACATATATCGAATATGAAAGAGAGATAGATGCTTTAGCACAAAAGATAGTAAAAAAAAAAACAATACTATCGAAATAACCCTGGGATGTAGTAGGATTTTCATATTTTACAAGATATAAAAGAATAGTTTTCCATTACAACCCCCACACTGAAACAAATGAATACTCAAGTCAAAAGTAAATTTTGTCAACTCAATTACTTTTACTGGTAGGCTGTCATAAAGTGAATATTCCACAATTTTTACAAATGATGTCTAATCTCATTGACCTTTTATTTTTGTATTGCAGGCAGAGAGATCATTAGTTAAAAACAAATAATGTAGTGATGTACCCCTGCAGTGCTGCTAGTTTAACCAGTTTCCGGACAGTTGTTTTAACGAAGTGTTAATTTTGTCGCCGTTTCCTGGTCGTTCTGCATCAGGTGCGCGTACATTTGAACGTTTTGCTCGGAGCTTCGTACAAACTGAGTCCTCTAGAGATGCCGCAAGAAGGGGCCTCTTACGTACTGACCGTTTGGCTGAGACTATCGCTGCTGTAGATGAAGTTCCAATCAATTACATCTTCATTCCTGCAGTACATACTGGCGAATGACTTAAATATGTTCCCTTTCTACTGCCTGAAGACCTTCATTCACGTCTAAACTACGCTTATGCTCTCGTGAACCTTTGATTTGGCTCCACCATATATCGGGTTTTTCAATAAGAGCGCTACAAAAGTTTTTTTTAAATAAAACCAAACCGGTTTTAGATACCAATGAAATTCTCTATTCCTGCGAAAGTACTTTCGATGCCATTATGTATGGAACTCGATTTCTTTGCATGGCCACCACGGGCACGCTTGCAGAAGTCCAGACGCTGAACCCAATTTTAGACGGTTTCCAAGCATAAATCGGCCGATACTGCTGCAATTTCACGTTCGATATTTGTACGAAGTTCATCAATCGTCGCTGGCTTGTTGGCATAGACCATAGACTTGACGTAGCCCCACAGGAAATAATCTAACGGCGTCAAATCGCACGACCGAGGCGACCAATCGACTGGGCCATTTCGTGAGATAACACGTCACCAAACTTGGTTTCCAATAAATTGATTGTGGCATTCGCTGTGTGGCTTGTGGCGCCGTCCTGTTGGAACCACATGTCCTCCAAGTCCATATTATCCAATTGGGGCCAAAAATTTTCGGTTATCATTGAACGGTAGCGATTCGCATTCACAGTAATGTGCCTGCGAATCGCTACCGTTCGCTCGTACCGCTCGTATATCTTTCCATGATGATATGGCAAACCTTAGTGAAGAGAAATGTCAAAAGAGCGGCAAAAAATATGGCGTCGTTTGCTGTCCTTATCGATTTACTTTTGTAGCGTCTCTGTTGAAAAACCCTTTATATAGGGTGTTTCAGTAAGAATGCACTCTTTCATTTTAAAATAAAGACACGTATTTTTCGAGATAAGTGTGATTTTGTTTATTGAATTTAAAAACAGCCATGTTTCGATTAAATATGGAAAAAAATATCCGCCAACTGGCCCCCACGGCTCTGATAACAGGCCATTACTCTTTTCATGAATATTTCCATAACTTTTTCCCAGAGATGTGGCTGTATCTCACCGATGGCGAGTTGGATCTCGGATTTTAATTCAGAAATTGTCGCTGGTTTATGCGCATAAACCTGAGATTTCACCTGAATCACGCCGCCTGACCAAAATCCGCACCAGACAGTTGCTCGTTGTGGGTGCATTTATTTCTCATGGATTGCATGAAGTTTTTCTGAGCCCCAAATTTGACAATTTTGTGTATTCACGAAGCCATTCACATGGAAATGCGCTTCATCGGAGAACATGACTTTTTATTTCAAAATTGGAATTGACTTCACTTTGCTCCATTACCCATCGGACGAATTGCCGGCTCTTTCCATGGTCTGCTGGTTTGAGTTACTGAGTAAGCTGCATTTTGTACACACGCGTAGTGCTTCGTGAAATTTCAAGTTGTTGAGAACGATGCCGAATTCATGTTATCGGGTTTTCGGTGACACTCTCGTTTACAGCAGCGTTGTTTTCAAGAGACCGACCGGTCAGTGTCATACAATTTTTTGACCATTCTTGTGAATCGGAGTGTATGTATGTAGTTCATATGTATGTATTTGATAAATAAGAGATAAGCGAGAAACAAATTGTAAAATTTGATAATACGGGGAAATTGTTAGAAGCAGGTTAGGCAAATCTTCAAAATGCGAGAAAAATCTCCTGAAAAGATTAGGAAAGTGGCAGAAGTTGTCAATGTGGAAAATGGGCTGAAAAAGGGGCGAAAAAGGTACAACTTCAAAATGCGAGAAAAATCGTTCGAAAGGGTTAGGAAAGTGGCAAAAATTGTGAATTTGGAAAAAAGGGGACGAAAATAGTAATAGAAGGATTAGGAGTGTGGCAAAAATTGTAAATGTGGATAAAAAAAGAAATAGAAATTGGCAAAATGCAAGAAAAATATTTGAAATGATTGGGAATGTGTTAAAAAAGTGTATGATGGGGTAACATTTCAAAATGCCCGAAAATTGTTTCACAATGGTTAGGATTGTGTGGGGCAGAGCAACAAAAAAGTGTGCAACTGCAATAAGGGAGAAAAATATATGGTATCAGTATAAAAATTGTATTTGTGGGGAAATATATGTACATAACACTTAGTTTGTAGACGATAAGAAGGGAAAACGTTAAAATACTAAATATTAAATAACAATTTGTATTTAAATGTTCAATACAAAAATAGAAATTGAGTATTACAAATTTTGACATTAAAAGCAAACACAGATG
This sequence comes from Phaonia tiefii, assembly GCA_963931995.1. Taxonomy (NCBI): domain Eukaryota; kingdom Metazoa; phylum Arthropoda; class Insecta; order Diptera; family Muscidae; genus Phaonia; species Phaonia tiefii. The sequence goes on from OZ008370.1 coordinate 70,339,339, forward strand.
TTTTTCTAAAACGTTCAAAATTATGAACAAGATGATTATACCAAAATCATTCACAACCCCATACAATCAATACTTATTTTCTCGCATTTGAATCGGTATGGGAGTTTAATTTTTAATTCTTTGAAGATTTGAATCTTTTTTTAAACTCCCGAGTTTTACTTTTAGCTCGGGAGCGGAGTTTTAATTTTCAACGACTTTAAAATATTGGTCGCTCCCAATTTAATTTAAAAAAAAAAGATTTGCGAGCCTCCGGTGGTGCAATGGTTAGTGTTCGATCCCTGCTCTGACCACCTTAAATTTCTTTCGGCGACGGTCACCTCGCATGGTGACGGCGACACTATCGAGTATTTAGCCATGAAAAAGCTTCTTAAAATACCGTTCGGAACCGGTTTAAAGCTTTAGGTCCCAATAAGAGAGTATAAAACTAGAAAGAAGTGTGAAGGTCTCCCCATTTCCTTCAGTCCATTCCATTCATGGGATATAATGGGAAACCATTAAACAATATTTTTCCCCTATGTGAATCTGTGATTGCCACGCCCTTTCTTGTAACTGCAAGAAAACATAAATAAAACAATATATCTCCATCTTTTAAATTTATCCAAAAATTTTGGCTACAAAGTTTGAATACAACTCGAACCCCATGGCTCAATTAGGGTGAGGGTATGTTTATGACGGTTCACTCCACTGAATTTGTTCCAATAAAAATATATGCAGACAATTTTATTCCCGGGTAAATTGTGTTGTATTTTAGGCAACAGCAAATATAATGTCTTGTGGGAACTGATGGTCCTCTGGCCATGTAAATACATTTTCCGAACATTTCTTGTGTGTTTGTGCTTGCAATATTTTTCGAACATTTGAATTGTTAGGAATTCTCATTTCAATTAAGTTTTCGCTGGCATTTAGTTTAAATACTTTTCAATAGCATCATTCCATATAACCGCTGATGAAGATCGGTGGCTTGATTTGAAATAGTTATACGGTTTGTCAGGTATGATGATAATGTATTTTGAAAAACTCGTGCTTGAAAATAAGAACCCTACAAACAGAGAAATAGAAGGGTCTTGAGTTTGAATAAATAACGGGGTTATCAACAGAGACGCTACAAAAGTAAATCGATAGGGACAGCAAACGACGCCATATTTTTTCCCGCTCTTTTGACATTTCTCTTCAGTAAGGTTTGCCATTTCATCATGGAAAGATATACGAGCCAACAACGAGTCGAAATTATTAAAATTTACTACCGAAATTTGGAGTCAGTGGCCTCAACTTTAAGAGCGTTACGTCCAATTTATGGTCATCATAATCGTCCTACCAGATCAACAATTGAGCGTCTAGTGGAAAAATTTTAATCCACAGGCACAGTACAAAATGCTCCAGTGCCAGTGAGACAAAGAAGTACCCGCAGTGTCGAGAATATTGGTGCCGCTGAGGCTTCAGTACAAGTAAGCCCAAATCTATCTCTCACACGTCGTTCTCAAGCGTTGGCCATCTCTGTGACGTCGTTGTGGCGAATTTTGCGAAAAGATCTTGGCCTACATCCTTACAAGCTCAAATTGACGCAAGATCTGAAGCCGCTTGACCACCATAAGCGTCGTATGTTCGTGAATTGGGCTGAGCAACAACTTGAAAATGATTCGGATTTTCATCGGAAAATCATCTTCAGCGATGAAGCTCATTTCTGGCTGAATGGCTTCGTCAATAAGCAAAATATGCCTTATTGGTTAGACAGCAATCCACACGTAATCCATGAGTCATCATTGCATCCCGAAAAAATACGGATTGGTGCGGTTTATTGGCCGGTGGCATCATTGGGCCGTACTTCTTCCGTGATGATCAAGACCGGCACATTACTGTGAATGCGAATCGCTACCGTTCAATGATAACCGAACATTTTTGGCCCCAATTGGATAATATGTACTTGGAGGACATGTGGTTCCAACAGGACGGCGCCGCAAGCCACACAACGAAAGCTACAATCAATTTATGGGAAACCAAGTTTGGTGAACGTGGTATCTCACGAAATGGCCCAGTCGATTGACCGCCTCGGTCGTGCGATTTGACGCCGTTAGATTATTTCCTGTGGGGCTACGTCAAGTCTATGGTCTATGCCAACTAGCCAGCGACGATTGATGAACTTCGTACGAATATCGAACGTGAAATTGCAGTAGTATCGGCCGATTTATACTTGAAAACCGTCGAAAATTGGGTTCAGCGTCTGGACTTCTGCAAGAGTGCCCGTGGTGACCATGCAAAAGAAATCGAGTTCCATACATAATGGCATCGAACGTACTTTCACAGGAATAAAGAATTCCATTGGTATCTAAAACCGGTTTTGTTTTATTTAAAAAAAATTTTGTAGCGCGTTTATTGAAAAACCCGTTAGAATAAATATCTTTTCGTAAATATTTAGGAACAGTATCAACACGAATGCTAACAACGAATAGCCAGTTCGACACGAGGCCTTTCCGTCCGTATATTTAATAAGCCAATTTGCTCGGCAAGTCGACGCACTCATCGTCTGTCATCAGTAACAACATCCGTTTCTCTCTATCACATTTCCCCCATCTGATAATGAGTAATAATTACAATTGTCTGTTGTTGCGTCCGATCATGTAACTGTGATTACAATCACATTTAACTACTCTCGTTGTTCTGTAGCTACACTTCTATCACAAGTGACAATCATAACTACAAATAGAATCTGAGGTGGCTACAGAAATGCCCAAGTGGCATGATAATGAGAATTACTTGTACTGACTGCAATAACAGCAGCGATTGCCAACAGTGCCCGCCCTCATGATGACAGCTTTCAATGTCATAAATTGTATTTGAAATCAGTTTCATTTAAAATATTTTCCCCTTTTTTCAAAAACAAAAACCATAACAAAATCTGTGAAAAACTGTTTTCTCATTTGGCTGGAAACAATAAATAAATCCATTAATAATTGCATCATAAATGTAGTCAACGGATGCTGTTGATTTGCCTTCATCGTCCCGTCTAAATCACATCACATGTGGATGGTTTGGAAACAAAACCTGTTATCTCCATTTCAGTTAGTATCCAAAAATGTACGTTCATATAGGTTTTTGTTCCACTTAATAAATACACATGATTATAAGGTACTATTGTAGACTTTAAATCGAACAAGTTGGTTACAAAATATTACTTACTTTGGATTTTAAAAACTGAGTTAAACTACTTAGTCGCAAAATTCTTTTTTGATGGATATATTAGGTTTTGCTTCCAAGCCATCCACATACAAACCTTGCAGCCAGAGAGACTACACATGTGGCAACCCAACAAACATTACGGGAGTAAATAATAAATGTCACAGAAGAAAAAAATACTTGTGTACATTCTCGTAGTAAGGCATGTAACATTTTAAAGCCGCTCGAAAACAACTACAAATCAGCTTCACATGTTTTCAAAAGATTGTGTGCTGTATAAAGAAAGAACCCAAGAAATTACACCCCTAATTAAGAACAGAATTTGGCCGTAACTTTTATAGGGTGTGCAATTTTTTGCTAGAATGTCCTATTTTTAATTGTAAAATGAACATATACCACCAGTACATTATCCTGTTTTCTTTTTATTACAGGGCTTTCTTTTATATTGTAGGGTACTATGTCATGTTGTGAGGGTATGTCATGTTGTCTCCTTATATATTAGGGGTGTTTTTTTTTGGTAACGTATATAAGTGAACATCAACTGTTAGTACGAAAAAGATGCATAGACGTTGAATATAATCAACTAGACTTCATCGGATAATTGTTAGTTTTTATTTATTTGCCAGCAAAACTATCCCTTCTAGGGCACCGAAAATCCACGAGCCATTACACCCGCTTAAAGTGACTGCATGGTGCGCTGTTCACGCTGAAGGAGTCATCGGGCCATTTTTTTTTCGAGAACGCCGCTGGTCAACCGACTACAGTGGGCGGTGCGCGCTATAGGGCCATGTTAACCGAGTTTTTTCTGCCGCAATTCGACGAATTAGGACTGGAGGACATGTGGTTCCAACAGGATGGAGCAACGGCAAACACTGCGCGAACCACAACCAATATTCTGAAGGAGGCGTTACCGGCTCATCTCTCGTTTTGGCGATTTGCACTGGCCGGAAAGATCGCCCGATTTAACCATTCCAGACATTTTTCTTGGTTTTTTGAAGTCCCGTGTTGACGTGAACAAGCCCGAGACCCTGGAAGCCTCAAGGTCAACATTCGACACGAGTGCGAGAATCTGTCGCCCGAAGTTCTCACCGAAGTGATGAAAAATTCCATAAAACGAGCCCGTATGGTAATCAATTGTGACGGCGCCAATTTAACCGATATCATCTTCTCAACTTAACCAATAAAATTCTAAAGGTTCAAATAAACATAATCAAAAAACAGATTCAAAGTTTTTCATTCAGAAAAAAATGAGACCCAAACAACATCGGATGACTTCTTTTGAAACACAAAAAATTACAGGAAGATACCAAAATGTGTACGAAAAAATGCATAAACAAAAAATTACATAAAGACAGAGTCGAAAGCGGTCTTGCGAATATTTTGCGAGTCGTGGGAATATATCGGTTAAAGTATATTTTTGAGAATCGGGCTACTCCTCGGCTTCCTTCTTCAGTTCATTTTCTTGTGGTGTTACTTTAGTTGTTGTGCGTCTCTAGTAATGTCCTGCAATTCCTCTTCCCGAAAAAGAAAAAATTAAAATTTTCGACAGCCTTTTACATATTTTGATTTATATACAAACTACACCTTATATTAACATGGTACTTTTCAAAACAAATGGGACACATTAGATATTTTTCATACAAATGGCTAACGATAGGTTACCCAGTACCTACAGGGTATGGGGAAAATTGTGCGTAGCTACCCACGAGAATGGGGAATTACCCATTACACATGGGGAATGGATAAGGGGCCTTTTCCCATTACCGACGACGATGGGGTAACCCATATCCAGTTCTGTTCGAAAACATGAACAAATTAGAAAACATTTGTATATCTAGGAAACGGAGCGTCGAATCTAAGAAATAACCAATTTTTGAGGGTTTCTAAGGATTTTTAATAATGTGATCCAATTCGTATGGAAGAAGTTTTTTCAAGTTTTTTTCGCCGAAATAAAAATGGGAATAACTCGGAAATTGTGCGTCCAATCGCAAAAATAATAAATAATAAAAATAGTGGTGATACCACCTTTTCTGGCATGAAATACAAAAAAAAATCATATGTCACCCTTGTCAGTAGTCGTTTTGTACACTGGCACTAGAGTGTCCAAACCCGAAACCGAAAAACCGGTGAAACCGGTTAACCGGTTTTTTTTCTATTAACCGTGTGCTGGTTTTTTAAAAAGCATAATTTTTGAACAAACCAGAAACCGGTTATTTGATGTCGGTTAACCGGTTTTATCTCAATTTGTGTTAATAACCTTAAATGAATTAATAATACATGATATGATTTTCGAATTTAATGACATTTTGGAATTAAGAAACATAATTTCTATTTTTAAATACAGGGTGTTCCAAAAACCTTCCGAAAAAATTAAATGCGCGATAGCTTGGATCAATATGAATATTTTCTATATTTTGTTCTAGCACCACAGTTCTAACCCCTACCGTCTTCGAGTTATTGAATCTCAAAGATAAATGCATTTGTGAATGCATTTCTTAAATTTCAAAAACAACTTTAAATTTTTAAATAAATTTTCTTGGAATTAATTGTTAAAAAAAAAATTTTTCTTTATTTTTTTTAGAAATGCTCAAAATGAGAGCCATGCACGGAGGTGCATTTTACATATCGTCGCCTAATTTCAGCGGTAGTAACATCCAGCGTTATTTCTTCCTGAATGGTTAGAAAGGCCTACTTTATTTTGCGTTTAAGTTGATTGCATGAAATTATTTCTTGATTGTTAACGAGCTCTTTTGCCCGAGCACAAACATAAAAATCTAACGGTGTTAGATCCGGAGACCTCGGTGGCTATTTGATTGGTCCCTTGCGTCCAATCCAATTTGTACCAAAACTACTGTTTAAAAAGTTCTCGACTACAATGCAAAGTATTTCCAGCTAATTTTGCTAATGGCAAATTATCGAGAGCGTCTCTAAGTTCGTTTTGGAGGAAATCCATGTACATTGTTGCATTTAACCGATCTGGTAAGAAATGGGGGCCTATAACGCAATTTCCGATGAGGCCTGCCCAAACATTGAGACTAAAATGGTTTTGGTGCTTTGTTTGCAGTATTTTGTGCGGATTTTCTTGCGCGTAAAAATGTAAATTATGAAAATTTGTGATACCTTCTCGGTTGAATATGGACTCATCCGTCCATAGAATTTTTTCAAAAAATTTTAATTTTGTGTATCTTTCGCCAATATTAACGTACAAAACTCAATTCGCTCTTCACAATCACCTTCGTGCAACGACTGTACTTACCGGTGTGCAGTGATACGGAGGAAGCTTGTGATGTTTTAAAATTCTAATCACCTGAGGTTGTGGTATTTCCTTTGTTTTAGCTATTTTTCTTACAGTTGATGTTGGGTCTTGCAACACAGCTGCCAAAACAGTTTCTTCTGCATTCTGCTGAAAGCCCCTTGTTCTGTCACCCCTGCATTTATTAACGCAACCTGTCTCACGAAGGCGATCAAACGTACTGTTGAAGACGGTGTGGTGGGGAACATCTCTTTGGGGGAAAGCTTCAGCATACATACGCTGCGCTGCCATAATAAAAACCGAAATCCGCATACTCAGAATTTGAAAATTTCATCGTGAATCGAATTTAAAGGTACACGAAAACAAAGAAAAATGGAAAAAAAATTTCACAATTTTTTTTTGACACATAACTCAGATAAATATGTTTAAAAAAACTAAGTTGTTTTAAAATGAATTAAATGCATTGAGAAATGCATTATTTTTTGAGACGCTATAGCTCGAAAACGGTAGTCGTTAGAACAGTCGTGCTAGAACAAAAAATATTCATATAGATCCAAGCTATGGCGCGTTTAATTTTTGACGTAGAATACGTCTTACCTTACGGTATGAGGAGTCATGTCAGGTTTTTATTGTTGTAATCTTTATTTCATTGAATTTGAGGAAACGGCTAGATGAATTTTTTTAAAATTTTTTTTTGTAGGTAAATGAAGATGTTATCTTTCGTTTGATATACATTTCATATTGGTTGATATATTTCTAGTATTTTAATTTCTCAAATGAAAATTGTTTAAACACATACACTCAAACATATGTGTGGTGTTTGGTTGAGTGTTTTTGGTTGCTCAACATTGCTTAGGAACATGTATCTAGTAAAAAGTGAAACGAACAGCAAGCTAATGTTGCTTGGCAACATGTATCTAGTAAAAAGTGAAACAAACAGTAAGCTAACGTAATAAAGCTTTTTTGCGAAAGCTTCAATAAAGCTGTTGTAACATTAATTTTGAATTGTAAAGCGTAAAGCTTTCACACAACGCTCGAATGCTAATGCGAAGACTCGATAAACCTTTTTTAATATTAGGGCGGCCCTCTCAACATTCGCAGAACTTATTTCAATAAAAATATTAATTAAAATACATAAATTAAATTAAGTTTAACAAAATTGAACATAATATTTTTTTTTAAACGGACTTGAATCAAATGCCGTTGGTAAATATAAAAATTACAGCAGACAGTTGTCCGAGGCCTTCGGCCACGGACTGTCCCTGCAGGCTGTGTCAGAGACACGGCCATTAAGTTTAACGTAGAATACGCCATCCGATAAGACAGAAAACATATATAACAATAAATGATAAATAATATAAGCAAATGAATTTATTGTTATATATGTTTTCTGTCTTATCGGATGGCGTATTCTACGTTAAACTTAATGGCCGTGTCTCTGACACAGCCTGCAGGGACAGTCCGTGGCCGAAGGCCTCGGACAACTGTCTTGTGTAATTTTTTTCGGAAAGCTTTTCGAACACCCTTTATGATTTTATACTTCAATAAATTCTAAATGATATTTCCAAACATATATTTATTCAAATTTGAAAATGACTATGAATTAATTAAAAATGAATTCGGAATTAATTAAGCGTTAATAAGATTTTCGAATTGAAATCAGTTCAATGTGAATTTGGGTAGAACTTTTACAAATTGGAATATAATATACATTTTTTATTTAAAATCGAAAGGTAATTGTCAAAATTTAATAAAGTTGTGAAATTTTAAATTTTAAATACGAATAAATAAGTGAAATGGTCGCTAAATAAATGTATTGCAAGTGTTACATGTGTAATTTAATTTAAAGCAAAAGAAACGGTAAAACCCGGTTCCACTGATTTTTGGCAAAACTGAGAACCGATAACCGGTTTCTTGAAAAATTGATTTTTCGAACAAACCGTTAACAGGTTTCTTGAAAAATTGATTTTTCGAACAAACCGAAAACCGGTTTCTTAAAAATTTGATTTTTTGAACAACCCTAAACCGGTTTTTTAAAAGTACCGTTTTTTTGGGACACTCTAACTGACACGTTGCCTATTTATTTGGTAAATAATATAATATATAATACATAGTTAGACATTCGAAAATTTTGATATTTTTGTTTGTCTATTAAGTTGTCACAAACATTTGATTTTGGGATCGATAAGTAAATATAAAAATATACGTTTTCAAAGATTTTTCATAATTTCTCTAATTGATTTTGTGTTTCGTCCTCTCTCTCTCTCTCTCTCTCTTAGTGCCTACATATTATAATGAAAACACAATATTCCAATGATGTGGTCGAAAAATGATTGATGTCTCTGAACCCACACAATTCAAAAAACTTATGAACAGAATGTGAAAATCCACCTATGGCAAACATATCAATGTGAAATGGGAGTAGTATTACAGGAAGATCCCATGACTTCAGCTACTGCAACGGCAGGGGTAGGCGTAACAGGCGTATCCATACCAGCAGTGTCATCATCAGTAGCCACAACAGCAGGATAGTCGGTACCAGTGGCAGGCATGAGTGTAACAACAACAGCGTCTATAACAGCAGCCGCTTCCTTAACCACAACACCTTAAAATGCCAATAGCACAGCTTTAGATTCAATGGATACTATCCTCAATCGGTGTGACAATCTGTTGTAGGCATTAACTCTGTCGTGGCGACCAGCAATTAAACACCGATATCAACAGTGACCAGTGATTTGGAACACATTCGCCCACCCACTACCAATTGTATATTGTGAATTGTAGAAGAGAAAGCCGACGCGTCTGAACGCAAGATTTCTTAAGAAATTTTGAACGTAACCATTTTTTTAAATAAGATTTGCATAACTATTGCATTTTGTGTTCTAAATTTGTATATTTTATTGTTTGTATGTTGTTCTACATACACGTATATTTTAACACTTGTTTCATATACACGCTGAAAATCCGTCTCTTTTTGTTGTTTGGATGCAAATATAAAGTGTGTTTGAAGCTTATCGCAAATATAATATACTTGTGTCCAAACACATTGTGTTTGCAATTCAATATTACATGTTTGAGGCATAATGACTAATATCTTCTAATATACATATGTGTTTACGACCCAAATATATCTGTGTTTGCGATACAAATACTGCTGTGTTTGTTGCACTGTTTATGCTCTCTCGAGAGCAAGAGAATAAAAGCGGGACAACGAGAGACTCTATCTTGTAAGAATGGATCTGAATTTTTACATTATTCTCTCAGTGAGGTATTTCATAAATATTCCTGAATGTACGTGTAAATTGCAGATGAAGTCAGTGTTTCTTATTTTGGCTGATGTATTGCGTTTTAGAATCATGTATTCAGTCCTCAATGGTTCATCGGACAGAGGCTATCAAACACGCTTTATCCGTGCATAAAGAATAAACGAAGGCACGGACGGTTGAATGGTTTATAATGTTGCTTTGGTTTTTGTGTATGTGATTTGAATATATGTATGTGTACTGTCAAAGTGAGAAACGATTTTGAAGAAAGAAACTGGAAAGGGCAACAACGTGAAGCCCTTTGTCTCTCCGAGCCTTTGCTGAGGAAATCGGAACTACGGACCATTTGTGAAATAAATTTGATAACATGAACTAGATTTGTATATAAATATATTGTTTGTGTACCAACGCATAGTGATAACCAACGCATAGCTGAAATCTTCTGAAAACAAAAACGTGAGGAACAACAAAGAAAGAGAAGCAAAAGAACAGTGGAATACCATTTCATGAAAACAAAAACAAATAATGCATTCAATGCAAGTAATCGTGAAAAGGGGTGTTTTAAATACTTCCATTTTTTGAATTACACTGTGTGTAATTTTTTAAGTCATGGCAAAATAACCATATACGGACACCACTACGTGATAAAAGACTAAAAAAAAGACCCGTGTTTCCCAATTTTTCCCAAAGTCATGCACTTTTTTTTTTAATGGGCCGCCAAAGATTTGGGGCCTCGGTATCATTTTCGTAAAAATGTGATCATTTTCACAGGCTCATATCTTGCAAACCGTTCGGAATTTCGATTTACATTATTTATAAATGTGTATTTATATTGATACAATTAATTACAATAAATAATAACGTGTTTTTCAATATGAGCGCTACAAAAGTTTTTTTAAATAAAACAAAACCGGTTTTAGATACCAATGAATTTCTTTATTCCTGTGAAAGTACGTTCGATGCCATTATGTATGGAACTCGATTTCTTTTGCAAGGCCACCACGGGCACGCTTGCAGAAGTCCAGACGCTGAACCCAATTTTCGACGGTTTTCAAGCATAAATCGGCTGATACTGCTGCAATTTCACGTTCGATATTCGTACGAAGTTCATCAATCGTCGCTGGCTTGTTGGCATAGACCATAGACTTGACGTAGCCCCACAGGAAATAATCTAACGGCGTCAAATCGCACGACCGAGGCGGTCAATCGACTGGGCCATTTTGTGAGATAACACGTTCACCAAACTTGGATTCCAATAAATTGATTGTGGCATTCGCTGTTTGGCTTGTGGCGCCGACCTGTTGGAACCACATATCCTCCAAGTCCACATTATCCAATTGGGGCCAAAAATATTCGGTTACCATTGAACGGGAGCGATTCGCATTCACAGTAATGCACCGGTCTTGATCATCACGGAAGAAGTACGGCCCAATGACGCCGCCGGCCCATAAACCGCACCAAACCGTAATTTTTTCGGGATGCAATGATGACTCATGGATTACGTGTGGATTGCTGTCTGACCAATAACGCATATTTTGCTTATTGACGAAGCCATTCATCCAGAAATGAGCCTCATCGCTGAAGATGATTTTCCGATGAAAATCCGTATCATTTTCAAGTTGTTGCTCAGCCCAATTCACGAACATACGACGCTTATGGTGGTCAAGCGGCTTCAGTTCTTGCGTCAATTTGATCTTGTAAGGATGTAGGCCAAGATCTTTTCGCAAAATTCGGCACAACGACGTCACAGAGATGCCCAACGATTGAGAACGACGTGTGAGAGACACATTTGGGCTTTCTTGAACTGAAGCCTCAGCGGCAGCAATATTCTCGACACTGCGGGTACTTCTTTGTCTCACTAGCACTGGAGCATTTTGTACTGTGCCTGTGGATTACAATTTTTCCACTAGACGCTCAATTGTTGATCTGGTAGGACGATTATGATGACCATAAATTGGACGTAACGCTCTTAAAGTTGAGGCCACTGACTCCAAATTTCGGTAGTAAATTTTAATAATTTCGACTCGTTGTTGGCTCGGATATCTTTCCATGATGAAATGGCAAACCTTACTGAAGAGAAATGTCAAAAGAGCGTGAAAAAATATGGTGTCGTTTGCTGTCCCTATCGATTTACTTTTGTAGCGTCTCTGTTGAAAAACCCTTCATGTGTATACTTGTTTTATTTTAAATTCAAATGTTAACAACAGAAATGTGTAGCGTTAAGAAATGTGCTTTTCACTTCAGAACCTTTTTACTTAATTGGAGTAACAAGGCATAGCACACTTCGATATTCAGTGTTGAGCATTTTATATATTACCTTCCCCTTTCTCATTATGTAGTCGATTTTTTTTGTTGTTGGTCAAACGTTTGTAAACGAAATTTATTGAACAATCTTATGATGTTGGATAAAAAATTTCAACAAACAATTTTCTAATTTTAAGTTTGGTTTTGCTTGGTTTGAGGAATTTTTAAGGAAGAAGTTCCTTATTTTGTGTCAATTTGTGTTAAGAAAAAATAAACCCGCTTGAAAGACTTATTGCCATTTTAGAATTACAATATTCCTCAATTTGAGGAAGACACGTATTAATCAGAATTTCCTGTACAAATGTCCAGTACATTCCAAAAGGATCAGCATAATACTTTTAAAGTTGTGATATTATTACCGTTATTTTTTCAATCGACCCCACTGTGCGACGGTAGATTTTTCATTCGTCATGGGTCTGGAAACATCTTTTGATAGTTCCCCCAGTGTCATATATAAAAATCAGCTGTTATACTAGAACGTAAGTTTAATTGCAGTTTATTATTGCTTAAGGGTGTTTGGCAGGGAGTTTCAACCGTACTAAGTGTCTAGTTATGAACGACGTGATTTCTAGTATTATTCCGAATAAAATATATAAAAAAAATTGAGTTTTATACTACACGTATAACGAATTATAGGTTCAATTTCATACTTACCAGCTGGTACCTGCCAAATCCGCCACTACTCAAATTTCATAGTTGGCGATCGTTCTTACCTGTGTTAGGTTAGGCACCGTTTTTGAAGCGAATAGTACAAATTATTCTTCTTGTCGAGTTCTACCAGATACACTGATTCACATTTTAAAATTGTTTCTAAGTTCAGCCCATGAGTATTTTAGAACTAGCATTTTGCATACAGTCCTATACAACTGGAAACTTTCAAAGACGTTTTACTCGAAAGTAGGGGTTTTATTGTGACTTATGACGGTCTTGTGGATTTATAAAATGACGAAGGTCTGGCCGCAGCGGGCCCTTGGTCCATTATTTATTGAGTACAAAATATATAACCGAAACCAAGGAAAGGCTTGATACATACTATGGGAACATTGCACCATCAATATCAATGGAGCAAAAGTGGTTTACGTAATTCCATTGCGGTCGTACCAACACAAGTGACGTTGAACGTTCAGGTGGCGTGAAAGATATCGTCCAAAATAGGCAGTCACGCCAGAAATTGTCGATAAAATCTATGGAATGATATTGCACGATCGTAAGAGTGTGTGAGGTGGCTGAGGCTGTAGGTATGTCACCTGAGCGGGTACATCGCATTTTACATGAGTATTTGGGTATGAAATGCTATCCGCGCGATGGTTGCCGCGATTACTCACACTCGACAATAAGTGCAACCGTGTGACTAATTCAAAGGCCTGTTTGGTAATGTTCAACCGAAATCCAAAGGAGATTTTGAGCCGTTTCGTAACCGTGAACGAAACATTGATCCATCCCAACTAACCAAAGATTTACGAACAATCAAACCCGAGCACTTCTACAGGTGCGGGTACCACAGAAGGCCAAGGTGATTTCGCCAACCAACAAGGTCGGATATATGCGGTGTTTGGGATATATGCGGTTTCATTCACATCGCATTCCATGGTCTTGAAGGGTACAATGATCACCGGCGAATATTATTCACACATGTTGGACAGATTGGATATTGATTTGAAGCAGAGGTAGGCAAAACCGAACGAACGCACACAAACATATCATGTGCTTGAGTGCGGTCGCAAACGCACGCGCATAGACTGATGCTTCGAATCAAGCATAATTGTTGTGTACATGTGAGTTGCCGATCGTGCGCGTGTGAAACATACGATTATTGTCTGCCTCGCGAGGCTGTGGGCTGGTTACCACTGATTTGAAGCAATATCGACCGCAATTGTAAAAGAAAAAAGTGCTCCTTCATCACGACAACGCACCGCCGCACAGATCTTCAGTTGCCATGGGAAAAATCCAAAAATTGGACTACGAATTCCTACCACATCCGCCATATTCCAGTAACTACTTTCTATTTCCAAACCTGAAGAAATGGTCTGGCAGGAATGAAGAGGTCATCACTGTATCAAGCGTCTATTTTGAGCACCATAGCAACAACTATTATTTGGAAGGAATAAGCAAAATGGAAAAACGGTGGACTTCATTTATTGAGCTAAAAGAAGACTATGTTGAGAAATCCAAAGGCTTCTTTGCCGAAAAAGTATATTTTATTTAAAAGTCATTGAGTTGTCAAACCAGAGTGAGTAAAAATTCCTCTCGCGAGCCGAAAAATTCAGCTCCTCCTCAATATAAAGCTCTCACTTCGAGTTTAAAAAATTAAAAGCTCGAACGAATTTAATTTTTAACATTTTTGTTTATATCAATCCATCCCGAGCGAATCAAATATAAAAAAATGATTTGGGATATGTTAAATATAAAGCGCGTTGGGGAAAAAAACATAACAAGGGACAAAAAAGAGCAAAACAAACATAAAACTTGAAAGTGCAAAAAAAAAAAATTGGCATCATTGGGAATATGTACTTTATATCAAAGATACTATATGGGCGAAAGGAGCAGGAAAGGCTAAAACTTTAAAAAAGGGGAATATTAGTTTGCAATGATTGGAAGTGTGTTGATAAGAGTGGATGCGGCTAAAAAAGCATAGAAAGGGTAAAATTGAGCCAACGAGAAATATACTTTGTAACGATTGGGAATTTATCCAAAATAGTGTAGTGTCTAAAAAATGGTTGAATTTCAAAAAGAGTCAGATTAGGTAAAACTTAAAAAATCAATAAAAAAAGTAAATTAAAATTACATGAAATGATTTGAATTTGTTAAAAATTGTGTTTCTACTTAGAAAGAGCAAAATATGAATATGCGAGAAGTCTTCTTCATAAAAATTAGGGGTTTGTAAAATAGGTAAAAAATGGGTAAAATTTCAAAATGCGAGAAAAATCGTTTGGAAAGATTGGGAATAGTGTACGTAGATAAAATTGATGATTGAAAAAGGGACAAAAATGGCTAAACTTCAATTTGGGTAGGAATGGTTTATAACTTGTTAAAAATGGTGTACGTGGGTTAGAAGGCGGCAAAACGGTAAAAGCTCAAAATGCGGGAAAAATAGGTGTTGATTGCATTTGGTTGTTTTGTATCCAACATCGAACATGTTGTTCGTAATTTGGAAAATTTTCAGATAAACATTGTCAACATTTTTAAAATGTTATTATTTATTTTGTATTGAACAAAGTCAGTTGAAACTATTTTAATCGGGTACAACAAACGAATTTTAAGTGACTGTGAACCAGCCCTTTATTGTCTGAAATGGGTCGGCACGGAAGTTTTGTGTGTGAAAAAATATGTTTAGTACGACGTTGACTGTAACATATTACTCATCATGCACTTCTTTCATTCACAATTTTCTAAACGATTTTGGTCGCATTTTCTAGTTTTACCCCTTTTTATATTCACAAGCACAATTTTTGCCTCATTATTAACATTTTCACACGATTTTGTCGCATTTTCTAGTTTCAACTTTTACGCCCCTCCCCCCGCCCCACCCTTTTACACATTCATAACCTATCCAAACGATTTTTCGCGCATGTTAAAGTTGTACACTTTTTATATTATTGCACATTCTTAACCGTTCCAAACGATTCTTCTCGCGTTTAGAAGAGTTACCCATTTTGCCCCCCCCCACCCCCTTTAACCCGTTTTATCCACATTCGCAATTTTTGCTACATTCCTAATCTTTCCAATCCATTTTCCTCGCGTCTTCAATATTTACTATTTCGCCCACTTTTTGATTGTATGTTGAAGATTTGCATTCATAATCGTGCGTTATGAGTTTTGTCGCATTTTTAAATACCTTCCTACCCTACTTATTTTAAACACTTTCTATCCCTTCAAACAATTTTCCCGTATCATCAAATTTTGCCCGCTTTTCTAGTTTTCACCCGTATGTATATTTTTGCTATACGTTTAATAATTACAAAATATTATGAAATTTGACTCGCGAATCATTCTTTTTGGGCTCGCGATTTAAAAATAAAACTCGAGAGTTTAAAAGATTTAAATCTTCAAAGATTTAAAAATTAAACTCCCTTGCCGATTTAAATTTTTCGAGCGAATCGTAAATGAATAGCTCTCCTTACGCTGTGTCAAACTGCTGGTATTAATAAAATAATAATGAAAGCGTCGATTTTTGTGAAATTGATTCTAAATTAGATAAAAATGACAAAAAAATATAAATATGTGTCATCATTTAAACACGACTCAATTAGAATTTTGTTCTAATAGCAACGTAAAGTGAGATCGTGTTGAGAGTAAACACTGCGACATTAGAAAACGGAGGAACACAGTTTTCGGAACTCGACACAAAAAGTTTACATAATAACATACTCGATCACACAGAGTGCGTGCAGCATTTGCTGCTCTAACACTCAGTTGAATAGAGTTTTATGGGTTTTGTTCAAACTCTGGTTTAAATATAAATTTTATAATTTTCCCCATAGAGTAATCATATCTAGAGAAGCGATTTGTTTAAGTAAATTTACGAATTGTGGTGTGGTTGCATATGGACGTTGTATGTTGGAAACTATTGCTTTAATAATACCAGATAGAGGCAATGGCTCAAACCAACCAACAAGTTAACAGAAACGGCATTTCGTTTTCGGCGTTAAAATTGTTGTGTCAATACTCCACAAATATATACTAACAATAAAGTTTAATAACAAAGACCAAAATACTTTTCAATTTCACAGTTTTACATCAAAACGACATGAAAAATTTAAATTAACAGTTTTTGTAATATCGCCTGGCGTAAGTCAAATTTCGGCAAATAACTCTCTATCGCTCCGACCGCACCACGAAGAATATGAAATGAAAAGTCAGATGAGAAGAATGACAGCTCTATATGACATTACTAGTATATGATTTTCCCCATTAACCGTAGTGTTTGCGTGGTTATCCAGTGTTTACGCGTACACTCACCAACGTTCATACATTCACTTGTTTTCATTTCATTCATGCATTTTGCATAGTTCCTCCGCGTTCGTGTGAGTTCTCACATGCTCGTACATATGTATGTAGCAGTGTGTGGGTAGTGAAGTTCAAAACATTTATCTTTCTAAACTTTAAATGAAAATTAAATGTTTCATTGGGGGCTTATGACAAACACACACACTGACAGTTTCATACACAACTCAGACTGAAGCGAAGCACTTGTCAGAACTTTGTCAGACACTTGAAATATTCTCAAGCAATTATCAGCGGTGGCGCACTCGTTCATTTCCTCAATCTCCCAGTCGTGGCATCCGTGTGAACTCAATCGCGCACGAGTTGAACGCATAAAATTTATAAATGAATGGTGTATTTGAGATGTTTGAGTGTGTGCACTCCAAAGATATGCTCGAAAATACTCGTGTTTTTATTGGCACAGTGGAGCTTGATTATATCGAACCTTCAGCGACTGACAATTTAAGTTGTTGCTACTCGTATCAACGTTTGTTATATTGGAGAATATAATGGGATTTTCTATTTGCCACTAAGTGTGGTCTCGTTGGCGATGACTATATTATTTGAGATAACTATATGACTATATTATTTCTATTAAATATTTTCTATAAGTATTATTTTCGAAACACAAAGTATTGGGCGAGGAAGCAAATTCTATGGTGATTTCGTATATGGCCTAAAAACATGTTTATACTGAACTCGAAATCTAGAAATATCTAGATTTCGTGGCCTAAACATCTGATTTTGCATACACAAATCAGCTGTTCCTGTGAATGAAATCTAGACAATCGGGATTTCAGTTGCAGCATAAACGCGGTATAATCTATTTCTTCTCTGTTGTCGTCACTATCCTCCGTTTTATAACAAACTCCACTGTACTTATTTATGTATGTGTGAATCAAACATATTTCAAATTGTTAATTAGTTAATATTCTAGTGGCTTCCCCCGGTCTTGTATTCTGTGGTTATTTACGAACTGAAGATAAAGATGAATTAATTAATGGACATGTTTTTGGTTAAACGTGATCGTCTGCGTTTATAATTTAATACAATTTTATATCACACTCTAATGTGCAAATTAATATATTAAATGTGAATCGTGTCAGCTGGTTAGTCATAGTCGAGCGGCAGTGAATGAATGTCTATTTATTTATTTTTTTGTTATAATTGAAATGGTAGGAAAAGCAACATGATGGAATTCATAATGCAGCGAACAAATTTAAGGAGCTTTTTTTTGAGAGGTTCTATGATTCTCTTACCAATAGATAACACCAGGTGGGTACATATCATTGTTTAGCTACACTTTTGATAACTGCTGTCAAAGGTTTGATTGTCATGTCCGATTAAAAGTAATATAAATAATTGTATTTTGTTGTTCGACTTTTGTTATACAAATAAATTATCCAACTTTTCGTGGTTGAGGTCAGTATTGTATTTCTTTATTTTTTTTATTTTCGATATTTCGATATTTCGTTTGAAATACAAGAAAAAATGAAATTTTTTTTTACTTTTTTCCAAAATTTTATTTATTTTCCTAGCATAGGCCTCAAGTTAAAATCAACATATTGGACTTTTATATATTTTTTTAGTTTTTTTTTTTAAGTTAATTAACCATTAAGTTAATTAACCATAATTTTTAAGTTAATTTCTTGTATTTCAAACTTTGAACATAAATATCTCCGGTCTTAGAAGGGTTCATGCGAAGTATGAAGTGTTGCCTACAACCTACAACAAAAATAGGTTTACTGGGGCTATTTTTTGAGAAAATCAGATTTTTAGCAAAAAAGTGAGGTAAAAAATCGTATTTTTTAAATTTGTCCCCAATGGGTTAATAAAATGTAATATGTTTATATGCAGATTTAAAGAGTTTTTAATGGTCTTTGTAATAATATTCACCGGATCCAGATCGGACTATACATATGTGAGATATGGCCAATTATATACTCAAGCTTTAAAGGCCCATATCTCAAGAAGTTGGACCGACCGCAAACATTTGTTTTTTCTATTTTAATAAGCTTTTTAAGCCCCTTAAGGCCAAAAAAAATTGGCCTATGGCCGGTAAAATTTGTTTAAATAGCGCAGACTTAGCTATATCCATATATACCGATTTCTCAAAAACTGGAGCCAATCTGACACTTCCAAATGTACTTTCGCACTCAGGGGACTCCCCCCTAATAGTTCGAAAAGGATTCATCGAAGTTCATTTTTTCGACAATTACAGTGTTATATAACATTTCTCTCTGAGTTGAAGAATTATCCAAGAATTCAACTGATATATACAGCCAGTACACACTGGTCCAAAATGAAGTTTTTTTTGGCATAAATTCGAATAACGTATATATAGACTTGTGCTTTTGCATGTTTGTAGGGCATGCTGAAAATAAGAAATTCACAAAGTTTTGGAATGATCGAGCCACGCCCACCCTCACGCCCACAGGAGTTACAAGTCAAAGTCTGTATCAATTAAAACTAATTGTATGACCTTTATTGACTCAAAAATTGTTTGTAAAACTTTAAAAGATATTGGTATGTGTGTTCGATGTAATATGTGCAAGGATCATACCACAGTATAGTTTTATTTATTTGCACTAGATGGCGTTGTGTAAGATTAAAGTGCATGAACTTTGAAATATTTGTTCCGTAATCATTCTTTAACGGCGAATTTAGTTTTAATGGCGATTTTCTTCTAGTTCCAATTCAATATAGTACTGGTATCATTTTCTACTTCCTCATAATCAGAGGCACTATCCTCGTCATGTATATATAAACCAATACTAATTGTGCAAATTAATTTTCTTTGTTCTGATATTGTCCTTTAGACATACATAAATTAGACAAAAGTGGTTGCAAAGAATCCATAGCTCTATTAAAGACATCAGTTATAGTACTAATTCGACTGTTTTGTCTAGAATGAGGCCGCCTATCGCTTTTATAAAATATGTTACGAGCCTCTGACGCATTTCCTCCTAAACATCCAACAGGAACTACAGACGCTGAAATAACCTCGTAATTATGTGCTCACATCTTGTGAACAGTTGCTGACATAGGATACCAAGTATACATTGTAATATATGAACGAGCAGTCTGTTTACAGAAACTTTGGAATTTTTCAACATCGACTGCAAATTCGCAGGATATAATTACCAATATTATAAAGAAATTATTAAGGACGTCTACATTATCACCCAATAGTGATGCAAACAATGCGGAATTTGAAAGTGTACTCCTAGCTGTGTTGCCACGGTTGGTATTCCCACTGCCATTTTGCTTTGGTTAACCAACTAGAAGCCCCATTTCTGTCCTTAATGAATTTCGTGTTATTGTTTTCGTGTCCCAATTCGTGTCCCCAATGACAAGGAATTCTTTTTAAATACCTTCCAAATTGTTTTCCATATTACAAACACTATTTCCACTGTTAAAATCTCAATTCAAAATCATAAATATTTTATGGGAATGAAGGCATAAAATATTGGGAAACATGTGATCGAAAATCTGACCTATTGAAAAGAGTATTGCTAGCAGCATATACTATTATGGTGCATGTAAAGCCGTATTTCGAATGCAACCAAGACTTTTTTAATTCAAGCCCTCTCATTCAACTCATGCTATTTCATATAAATTACCTTTTTTTTGTTCAAGTGAAATTCTACTCCAGCAACAATTTTGTTCGAAACACTATTATACCAATCACAACTAGATGGGGCTTTACATCGAATTTCGTTTTAAAACTTAAAAATATTAATGCAAATTAAAATTATTTTATTCGAAAAACTCCAAAAGAAAATCAAGACAAGAGAAGAAATTTGGTTTTTGTTTTGGGGTTCTCTTATAATTTCAGATAAAAAAGACGTATAATACAACTGCAAAAAATACAATCGATCAATATCTTTCTGATTACTAACCGAATGTTCTTTAATTAAGAGGACTAAGGCGAAAAGGTAACACCATTTTAATTTTTAAGCAATTGGTCCTTGTTTGCGAAAACGTGCAAAAAGTTGCAAACGTCGCATATACAACATGTTAGGGGATCCCTTAACAAACAATCTTGTATTCACAGCTTCATGCACAAATATAACTTTTCCTCCATGAAATATTAGCAATTTTTGATTTTATTCTGTTATAAATGCTATATAAGAAACTACAATAAAGCAAATACAAAGGATAAGAAACTTTTATTTTTTATAAATCGGTTTGTTCTAAGACCCTTGAACGTTATGTTTCATATACCATTTAGCCCTTTTACATTTAAGTTCGCATTAATCTGGAGCCGCAAATATATAAACATGCTGTAAGCACGAATAAATTATGGAGAAATTCATGAAAAAACGCCTGATTTCTATGACGCTTCATTGAAATCGCAGTTCAAGAAAAGATTTTTGTGTATGATTTCTATATCGTCCAGAGTGTCAGCTTTTCGAAAATGTAGCCCTTTTTTAAAATCCATAATTTATGCCAAAAAAAAACTTGGTTTTCGACCAGTGTGCAGTGGATTAAACTGTTCTAAAAATGTAATGCCTTTTTGTGCAGTTATATTCAGTTTTATAGAATCGTTCGAGTCCTTTTTTTTAAACATTTTCTTTGTTATTTCTTTGAGTTGTTGCTTTACTCTGTAGTGGTATTTTATGTATAACTATCACCTATGAACTTTTTTGTTTCTTTTATATTATGGCTGGGGATCCAAATAGTTATTATTATTTATAGATTTATATAATTTTGTATATATATTATATCATTAGCTGTATTAATTATTATATAATTGTTAATGATTTTTTTTTACACAGGGTGTTATTATTTTGTAATATTTGATATTGGTCATAAGGCCACGGTGGGCTTGAACTCGACATGAATGCATTTGTTTAGCACTTTCAATTTTCTTTGGCATTCGATTCCTCGACCCATCAGAAGGTTAGAAAAAAAATCCACCGGAATTCTTAGAGCCGATGTTGAGAAAAACACGTTCGAAAATAAATAAATAACTACAAGGTGGCTGATGAATGTTGTTGTTGCAACATTAAGAAATCCAAGTAACTTTTTTCATGTAAATAATTATTTCGTTATTTGTTTAAAGCAGTGATAGGCAAAACCATAGAGTAAATCTTAGTAGAGAAAATATTTGGCTCATCTGACGTTTCCTTTCACACTCTTCGTGATGCGGTCGGTGTGATAGAGAGATGTTTGACGAAAAGTGACTTACGGCAGGTGGAATTACAATAACTTCTTGGTTTAATTTTTCATGTAATTTTGATGAAAAACTGTGAAATTTAAATGTGTTTTAAACTTTTTTGTTGACTGTTATTGTTAGCATTCATTTGTGTTGTATTTAACACAATAATTTAACACACAAAACGAAATGCTGTTGTTGTTATTTTGTTCGTGGTTTTGAACCATTGCCTCTATCTGGTATTAGTAAAGCAATTCTTTTCAACATCAAACGTAAATAGCACACCAGGCCAAATGTCATAAATTTGGTGGGAGAACTATTAGATCTACTATAAGTATTAATCTATGGGCAAAACCGAACGCATGCACACAAACGTATTATGTGTTTATGTACATGTGAGTTGCCGATCATTACTTTACTTTTATTGACTATTTTACAACCTCATGAGGTCAGACGTCTTACACATATTAATTAAACAAACAAATTAAACAAATTTCAACATATTCTTCCAACAGGCTCTATCCTTCAACTTTTCTCGCCTTATCTCGCCACCAAGGATACGGAGGGATTGTTCTGCCTGGTCTTTCCAGCGGAGTCTTGGTCGTCCTCTCTTCCAGCCTCCATCGGGTACGTTATCGAAAACCGATCATGTGTGTGTGAAAAATACGAGAAAAATACGATTATTGTCTACCTCGCGAGGCTATGGGCTGGTTAGCACTGGCTTAAAGCGAACCACAGACTTGTAATTCATGAGCATGAGCTTGGTCGATAACTGTTTGTATGACTGACGAATTTGAAAAAATATTAAAAAATAAATTGTTTGAGCGTTTGGTCGTCGTTTTAATTAATTTTATTCTTCGATATTTCGCTGCCCTTTGGGTAGCATCGTCAGGCAGATAAACAGAATTATTAATTAAAAAACGAAGAGAACTGATAAACATCACTTTTTCAATTTGAAAAAATATTACCAACAGTTTTTGTGAACATGATAGTGATGCAAATAATAGACAATGGAAAATAAAAGATGAAACACAAGTGGTGGGAATTTTTAGTGCAATGGGTAATTTTATAGGTGGCGTTGAAAGCAATAGTCAGGATATCTTGTTCAAAAATAAAAAAAACTTTAAAAATTTGACAGGTATTAAAAAATGTAAATTTGAATTTCATTTCAAAAGAAAAACAATTATGACTAACATTTCGTTGGAAGGAAAGGATTTAAACACCAGTAGTTTCACACAAGAATAGCAATAACATCAATGGCGTTCACTTGTCTCGTTAAATATCGGAAGTGTTTCCAAAACCCACAACCATTGTGAACGCCGTTTTCGGGAGCAGCATTTTCTCTCAAGGACGTATATTACATTTTTAAGGTTCTATACATATGTACATTAAAAATAAATAGATTTCCGTTACATCCTAGGGAAAATGCGGAGAGCTTCTCACAATCAGGGGGCTGTGCCCTTTATAGTTTTACACCAGTGATGCCCACATTTTGAATTCCTCGGCACATGTGCCGGATAGCAAAATGCTGTTCCAGCGCTGTCGACACACATATAGTAGCAGTTTGTTCGTGTGGTTTCGATCGTAGGCGGTCGGCTCTTGCTTTGTTTACATTTTTGGAACAAAGTTCCTTATCGCACGTTGCGAGAGGGTGGCTAAATGAAAAAAATTTTAAATTTTTTTTTAACCGTATTATGCTATAACCCAGTATACAACCCAGTATTATTCTGTATACTTTTAGGATTTGGTAATTATTACTAGATTTGTACAGTCAGGGACGTATATGAGGGTTGTGTTCTGTCATGTTGTCTTTGTGATAGTCATGCCATTGTGAAGTGTGCTGGCTTTAATGGAAGGCATTACGGCTAAAGAAAGCAGGCTTCGCTGAACATGTTGGAAGTCTAAGGAATTCAATGTTGACCTTTTTTAGGTTATTGCCTTTTGCGTTATTATTAACGTTATTTCAATGGCCTCTGATATTAGAAAATGTAATGTAGTTACATACTCATCTTCTTCATCATTCGTTAAATTTCGACAGTGCGGTAACTTGATTTTCTTCATTACCAATTTCTCAAACCTTTTCCAATTTGTCCTTTTAAAGTTAAATTTGAACGTTGTCCCCTCATAAGTTGTCATAACATTCGGCTCACTCTCAATTTTCACAATTGATTCCACTGCGTTGTGGTCGCTATCGTAATCCAATGTTTTGAGGCAGTTTGACATTTCGTTGATTTTCAGTATATTTAGCCTGGAATCCATTATGTATAAATCGTGTAAAGCTTGCATCTGAATTCTATTTCGTATTCCGACAACTGTTCTTTTAGGCTACTGCCTTTTGCGTTATTAACAGTATTACCTCATTTTCTGTGCTTGCAATTCAAGTCACCCGCTAGTATATAGTAATTATTTGAATTTTGAATATTCATAGAATCAAATAGTTTTTGCAAGTCTGCTCGTATTGAATTTATATTGCCGGCCGGATAGTACGCACATGTAATAACTAAAAAGTTATTTTAAAATTTTTAAATATTACATTGTGTCTCTGGTTTAATTTTGTCTCATTTAATAGGACAAGAAAGTACTTCTTCTTAAAAATAGTACCTTTTCTTAAAAAAAAAGACACTATCTTTTAATAAAAGAAGTACCTCTCTTTAAAAAAGGACCTATATAGTACATATTCCGGAAAATATAATACATATTCTATTCTGACCTAAAAATAAAAATTTTGTTTTTGTTTTGTTAAAATACACTGCAGGAAAAAAAATTTTCTTAAAAAGCGCTTTTTATTTCACAATAAGTACCTTTTCTTAAAGATTCATTTAAATTGTCGTACTTTTCAATGGGCGCTTTATACAACCGGGTATCCCGTGACACCTCATGTGATTTTTTTCAATGCAAATCAAATTAGTTGCTGGTCAGCATTTGTTAGCGAAGGGTCACGCTGCGTAATTGTTTATAAAAACATAACATTAAACTTCGGTTTATTCTGCTTCACACACAGACGCAATATATTATAATATATGTGTGGGCATCACTGTTTTACACTACCCTGCAGTCGACGTAGCTGACGAATTGTTAGTTATTTCCCTAACTACCAATAATTACCATTAACTACCCGCCAGACTACCAGCAATGCTTTACACTGATGAATTTAACATGGGGATGTCATTGACGGTAGTCAGTGGCTACCCTCTGCACTACCATGTACCATGCTGATCGCTAGTTACATGGAATTGACGACATACTATCTAACAACATTGTACTAACTACTTGACTAGTACAATCCGGTTGATGAATTCGCCGGACCATAATGAATTAATGTTATGAATAAATCTTTTTCATTATCTTCACCACATTATTTTCCTACATTTTCAAACTTTTGCACACAATTTGTTCCTTTTCATTCTTTATTAACCGTTTCATTTGTCTTTTGATTGTCATTTTACCGTTCTAAATATTAAAATTCACTTTTTTTTATACTTCTGACCCACGTACGCTGTCATGATGATACTTCTACGAACGTTTAATAGCAACTGACTGCAACACAAAAATATAACCAAGCAACCAACAAATCATAACGGGATAACGGTTCAGTGTATTGTTTTTTCCTTGTTTTCATACTTATAATAATCAAACGGCGAACTCTAGCATTACCTGTATCCACTCAAGTAGCTAGTCAGGCTTTTCGCTAACGAAATAACTGACTATATAGATCCACTAGCTACTTTCAAAACTGCAGGGTAATGGCTTAGTACTCGATAGTGTCACCGTCACTAAGCGAGGTGACCGTAATCTGCAGGAGTGGAAGTTGCTCAGAGTAGGAATCGAACCCACGTCCTCATGTACAAGGGCCGCGCACACTAACCATTGCACCAAGGACGAACATACATTACCTACATAAATACATAAGTATAGTTTTGTATATTGTATGAAACATTAATGTGTTTTATATCTTTTTTTATCGTAATAAAAATATTGAATGTGTATAAAGAAGTACATACACGCTAAAAAAATCTGTAGTTTTTTGTTGTTTGGATGCAATTATAACATGTGTTTGGAGCTTGTCGCAAATATAATATACTTGTACCCAAACGCATTGTGTTTGCTACTCAATATTACATGTTTGAGATACAATGATTAATATGTTATAACATATGTGTTTGCGACCCAAATATATTTGTGTTTGTGATATAAATACAGCTGTGTTTGTTGCACTGTTTATTCTCTCTCGAGAGCAAGAGAATAAAAGAGGAACAACAAAAAAGTCCATCTTGTAAATATGGATCTGTATTTTTGCATTATTCTCCCAGTCAGTGAGTCATAAATATCCCTGAGAATAAAAGAGGAACAACAAAAAAGTCTATCTTGTAAATATGGATCTGTATTTTTGCATTATTCTCCCAGTCAGTGAGTCATAAATATTCCTGAATGTGCGTGTAAATTGCAGATGAAGAGTTTCATAGTTTGCATGATGTATTCCGTTTTAGTTTCATGTATTCATCGGACAGAGGATATCAAAAGTGTTTGATCAGTGAGAAAAGAGTAAACGAAGGCTCGGACGGTTAAATGGTTTGTACAGTTGCTTTGGTTTTTGTGTATGCGTTTCGGTTATACTTATGTGTGCAACCAAAGTGAGAAATGATTTTGAGGAAAGCAACTGGAAAGGGCAACAACGTAAATCCCTTTGTCTGCCCGAGCTTCTTCTACTACTTCTACATTTGTGAAATATAATAAAAAAAAAATACAAGTAATTAATACACGCTTGTCTTGCATGAACTAGAATTGTATATAAGTATATTGTTTGTGTACCAATGCATAGTGATAACCAAGGCATAGTTGAAACCTTCTGAAAACAAATACGTGAGAGACAAAAAGAAAGGAAGAGCAAGAGAGCAGCAGATTCTCATTTCATAAAAAAAGTAATGCATTCAGCAAGTAAATGTAAAAAGGGTAATTTTAAATATTTTAATTTTTATTTATTACTTATTTATTTTATTTATAATAAATGAAAAAGAAAGAATAACTCGTTTCTTAATATTAGTACGTTCGAGGGAAAATACGCATATGTTTCCACGTAAGTATATGGAGGTTTGGGGGAAACACGCGAATGCTTCCACGTAGTTTCCACGTAGAAACATGTATATTTGTTAGTAAACATGCTAATATTTGCATTTAAATACACCTGAGTTTGGGACTTGCAAACAGATAAATGTTTGAAGTGTGTTCAGCAAGTAAAAGCATATACATGGTTCCTGCAGACTATGTTACAGAGGGCGTTTTTTCAAACTTTAGTACTTCTCTTAAAGTAAGAAAATAAAGGACACAAAAAGTAGATTCTTACACTCCCACTTATTTAAAGGCACTAAAAATGCCATACATCGATTTTAGTTTTTCCGATAGATTTAAAATTTTTTGTTTTTGTCATTTTGACTCGTAAAATGATTAAGATGTAATAAATTGTAATAAACAAGCGCTCTCCACAAAAAATCATCGCTTACTTTAAAAATAATAAAGTTCCTTTATTCAAGTGATCTTTTTTTTTAACTTTTTTTTATAAATTGCTCAAAAAAAGTTCTTTAGTTAAGAAACCACTATTGTCATGATTGTTTTATATCTAAAGATGTCTAACTTCCATTTTCAATTTAAAATTCTGCAATCGGTTACAAATTGGAAAAAATACACGCTGCTGAATATGGAATTTTTAGTGCCTTTCAAGAAATGAACCGGAGTGTATGTTAGGTTTAATATAATTTGTATTGATGATTAGTAGATGCCATTTCTAACATCAGAAGAGGATCGCCCTGTACTGAATGTTAATAATAATTCACGTTATGTATAATGGAACCACGTTAATGATATGCTGATAACTGGGTGTTTACGCTTTAGACCACCACTGCTGGTATGGCCAATTCAAGGCAATTTAATTTAATTGTTCCTAAAATAGAACGAAGCAAAATCCGTTATATTAATATTTTAAAAAGTCTAAGTTTAATAAAATACCTGTACAAACCAGCACTGAACCTCGAATTTAACCGATTTCAAACCTTCCCTAATACAACCGCCGATGATCGAAATATATTTCAAATTGGTAAGATCCGACGAATACTGGAGGCCAGTTCTATATGGTTAGTTGGTCACAAATATAACCGCCTACTGATTGTGATCCATAGTCTCCCCCATATGCAATACACATAAACTTATCATCCAATGCACTCCATATTGTTGTTCAATGTTCTCAAAATATCGTACCATTTGTGTCACTAACACTCCATAGGTAAGTGTTAGCAATTCCGAATTCTAAAATATATATCGTCGAAGCGCCGGCGAAAAGGGTTACGTGTAATTTTTTGGAAAAAAAAGATTGCACATTTGAAAAACATTTGTATTGTACTTATATACATGCGCTTCATACTGATATTTGCATCGGATTCGAAGTATATGGAACTAGCAAAGACGAAGTTGTGCAGCAAATGTACCAGGAAAATTTTAGTTATTTTGCTTTCCTGAAAAGTTAATGAAAAATACATAACTATTTTCGCTGGCGCAGCGAAGATTTGGTTTATATTTATAATTTTTCGGCCATGTATGCAGTTTATTGTTATATTTGGATTGGGAGTGTGGATGTTCCAATATGGGGCTATAACACGCGGTGGAGCTCGAGGATCCAAGCCTTTCATATGATTTCCTTACCATGAATTCGATCCATTGAATACCGGTGTCTAGATTCATAAAGGTACTTGGAGAGTAAATTTTCTTTATGATTATATATGTCTATATTATCCCGTTATTTTATGTTGAAGAAATGCCCACAGTGTTAAATAAACGTCAGTGAAAATTATACAAAGCGTCGATGAAGCCCTTTGTTTGTCGGAGCCTTTACTGAGATAATCGGAACGGCGGACCATTTGTGAAATAAGTGTAATAAAAAATTACAGCAGACAGTTGTCCGAGGCCTTCGGCCACGGACTGTCCCTGCAGGCTGTGTCTGAGACACGGCCATTAAGTTTAACGTAGAATACGCCATCCGATAAGACAGAAAACATATGTAACAATAAATTCATATTTGCTTATATTATTTATCATTTATTGTTGTATATGTTTTCTGTCTTATCGGATGGCGTATTCTACGTTAAACTTAATGGCCGTGTCTCTGACACAGCCTGTAGGGACAGTCCGTGGCCGAAGGCCTCGGACAACTGTCTGCTGTAATTTTTATATTTACCAACGGCATTTGATTCAAGTCCGTTTAAAAAAAAAAAAAATTTTATGTTCAATTTTTTTAAACTTAATTTAATTTATGTATTTTAATTAATATTTTTATTGAAATAAGTTCTGCGAATGTTGAGAGGGCTGCCCTAATATTAAAAAAGGTTTACCTTATCGAGTCTTCGCATTAGCATTCGAGCGTTGTGTGAAAGCTTTACGCTTTACAATTCAAAATTAATGCTACAACAGCTTTATTGAAGCTTTCGCAAAAAGCTTTATTACGTTAGCTTACTGGTTGTTTCACTTTTTACTAGATACATGTTGCCAAGCAACATTAGCTTGCTGTTCGTTTCACTTTTTATTAGATACATGTTCCTAAGCAATGTTGAGCAACCAAAAACACTCAACCAAACACCACACATATGTTTGAGTGTATGTGTTTAAACAATTTTCATTTGAGAAATTTAAATATTAGAAAGATATCAACCAATATGAAATGTATATCAAACGAAAGATAACATCTTCATTTACCTACAAAAAAAATTTTAAAAAAATGCATCTAGCCGTTTCCTCAAATTCAATGAAATAAAGATTACAACAATAAAAACCTGACATGACTCCTCATACCGTAAAGTAAGACGTATTCTACGTCAAAAACACAAGTTCTTAATCCACGCTTGGCTTTCGTTTGCATTTAAATATCTTGTTTGTTTACCAAGGTAGAGTGATAACCAGCGCATAGCTGGAACCTTCTGCAAATAAAAGTAAAAAGCACCATTTTAAATCTATTAATTTTTTGTAGTAATTAGGTATTTATAAATGTGGATTTATATTGTTAAAATTAATTATAATAAAAAAATTCATATATATTTAAATCGAAGAATAATTCGTTTCTAAATATTATTATATTTGGGAGGAAATTCGCATATGTTTCCACGTAAGTATATCGAGGTTTGGGGGAAACACGCGACTGTTTCCACGTAAGTATATGGATGGTTGATATGAAGAATGCATATGTTTCCACCCAAAATCATACATGTTTGTCAGTAAACATAATACTGTTTGCAGTTAAGTACAAGTAATGTTTGAAGTGCGTTCCAAACATATACATGGTTCCTGCAGAATATGTTTGGGAAAATATGTTAGAAAGGCCGTTATTTTTTTATTATATGTTGAAAAAGGTTCTTCTATTTTTAAATTAAATTAAATCAAATAATTAAATTATTTTAAATTTCTTAAAGAAATATGAACATTAATTGTAAAATCATATTCCAAGGGTAAAAAAGAACAAGCGATGCAATTTTTGTCCTTTCGACCTGTGGAAAATCATAATTTAAGAATAATTGCAGAGATTGGTATGTGTGGGTTAGTGACCAAAAATTAGAAAGTACACAAGGTTGGCAAATTTGATTGTGTGTATCGACAATATATTTTGAATTGACGCCAACGTTATCGTCCTGATAGTGGTTATACACTAATTGATTAATCTAAAAATTGATTAATCAAAAATGTGAATATTGGAGCAATTCATGTTTTTAGGTTTTCTTATTTATTTTATTTATTTTATTTATTTATTTAGTTTGTACAACATTAGAACACTAAGAAAGTAAATTCTTTTATAGTTCAAAAACATAAAGTATTAAAGACAAACAAAAACATATTTAATAATTTCAAAAAAAAAATAGGAAATAAAAATTCAAATACCAATACAAAAATTTCACATAAAAGACAAGATAAGAATTTGAATTAGAAACAATAATAATAATAATAATAGTAATAATAAAAATAATAAAAACATAATAATAATAATAACACAATAATAAAAGTAACATAATAATAATAATAACGTAATATTAATAATTTGAATTTTAATAATCAAATTCTGACAATTTTCCAGAGCAACTTCGATAACAGAAAAGAATAGAGAAAAATAAGATTGAGGCTAGGTTTTGTAAACTGCTAGCATTATTTATGAGTCGTATAGTTGTAGGTAGAGAGTTCCATAGTCTGATGGCATTGATGAAAAACAGTCTACTTGAGTTAAGGTGCTTAAACTCCAGTAAAATAAGCATTTTGCATCTTGATGAGGTGCCAATTGCAAGTTTTTCATAGAGATAGTGTAGCGCTTTATAAGTGAGTATTCTGTGTAAGAACAAGAGGTTTCTATAACAGAGGTAGTCCTGCAAATTTATACCAAGAATCATTTTGTCGTATGACGAAATGCTTGAGTATTTCCGCACATTAAAAATATATCGAGTGGCATTATTGAATGAAACTAGAAGTTTGTGGAGACTTAGGGAGTCAAGCTTACTGTACACCTCTGCAGCGTATGTTATATGGGGGACAATTAGCTGAATAACAAGTTTGGGTTTCAGCTCAGTAGGGACAAAAGAACCAGTTATTCTTAAGTTGCGAAGTGTAAGATATATTTTACTAACGACACTGTTAATGTGATCTTTACAGTCCAGATATGAGTTTATATGGAAACCTAGATATTTAGTTTTACTAACAAACTTAAGTGACGTATTCCCTAAAAACACAGTAGGAAGAGATTCTAAGTCAAAACCGCCACGATTAATAGGAAGTACACAGGACATATCTGGATTTAATTTTAGATGATTTCGTTGTGACCAGATTCGAATGGCCTCAATGCCATCATTAAGTTTGTAACTTAGGTCTTCAACTAGTCCAATTCTGTTTGAGATATAGAGTTGTATATCGTCTGCATAGCCATGTATATTTGAAAATTTGCACACGGAAAAAACATCATTAATGAACATGCTGAAAAGGAGTGGGCCAAGTATGGAGCCTTGAGGCACACCAGAAGTAATATGCAATGCAGATGATGTACAATGCTCTAGTCTTACCTTTTGTACTCGGTCAGATAGATAGCTTCTTATTAATGACAAGGATGAGTCAGAGAATCCGAAATATAATTTAAGCTTATTGCATAATAGATTGTGGTTCACACTGTCGAAAGCATTAGAAAAATCAAGTAGGCACATATACGTTATATAATCCTGATCATAATTACTCCTAGTGTCATCAATAACTTTCAAGGCAGCAGTAGTACAACTGTGTGAAGCTCGGAAACCGGATTGCAGAGGGGATAAAAGTCCATTAGATAAAATATGCCTATTAATTTGACTGCTAATTAGTGACTCAAATGCTTTAGACAAAACTGGCAGGATACTAATAGGTCCGTAGTCAGTAGGATCCTTGGCTGTCGATTTTTTTAGCAATTCGTATAATATTAGCAATTTTCCATTGCTTCGGAAATGTGGAGGTAGTTAGACAATGGTTAAAAATATGTGTCAAAGGCTTAACAATATAAGGCAGAGTCAGCTTAATAAAACGAATTGACAAATCATCTTCACCTACTGCATTCGACTTAATGTTAATAATAGAATTAAACACTTCATCCTCAGTGAAAGAAGAAAATTCAAAGTTGCTCATACAAACCCTTCTGTTATCATTGACAATTAGACAACTATCTGCACCTCCAGTAGAACAAAAGAACGAATTAAGCTCATCAGGACTTAAACAGCAAGAAGTTTCACTACCCGAATGAATAGACAATGTCCTAATGTTGTTCCATAGTTTACTCGGAGGCAAGGAAGCGTTGAGTATACGAGCAAAATATCTTTTCTTAGCATTCTTTAGGACAAGATTGGCATGGTTTCTGGATCTTGTATATACAGACCAGGTACAGGGGTTAGGACTACGTTTCCAAGCACTATGACACCGGTTTCGCTCCCGTATGCTGCTTAGTGCCGCCTCGGTAATCCACGGCGATGATGAGTCTCTATCAACAAAAGTGGAATTGGATTTGAATGGTGATGTGAAATATTATTTCTATATTATTTATTTCTATATTATTATGAGGCTGCTGAATATCCGAGTCAAAAGGATTGCTGACCTCGGATCTGATCACCCCCTACTCGTGGCATCGTTGCGCCACAAAATTGCAGTCTTACAATAGTCAAACCAGCAGGCGACAAGGGAAAAGTACAATATAGGAAAACTGCTATCGCCGCCGACGAAGTTATCATTTGTGAGAGAACTTACTACATCAGAACAATATCATCAACAATAATTCAATGAGTTGAGTCCCTTATGTTCAGATTTTAAAGCCGCTATCCTTAATGCCAGTGAGAAAGTTCTTGGCTAGCACCCAAAGATAAACGTGGACAATCATCGAAGAACGCAGAAAGGCAAAACATATTCGAGATTCGGCAAAGATGACAAGCAGAAAGCGACATGCTTCCTAAGTCTACGATGATTTTTGATGTGTTAACATCTATAGCGGCGTATAGGGACTAAATCTATGAAAGTCAAAGATGTTATGCTGCTGCTAAAACCAGATTTTATGCTGCTGCTAAAACCAGATTTTCTGCGACTGCGAAAGAGAATAATGTCATGTTTTTAAAAAAAAAAGAGCGAGCAAGAGAGCAATGAAAGAGTGGTGTGGTAGGGGTGAGGCAAACGATAATAATAATGTATGTATGAACATGTGTCTGTTGCTGTTCTTGAACGGAGATATAAAGCATAGCCACGCAAAATTTCATTTGCAAGCTTGCGCAGTTGACGTTATGGTGACACACTAATGCGCCAGCTACTTCGTACAAAGTATGTGTGATGTTGTGTGTTTGGTTTTTAAATTAAACGTCATCATATGAACGCCTTTAAATTCTTTATATTAACTTCACCTGTCTGTATACATGTATGCCGAAAAAATTTTGGATTGATTTTTAACCCATTTCCCGTTATCCAATTGAGCTGAAACTTCGTAGGCAAACTAATGGCGACGACAAAAATAAACTATCAAAATATGGGCGGGATTGGATAAATGGTGCGTGGTACCTCCCATACAAATCACAGATTAAAAATCCATTATTTCTGCTCCTGTTAACGGTATTTGAACAAAATTGGGTATGTTGGTTAGGTTTACATATTCTAAGATCTGCTGCAAATATGGGCGGGATTGGACAAAGGGGCGTGGTCATATATAAAGAATGTATAGTCAAAAACTATGTTCTTTACGAGTTGGTTTTTTATTATTGTTAACGGTAAGTCAAATAAAATGTGGGTGCGGAGCACTCTCAGAGCAAAGAGAATAATGACGTGGTTATACGCATATAAAAATGAGATAGCAAGGGGGCAATGAACATTTTGTGAACTTGTGCGACGTATGTACGGATATAACAATGTATGTATGTATATACAAGTGTCTGTTGCTTTGCATTCTTTGGTTTTTGTGGGAATAACGTCATCATATGATTGAACGCTGTATTTTATTTTCCAATGTATCATTTACTAATGTGTCCGTTCATAGAAATCGAACAGGTACCGTGTAGCAAAAAGGTGTTAACACATCGCCGTGAGTTCGAACACTCATTGGATTTTTAAAACAAGCTAAAATTTCGTGCAGAAGAGGCAAGTCGAAATGGTTATAATATTGAGGAACGGGCGGAAGCAGCCACTGAGGGCAAGAACATGCAACTCTTATACGATATAGTTAACCAGAGAAATATGTGGGAAAAAGTCATGCCAATTTCAACCTATCCGGGATAAGATTGGGAACCTCCTGACATCGATTGCGAATCAACTAGAGCGATTCAAGAAACACTTCTCGGAGATTTTAAATAGCTCGGATTTGCCAGCGCCGCCGACCCAAGTGGCACAATAAGAGGATACCAGAATCACTCGAAATGCGACACTCATATCACAACCGCCTAAACACGATGAAATTGTAAAAGCAATAGAGGCAATGAAAAATAATAAATACCTGGGCGTTGACAATATATCAGCAGAGATTATAAAAGCCTGCCCCATTACTACAACCAAGATTCTACAACCTCTTTTTATAAAAATATGGGGGACAGAAAGGTTACCAGAAGAATGGCTTGAGGGGATCTTGGTCACCCTCGCAAAAAAAGCGATCTAAGTCAATGTCAAAACTACAGAGGCATTATGCTAGTGCCGATCCCATCAAAACTGTTAACTAAGATTCTCCTTAACCGCGTAAATGAGAAACTGCAGTCAACCTGGCCCGATAATGCAATGTGATGAAGCTGCATACCACTCTGTGACTCGCTCTGGATGCAATTCCGTGACATAGAATATATGCGGGTTAAAGTCACTCTATATTCGACAATTTTGTTTGTTAATATTAAACATCTGCATGAATACAAGAAGTCTAGCCATAGACACTTACAAAAGTAATGGTACATGGTCCTTTACTTTATTATTACTGAGAAACAATGAAGACTAGATTTGATTAAGGTATGATAGAATCGAACTGGTCTAACATGTAGCATTTACACAAATCACAATTCACACTCGGCGCAACTCGGCAAGCATTGAATATGATTGCTTCGGTATAAATGAATGTTGTACGTGTACGTAGTTAAGCAGATTCATAGAGGAATCTATAAGAGTCGCTAACCCTCTCTTTACGTTCTCCTCGTGACGACGAGGTAGTAGCTCAGAAATAAAAGAAAATGTGAATTTTCATTCCAAGAAACCAACATAAAATATAGTTTGGCTGTCATTGGTATCAATCAAACACTATTTCAACATAGTTTGCTGCATAGTTAGCTTTTGGTTACTTCACGCTCTCTCGCCTATCTACTCTGTTTTCTTTCAATTTCCTACTTCATAGTCGATCAGTTGTGGCATGGATACCTCCTGGCAAAATTTGGTTTTATTCGTTCTGTACAATGAGTGACAAGGGTGCATTCGAATCATACAATATTATTCTAGTAATTCTCGTTACCCGAGTTACTCGAAGAAATTTGTAATTTTTACTTTTTCAAACATTCTAATTAGTTTTTTTGTAATTCTCTTCGAACAGAAAAACACAAAAGTATATAACATAAACCCAAATAAATATTATATTTATAACAATGTTAGTTAAATATATACAAACAAATTAAAACAATTTAAATAATATTTTAAATATAAGTAATAATATTATATTAATATTTAAATGTCCCTCCTACCGAAACAGTGTTGGAAATAAACATGTGTATGAATTGATTCTAGACTTGTGTCGAGCTCGTTCACTACTTCTTCAACTCGTTTTTTTAAAGTGCCCGAACGTAACATGTATGGTATGATGATGTATTTTCGTGACATTATTGCCAGCTTTTTTCTAGATTTTCCCCCCAAATCGGAAAAATTACCCCTAAGTTGTTCTAGCGTTCCAATTAAGTACAACAAAAATTGTTCAAACAAATATTGTATATGTCGGAGTATTGAATGTATTTTGAGTATAAAACGACAAGCGTTGACTGTTATGTCAAGCTTGGGCAGTATCGACTGGCGCTACTGAGTATAAAAGGAGGAATTGAGAGGGCGAAGAGAACGGTTGCGAAGCAGTAGTGGCGAGCTCGAGACTGCTTCGTTGAATTAATAAAAAAATAATATTGAAAATATTTGAAAGTGATTTGAAGTTTCATTGAAAATAATTTGAAGTGGAAATACATTTTCTGAAAATATTGAAAAACATGGAAAATTATAATTCTGAAAAGAATACTTCTACCGATTCGACAAGTGGGATTTACTCAAAACAGCCTACAAAATCCAAAGCAAGTTCCTGGCTCAGAAGAAGAAAAATGGCGAACAATGTTTGAGCAGCAAAACCGTAGCTTTTTAGCTCTTGTGGAAGCGCTCAAACCATCCTCCAGCGTTGATGCGTATTTGCCGGAATTCAACCCAGATGTTGGAAATGCTGACGCTCGCGTCTGGTTGTCAATGGCGAACATGTGCATCTCGGATCAGTTACCAAAACCATCCTTGATGAATATTCTTGGTCGAGCTCTGAAAGGACAAGCATCTATCTGGCTGGCTCAAGTATCCTATCCGGGAATGACCTAGGCAGAATTCAAGGATTTTTTTTCGGCTCGCTTCGATTGTCCGGAGACCACAGCTGCATTTTTAATGGCGTTGAACAGCAGCCGACCTAAAGACGGGAAATGTTTATCCGCATATGCTGCCACTCTGACGGCGGGTTTGATGGCTAGATGGAGGAATTTGTCTGTAGCTGTGTCCACAGTATTAGCCCATCTTTCTCAGTTTGAGCCAAGAGTACATCGCATGTCCGTTACGGCTGATATTGGTACAAGGAATCTGCTACAAAGAGATCTAAAGGCTATGCCGTTCTTGAAGAGGAAAGTTACAACAGAAAATGATGTCAGTGGCCACGATGCAAAAAGGAACAAGGTATCAACATCATTGCAAGGCATTAAATGTTTTAACTGTGGCCAACAGGGACATAAGGCGGCACAATGCAGGCCAAAAAGAAGAGACTCGAATGCTTTGAATTGGATGGACAACAAGGATTTAAAAAAATCAACGAAGCCAGTAACATGTTTCAACTGTCACGAGACTGGTCACTACGCATCAAGTTGCCCCAAGATTGTCCGCAAAAGGTTTGGTGAAAGCGATGAGATTGCTGCAAGGATCCGACGGGTGGAGCTATGTACTGTTGGTGTACCTGCTGGAACATTAAATCATTCTGGTAAGAAATTCGGTTTGTTTTTGAGTCAGGCTCCGAATGTTCACTCATTCAAGAGTCTATAAGTGATAAATTTCGGGGTAAACGTTGTTTTAACGTAGTGACAATGACAGGGATTGGACAAACGAGTGTTAATAGTACTTTTCATATTTTATCGGTGATTGAAGTCAAGGGAATTGTTCTAGAAGTTTTGTTTCATGTTCTGCCAGATCCCTACTTGCATAATAAGATAATGATTGGGCAAGAAATTCTTCATCAAGGTATTACGGTACATATGCCGTCAGACAAGTTGTGTTTAAATAGAGAGAACTTTGTTTTGACCTGTGAGACAACTACACCTTGGGATATACATTTTGATTCAATTGACACAGACATTCTTCAGAACCTAAAGTCAAAATTGATAGATACCTTTAATTGTTTTAGAGAAAATTTAGTTATAACATTTCCTAAATCTCATGCTAATGTGACACCGATGCAAATAGGCCTCAAAGATCCTTACAAAACGGTTTATAGGCGTTCCTATCGTTTAAGTACGGAGGAACGCTGTGTTGTTCGAAAAAGAGTTAATGAACTTCTAGATTGTGGCATTATTCGTCCTAGTTCATCACCTTTTGCCAGTTCCATACTTCTTGTAAAGAAGAAAGATGGTGCTGACCGCATGTGTGTGTATTTGCGGGAATTAAATGATAATACCATTCCGGATAGGTTTCCGTTGCCTTTAACATCAGATCAAATTGATCGTTTACATGGTTCTAACTTTTTAACGAGCTTGGACATGGCTTCAGGATTCCATCAAATACCTACTCATTCTGACTCGGTTAGGTACACAGCTTTTGTGACACCTGATGGTCAATATGAGTTTTTGACAATGGCATTTGGACTTAGAAATGCACCATCGGTTTTTCAACGATTTTTTTTCAATTTCAATTCAATTTATTCCAATCTTATTTTACAATTATATCAACTTAAGACATACTTAAATTACTTCTTATTTCCTCTGCATTCAAAAATTTTTTGAGGACTATATATATTGTATATTGGCCTTTAACCATGAGCCCGGCGAAGCCGGTACTCCAAAGTGCGTTCAATCACTTATCAACTAGGATGCCATTAAAAAGGAATTACAAAAAAGGCAATATTCCGTCAGGGAAAAACTTAAAATAACTTAATACTAACCTACAACTAACTATACAAGTATTTACATTGGGCCTAAGGCCGCTAAGAGTCCCAAGATAGCCTGGGATTTCAGGTCATCGTCTTCCAATTTCGCGTAATCTTGCAAGAATGGACCTAGCTTGGTACGGCAGGACTTAAAGTCCATGCCAAACATCCGAAGGCAGTCGGCATCAATGGTTCCGAAATGGGCCATTGCGCTCTGCAGTGTCACCCCTAAGGGTGCTGCTGCAGCGAAATTCGTGCCGTGCGCAGCATTCGCCGTAGGGCGAGAGGAACCGCGGCCAGCAGCAGCAGCATAGGAAACGCCGCTCAGAAATCTGCCACTACCGCGAGAGAAACTGATTCCAGGAACGACCGAGTGTCGCTTCCTGGCTTCAGTCTTCTCGCGAAGTAGTTTCAAACGCAACGGACATTCCCTGGCGCTAGCCGTGTGCCCGTCGGTTAAACAATTAACACATTTGACCACGTGATCCGGCCGAAGAACTGGCGCACCAGTGACCGGATCAGGACCGTATGTCATCCCGTCAGTTTTGGCGGGGATGGTGCATTTGCCCGGGCCGTGGGACCCGGCACATTTGCAGCAGCGGTGGGGCATACCGCAGTTTAGCGCTATGTGACCATAGCGCTGGCAATTTCTACATTGCGAAACCCCTGTCCTGATATCCTTACGGATTAGGACCTTGCAATGCAAGATGAACTTTATAGCATAAAATGCTGTAATGTCCGAATCTCTGGACAAGTGGAGAATCCACTTGTCCCCACCAA
Organism: Phaonia tiefii; assembly: GCA_963931995.1. Lineage (NCBI taxonomy): Eukaryota > Metazoa > Arthropoda > Insecta > Diptera > Muscidae > Phaonia > Phaonia tiefii. Next base: position 70,379,142 of record OZ008370.1, read on the forward strand.
GCTTAGTAATCCTCACTACTTGAAGATTAATCCTCATACCTGAGAGGAACGTCCTCAAATCTTGCTCCTCATAGGAGTCAGATAATCCCGCGACTACCACGGAAAATGGAGTCTGCGATTTTGGCGTGTAGGTGTAATACGCCATACCCCCTTCCTTAAACAAACTCTTAACGAACTGATAGTCCGAAAGACTCAAAGTCTTGACGTTCATTAATGAACGTCCCATAATTCTTATTGTGAAATTTTCGTGCTGTAGTGCATCTTTAATTTTCGATGCTACAGCACGAACATTAGTGTTATATACATACAAATCTGGAATTTTCTTATTCTTATTCCTATTTCTGCGTCTCTCGTTGTTGGCGCCTTTTGTCGCCATGGGGCCATCCTTCTTCATCTTGGCCCTTGTGTTCGCCGTCCTCCGTGCCTGCATTGCACGGGGCTCAACTTCCTTCTTATACTGCTCGTGGGCTTCTTGCTCGAGCAGTATTTCCCTAAAGCTTGGCGCTTCTTCATCCATGGATTCTTCATTATCCGTGGCCTGTTGTCCCAGAGCTTTCTCCAGGTATTTTACTTGATACGTGAGTTGTTCTATCTTCTTCAAGGCTTCCTCGAATTTTCCGCTGATGCTCTCGTTTTCCGTACGGAGGTGGCGGATTTCATTCATCACATCAGCCTCAGTCTTCCTCTTCTTCTTGGCTGAGTCTTGAGCGGCCCTGGCGTGCAACTTTGCCAGGCGATCATCCAAGTTCTCCCCACTGGAAGTGGCGGGTTCTTCATCGGGCTTGGCTGTCTCGACAGTACAGAGTACTCTCGCCCTCGTCTTCGATTTCCTTCCCATCACCGGAGTAAATCCGGAGTCTTGGGGATCAGCCATAAGTCAAAAAATTTTTTTTCGTTTTGCCGACGGCAATTCGAAAAATTATTTTTCTTCAAAATTTTATCCCAGTTTTAGAAGTCTTGAAAAAGACTTAGAAAACTTTTCAAGTTTGAAATTTTTTCACCACTTATTATTTTCACTTTCATTTCACTTAACACTGGTTGAGCTCACAATTGCTTCTAATCGGTTTTTCAACGTGCGGTGGTGAATGCTTTAGGTGATTTAGTTAATTCGTTTGTTGATGTCTACATGGATGACATTTTAATTGTAGCTTCTAATGCTGAAGAAGCATTGGAAAGACTCCGCATTGTACTGCAGGCGCTCACCAAGGGATTCTTACTGAATTTGAAAAAATGTTCTTTTCTTAAGCAGAAAGTACAATACCTCGGTTTTGAAGTCAGTGCTGGAAAGATAAGGCCAAACCCTAGGGAAATTGAGGCTTTGACTGCGTTGCCTCCACCCGAGACTGTTACTCAATTGCGCCAATTTATAGGACTTGCATCCTACTTTAGAAACTTTGTCCCTAAATTGTATCAGATTATGGCCCCATTGTATTCTTTAACGTCTAGCAAGAGTCAAATTGATTGGAAACCCGTGCTTGAAGCTTTAAGACAACAGATGATAACAGTTTTGACTTCTGAGCCTGTATTGGTTATATTTGATCCTTCATGCCCAATATAACTTCATACGGAAGCTAGTGCTATTGGATATGGTGCTGTTTTAATGCAGAAAAAAGATGCGAAGAGTTTTGTGGTTGCCTACTTTAGCAAGAGAACTTCGGTCGCTGAATCTAAGTACCACTCTTACGAATTAGAAACCCTTGCTGTTGTCAACGCGATTAAGCATTTTCGTCACTATTTACACGGGCGTAGATTTGTTGTTGTTACTGACTGTAACTCCTTACAAGCTTCGCGTCAAAAGCTTGATCTTACTCCTAGAGTGCATAGATGGTGGGCTTTCTTGCAAGCATTTGATTTTGAAGTTGTTTATAGAAAAGGGAGCAGCATGTGTCATGCGGACTTCTTTGCAAGGAATCCACTGCCTTTATCTGATAGAGTGTATGAGAAAGTTGAGCCCAAAATCGTTAACATAGCCGAACTATCTGATAATTGGCTTCTGGCAGAGCAACAGCGTGATGACGAAATTGTAAATCTTATGTCCGATTTAAGTGAAGGTAAACTTCACGATGATATATCTAAGACTTATGACATCCGCTCAGGAGTCCTTTATCGAAAAGTGCAACTTAACGGTAGGTCACTATGCTTGCCAATAGTTCCCAGATCTTTGAGATGGTCAATTATCAATAACACTCACGAGTCTCTGATGCATTTGGGCTATGAGAAAACTCTGGAGAAGGTGTACGAGAATTATTGTTTCGAGAACATGTCCAAATTTTTGAGAAAATATGTGGATAACTGTGTGACATGTAAGGTTTCCAAGTCTGACTCAGGGAAAACTCAAGCCGAGTTGCTTTCTATTCCTAAGATTGCTATCCCTTGGCACACTTTACACATTGACGCGACTGGGAAACGGAGTGGAAAAAGTGATAGAAAAGAGTACGTCTTTGTCAATTACAATTAACTTAGACACACTTAGTAGTATTGCGGCTTTAAGACATGCTATATCTTTATTTGGTGCTCCAATAAGAGTTATTGCAGATCAAGGTCGTTGTTTCGCGAGCCGAGAGTTTAAAGAATTTTGTAGCACACACAATATTAATTTACATTTAATCGCAACAGATAGTTGTCGTACGAACGGTCAAGTTGAGCGTGTAATGAGTACGTTAAAGAATATGCTCACGGCAGTTGAGACAAGTAATCGCACCTGGCAGGATGCTCTTCCTGATGTTCAATTAGCCTTGAATTGTACTCAAAGTCGTGTTACCAAACATAGTTCGTTGGAATTGCTAATAGGTAAGGTAGCTAGACCTATCGAAATGCTAGTGTCTGATGAAATTGAATCATTGGTAAACCTTGATGAAGTTTGGAATGAGGCCATTTGTAACATAGGAAAAAATGCTTGTTATGATAAGACCAGATTTGATAGTACTAAGTCTAGATTTTTAGATTAGCAAAGTTTTATATGTAAAATTACATTTATGCTGTAGTTACGTTTCGAAAGTAAACTATTAAAAATACCTAAAATTTTAGCTGATTTTTCAAACGTAAAAATACCTAAGTTTAATTGTGATATTACCGTAAATCTTAGCAAACTTAGGCAAAATCGTACTATAATTTTAGGCAATTTTACCTCGAATTTTATTTCTGTGTAATGTTGAAAATGCTCTTTTAACCGAAGCATTTGAGAAAGGAAGTGCTAGCAAGGTAGATGCTAACTTGCTTATATTTACTTTGGAACTTGTGTTGACCTCCTGCGCCTTTTTTCGCCCCAAGTTGCGCACATCTTCTGGTCGTCTAATTGTAAATCGTCTTTGAAAACCATAAACAATAATTTGTCAGAGATGGTAAACAAATAGTCCGGGTACGTACATAGTTGACATTTATATTGTACATATGTATGTTCCGTATATTTGCAGTTTTTGAAAACTAAGCTGCTTTTTAAAACTGATTGATATTTTTTAACGCATATTTGAATTAAGCCCATTAAATTAGAGTTGTAACCACAAAAATTTCCCCCTAACATATATTGCTGCCTAAAAAACCCCCCTACAAGAAAAATCCCCCTTAATTTGGTGGGAAACTCCTAACATGGCAACACTGGTTAGTGAGGATGATGTCTGGTCACCTTAAATGAACTATATAGTTCTTGAATTACCCAACTCTAGCTCATGGTACAATAATATATACATGGTAATAGCAGCGCGCGTTGTTGCTGCAACAACAGGCATTTTGTTTTTGTTCTATTCGCTTCAGTTGTCAAACTTTACACGAAGGCATACCAACAACACAAGAATGCAAAACAGTATAAAAACAAAATACATGTGAGTGTGACCGCCGAAGCGAAGAACCTCATGAAAAAAATTAAAACATCTGTTCTTACGACTTTACCATGAACGTATTATTGTACCATGCTCTAGCTGAATTCGTGAATGCAAGAAATATTCATGTTGTATTGCGTTGTACTTCGTTGTGCTCTCTCACTCACTAACTGGCCTCATTGCTAGTAACCTTTGCCTCTTTGTTCTCTGTGTTATAGAATACTGTGATTTCGAGTTTGTTCGTTTTATGAGACGAATGAATAAAATCATCGGCAGACGAAGCCCAACGAAGTAACTACTACACAACTTTAGTGGCTGCATTCATTCAAAGGTGTTATTGCACACTAATGGCCAGTTTTTAAGTGGGTAGTTAACTATCGGATTACTTAATCTTAATTCTAAGTTAATTAGAGGTTAACTTTGCATTTTGGTTTTCAGTGGTGAGTTAATGTAATACTACGTTTATACGGCGGCCAACTCGCGAGTAAAATTAATCGCGAGTACTGAGCTCACTGTTTATACGGTAGTTTGCATTCAGGAGTTACAGCGCTTTCAGTGCTGCCTAACTAAAAAAAATATATAACTGTGGCAGCATCAACAGATGTTTTGTTTGTTTTGATATTTAATTATAATTCATTGAGTGAAATTCTTTTCAGTGCGTAAAGTGTTAAATGTCGGCAACAAAAAAGCTTGTTATTGCAAAGCTCCATAACTTTCTTGTCCTTCGTAAGTTCAAGAAGATGTTTCGTTTCCTCCTTGGACCATGTGCATCGATTTTTATTGTCACACATTTCAGACATACATGCACGTCAATATCACAATCACAATTGAATTGTTTGTAAAAGAAACATCTGCCGCGCTACCAGATTTTCATTGTTGAGACATATGGCAGCACTTTAAAATTTACTCGCAAGTAGCGTCGTTACTCATGACTTATTTTCGTGAGTTAGCTACTTGCGAGTAAGGAAATAACTCACCGTTTATACGCTTCAATTTTTTACTCGCGATATTGTTACTCGCAAAGAAGGCGTGCGTATAAACGTAGTATAAGTCGCCATATTGTCAACTAATATGGCAACCCTTGTAATCTTATTGGAAAAAACGTGTGTTTTGGGATAAATACTAAAACAACAAAGGGGAACAAACAAAATGGAATTATGTAAAATAAGAAACAGATGCATAAAATCCAAGTCATTTTAACAAAAATGTAAAAAAAACTATATAGGCACAACAATTTATTGATCTAGACTCAACGTATGTGCGCAACTCTGAAACATGTATTTTATACAATCTTCATTTCTGACTTTGACAGTCAGTACTTTGATTGTCAAAATAATATGGTTCTGACTATAAGTTAACCAACCAACATTGGGTGGTTATATCATAGTTAAACAATGACTAAAAAACACAAATCGATGTTTAACCACAATTTAACTAAGAAACGAAGATCACCACTGACTGAAAAACTGGCCATAAGGAACAAGAAATATTTATTTAGTAATATCCATTAGATAACATTGCGGTGTGGATCAAAGTGGCCTCAATGTCATCATTAAGTTTGTAACTTAGGTCTTCAACTAGTCCAATTCTGTTTGAGATATAGAGTTGTATATCGTCTGCATAGCCATGTATATTTGAAAATTTGCACACGGAAAAAACATCATTAATGAACATGCTGAAAAGGAGTGGGCCAAGTATGGAGCCTTGAGGCACACCAGAAGTAATATGCAATGCAGATGATGTACAATGCTCTAGTCTTACCTTTTGTACTCGGTCAGATAGATAGCTTCTTATTAATGACAAGGATGAGTCAGAGAATCCGAAATATAATTTAAGCTTATTGCATAATAGATTGTGGTTCACACTGTCGAAAGCATTAGAAAAATCAAGTAGGCACATATACGTTATATAATCCTGATCATAATTACTCCTAGTGTCATCAATAACTTTCAAGGCAGCAGTAGTACAACTGTGTGAAGCTCGGAAACCGGATTGCAGAGGGGATAAAAGTCCATTAGATAAAATATGCCTATTAATTTGACTGCTAATTAGTGACTCAAATGCTTTAGACAAAACTGGCAGGATACTAATAGGTCCGTAGTCAGTAGGATCCTTGGCTGTCGATTTTTTTAGCAATTGGTATAATATTAGCAATTTTCCATTGCTTCGGAAATGTGGAGGTAGTTAGACAATGGTTAAAAATATGTGTCAAAGGCTTAACAATATAAGGCAGAGTCAGCTTAATAAAACGAATTGACAAATCATCTTCACCTACTGCATTCGACTTAATGTTAATAATAGAATTAAACACTTCATCCTCAGTGAAAGAAGAAAATTCAAAGTTGCTCATACAAACCCTTCTGTTATCATTGACAATTAGACAACTATCTGCACCTCCAGTAGAACAAAAGAACGAATTAAGCTCATCAGGACTTAAACAGCAAGAAGTTTCACTACCCGAATGAATAGACAATGTCCTAATGTTGTTCCATAGTTTACTCGGAGGCAAGGAAGCGTTGAGTATACGAGCAAAATATCTTTTCTTAGCATTCTTTAGGACAAGATTGGCATGGTTTCTGGATCTTGTATATACAGACCAGGTACAGGGGTTAGGACTACGTTTCCAAGCACTATGACACCGGTTTCGCTCCCGTATGCTGCTTAGTGCCGCCTCGGTAATCCACGGCGATGATGAGTCTCTATCAACAAAAGTGGAATTGGATTTGAATGGTGATGTGAAATATTATTTCTATATTATTTATTTCTATATTATTATGAGGCTGCTGAATATCCGAGTCAAAAGGATTGCTGACCTCGGATCTGATCACCCCCTACTCGTGGCATCGTTGCGCCACAAAATTGCAGTCTTACAATAGTCAAACCAGCAGGCGACAAGGGAAAAGTACAATATAGGAAAACTGCTATCGCCGCCGACGAAGTTATCATTTGTGAGAGAACTTACTACATCAGAACAATATCATCAACAATAATTCAATGAGTTGAGTCCCTTATGTTCAGATTTTAAAGCCGCTATCCTTAATGCCAGTGAGAAAGTTCTTGGCTAGCACCCAAAGATAAACGTGGACAATCATCGAAGAACGCAGAAAGGCAAAACATATTCGAGATTCGGCAAAGATGACAAGCAGAAAGCGACATGCTTCCTAAGTCTACGATGATTTTTGATGTGTTAACATCTATAGCGGCGTATAGGGACTAAATCTATGAAAGTCAAAGATGTTATGCTGCTGCTAAAACCAGATTTTATGCTGCTGCTAAAACCAGATTTTCTGCGACTGCGAAAGAGAATAATTTCATGTTTTTAAAAAAAAAAGAGCGAGCAAGAGAGCAATGAAAGAGTGGTGTGGTAGGGGTGAGGCAAACGAAATTGTGTCTATAGCGCATGTATTAACATAATAATGTATGTATGAACATGTGTCTGTTGCTGTTCTTGAACGGAGATATAAAGCATAGCCACGCAAAATTTCATTTGCAAGCTTGCGCAGTTGACGTTATGGTGACACACTAATGCGCCAGCTACTTCGTACAAAGTATGTGTGATGTTGTGTGTTTGGTTTTTAAATTAAACGTCATCATATGATTGAACGCCTTTTTAAATTCTTTATATTAACTTCACCTGTCTGTATACATGTATGCCGAAAAAATTTTGGATTGATTTTTAACCCATTTCCCGTTATCCAATTGAGCTGAAACTTCGTAGGCAAACTAATGGCGACGACAAAAATAAACTATCAAAATATGGGCGGGATTGGATAAATGGTGCGTGGTACCTCCCATACAAATCACAGATTAAAAATCCATTATTTCTGCTCCTGTTAACGGTATTTGAACAAAATTGGGTATGTTGGTTAGGTTTACATATTCTAAGATCTGCTGCAAATATGGGCGGGATTGGACAAAGGGGCGTGGTCATATATAAAGAATGTATAGTCAAAAACTATGTTCTTTACGAGTTGGTTTTTTATTATTGTTAACGGTAAGTCAAATAAAATGTGGGTGCGGAGCACTCTCAGAGCAAAGAGAATAATGACGTGGTTATACGCATATAAAAATGAGATAGCAAGGGGGCAATGAACATTTTGTGAACTTGTGCGACGTATGTACGGATATAACAATGTATGTATGTATATACAAGTGTCTGTTGCTTTGCATTCTTTGGTTTTTGTGGGAATAACGTCATCATATGATTGAACGCTGTATTTTATTTTCCAATGTATCATTTACTAATGTGTCCGTTCATAGAAATCGAACAGGTACCGTGTAGCAAAAAGGTGTTAACACATCGCCGTGAGTTCGAACACTCATTGGATTTTTAAAACAAGCTAAAATTTCGTGCAGAAGAGGCAAGTCGAAATGGTTATAATATTGAGGAACGGGCGGAAGCAGCCACTGAGGGCAAGAACATGCAACTCTTATACGATATAGTTAACCAGAGAAATATGTGGGAAAAAGTCATGCCAATTTCAACCTATCCGGGATAAGATTGGGAACCTCCTGACATCGATTGCGAATCAACTAGAGCGATTCAAGAAACACTTCTCGGAGATTTTAAATAGCTCGGATTTGCCAGCGCCGCCGACCCAAGTGGCACAATAAGAGGATACCAGAATCACTCGAAATGCGACACTCATATCACAACCGCCTAAACACGATGAAATTGTAAAAGCAATAGAGGCAATGAAAAATAATAAATACCTGGGCGTTGACAATATATCAGCAGAGATTATAAAAGCCTGCCCCATTACTACAACCAAGATTCTACAACCTCTTTTTATAAAAATATGGGGGACAGAAAGGTTACCAGAAGAATGGCTTGAGGGGATCTTGGTCACCCTCGCAAAAAAAGCGATCTAAGTCAATGTCAAAACTACAGAGGCATTATGCTAGTGCCGATCCCATTAAAACTGTTAACTAAGATTCTCCTTAACCGCGTAAATGAGAAACTGCAGTCAACCTGGCCCGATAATGCAATGTGATGAAGCTGCATACCACTCTGTGACTCGGTCTGGATGCAATTCCGTGACATAGAATATATGCGGGTTAAAGTCACTCTATATTCGACAATTTTGTTTGTTAATATTAAACATCTGCATGAATACAAGAAGTCTAGCCATAGACACTTACAAAAGTAATGGTACATGGTCCTTTACTTTATTATTACTGAGAAACAATGAAGACTAGATTTGATTAAGGTATGATAGAATCGAACTGGTCTAACATGTAGCATTTACACAAATCACAATTCACACTCGGCGCAACTCGGCAAGCATTGAATATGATTGCTTCGGTATAAATGAATGTTGTACGTGTACGTAGTTAAGCAGATTCATAGAGGAATCTATAAGAGTCGCTAACCCTCTCTTTACGTTCTCCTCGTGACGACGAGGTAGTAGCTCAGAAATAAAAGAAAATGTGAATTTTCATTCCAAGAAACCAACATAAAATATAGTTTGGCTGTCATTGGTATCAATCAAACACTATTTCAACATAGTTTGCTGCATAGTTAGCTTTTGGTTACTTCACGCTCTCTCGCCTATCTACTCTGTTTTCTTTCAATTTCCTACTTCATAGTCGATCAGTTGTGGCATGGATACCTCCTGGCAAAATTTGGTTTTATTCGTTCTGTACAATGAGTGACAAGGGTGCATTCGAATCATACAATATTATTCTAGTAATTCTCGTTACCCGAGTTACTCGAAGAAATTTGTAATTTTTACTTTTTCAAACATTCTAATTAGTTTTTTTGTAATTCTCTTCGAACAGAAAAACACAAAAGTATATAACATAAACCCAAATAAATATTATATTTATAACAATGTTAGTTAAATATATACAAACAAATTAAAACAATTTAAATAATATTTTAAATATAAGTAATAATATTATATTAATATTTAAATGTCCCTCCTACCGAAACAGTGTTGGAAATAAACATGTGTATGAATTGATTCTAGACTTGTGTCGAGCTCGTTCACTACTTCTTCAACTCGTTTTTTTAAAGTGCCCGAACGTAACATGTATGGTATGATGATGTATTTTCGTGACATTATTGCCAGCTTTTTTCTAGATTTTCCCCCCAAATCGGAAAAATTACCCCTAAGTTGTTCTAGCGTTCCAATTAAGTACAACAAAAATTGTTCAAACAAATATTGTATATGTCGGAGTATTGAATGTATTTTGAGTATAAAACGACAAGCGTTGACTGTTATGTCAAGCTTGGGCAGTATCGACTGGCGCTACTGAGTATAAAAGGAGGAATTGAGAGGGCGAAGAGAACGGTTGCGAAGCAGTAGTGGCGAGCTCGAGACTGCTTCGTTGAATTAATAAAAAAATAATATTGAAAATATTTGAAAGTGATTTGAAGTTTCATTGAAAATAATTTGAAGTGGAAATACATTTTCTGAAAATATTGAAAAACATGGAAAATTATAATTCTGAAAAGAATACTTCTACCGATTCGACAAGTGGGATTTACTCAAAACAGCCTACAAAATCCAAAGCAAGTTCCTGGCTCAGAAGAAGAAAAATGGCGAACAATGTTTGAGCAGCAAAACCGTAGCTTTTTAGCTCTTGTGGAAGCGCTCAAACCATCCTCCAGCGTTGATGCGTATTTGCCGGAATTCAACCCAGATGTTGGAAATGCTGACGCTCGCGTCTGGTTGTCAATGGCGAACATGTGCATCTCGGATCAGTTACCAAAACCATCCTTGATGAATATTCTTGGTCGAGCTCTGAAAGGACAAGCATCTATCTGGCTGGCTCAAGTATCCTATCCGGGAATGACCTAGGCAGAATTCAAGTATTTTTTTTCGGCTCGCTTCGATTGTCCGGAGACCACAGCTGCATTTTTAATGGGGTTGAACAGCAGCCGACCTAAAGACGGGAAATGTTTATCCGCATATGCTGCCACTCTGACGGCGGGTTTGATGGCTAGATGGAGGAATTTGTCTGTAGCTGTGTCCACAGTATTAGCCCATCTTTCTCAGTTTGAGCCAAGAGTACATCGCATGTCCGTTACGGCTGATATTGGTACAAGGAATCTGCTACAAAGAGATCTAAAGGCTATGCCGTTCTTGAAGAGGAAAGTTACAACAGAAAATGATGTCAGTGGCCACGATGCAAAAAGGAACAAGGTATCAACATCATTGCAAGGCATTAAATGTTTTAACTGTGGCCAACAGGGACATAAGGCGGCACAATGCAGGCCAAAAAGAAGAGACTCGAATGCTTTGAATTGGATGGACAACAAGGATTTAAAAAAATCAACGAAGCCAGTAACATGTTTCAACTGTCACGAGACTGGTCACTACGCATCAAGTTGCCCCAAGATTGTCCGCAAAAGGTTTGGTGAAAGCGATGAGATTGCTGCAAGGATCCGACGGGTGGAGCTATGTACTGTTGGTGTACCTGCTGGAACATTAAATCATTCTGGTAAGAAATTCGGTTTGTTTTTGAGTCAGGCTCCGAATGTTCACTCATTCAAGAGTCTATAAGTGATAAATTTCGGGGTAAACGTTGTTTTAACGTAGTGACAATGACAGGGATTGGACAAACGAGTGTTAATAGTACTTTTCATATTTTATCGGTGATTGAAGTCAAGGGAATTGTTCTAGAAGTTTTGTTTCATGTTCTGCCAGATCCCTACTTGCATAATAAGATAATGATTGGGCAAGAAATTCTTCATCAAGGTATTACGGTACATATGCCGTCAGACAAGTTGTGTTTAAATAGAGAGAACTTTGTTTTGACCTGTGAGACAACTACACCTTGGGATATACATTTTGATTCAATTGACACAGACATTCTTCAGAACCTAAAGCCAAAATTGATAGATACCTTTAATTGTTTTAGAGAAAATTTAGTTATAACATTTCCTAAATCTCATGCTAATGTGACACCGATGCAAATAGGCCTCAAAGATCCTTACAAAACGGTTTATAGGCGTTCCTATCGTTTAAGTACGGAGGAACGCTGTGTTGTTCGAAAAAGAGTTAATGAACTTCTAGATTGTGGCATTATTCGTCCTAGTTCATCACCTTTTGCCAGTTCCATACTTCTTGTAAAGAAGAAAGATGGTGCTGACCGCATGTGTGTGTATTTGCGGGAATTAAATGATAATACCATTCCGGATAGGTTTCCGTTGCCTTTAACATCAGATCAAATTGATCGTTTACATGGTTCTAACTTTTTAACGAGCTTGGACATGGCTTCAGGATTCCATCAAATACCTACTCATTCTGACTCGGTTAGGTACACAGCTTTTGTGACACCTGATGGTCAATATGAGTTTTTGACAATGGCATTTGGACTTAGAAATGCACCATCGGTTTTTCAACGATTTTTTTTCAATTTCAATTCAATTTATTCCAATCTTATTTTACAATTATATCAACTTAAGACATACTTAAATTACTTCTTATTTCCTCTGCATTCAAAAATTTTTTGAGGACTATATATATTGTATATTGGCCTTTAACCATGAGCCCGGCGAAGCCGGTACTCCAAAGTGCGTTCAATCACTTATCAACTAGGATGCCATTAAAAAGGAATTACAAAAAAGGCAATATTCCGTCAGGGAAAAACTTAAAATAACTTAATACTAACCTACAACTAACTATACAAGTATTTACATTGGGCCTAAGGCCGCTAAGAGTCCCAAGATAGCCTGGGATTTCAGGTCATCGTCTTCCAATTTCGCGTAATCTTGCAAGAATGGACCTAGCTTGGTACGGCAGGACTTAAAGTCCATGCCAAACATCCGAAGGCAGTCGGCATCAATGGTTCCGAAATGGGCCATTGCGCTCTGCAGTGTCACCCCTAAGGGTGCTGCTGCAGCGAAATTCGTGCCGTGCGCAGCATTCGCCGTAGGGCGAGAGGAACCGCGGCCAGCAGCAGCAGCATAGGAAACGCCGCTCAGAAATCTGCCACTACCGCGAGAGAAACTGATTCCAGGAACGACCGAGTGTCGCTTCCTGGCTTCAGTCTTCTCGCGAAGTAGTTTCAAACGCAACGGACATTCCCTGGCGCTAGCCGTGTGCCCGTCGGTTAAACAATTAACACATTTGACCACGTGATCCGGCCGAAGAACTGGCGCACCAGTGACCGGATCAGGACCGTATGTCATCCCGTCAGTTTTGGCGGGGATGGTGCATTTGCCCGGGCCGTGGGACCCGGCACATTGGCAGCAGCGGTGGGGCATACCGCAGTTTAGCGCTATGTGACCATAGCGCTGGCAATTTCTACATTGCGAAACCCCTGTCCTGATATCCTTACGGATTAGGACCTTGCAATGCAAGATGAACTTTACAGCATAAAATGCTGTAATGCCCGAATCTCTGGACAAGTGGAGAAGCCACTTGTTCCCACCAAGCTTAGTAATCCTCACTACTTGAAGATTAATCCTCATACCTGAGAGGAACGTCCTCAAATCTTGCTCCTCATAGGAGTCAGATAATCCCGCGACTACCACGGAAAATGGAGTCTGCGATTTTGGCGTGTAGGTGTAATACGCCATACCCCCTTCCTTAAACAAACTCTTAACGAACTGATAGTCCGAAAGACTCAAAGTCTTGACGTTCATTAATGAACGTCCCATGATTCTCATTGTGAAATTTTCGTGCTGTAGTGCATCTTTAATTTTCGATGCTACAGCACGAACATTAGTGTTATATACATACAAATCTGGAATTTTCTTATTCTTATTCCTATTTCTGCGTCTCTCGTTGTTGGCGCCTTTTGTCGCCATGGGGCCATACTTCTTCATCTTGGCCGTTGTGTTCGCCGTCCTCCGTGCCTGCATCACACGGGGCCCAACTTCCTTCTTATACTGCTCGTGGGCTTCTTGCTCGAGCAGTATTTCCCTAAAGCTTGGCGCTTCTTCATCCATGGATTCTTCATTATCCGTGGCCTGTTGTCCCAGAGCTTTCTCCAGGTATTTTACTTGATACGTGAGTTGTTCTATCTTCTTCAAGGCTTCCTCGAATTTTCCGCTGATGCTCTCGTTTTCCGTACGGAGCTGGCGGATTTCATTCATCACATCAGCCTCAGTCTTCCTCTTCTTCTTGGCTGAGTCTTGAGCGGCCCTGGCTTGCAACTTTGCCAGGCGATCATCCATGTTCTCCCCACTGGAAGTGGCGGGTTCTTCATCGGGCTTGGCTGTCTCGACAGTACAGAGTACTCTCGCCCTCGTCTTCGATTTCCTTCCCATCACCGGAGTAAATCCGGAGTCTTGGGGATCAGCCATAAGTCAAAAAATTTTTTTTCGTTTTGCCGACGGCAATTCGAAAAATTATTTTTCTTCAAAATTTTATCCCAGTTTTAGAAGTCTTGAAAAAGACTTAGAAAACTTTTCAAGTTTGAAATTTTTTCACCACTTATTATTTTCACTTTCATTTCACTTAACACTGGTTGAGCTCACAATTGCTTCTAATCGGTTTTTCAACGTGCGGTGGTGAATGCTTTAGGTGATTTAGTTAATTCGTTTGTTGATGTCTACATGGATGACATTTTAATTGTAGCTTCTAATGCTGAAGAAGCATTGGAAAGACTCCGCATTGTACTGCAGGCGCTCACCAAGGGATTCTTACTGAATTTGAAAAAATGTTCTTTTCTTAAGCAGAAAGTACAATACCTCGGTTTTGAAGTCAGTGCTGGAAAGATAAGGCCAAACCCTAGGGAAATTGAGGCTTTGACTGCGTTGCCTCCACCCGAGACTGTTACTCAATTGCGAAAATTTATAGGACTTGCATCCTACTTTAGAAACTTTGTCCCTAAATTGTATCAGATTATGGCCCCATTGTATTCTTTAACGTCTAGCAAGAGTCAAATTGATTGGAAACCCGTGCTTGAAGCTTTAAGACAACAGATAACAGTTTTGACTTCTGAGCCTGTATTGGTTATATTTGATCCTTCATGCCCAATATAACTTCATACGGAAGCTAGTGCTATTGGATATGGTGCTGTTTTAATGCAGAAAAAAGATGCGAAGAGTTTTGTGGTTGCCTACTTTAGCAAGAGATCTTCGGTCGCTGAATCTAAGTACCACTCTTACGAATTAGAAACCCTTGCTGTTGTCAACGCGATTAAGCATTTTCGTCACTATTTACACGGGCGTAGATTTGTTGTTGTTACTGACTGTAACTCCTTACAAGCTTCGCGTCAAAAGCTTGATCTTACTCCTAGAGTGCATAGATGGTGGGCTTTCTTGCAAGCATTTGATTTTGAAGTTGTTTATAGAAAAGGGAGCAGCATGTGTCATGCGGACTTCTTTGCAAGGAATCCACTGCCTTTATCTGATAGAGTGTATGAGAAAGTTGAGCCCAAAATCGTTAACATAGCCGAACTATCTGATAATTGGCTTCTGGCAGAGCAACAGCGTGATGACGAAATTGTAAATCTTATGTCCGATTTAAGTGAAGGTAAACTTCACGATGATATATCTAAGACTTATGACATCCGCTCAGGAGTCCTTTATCGAAAAGTGCAACTTAACGGTAGGTCACTATGCTTGCCAATAGTTCCCAGATCTTTGAGATGGTCAATTATCAATAACACTCACGAGTCTCTGATGCATTTGGGCTATGAGAAAACTCTGGAGAAGGTGTACGAGAATTATTGTTTCGAGAACATGTCCAAATTTTTGAGAAAATTTGTGGATAACTGTGTGACATGTAAGGTTTCCAAGTCTGACTCAGGGAAAACTCAAGCCGAGTTGCTTTCTATTCCTAAGATTGCTATCCCTTGGCACACTTTACACATTGACGCGACTGGGAAACGGAGTGGAAAAAGTGATAGAAAAGAGTACGTCTTTGTCAATTACAATTAACTTAGACACACTTAGTAGTATTGCGGCTTTAAGACATGCTATATCTTTATTTGGTGCTCCAATAAGAGTTATTGCAGATCAAGGTCGTTGTTTCGCGAGCCGAGAGTTTAAAGAATTTTGTAGCACACACAATATTAATTTACATTTAATCGCAACAGATAGTTGTCGTACGAACGGTCAAGTTGAGCGTGTAATGAGTACGTTAAAGAATATGCTCACGGCAGTTGAGACAAGTAATCGCACCTGGCAGGATGCTCTTCCTGATGTTCAATTAGCCTTGAATTGTACTCAAAGTCGTGTTACCAAACATAGTTCGTTGGAATTGCTAATAGGTAAGGTAGCTAGACCTATCGAAATGCTAGTGTCTGATGAAATTGAATCATTGGTAAACCTTGATGAAGTTTGGAATGAGGCCATTTGTAACATAGGAAAAAATGCTTGTTATGATAAGACCAGATTTGATAGTACTAAGTCTAGATTTTTAGATTAGCAAAGTTTTATATGTAAAATTACATTTATGCTGTAGTTACGTTTCGAAAGTAAACTATTAAAAATACCTAAAATTTTAGCTGATTTTTCAAACGTAAAAATACCTAAGTTTAATTGTGATATTACCGTAAATCTTAGCAAACTTAGGCAAAATCGTACTATAATTTTAGGCAATTTTACCTCGAATTTTATTTCTGTGTAATGTTGAAAATGCTCTTTTAACCGAAGCATTTGAGAAAGGAAGTGCTAGCAAGGTAGATGCTAACTTGCTTATATTTACTTTGGAACTTGTGTTGACCTCCTGCGCCTTTTTTCGCCCCAAGTTGCGCACATCTTCTGGTCGTCTAATTGTAAATCGTCTTTGAAAACCATAAACAATAATTTGTCAGAGATGGTAAACAAATAGTCCGGGTACGTACATAGTTGACATTTATATTGTACATATGTATGTTCCGTATATTAGCAGTTTTTGAAAACTAAGCTGCTTTTTAAAACTGATTGATATTTTTTAACGCATATTTGAATTAAGCCCATTAAATTAGAGTTGTAACCACAAAAATTTCCCCCTAACATATATTGCTGCCTAAAAAACCCCCCTACAAGAAAAATCCCCCTTAATTTGGTGGGAAACTCCTAACATGGCAACACTGGTTAGTGAGGATGACGTCTGGTCACCTTAAATGAACTATATAGTTCTTGAATTACCCAACTCTAGCTCATGGTACAATAATATATACATGGTAATAGCAGCGCGCGTTGTTGCTGCAACAACAGGCATTTTGTTTTTGTTCTATTCGCTTCAGTTGTCAAACTTTACACGAAGGCATACCAACAACACAAGAATGCAAAACAGTATAAAAACAAAATACATGTGAGTGTGACCGCCGAAGCGAAGAACCTCATTGAAAAAATTAAAACAGCTGTTCTTACGACTTTACCATGAACGTATTATTGTACCATGCTCTAGCTGAATTCGTGAATGCAAGAAATATTCATGTTGTATTGCGTTGTACTTCGTTGTGCTCTCTCACTCACTAACTGGCCTCATTGCTAGTAACCTTTGCCTCTTTGTTCTCTGTGTTATAGAATACTGTGATTTCGAGTTTGTTCGTTTTATGAGACGAATGAATAAAATCATCGGCAGACGAAGCCCAACGAAGTAACTACTACACAACTTTAGTGGCTGCATTCATTCAAAGGTGTTATTGCACACTAATGGCCAGTTTTTAAGTGGGTAGTTAACTATCGGATTACTTAATCTTAATTCTAAGTTAATTAGAGGTTAACTTTGCATTTTGGTTTTCAGTGGTGAGTTAATGTAATACTACGTTTATACGGCGGCCAACTCGCGAGTAAAATTAATCGCGAGTACTGAGCTCACTGTTTATACGGTAGTTTGCATTCAGGAGTTACAGCGCTTTCAGTGCTGCCTAACTAAAAAAAATATATAACTGTGGCAGCATCAACAGATGTTTTGTTTGTTTTGATATTTAATTATAATTCATTGAGTGAAATTCTTTTCAGTGCGTAAAGTGTTAAATGTCGGCAACAAAAAAGCTTGTTATTGCAAAGCTCCATAACTTTCTTGTCCTTCGTAAGTTCAAGAAGATGTTTCGTTTCCTCCTTGGACCATGTGCATCGATTTTTATTGTCAGACATTTCAGACATACATGCACGTCAATATCACAATCACAATTGAATTGTTTGTAAAAGAAACATCTGCTGCGCTACCAGATTTTCATTGTTGAGACGTATGGCAGCACTTTAAAATTTACTCGCAAGTAGCGTCGTTACTCATGACTTATTTTCGTGAGTTAGCTACTTGCGAGTAAGGAAATAACTCACCGTTTATACGCTTCAATTTTTTACTCGCGATATTGTTACTCGCAAGGAAGGCGTGCGTATAAACGTAGTATAAGTCGCCATATTGTCAACTAATATGGCAACCCTTGTAATCTTATTGGAAAAAACGTGTGTTTTGGGATAAATACTAAAACAACAAAGGGGAACAAACAAAATGGAATTATGTAAAATAAGAAATAGATGCATAAAATCCAAGTCATTTTAACAAAAATGTAAAAAAAAACTATATAGGCACAACAATTTATTGATCTAGACTCAACGTATGTGCGCAACTCTGAAACATGTATTTTATACAATCTTCATTTCTGACTTTGACAGTCAGTACTTTGATTGTCAAAATAATATGGTTCTGACTATAAGTTAACCAACCAACATTGGGTGGTTATATCATAGTTAAACAATGACTAAAAAACACAAATCGATGTTTAACCACAATTTAACTAAGAAACGAAGATCACCACTGACTGAAAAACTGGCCATAAGGAACAAGAAATATTTATTTAGTAATATCCATTAGATAACATTGCGGTGTGGATCAAAGTGGTCCTCGTCAAATACAAAACTGCAGTTCAACATGGTTTCGTCGTCAACCACCATTTGAATGATCTTCAAAGCGAATCTGCAAGTCTACTGCTTTCAGTTTACTTGTTATTTGAATATTATAAGGAAATACATTTAGATCCTGAACGCCGTGTTAGACTATTAGTGCGAATGGAACGATTTGCAGAGTAAGAAATGGAATGAACTCTTTTCCTTTTGACAGAAATCGTTCTATCATTCTGCTTGCGAGTTACACTTTACTTTTGGATTATGCAAAATATCTGTCTGCAAACTAACAAACAAAATCAAAAAGCTATAAAATAAAAATAGAAAACAGCAAATTTTGAACAAAGACTAACATTTGTGAATTGTGACAAAGTACAAGATTTATTGTCGATTTCTTGGAGTTTTCATTCAAATGGCAGCATATAATAAATTTTTGAGCACATCAAAATTGAGAAAAATCTAACAGATGTGTCAAAATTTTGTTTTCAAGTTTATACTATTCCATCCGCTCTCCCCAAAATGAAAATTTTGACACATCCAACGATTTGTGTAACAGTCTAACATGGCCTTTATTTGTGTAACAGTCTAACATGGCCTTTATGCAGAATTGTCTGTAGTGACTGGTTGCAGATAAACTGTTGAGCAGATTTGTTTGTTATCGAATCGTATAATCCAAATTCTTATTTCATCATCCCAATCGTCCATTGATCTTAAACTGAAAGACCAATCACTGAATTGAGAAACAAAATGCAACCGATAATTACATAAATATTATTTAATTTAAAATATAATAAAAAAAAAACATGAGGCGTTGAGGTCTGCGTTGAAAGTTTCACAAGACATTTTTTGGTTTTGGTGTTTACGTTCCTTTCGTAAAGTGTGTCATGTAAGAGAGATATTATTACAGTAGACTGGAGATAACGTGAATTCATTAAAATTGGGAGAGTTCGCGTTTGCGAGTTGTTCAAAAATTTCCCCTGAAACTTCTGTACTGACATGTTTTGTTGCAGCAACGACAAAATCCTCGGATGTACCAAACATTCCTGCAAAGTGGTTTTATTTTGTTGCGGAATGAAGAATTCGTAATCCGATGAAGACTGAAATATTTCTGGAGTTTGGATCGCAAATGCTACAATTGTAAGTACAAACACCTTGATACCCTTAAATGCAAAAAATTTTCGAAAACGGCATCAAAATGTAATCTCATCGTCATAATGAGCTTAATTATTTATCTGAACAAATAAATGTTGTGACAAAGTCGCACGTATATTCCGTGTCTGGTTTGTTTGCGTCCTCGTATTAACAATTTTCATTATCATTTAAGTTGTGTACCTCTGTTTTTTCCCGTTTTGTTGTTGTATTTGGAGGGGTTTATTGAGTTAAAAAGTTACAGTATCATTTGTTTACACATGTGAATTACATCCAACTTTTTACACAATCATATTATTATGAAAATGTCGTCGTCATTGTGTTTGTTTTTCCATGTTTTATTACATAAAAAAGGTTTGCGTGCACGTACAAGGTGTTTCAAAAGAAGTCATCCGATGTTGTTTGGCTCTCATTTTTTTTCTAAATGAAAAACTTCGATTCGGTTTTTTGATTATGTTTATTTGAACCTTTAGAATTTTATTGGTTAAGTTTTTTTTTTTTAGTTTGTTTAAGTTTATTTACTTCAAATTGAAAAATTTACAATGAGTTTTGCCTCAGCGCCATAAAGGCATTGTAGAGGCTGTCTGACAACAATTACATCGTATTTTTATCTAATTTTAAAACAAAAAAAAAATAATTTAGTTTTTAGTTTTAAATGATTTAAATATGAAATACATATATACATATTTTTAATGAGATTTTTTTTATTTATTACAATAGAAGCATCTCAATGTTTTGCATCAAGTGATTTTTGAATCTGTTTTTGAAAAGAGAAAATGTTTCTAAATTTTTACCGTTAAAGGTAGATTGTTATATTCAGAAATACCTATGTATTCTACTCTCTGTTTAGTCATTTCTAAACGGCATCTAGATGGTACTAAATTTGAACTGTGTCTTGTGCAAAGTGTGTGATATCGGTTAAATGGGCGCCGTCACAATTGATTACCATTCGGGCTCGTTTTATGGCATTTTTCATCACTTCGGCGAGAAATTCGGGCGACAGATTCTCGTATTCGTATCTCGAATGTTGACCTTCAGGGCTTCCAGGGTCTCGGGCTTGTTCACGTAAACACGGGACTTCAAAAAACCACACAAAAGTCGCCAAAACGAGAGATGAGGCGACCCGGGAACGCCGCCTTAAGAATATCGGTTGTGGCCCGAGCAGTGTGTGCCGTTGCTCCGTCCTGTTGGAACCACATATCCTCCAGTCTTAATACGTCGAATTGCGGCAGAAAAAACTCGGTTAACATGGCTCTATAGCGCGCACCGTCCACTGTTGTCGTTTGACGAGCGGCGTTCTCGGAAAAAATGGCCCTATGACTCCTCCAGCGTGAACAGCGCACCACGCAGTCACTTTGAGCGGGTATAATGGCTCCTCGTGCATCACTCGTTGATTTTCGGTGCCCCGGAAGCGATAGTTTTGCTTGTTCACGTACCCGCTGAGGTGGAAATGAGCCTCATCGCTCATCATGATTTGCAAATCATTATGAACAAAAATGCCATTAAACGAGCCCGTATGGTAATCAATTGTGACGGCGCCCATTTAACCGATATCATCTTCTCAACTTAAACAATAAAATTCTAAAGGTTCAAATAAACATAATCAAAAAACAGAATCGAAGTTTTTCATTTAGAAAAAAATGAGGGCCAAACAATATCGGATGACTTCTTTTGAAACACCATGTATTTACAATAATCTCATACCCGGGAGCTAAGCGTTGCACTGCAAGTGGAATTCACCCTAAATGTACTTTCTTAAAAACAGACACAAGTACAAATATATCAACATAGGGCGGCACATCAAATGACTTCGTATATACTATGATTTTTTAAGCAGTCAATAAATTAAATTTTTTACTTTCAATTGTAAACATATAATTTAATTTCAAAGAACAACTACACCAGGTAAAGGACATAAGCACACGATTACAAATTCCAAAAAAAAAGATAACCGACACTAGCCCGATCATCAACAAATCTATACCACAGAAGAAATGCAACTCTGTGATATACTACAAACTCACCTCAAAGCACTGCAACAGTGTGATTATGCAAGAGGAAAAGACCCAGCGGAGGAATTTGCGAGTCCTTCCACGAATAAGGCATGTGGTATTCGTCTTTGGTAATGCCTACTTTAATAAAGCCTTTTAAAAAAATGCCAGAAGACGCTGTGGTTCACGGAAACCTGTCTTTCCACATGTTCGCAATTCGTCGTTACAAAATCATAACATCCGATAGCCCAGTAGATACAGCGACCGACTGTAAGGTCGGGTGTTCGATTCCTGTGGCTGCAGAATGGAATTACAATTGGTTAAAGTATAAATCTGAAATATGTAACTAATTTGCACATGTATTTTTTATTTTTACTGAAGTCCTTCTAAAACTACTCTTTTTGCAAGCCTTCATAAGGCCTTCTAGTAGAGAGGGATGAAAGGCCTTGCCTCCCAATCTCAGGCAATGTTAAAAAGAGAGGAGGAGGTAATGTGTAGGGAAGGCCTTCCGTATTATAAAGAATGCCTTCTGGGGCATGATTTCAGGCCTTGCAGCGCCTGATTTCCGGCGGTGGTGTAGAACATGGAGGAAAAAAAGCTTTCTGTTCTTGTATTGGAATTATGGCCCTTTCAGTGTGTGTTGGTACTTAGGGATACTAATTCGCATATGTAAATTGCATAATTGGCCGTTGGTGGTGCAATGGTGGTGTGCGCGCCTCTTGTACATGATATCGAGGGTTCGATCCCTACTCTGACCACCTTAAATTTCTTTCGGCGGCGGCCACCTCGCATAGTAATGGCGACACTGTCGAGTATTAAGCCATGAAAAAGCTTCTCAAAAATACCGTTCGGAACCGGTGTAAAACTGTAGGTCCCAATCAGTGAGTACAAAACTAGAAAGCGCGCAGCTCACTGGTTGTGAATCTAGAAAGCGCACAGCTCACATCCTTCATGGGATGTAATGGGAAACCATTTTTTTTATTGCATAATTCAGTTAGTATATATACGATTGATGACATAGAGCAATGACGTATAGAGCTGCCATTATTCTCATCCGACAATTCTTTTCATACTATTTGTGGTGCGGTCGGTGTGATATAGAGTGATAGAGAGTTATTATAGTTAATCGCAATGCCGTTGCTGATTTATTGTTGGGTGGTTTGAGCCATTGCATCTATCTGGTATTATTAATGCAATACTATCCAACTTCCAACCGCCGATTTGCAACACACCAAATGTCATCAATTTACTGAATGAGTTGGCGTCTCTATACGTCATTACTCTATGATTGATGATCTAATAAAATAAATGGTTTCCCATAACATCCCATGATGGAATCGGGGAGAGCTTCTCACAACCAGTGAGCTGTGCGCTTTCTAGTTTTATACTCACTGATTGGGACCTACAGTTTTACACCGGCTCCGAAAGGTAGTTTTGAGAAGCATTTTCATGGCTAAATACTCGATAGTGTCGCCGCCACTATGCGAGGTGACCGCCGTCGAAAGAAATTTTAAGGTGGTCAGAGCAGGCATCGCACCCAGGATCTTAAGTACAAGAGGCTCGCACACTACCCATTGCACCACCGACGTCCACATTATTGATCTACCGACGGTATCAATTCAGGCACAGTAGTTAGGCTTGGCTAGAACTTGTCACAGAGTTCGAAACTAGTCATGTCAGTGAGTGTGATTAACTGCATTGCCAATTATTCCAAAAAAACAACCATTTTTCAATTAGAAAAATGTCCTTGTCCTCATAAGCTTGTAGTATGAACTTCTCGTACATTAACCAAAATATATATTTTTAAACCCGGTCTTCAGCCGCCCGAAGATCTTCATAGAAATATATTAAAAGATATAAAATTATAGAAACGCAGTGTAGGATTTTTGTAAGGAAATTTTTCATCACGGCGAATTTAAAAGCTATAAATGTGCATCAGACGTATTTCCAATGATTTTGAATCCTCAAATCATAATAATAATACAACTGTTTCGACTGTTTTGATTGTTCGACTAATCAACAATCAGTAAGCTTGAGGAGAAACTGAAGAACAGGATGTGACAAAGGAGCAGCCGGCCTCCTGCTCCATCCTCTGTGAGGCGGGTAAGAGGATCCGCTCTAATGAAGAGCAGAGTACAGTTGAATGCCGCAAAAAGATAAAGATCTTCCCAACTCAATACCTTTGAAAAAAATTTGGTCATAAATATTATTAAATCCTTTATAGATATTTGAGACATTTTCGTAAATTTGATGAAATAATAATATGGTATAAATTTGGTTATCTTGACCCACTGACGTCGCAGCACCATTAAACCCGTGAGAGGAATATGTTTAATTTGAATACCCACAATTGTCTGTTCTTACATGTCTTTAGGTGGATCGCATTTTTGGGCCCTGTGGCCCCATGTATTCGAATGCAATTTTTTTTATTATAAACTGATTGATGACATTTAATTTTTTAATATGATTTCCGGCATATGTCCGCCGCGGCTAAGAGTTACATGGTCCATTGGATGAATTAACTTTTTGAATACTTTTTCCAATAAATCTGACCAAATGGCGTCAATGGTGGCTTGAACCTTGACTCCCACTGCTTCAAGAGTTGTTTGTCGGCATAAACTAATGCCTTAATATAGCCCCATGAAAAGTAATTCAGAGTCGTTAAATATCACGAACGAAAGATCCAGTATACAGAACCACTGCTGGAAATAAATTTGTCACCAAATTGATTTTGCAATAAATCGATTGTTAAGCCCGCAAGTTGCGCAGTTTTGTTGGAACCAAATGTCGTTGATGTTTAGCTGATTAATTGTTGCAAGCAAAAATTCAGTCAGCATGGTTTGATAGGGCTCGCCACTCACCGAAACGGCAGCTCCTTGCTTATTTCGACAGAAATAAGCGCCTATGCTGCCGTCAGCCTGTAAACCGCACCATAGAGTCAATTTTAATGGATGTAGTGGTGATTCGTTGATGGCTTGAGGAATGTCTTCGCTCCAACTATCAATAACTGCACGAATTTCATGCTCACTAGGCCGATTGTGTTGACCGTATACTGGACGAAGTGCTCTGTGAACTTCGCGAATAGATTCATTTTTTTCAAAGTATATTCAAATTCAAGTAAATTTAAACGATTCATGATGACTTTTCAAACCTTACTGAACATTCTCAGCTATGAAAACATAGTTATCGATATCGATAGATCTCATGTAGCTAAAAAAAAACAGCCATTATTTGGGTGTTGAATGCAACATTTCTGATTTTAGAAATATTTCACAATTATCCATTTTCTTAGAGAGCGGATTAATAAGTCCGTTACCTTTTGAATGAAACACAGTTTTTTTGGGAAGAAATTTCAAAATAATCTCCTTTTAACTCAATACACTTAGTCTAATATTTCTCCAATTTTGGTATTGGACCTTGATTTTTTGAGGCCCATAAAATAGGCATTTGTTTGAACAATAATTTCATCGTTGGAGCTAAATCTGTTTCCACCGAGCCAGTTCTTTAGGTTTGGAAATAGTCACTGGGGGCTAAATACGGAGAATATTGCGGATGGGGTAACAATTCGTAGCCCAATTCATGGAATTTTGCCATTGAGACTAAACACATGTGCACCCGTGCATTGACTTGATGAAAAATAACTTTTTCTTGGCCATATGGGGTCGTGTTTTTTTAAATCCTCGTTAAATCAGTCCAATCAGTTGGCATAATATTCGGCATTTATTGTTTTTCCCTTTTGAAGGTAATCGAGGTGGATTATCTCGTGTGCATCCCAAAAAACTGTTGCCATCACCATATTGGCCGACAAACTTACGTTGGCCTTCTTCGGAGCCGGTTCACTTGGAGAAACCCATTGTTTAGACTGCTGTTTCGACGTTTCATCCTCAGGTACAAAACGCCGCAAAAACTCCTTCGAATTGCGGTTAAAGAACTCCAAAGAATCCTTTGAAGTTGTCACACAATTACGTTTATGGTCAATTGAGAGCAAACGCGGCAACCATCTTGCAGGCAGCTTTCTTAAACCCAACTGATCATTTAAAACCGAAACCACACTGCCATCTCAAATGCATATTGCATCAATAATCTCACGCCGTTTAACTCTTCGATTGACCAACACCATATAGTGGATTTTTTCGACATTTTCGGGTGTATTGACTTCAATTGGCAGTCCGTCCAGAACGTTCAGCGTCATTTGTACTTGTGCGACCACAACGAAAGTCAGTAAACCACTTGTTTACCATTGAAATCGATGGTGCAGAGTCCCCATAGTATTTATCAAGCTTTTCCTTGGTTTGATTGACGGTATTGTTTCGTAAAAAATAATGTTTTATAAGCAAACGTAATTCACTTTTTTTCCATTTTTAAAAAATGTGTGGCGGCTGAATACCGCCGTCAAAAATAACCCAAAAGACAACAAAAACTTTTGGCCACCACCTGGTTATTACATCACAACCACCGTCAAAAACCACCCAAAAGACAACAACAACTTCTTGGCCAACACCTGGTTTACTACATCGCAGCTGAAGGCGTAACTACACCTTCTACAAACACCATGACGAAATTCTTATTTTTCGCAGCAAACGTCACAGCAGCAAGCCGCCAACTTTTAATCGCGTAAGAAAAAAAAACGAAAAACAAAATCTCTATTTATACACTAACGGCGCATCAGGTCCAGTAATTTCAACATTGTGTTAGTGGACGCCAAATTCCCGCCCAGCCATCGTGTAGCGAAATTGGCATAACCCAGCCTTTCGAAAAAAAGCTAACCAGCGACCCTCACGCCACCAAAAAGTGCACGGTCATTGTAAAATTAAGTGGTCTAAATATCTGCAGAGTGTTCTCCCGACAATCAAAAGTAGGAAAACCAGAATCGTGCCTAATAATAGCTGTACCCCAGTGCAGCTCATACCATCTTTAACGCTCCAAGTGATTGAGTTAGCGAAGAGACACAATACGGTTACCGTACAGCAAAGGCAGCCTCGGGCCAACTTTCCGGTCCCATCCCAGTTCCCCCATAGGGAACGGACGGACGCGCGTATCCAGCGTCCCCGGGTCAGAGCGGCGTCGGACCTAAAGAAGGTCCAAGGCTACCCTATCCACGGCAAGCCGTTTTTCAGGTAAAAGCTGCACATTACCTCACCCGTGCCATCGAAATCATTGTAGAGTGCCAGCAAAAAATTGTCATTGTGCGCGACTATCATCGTCATTGTGTGTTCTAAATATCAGAAATTCGGCGACATCATCAACATCTGCCAGCCCTCAGCCGACAGCATCTTCAGCCGACCACACTCCAGCCATACCCCAGAATGACAATGGCCAATCATCATCGTCAAAGTTGGTACAACATCATAGCCCTCACATCCACCACCAACCAGCAAATCAACCATAGTCAACATCATCACTAGCTTCGTCATCAACTTCACAGTACACAGTAAGCTCCCCATCTTTCCCTGGGAGCTGAGGGTAAGTCCGTTTTGTTTTCCCTTTTAACGGACGGTGGGCGAGCCCACTTTGGACAGTGCTAGGGAAGGGAAGTTTTTGCCAGATAAAGTGTGTATATAATTTGTGGCGTAATAGGATTGGACCCAAGGGTCAAGTCCTAGGCTTTAAGACTTTCCTTCTGGAAGTCGAAAAGCAGTAAATTGAAGAAAATTTGGGAAGTTTGATAAGGGAAAAGGGAAAATGCGTCGAATGTAAAGGGAAAATTAAGATAACATGATAAGGTAAAAAGCGTGAGAGGCAAAATGCAAAAATCTGGATAAAATGCGATGATTCGGGGATGAAAATTAGGATAACACGATAAGATAAAATGCGTAAGAGGCAAAATGCGAAATTTTCAAAGGACGATAATTGCAAAACGCAAATTAAGATATCGTAATTAGGCGAAATGCGGAATTTGAAAATTTTGAAAGGCGATAAATGGGAAATGCCAAGATAAAAGGCCATGATCAAGGAGGGAATACAAAGGTGAACTATCATAGTTAGGGAAGATGGGATAACTAAGAAAGAAGAGTTTGCCAATTTTAAAAAATAATAGAGCTCAAGTGAATTTGCAGTTTTGCAAATTTAGCATAATTGCAAGTTGTTGCGGATTTTGTTTTATATAGTAATTGGCCGATTTTTCAGAAATAGATGAATAAGTAAATTTGTTTAATGGCTATATATGATGGGGAAAGATTAAAGATAGGAGTGTGGGCTACGCAGTGCGGCTGAAGCGTGCACTTTCTGCCATCTTGAGCAGTTTCAAATGTTAGGGTGACCTGGACATTTTTGACTTTGTGATATATTTATGATTTTATTTTTGAATTTTATTATTTTCCACACAGGGTCTCATGCGAGTTGCCTCTGAGGCTCTGCGTGATTTTTGTTTGTTTCTGTTTTCTCGTACGCGCAGTGATACGAGTGTTTAAATTACGGTTCGCGTTTAGTTTAATGGCGATCGGAGCCTTAAAGTTTGTTCGTCGGGTTTTGTGTTTCGTTAACACTACGAAGAATTTATCGCGCGAAAACGAAGGTGCAATTTTCGGCACTCTTGTAATTTGGTAGGTTTTGAATATAGGGAGCGAGGCCCTACACTTCATTATCTTTTGTCTTCGTACCCTATGGTTGGTTTGGGATTGAAAATGGGAATTTTTGCCACGCCCCCTTTAGACACCTCCATATAAATCGACACATTTAGTACGAAATTATGTTTCTTCTAAAACCTTTTTCTGGTATATGTGATCCGCTTTAACTCAAACATTGGGTAAAATCTGTAAATGTCTACTTAACTGGAGAAAACTGGTGACGTTGCCACGCCCATTCTGGTACCTCCCATGCAAAGGCTTGTTGTCCGCAAAAGCTTGTTGCTAATGCGATAAGTTGCGTGACACACTTCCGATCTTAATGAACTTGGGTATTAGGCTCCATGTCAATACACGCAAGTCACAGATTAAGACAAACGTAGTTTTGACACGCCCTTTTTGGTACCTCCCATACAAATCGACACATTTAGCAAAAAACATATTTCTTCTACAACTTTTATCTCGTAGATGTGATTAGCTTCAACTCAAACATTTTCTAATAATCTGTAAATGTCTACTTAACTGGAGAAAAATTACTAGGTTGCCACGCCCATTCTGGTACCTCCCATACAAAAGCTTGGTGGTCGTCCGGTTGTCAATGCGATAAGTCACGTGAAACAGTTCCGATCTTAATGAAATTAGGATATTAACTTCATGCCATCAAACGCGAGTCACCATGTAAGACAAGGGTGATTTTGCCACGCCCATGTTTGTGCCTTAAGTTGTTCGGCCGGTTGGTTGCTCGGCAAGATAACTCTCGCAAAACGGAACCAATATTTATGAAATTTGGTGCTAGAAAAAAGTTAGTTAAATGCCACTCCTCTATGGAAAATGAGTTATTTTGTCACGCCCATTCTGGTACCTCCCATACAAAAGCTTGGTGGTCGTCCGTGTTGTCAATGAGATAAGTTGCGTGAAACACTTCCGATCTTAATGAAATTAGGTTATAGGCTTCGTGTCTTCAAACGCCAGTCACCGATTAAGGCAAGGGTGATTTTGCCACGCCCTACCAAGATAAGTTGTGCGACCGGCTGGTTGTTCGGAAATATAACTCCCGCAAAATCAAACCAATCTTTATGAAGATTGGTACTACACAAAATTTAGTCAAATGCACATAAAAGTTGGCGAATGACTACAAGCGATCTTAATGAAGTTCGGTACTCGGCAATGTTTACCTGAAAATTAAAGATTAGCTACTGTCCACGCCCATTTTCGTACCTCCCATGAAAAAGTTGGATGGCTTTCCGGCTGGCCGACTCGATATCTCCCATATACCACAACCGATTTTAACAAAATTTGGTACTGATCAATATTTTGTGCAATACTGTGTAAAAACAGATGAACAACTTCGGCATGCCCATTTTTTTACCTCCCATATAAATATTGGGCGAACATATTGGATGGTAGTTACGATAATATTCAATATTACTCGGTAGCAATTTATGACTTCGGATGAGGGTATTTTAAAGTCGGTTCACCTGACTGAAATTTCTGTACTGGGTTTTTGTTATCGTAAAATAATTTTTTCAAAAATATTTCTTTGTTATTCCAAGATGTATCGATTACAGGTGGAGGCGTTATAAAAGCTGATTTAAATTTTTTCTTGTCGTTGTGATCCGACATTGTCAAATGTTGTTTATACTAATTGCAAGGTGTATCTAGTACAGGTGGTAGCGTTAAAATATCAGACAAAATTTGTTCTTGTCCTTGTGGTTGTTGCCGAAAATTACAACAATTCCTCCTGATATAACCTGAAATAAATACATCTTGACAACATCGATCGACTGAATATGACAAGGTATATGTAATGTCTACATAATTTTGGAAATAAAAAATATACAAATATTTAAATTTTGTTCTCTGACAAAGTCGGTCCATGCCAATTGGTACAACAAATCGGACAAAGTGTCAGTGAAAGGCCGAAAAAGTCGAACCATTGTCGGTATCATTAGTTAGAGTCGTCAGCCACGTCGAAATTAAATCGTTCAGAAATTGCTTCAAAATTCTTACAGCCATCTGCCCCATAAATCTTAACACTCTTCCGAATTTCCCTAGACAAATCTTTCCGAATTCTTGTCAACCGCCCATATGGTTTTTTGTACATTGTCTTACCGGCATCATACTCGGAAACTTGTGCAGTATCTGACAGATTTCTGACCGATTTCGAAAGAACTTGATTACTGGTATATGTCACGCAGTCGAGTAACTACAACCGTCGTATACCCTACAGTTGTTGGAGATAACACAATGTTGGAGATAACGCATGATGGAGATAACACAATCATAATCTGCTGCAAAATTTTGATCCACAATTTTATTGACAAATTCGTTAAATACATTTTATCAAAACACGTTTTAGAAAATTAATTACTGCTATTCTAAGTATAACATCTTTACGGTTTGAGAATGAACGCTTTTGCAGCAATGAAATTCTTCTTTACTTCATCAAATTATTGTGTGTCGCTTTGTGATTTTTTTCCCTTTTGGTTCGTCAATTTTCTGGCACAGTCAGATCCTGAATTCGGTTAAAAAGGTGAGTAACGTGGAAGTTTTATTAAAATTGTGTCAGGTGCTGCGTCAACTACTTGTGCAGCGCTATTCATGTAAAAATAGCTGAAGATGTTGTATGTGATTATCATCCGGAAATAGTGAATAATATCGTTGATATATGTAATTTCCATTCGTAGGTTGTTTGTTTGTTTATTGTGATATCCAAAATCTCATTTACTGCATCTGCGTTGCAAAGTGAGAAGTCTTGTGACGTAAAGGTAAAGTACTAATTGCGCCGTCAGATGATGTTGCCCTCTATCTCTCTTGCGCTCCCAGTACTCGCCGTATGCGCGTAGAAGAAGCGCATTGTAATTTCATTATCTTATCATTTTTGTTCGTTTTATTTCATTCGAGTGAGTAAAAGTGTTGGTAATAAAATGATAAACACATTTTATTTGCGTTTTTAACGTAGATTTTATATTGTTTTGTTAAATATCACTTTATTGCGTTCTCCAATTTATTGGTTAGTAAACAAATTTAACAAAAACCAACAACACATGTAAATGGGCGAGTATAAATTGTATTGTTTAATCCACATTTGAAGTGGGGGATGGGTGGGTGGCTGGTGCTAATTGGCTGTACACACAAACACATGTGGCTACTTGCTACATTCGCATGTATGTTTAATTATATTAACAATAAATAATAAATTGACGTAAATATTATTATATTCTCTGTGTTTGCTAAAAATATCAAAGTGTATTTTGTAGCAATTTGTCTGTTTATATTTTGTACTCGTACATTGTCTGTCTATCGCCAATTGAATACAATTCAATTTTGTGGTTAAGCTAAAAAAAACCGCCTTGGAATATTCCGTGTCTTTCAATGCGTGAGTTGGACTAACAGTTTCAATTCGACCACGAATATTAGAGGTCATCCGGTTTTATTTGGATTCTGATTAACACCATTGCATTTCACGAAATACGTTTCATCAATAGCTGAGTAATAACATGAACACTAAAGGGTCTCTATTCGTGGCGAGAATAAAATTAAACAAATAAGGCAAAGAGTTTGCAAATTTGTATTAATTTTTGTTTTACTGCAATCCATTTTATTAGTGCAATCTATTTCTATATAAATACTTACTTAAGGAGCCATAAACAACTACCCCTATGGAATGGCTTTACAAAATGAAGATAACCTGTTGCTCCATTCTTCTCCGGTTGGTAACACCAAGTTCTCGCAGGCTATATCCCACCTGGTCTTTCCAGCGATATCTTGATCGTCCTTCGAGTACGTCTTCGAATACCTTTCGCACCGGTTCATCCTGATCCATTCTACTGACACGGCTTAGCCAGCGCTAGTTTGATTCGCATAACTACGTCGATGTCGGGATACAAATTATACAGCTAATGGTTCAATCGTCGTCTGCTACTCGGCATTTTCTATTATAGGACCATATATTTTTCGGAGTATATTTCTCTCGAAGACTCCCAGAGATGTTTCATAAGCATGCGATGTGACCCAGGAAACAACACATGTTATATCATGTTATATAAAGCAACACATGTTATATCAGAGTCTGCTATAGTTGAATCTTCATTTCTCGAGAGAGGTCTTGTCTCTAAAGTGCTGGGTTAACCCCAAAATAACACCTGTTTGCAAGCATAATTCTCCGTTTGATTTACAGACTGACGGTATTGATTCTCTTCACGGCAAATCCGAAGAAAATAAATTCTCCATGAAAAAGTGTAAAACTAAAAATATAAAGCGCACAGCTGACTGATTGTGAGAAGCTCTCCCCTATGAATTCATGGGATGTAATGGGAAACTAAAGGGTTTTCCAATTTGAGTGATGTCATTTCTTAGTTACGCATCAGCAATTTGGAGTATCTCATGATCTGTATTTTTTTCCATTGTATTCAGTAATGTTAACAATTTCATGATGGAAAGAACTGCAGCCCTTGGACTACCGTAAACGTCATGAATTAGCTGATTTTGTCTTGGAACAACTTGAAAATTTTAACGATTTTTTTAAGAAAATCATATTCTCCGATGAAGCTCACTTTCATCTGAGTGGTGCGTTAAATAAACAAAACTGTCGATTCCATTATTTACCCATTATTACCCGTGTTCTGTGAGAGTTTGGGATGGATGACTGCATCGTGAACTGCACCGAGAACCGGAGCCATGAACGCCGTTGCGAGATACTTCGCCCGGGAAGCATGTGCGGGAATGCGGTGAGTGTTTTTGAGTCGTACGCAAAACAAACAACATCAGGACGCACAAACCGAATCATGGATGATGAATACCGCGGAGAATCTTGTATACAGGGTGGGCGATTGGAATTTCCACATGGGGAACTTGACCAGAACACGGACTTGAGCATAATAACTTTCCCACAAAAATCGCGCAATGATTAATGGAGGAAACCGGGCAGAGTATCATAAACAGGAAAGACAATGGAGAATGAAGAACAAAACTTTACGCGCGATCTTCTCTTGTTGATTAGTATTAATGTGCTATACATATGTATAAGTAATAAATATATTCAGACAACAAAGGAACAAAAACGCACCACATCTTCTATTCATGAAAACAATGCTTGCAAACATATAGGTGCCTGCAAAATGTTGCTGGGGCCGTTTTGTCTGCGTGTAATTCTTTGTCGTTACATAGCGCATGCAGATTTTTTCATTAATGCAATCTTTAAAGCAAACCCGATGCAAAAATGGCAAACAGTTTATAATATTATTAGTTTAATACAATGGATAAGAAGCTTTAAAATGGTACACTGCACGAAATACTCGTTGGTAATATTTTTAGCAGTCATGTAATTTCTCCTCTCTTCCATTACAAGGTTCATGGAAGAAGAGTGTGCTAGTGGATTCCAAAGATCATTTGAAGTTTCTCTTCTAGTTGTAAATACAGAGCGAAGTCAGTAAAGCGTACAAATGTGATAAATTATGTTGACAGTGGTATTTAAAATTTCGATTGGGTTGAACCTATTTTTTAAGTTAGTTAATTGTGCGATGTTTTCTAAAATAAATTTAGATTTATGAAAAATAGTATTAATATCGGGTTTTTTGTAAAGGAAACACCGCGTGGAACCCGTCTATCAATTGAAGTGCGTACAAGAGTTAAATCTTTACGAGAATGTGGTACAACTATAAGGGAGATTGCAAGAAGAATGCAAAGGAATACAAAAACAATCTTCTCTTCTTTAAAAAATCCCGACAATTATGGAACTTCTAAAAGAACAGGGCACAAGCCTCTTGCATGTGAAAGGATTAAGCGGCAGATAAAGTGTTTAGCTATAGATACACAAGTCTCACCGTCGAATATCAAGCTTCAAATCAGCCTCCCGGAATCCACACGTAGAATTTTTGAATTAAGATGAAAATCTCAAATATGTTAATCCTGTGCCCCAGCCTAGGCTACAAAACCCGATAAAAGTGCTCGATTGGTGTTTGCGGAAAACCACAAGTTCTGGCAAGATGAGTGGAGATCTTTGGAATTTAGCGATTTTTCAACTGGTTATCGCGGCCATCCATAATGCCAAAGCAAGCATAAATGTGATAGAACGGCCTGGCCTTCCAAAAAAAAGGGCAATACTATCACAGCGAGTTTACGCTAACGGTCGTCAAGTTGGGACTGTAAAGGATTTAAGGACATACATTGAACATGAATGGAAGAATATTCCACTGACCACATTCCGTTCTCTGATCGAATCAATGTCGAGGCGCATTAATACAATAATTATATCGAAAGGTGGTACCATAAATTATTAGACTTAACATATACAGGTTGGTTCAGTCACGACTGGACAAATTTCACCAGCGTATTCCTTGGCTCAATTCATTTTATGTAAGACCTCTGGGATTCATTTAGGGCATTTTGGAAAGGTAAGCAGTAGAGGTATCTTTTAAGGGGACATCTGCCATCTGGCTGAGCAAATTGAGGTTCTCTAATCCGAATAGATATTGTTTCGACCTTTGGCCGGATTACTGAATTGTCCGGACTACAGTACAAAATTTCTTAAACTCGAAAGTTGGTTATGTTTATTTATTTTATTATGAAATAAGTTATTTAAAAAGCGAAATATGAAAAATAAATAATATAAAAAATTGATTTACATTTACAAAAAAGGTTCGACAGAACAGAAATTAAAAAATGTGATTGCTTGAAATATGAATTAATTTTGGATTGAATGTAAGTACATGTTTCTGTGTGCAGT
Organism: Phaonia tiefii; assembly: GCA_963931995.1. Taxonomy (NCBI): domain Eukaryota; kingdom Metazoa; phylum Arthropoda; class Insecta; order Diptera; family Muscidae; genus Phaonia; species Phaonia tiefii. Next base: position 70,414,127 of record OZ008370.1, read on the forward strand.
TTTTGAGCTCTGGTTTTAAGTTCTTTTAAAAATAAGATACACCTACTCTATGGTTTGTGTTGTTGTTGTTGTTGGGCTAACGTACAAAAGCTGCGGAACCAACAAAAAAAAAATAATGTCCGCACTACAGACGTACAATTTTTAAACTGACCGAAACATTGTGCTGTCCAGACTACTGGATAGTCCGGACTAGCGAGTGTCCGTACTAGAGAGGTTATACTGTATTCATATTATTTAAATGTAACGTCATCATATGATTGACCGGTGTTTTTTATTTTCCAATGTAACATTTACTAATGTGTTCACAGAAATCGAACAGGTACCGTGTAGCAAAAAGGTGTTAACACATCGCCCGTGAGTTCGAACATTCATTGGATTTTTTTTATTGATTCTGAAAGGCCTCCCAAAGACCTTTTCCACAAGAACAAAAACAAAAAAATCTGACCACTGGTTCAGAAGTTAGAAATATTACCCTAGTACCCTCCGACCACCAATACGAAAATTTTGAACCCGTTGCCATTTCGCACCCTTGCATTATCAGGGATGGGCGCAGATGGGCATATTTTCATGAAATCAGCCAAGGAATTTCCTGGTGAAATTTGTCCAGTCTTGACTGAACCACCCTGTATATTAAATTTATATAAAAAATTACTTGAAAATCAATTTGTACGCTTTATATATTTCGTTCGAGAAAAAATCCATTTTGTTAGTTTCTTAAAAGCATGTGTTGAAATACAAGTGTTATGTACTTACATATATTTGAATTAAACTATTTTTGATTCATTTTTAGTTTAGTAATGAAACATCAATGAATTAAGCCGTTTTAAGTTTGTAAACATAGTTCCAATATTGGATGCTATATTTATTTCGTGGAGTGTATAACTCTGGAAAAGTAACTGCAAATTGAAAATTTTTTTTTCCAAATTTGTTTGGAATCTTTTAAACTACGTCATTAGATTTGTAAATTTTGATAGAAATTTTAAAAGTTTTAAAGCGTTATTAACAAAATTTATCAAAAATTTACGAAAAAATGTAATACTTCGTACCATTTTGAGCAAAATCGTTGCCAAAACTGGTCGTTTATGAATAAAGTATACAATAACAGTTTCGACGTTGTGCTTTAAAAATGTTGACTTACAAACCAAGAAAATCATGGTTATTAACCGAGTTTTAAGTAAAATTCCAAAAAAAATCTCAAAAATACTTTCCCCTATAAGCTTTCCAATAACGCTTGAGCAACCATGAAAATCGAAAAAGAAAAATTTTTTGGGATACCCTGGTGTCTCTTGAGATTAAAAAGAGTGAGCACGGAATGCTTATTGTGAGGAAAAGGGGGAATCTGCATTATCACATCATATTATTAGTAGTGGACACGCACGTGGTTTCGATAATGTGACGATATTGGACATGCCGCACAAAGAGCGGAATAGGCTGATTATGGAGGGTCGGGATTATGACAACAAATAATTAGGACAGTAAATTTAAAGAACGACACAGATAATATCAGTATTATTTACAAAGTTGCAATTAAGTAGAAGAATCTGCGATACTAAATTTAAGTTGTGTAAAATTGTCTATGTCTTGGAAGAAAGGGAAAAAAGATCATTGTAAGTTTTATGCAATGTGGCTGAATCTCCTGAAGATGTCAACAAAAAAATTGACGAAACGTTGGTTCAATGTAATAAAGTTTATTTGTTTACAAACAAACGTTAGGCCGTATTAGCAGAGAAAGACTATGGTAAATAGTTAGTAAATTTATTTAACACCAAAAACGTTTCACCGGTTTTTGCCAATATTAAAAATCATAAACCAGCTTCCTGAAAAATTGTTTTACGAAAAAGCCATAAACGTCCCGGTTTTTCTTGTACCTCTACTGACCTCCTTTGAGTGAATGTGTGTTCGTTTTACGCAGCCAGCGGCGGAAGTCGCAAGGCCTTCCTCAAATAAGGCATGCTGAATGGTTCTTTTGTAATGCCTTCCTAAAATAAGGCCTGCGAATTGCATGAATTTTTTCATCAAATATAAACAAGAAGAAAAGTTTTACAATTGTAAGAAATCTTTTTCCGATTCTTTTTAACCGTAATTTAATTGGAAAATTTCATACAAATTTTAAAATTATTTAGTTTTTTTTTAATATTTTTCAGGGTATTTTTAAAATTTTCATTTTGAAGTTGTGCGTGGTAAAAATTTCTAAGGTAGATACTTATAAGTAAATATTTAGAAGTGCATAATGATTTTGTGATAAAATATATTATTTTAATTATATTTTTGTTAACACAAAATATATTAAAGTAAATGTCTCCTAAGGCCTTCGTTTTTGTATGCCTTCTAAGGCCTTCTTTAGGCAAAGGTCAAGGAAGGCCTTATCTCAAAATCTCGCGCAATGTTAAAAGGAAAGGAGGAGGTAATGTGTAGGGAAGGCCTTCCGTATTTTTAAGAAGGTCTGTTTGATCATGATTTTAGGGCTTCCAGGTCATGACTTCCCGTAAAGTATTTTAATTTTTTTTCATTTCGACGATTCCAACAAATCGTCTGAACACATCTGGTCTCATCTTTCGACAATAGTTGTCGGGATTTCAGTTTCGATATAATGCGAGGCTTGGCATTTACATTTTTGGCGTACCTGCTGATAACCTTATGGAAACGGATCATAATAACCCATCATTTGCATAGGGCATATACATAAATTTTTTTTTTATTTTTAATGTATAAGTGTGGAATTTTTTTATATTATCGTCATTTCAATTTATTGATTACGTTTTTGTAAGAGCAGACAATCTTGCCCATGTATACAAATATTTCTATTTCTATCACTCTTAATGGGATAGAATACATCGATGACTTTGATCGACCACTTGATCAAATATTTGGCCACAATTTAACATAAACATGTTAATAATTAATAACATGTTAGCTTGAAATGCGTATCCATTGGTGGTTGTGAAAAATAAAAATTGTGATATCGTAAAGATGTATGTATATCACGCTACGCGGAAAATATAATTTGTTGCTGGATATTGATAGTAGCAATGTTTAAAAACATATGTTTCAAAATTTACATATTAACTTTAGTTGCTAATTTATAAATAACTGAATTAACGATGCCTAATAGGTGGCATCTAATATTTTGACCTCCTTTATTTGAATTACAAATGGATTGCAGTTTTTGAAAAAAATTTAATTTTAGGAACCAAAAAAACCCTTCAACCCCGTGTACAAAAGACTTTTCAACACTATACGTATGAGCGGCAGGTCATAAAAGTCGGCTACTTACCTAGCAATAGTCTAAGCGCGAGTTTCATAACATCCATTTAAATGCTCACAGAAAATGTTCGTATTAAATGGCATCTTAAATAGCAAATGTTCTTCGTATAGTTAGAAAAATTACTTCAGAACGAACCAAATGTGTTTAAAATGATATAAACCACTACGTCAGTTTAAAGTGTTCCAGTCGAAACAAAGCCATGAGCGGACTTATCGGGTTTATCGGGTTTTGGTTCCTACACTGAAAGCAAAGTCTGCATCAAATTTATGAATTCGGTCTTCAATTTAATGAAACACTTCCTTGTTTTTCAACCTACGACACATTTCAGTAAAATGATGAAGAACATTTCATAAATCTTTTATCAATATTTTACGTAGTTTCAGCGACAATGCTACATCAAGTTAATGTAAATTTTTCATCAGTTTAATGTCAATTGTTCACCAATTTGCTGTACATTTTCCATCAATTATATGTAAGGTTGTCATCAATTTGATGTAAGTTAGTTATCAATTTGCTGTAATTTGTTCACCATTTTTAGGTATATTGTTTGTTAATGAGTAGCCAAACCACATAAAAAGAGTTCATACCATGGATAATATTTTCTGTTTATGCACTATTTTCTATTATGTATTTTCTACTACTTAGTTTCTTCTTCTCTTTATTTTTTCAATACTACGTCCTAATTCTGAATCGATGACACTAATTATTTCCAAATTCCAATGATACAGATTGATGTAGAAAAGATCACAAATTTACTGATGCTGAAAAAGTTGACGAAAACGCACAATTTTTAAATTGAAGAAATTTTTCATGAAATTGACGAAATTTGGCATCAATTCAGTGAAGAACAATTTATGATAATTGTTCACCGATTTGATAGAAAGATTTTCTTCCAGTGTACGCATCGACTTGAGTCATAGTCTTTTATTTACAGTATGGATTTTACAGACTTGGCCAGTCTATATCTGGCACGTGATTTTTTGGTAAATTGTGTTAGGATCTTCCAGGCAACAACTTGGCTCGATTCAAAAACCAGGCGTTAAAACCTTTTTTGCAGAATTGAGTAAAAGTAATTACTGTTTCGCATGAAAAATAGGGTATAGTGCAAACATCTTTTGGGTGGTAGGGTGACTCTAAAGATGGGTGCTGAAGTGCTCGCTCCCAGAACGTTATTACTAGGGTACTTGCACTCCGATAAAGTTTAGATTTCAAGTGCATTTTGTAAAAGAAATATATATTTTTTAGTCAATATGGGACCCAAACATATACACTATGAAAATCTGTATGTTTGTTGTTTTGACGCACCTATAACATGTTTGCATCTTGTGGCAAATATAGTATACTTGTCTCCAAACACATTGTGTTTCCTCTACAATAATACAGTACAAAATAATGTTTAATAGGTCATAATATATGTTTTTGTTGATATATCTTTGTTGAATTTGCTGGTAGAAAACTGATTTGAACTAAAACGTGACAGAAAATAAAGAAACAGTAACGCAGAAAATCTTCAGCGTGTACCACATAAATTTGAATAAACCATTTCTGTTCGCGACTGCATTTTGAAGTAGTGACCAAGCATAGTTTTCCCCGATTTTCCGGCATTTCCTTATGTTTTCGCGAGTACGCTTTTAATTATATTTATGTTAAGACGGGTGGTGCAAATACAGGAATCTTTGGAAATCACATGTTATTTTGACACTGATATATTTTTTCTGTTCGAAATATCAGTCAGTATCATACCTCCACGGACCAAAGTGGGTCGCTTTACGGTTGAACAACGTTGGATATTACAAACTATCGAAAACGAGCAAAATTGTACCAGGCTTGATTGAAACAATTTGGAAATAAATTTGTATATTTTAGATATTAGATTAAAAACAAAACAAAAAAAGTATATAAATCAACTTATTCTTCTCTCGTGAATTAAAACAAAAATAATTTTAATTTAAAGTGAATAATAAATATTGCAAAGTTGTATAAATTATACAATTTTTCACTCTGGTTTTATGTTAATTTATTTGTTTTCTGACTCAATATTTAGTCCAGTAGCCTTTGGCTTTTGTAAGAGCTTTTATACGGCGTGGCATGCTGTTGCAAAATGTTGCCGTCATTTCCGCTGGATTCACATACCAAGTTTCTCTTACTCTATCCACAGCTCGTTTACGGCCTTCAGGAGCATCTGATTACGTGGTGAGATGAGATTTTATATAACCCCATATGTTTTCGATCGTGTTTATGTTGGGTGACTGCGCGTCATAGTTGTAAATTATTTAGATGTTTCATCAATTTTAGATGTTTCATGGTTTGTGTTACAGTATTCGGGGTAGTAGTAGTTGGATCTTTGGGCCAGTAGCAAGTACGGCCATCGGACTCAAATCGATAGATTTTAGTCTCATCAGCCCATATAGCCTTAAACACAAGGCGTAATTGTATTTTTATTATTTAAAACCTATCGAATTTAATACTTTACCTTCTTCCAGTCAGTGTCAGTCCAGTTTTCCTAGACCTGGGCGAATACTTGACGAAGCTTTATATTCGTTTCTGATAAAGACGGTTTCTTTTTCTTCTGTGTAGCCTTTATTTAATGTGGCCTCAATATTTAACGCACAGGGGTAATTGCATTGCCACTTGTCATTAAGTGAGAGGTCGTCCATCTTTCTGGGTCGTCCAGGGGCAGTTGAAGTTTGAATATTTTTCTTCCATTTTAATCTCTGGATCGTCATAACATTAAGCATTAATATTAATATTAATATTATTAATTAATATTAACATTAAGCCTTTATTATTATAATTATTATTGTTTAATAATTCTACGATTTCAACTACTTTCAACAATATTGAGCAATTTAAAAATATTAAAGTAAATTTATGAGTTACGTGATGTTTACATTTAAGCTTCTGGATCTTTGAGGAGTTTGAAGAGAGTGCAATATTGTAACATTGAAAAGAGTGCGTAATTGTAACATTGGGGTTTGTTTACATATTACGATCTATTAAAAATATATGTATAATTGTTGTACATTTAAGTGTTCATTATGAAAGAAACAATTCATTTTGAAATAGATCTTTTAGTTTTAAGGTTAAACGCTGCTGAAAATTAAAGTTTTATACTTCCATGATGGGGAACCTTTTACAATCTTGCGGTCACTGTATTTTTATGGGCTGAAATGGAAGATAGGAGCGTGGATAATATTTGATTTCAGCACAATGGCGCGCCATGTCACACAGCTCATTAAACAATCGATCTTTTGCGCTCTAAACTTGGTAATCGTGTAACCAGCCGTCTTGGCTGCATTCAATTCAGTTAAATGGCCGCCTCGGAGCTGCTATTTGACTCCTTTGGACGTGTCCTTGTGGGGCGCCGTTAAAGACTTGTGCTACGAAAATAATCCTGAAATGACCCGCACCCTTAAGGCTAATATCGTCCCAGAAATTCGTGAGATAGAACCAGAAGCCGCCAACAAAGTCTTAGAAAATTGGACTAGCACGATGAGCTACAGCGGCTGCCACATGAATATAATCGTTTTCCATAAATAATTGAAATATTTGAAATTTCTAATAAAGGCCTAATATATCAAAAGGAATTACGTTTAGTCTATTTTATTACATTTTTAAAATTATGCTTATGTTTGTACCACCCGTTATAGTATTTTCATGCAAAATACAAAATACAGAACATTGAAAATTGAATAAATAACCCAAATTCCCGAGCTTGAGGTCAATATTGGCTTCATTAATTTTTCATATTTTGCTACATCATTGGGTTGCATCATCAGGAAATAAAAATTAACAATATAATAAAATATTGTCAAAATTAAAACTTTTGAAGTTACACAAATAAAAATAATATACTGGAAAAAGTTTATAAAGGGTATCCCTAAATTTACTGAACATTTAAATTTGCTGCTGTCGACGTAGAAAAGAGTTGACAACCCTAAAAAAAACTGCTGACAGCTGACAGTTCAGGGTTAATAAAAATGGTAAATTACAGCGCGTCTTCATTATTCAACAATATTTCAAAAGTAATGAAAGTTTAGCGGTCGCAATTCGATATGAATTCGCGACATGATAACACATTATTTTTTTCCCGAAATTGAATCAAATTGATGTGGCCAATATTTGGTTTCAACAAGACGGTGCCACATGTCATACAGCTCGTGAAACTCTTCAATTACTGCAAGAGATATTTCCAGGTCGCGTGATTTCTCGATTTGGTGACCAAAACTGGCCCCCAAGATCGTGTGATCTAACACCATTAGATTTTTTTATGGGGTTTTTTAAAATCACAGGTCTATGTTAACAAGCCCACAACCACTCGTTGCATCAACGAAATTTGACCAGATTTATGCAGAAAAGTCATGGAAAATTTCGACAAAGGAATACGTATGTGTATGGAAAGCCGTGGAGGCCATTTATTGCATAAATAACCCTATCCTATGTACTTTAGGATTCAATAAAAATATTACCATAAGAAGAATAAAAACTTTGTTCAAATAAAAACAAATTCAAATGTTGCGTGAATTTTGGGACACCCTTATAAGTAAGATGCACAAAGAAAAATATTGAAATGAAAAACAATTGTTCCATACAAACTGTTCTACTTGTGACTAATTAACCCAGCAGAAATCTGCCAAACTAGTTCATAAAAGTACTAGTTCAAACACTAGTAGAACTAGATATTGGGCCTCTACGTCAGAACTAGGTGGAACTAAACAAGTTATATTTTAAAAAAATTTAAATTGTGTGGGTTCAAATTTCAAACGAAGTGCAGAATATAACGCTATGTTTTTCTATAGATATAAGTATATATATTATATAAGTATATAGTTACAGACTAGTTCTGAACTATATCTATTTTCAATGGTACAGAACTAGTTCAAAATCGATCATTAAGGACCATACAATTTGACTATGAACTAGTACTGTTAAACTGTTGCAGCACTAGTTCAAAAACGACACTCGAGAGATAATTTCGGCTTAAACCTAGAATAGGTCGGCAACTCGACTTCGGCTCCAAACTAACATTCTAAGTAAAAAAAAGTAAAATACAAAAAACGCCTATTTTTGGAGTTACGGGCCCCCAAATTTCGGACATACAGGATGATACCACGAGTGTGGTGCCGTGTTATGGGACCGATTTCACTACTTTTTTATGTAAAAGAAGTCGAAATAAACAAGCAAAATTAAATAATTTTTTTCGATAACTGTCTTAGTTTCAATATTCAATTTCAGTAGTTAATTACTTCAAAATTCAATAGTTAATTTCAATATTTCACAGAAAAAAATTTAGGTCTTAATAGGAAATCAAAAAATATTCCAAGCCGAAAGCCATATATTACACAAATACAATGCCGAAACCGCGAAGCCGGTGTTGGTCGCACCTCGGAGGAGAACCCCCCTGAGGCCGGCCGAAGGCCTCCCACGCAGGAATCTTTATAGCAGAAAAATACTATGCCGAAGTCGCGAAGCCGGTGTTGGACCCACCCCAGAGGAGAAAATCCCCAAAACTCGGGCGAAGGCCGGTCACGGAGAAAGCTTTATAACACAAAAAGACTATGCCGAAGCCGCGAAGCCGGTGTTCAATTTTTTTTGCAAAATTATCACAAAAGTCGAAAGTCTTTAAAAATTCATCATTCGATATCTCGATAACCAAAACAGTTATCGAAAAAATTATTTAATTTTTTTTGCTTATTTCGACTCCTCTTACACCAAAAAGTGTTCAAATTTTGGGGGCTCCCAAAATAGGGGTTCCCTCCCACCTATTTTTTATTTACTTTTTTACTTAAAATAACGTAACTACACCCAAAAACAGACATTTATAATTAGTTTCCTAATTATACATCTTGGAAGTTTGGGTAATGATCTAAAGTAGCACAATGGGATGTAAATGGTGTTTGCTTTGTAGAAATCTTTCTGTATTTTTGATTAGATTTGTGTCCCGCAATTCTAGTTTTCGGTTTACTTTTTTTTGTTGTATCTACATACACCATGTTACAATTTTCGTTATCATTCCCATTACAAGTGATTTTATATTCTACATTAGTCATATCAAATTTATCCATCCTATCCTTTGTTTTACTAAATAAACTTATAAGACATAACTTTTACGTGATATTTTATAATTGTTGGTGTTAATTTTTGTTACTTTTCCAACCAAACAGATGTTCCAGGTACGAGGCGGATCAATAAGTCCGTAACATTTCGAACTTTCCTCGTAGTTATATGAAATGCAACACAGCTCCCATCAAGTACGACCTGTTAATAGCCTACTGTCAAATTTTGAACAAGTTCCGTCATTTATTTTGCGTTTAACAGCTGTTCAAAACATACGACCTCGTGCATTTTTTTAAAAATGGAAAAAAGTGAATTTCGAGTGCTTGATAAATAATATGGGAACTCTGCACCATCGATTTCAGTTGAAATAAAGTGGTTTACTGACTTTCGTTGTGGTCGCACAAATACAAATGACGCTGAACGTTCTGGACGGCCAATTTTCAATGTCGAAAAAATCCACGATATGGTGTTGGCCGATCGAAGAGTAAAAGTGCGTGAGATTGTTGATGCCATAGGCAGTTCATATGGCAGTGTGGTTTCGATTTTAAATAATCAGTTGGATTTAAGAAAGGTGTCTGCAAGATGGGTGCCGCGTTTGCTCTCAATTGACCATAAACGTAATCGTGTGACAACTTCAAAGGATTGTTTGGAGTTGTTTAACCGCAATTCGAAGGAGTTTTTGCGGCGTTTTGTAACTGTAGATGAAACACAAAACAAGAAGAAGGCTAAGGTAAGTTTGGCAACAGTTTTTTGGGATGCACGCGGGATAATCCACATCGATTACCTTCAAAAGGGAAAAACAATAACTTTTTTTTGGAAGTGATACAAAAATTGGAGAAACGTTGGACTAAGTGTATTGAGCTAAAGAAGAGATTGAAAAATAATTTTTTGCTTGCAAAACAAACTGTGTTTCATTCAAAAAGTCATGGACTTATTGATATGCACTGTAGGATACTGATTTGTAAGTTTTTTGCTCCGCTATAGTGGTCCGGTTACGTCTCCCTTTATCCTCAAATTGTCTTATCAATTGGCTGGGAAGATCTCTTGGAAAGTTATTGTCAACCAGAATAGTTCTGATACTTTCATTATTGATTTTGCTGAATTCTTTGTCAATTATGGCCAAAATGCATTCTATTCAAATTTTCGATGAATTTATAATCACTCTTTTCGGGTGTTTTGAGTGAAAGTTTTTCGAAACACGAGTCCAAAAGATTTCCCATAACAATACTCTAATACTCTATTAAATCTCTACTAAATTCTATAGTAATATTTGAATTTGAATTTAATGACCGATTTTGTTAGATTTTAGTTGATGTATGAAAAATTCATACTACAAGCTTACACTGAAAGAAAAACCATTAATGAATTCTTACATTGCATCAATGAAAACTGTCATTGTTTTTGAGCCAATGTCAGGCTTCATTAATGCTATGAACAATGCTACATTAAACGAAAAATGTTTCATAGACCTGACATTAATGTAAACTTTCTAACCGGAATGTATTGTAATGTAATTGTATTAAAGAAAATTTTTACATTGATATGTATTATAAACCGTTTCATTGATGTAATGAAATATAGTCATTGATGTTATGATGATGCTATGAACATGTTTCATTAATGCTATGAGCATGTTTCATTAATGTAATGAACATGTTTCAGTGATGGTACGAACATGTTTCATTGAAGGTCTTAATATGTTTCATTGATTATTTGAACATATTTCATTGATGGTATAAAACGTTTCATTGATGGTATGAACAATTTCATTGTTGGTATGAATAGGTTTCATTGATAGTATGAAAAGGTTTCATTGATGGTATGAACCGGGTTCATTCATGGTATGAATATGTTTCATTGAAGGTCTTAATATGTTTCATTGATTATTTGAACATATTTCATTGATGGTATAAAAAGTTTCATTGATGGTATGAACAATTTCATTGTTGGTATGAATAGGTTTCATTGATAGTATGAACAGGTTTCATTGATGGTATGAACCGGCTTCATTCATGGTATGAATATGTTTCATTGATGGTATAAGACAGTTTCCATAACTAAATTCAATTTTAACATTTGCCACACTATCATGTAAATTATTTGGAATAAATGCACCCCCGCGCCATTTAAAAAAAACGAAAATCAAGCAAAATAAGGAGATTTCAAAAACCAATTTTTTGTCGACCGGTCCTATGGGGTCCATAGGGTCAGAAAAAAATTTTGGGAAGCAAAAGATATAAAATGCAAAAGTTAGAGGGAATTCACATTCTAGGAGTTATGGGCCTACAATGTTCGGGCATTTTGTGGCCAACTTTTTTTCGACGATTATTAGGTTTTCAGGGACGGAGCCAGGGAGAGGAATATCTGTGTTGCAAATTTTTGATTTCGGAATATTTTGATGTTTGGGAAATTTGTGAGTTCCTTGTGAGTTCCAATAGGTCCGGCCGACAAAAAAATTTGGGTTTTTAAAATCCCCTTAGTTTACCCGATTTTCGGATTTTTTTAAATCGCGTGGGATTCTGCATTGGAGCCGTTTATTTTTTCTTATTTATTCTTTATCTCATACTGGCACTCATATATTGTATCACAGCTACTCTACATAGTACATACATAAATAATACATTTATACAAATCGTACTTACATATGTACATATTATCCTTTAACCAAATTAATGAATCGTTCAAAATTAATGAAATGGTACATTATATTAAAGAAAGATGTTTCATTATTGCTTTTTTAGGAAAAATATTTTAAAATTCAATAAAATGAGTGTAATGTAAAGGATGGCCTATTTAATGATTCTACTTTACAATGTGGCTAAAATGTCTGCAATTTTTCTCTATAGTTTCCCATATTCATATGAAAAACATATTTCATTCCATCAATGTAAAAGGTTTCTTAGCATTAATGACGGTCCACAAATTCAAAAACTGCAGCATTGAAGAAGTTCACTGAAGTAATGTAATATTTCATAGCATCAAATAAACTTTTCATTGCATCAATGTAAACCCACTAATGTAACCCATTCATTGATGGTATGAAGCGCTTTTCTTTCAGGCTACAAGGTCAGGAACAGTTTGCGAATTGAAATTATTGTTTCCCACCAAAACCAACCATTTTTCAATTAGAAAAATGTTGCTGAACTTGTAAGCTTGTAGTATGAATTTCTCATACATTAACTCTATTAATATTTTGAAAATATATTTTTATATTTATGCTTGTCATGTTTTTAATAATTGTTTGGTTCAAGATCAATAACTATTAAGAAGTACTTTTTCTATGAAAAAGTACATTTTAATAGAAATATTAAAAAGAAATGTGTTGAATTGATCATTATGGTGGATGGTTGGGAATATAGATATTTCAATGCCCACCAAGGCATATCATCAGCTCCCTTCTCTACAAGCATTTAGGTATATCATCACACATTATAGGGATAAACAAATCTCAAGTAAGCGAGATTTGTCTAAACTCCTACTTTCTTTTTAATATTTCTATTAAAATGTACTTTTTCATAGAACAATTATTAAAAACATAACAACACAAAAGATCCCAAACCCAAACGGAAATATTTATGCTTGTCATGAAACGTCGGTTGAGCCCAATATTGAAAAAAATTTGTTTTTTTTTTACAAAAATACACTGGAAAACGAAACTTTAACAGCCGGTCAATGTTTGACGTTCCCGTAATCAGCTCTTCAAAGTGCATCTTTTGAGACTCCCACCCACGACTGAAATTCCAATCGAGCGGGGTTTTCAGTACACCGTTATCTCAACCGTAATCAATGTGCCCCAATTAAACACAGTATTCAAAACCTTTCCGTCTGCTCAGCTACCAGAACCATAGTCAGACAATAACTAAATGAGTTTTAGGAATTATTCAATGCGAAATTTTTTTAGTGTCCCATTTTGTCATCATCACCGCAAAAATATTTAGCATAAACTAAATATTTGTGTAAATATCGGATAGAAATTTCCAACTTCTGCACTGTGGGAGAAATCATCAATCTAGCGCGGCGAAAACTTGTTTTAATACTTTCACATGTGACACTAAATTTGATTTAATTTATCTCATTATGTTGAAATAAAAATATTAGTTTAAAAGAGAAAACAAACAAGTGGATAAATTCGAAGTTCGGCAGCTGCTTAGTTGGACAGGTGTTAAGTTCGTCGTTTCCCAACCTTCTACAGTCGATCAAAATACCCTAAACCACTGGTAAGATGGTATAGCTTATGCCTTCCACATCATCGACCAATTTCTGGATCGATTTAACCATGTTGCTGTGCGCATGCAATTTGGGTTAAAAGTACAGATTGCAAATACGAATTTGTTTCAAAGGATTTTGGATTGAATATTGCAGGAATCCTATTAAATATAGACAAGGCTGAATCACGTTTTGGTATGGGGTCTCTATACAATTGTACCTCTCAAGCTTGGTTCTTTGGTAGTCGAAAGACACGTTTTACCTATGAATTCAATAATTTTTTCATAGTCTAATTACAGATGAAATAAGTGGTCTATGAATATATTTTAAGGGACCATGTTTTGAATATACCCTTTACAAATGAACTTCCTAAGCTAGGACCTAAGCTGTTTGGAAATGACATTTAAGCTATGAATTGAACACATTTCTGCACAACTTATAAAATTACATCTAAAATAAGTTGTGCCCACATTTCGATATAGCTGACGTACCAATGCGTCTGTCTAGATGATATACCCACAGAATAATTCGTTTCAGGAAACTGAATTAGACCTAACCAAATTTTGAGGTTACCAGAGCAGAATTAGAGGATATCAAAATCGAATGAAAAAAGCTCACAACTGTATTAGAGTCTGTCACACCGACATTAGACAGGCTGTGCAAGAAGGTATTTTGCTACTCAATACAATAAACAAATTAATGGCGAAACTTATACGAGTACTGCAGCAGATCTTGCCGATGGTGGAGCAAATTGTGTGAAAGGTGCAAAATGGTATTCATGATTTGGGAACTATACAGGGATGCAACATATAAAGTTAGTTCTAATGAAAAGAAACACAAACTATCACGACATCTGCGGGCGTTGGTGAGGTTGGAGCCAATTGATTTTTTTCAAAATATACCTATGTACCTTTCATTGATCTCTTCTTCACATATCCGACGGTACCTCCGATTATACATAGCTTAACTTATTTGGCCACAATGCACAATGTCTTTTTACAAAGATCAGAGTCAGCAGACCCCAATCTTTTATATTTCTGATTTGGTTAAGAAATGTAGTTAGAATAAAAACATTTCCCATTGCATCCCATGAAGGGATTTGGGAAAGCTTCTCACAACCTGTGAGCTGTGCGCTCCATAATTTTACACTCACTGATTAGGACCTAAAGTTTTACTCTGGTTCCGAATGGTATTTCGAGAAGCTTTTCATGGCTAAATATTCGATTGTGTCGACATCACTAAGCGAGGTGGCCATTGTCGGAGAAAATATAATCTGGTTAGAGCAGGGATCGAACCCACGTTCTCATGCACAATAGCCGCACACACTAGCCATTGCGTCAGCGACGGCCACAAGACATCTAGTATACGCTACGCAAAATGTAGTATTTAACCGATACACGACCATTTTTGATTTAGTCCCAGGCCCCTTTTAGCCACCCTCCTTCTCGTAGCGAAATATCATTCTGCATCTGAAGAACAACTCAGAGACCAATTTTAACAGTATGTATGTAAAGTCCGTCCGTTTTCATAAAATTCTCATTACTTCCAAATTTTCCGTTTCAAGCCTCAATCGACTCATTAGCTCTACTTTTTTGTATAGCACAATGCCTCGATTTTATACGACCCCAATTCGTATATTCAAACCTTCCTCCCTATCTATTGCTCGTGTCTTTAAAGGAAGGTACAGATAGCCATACACTTGTTTGTCTGGGAAGTGTTAATTTCTCGATAAAGTACCTCGCCCCCTTTACCACCATCGCTGAGGTTTTCTACAGACTAACATCTTTTCTGACGCCAATGCCCATAGGCTGCCCACATTTTACGATTCTATGTATATGCATTTGGCTGGTATTTATGATTTATGATATCGACGCATGCCCCTTTTAAAGGTCGCAAATCGTATAGTCAAAATTCCTTACGTATATTATGAGGGAGTCGTAAGAACAACATGCAGAAAATTTTTCACGATTTGGGGTGTATGCGATTTGATGCAATGTTTAGTGTGCGCTACTCTCGTACATGAGAACGTGGGTTCGATCCCTGTTCACCTCGCGTAGTGATGACGACAATATTGAGTAACTAGCAATGAAAAGCTGCTCAAAATTCCGTTCGGAACCGGTGTAAAACTGTGCGCCCCAATCAGTGAGTGTAAAACTAGGAAGCACTACTCACTGGTTGGGAGAAGCTCTCCCCAATCCCTTCATGTAGTGTAATGGGAATCCATTTTTTTTTTGACCGTAACGTTTGTGGCCGTCGGTGGTGCAATGGTTAGTGTGCGCGGCTCTTGTACATGCGATCCTGGGTTCGAACCCTGCTCTGACCACCTTCAAAAAAAAATTTCTTTCGGCGGCAGTCACCTCGCATAGTGACGCATATCGAGTATATATCCATGAAAAAGCTTCTCAAAATACCGTTCGGAATCGGTGTAAAACTGTAGGTCCCAATCAGTGAGTGAAAACTGGAAAGCGCACAGCTCAGTTATTGTGAGAAGTTCTCCCCGGTCCCTTCATGGGATGTAATGGGAAAAAATGTATTTATTTATAACGTTTGACCGTAACGCATTCATTTCTGATTAATTGGCGTCCTTTACCACCAACTTTCCAGGTTCCCCAAAAACAAAATCTTAGAAATCGTGATCAGTTTAAGACACAAAGTCAAAATGTCACCCTTCGAGTGCGAACACAATACTCGTGTCGAGAATGGAAGAGGTATTACACCGCTCGCGGGTCCGATTTCGAATCAAGAACGTATCCGTTCTCGTAATAAAATCCGAGAAGTCGAATCCGATACGGCGCCGATTCGGATTGGATGTGCGAATTGGGAATTTGGTATATACCTCTCGTTTATTTTGTTTCAGTTTTACGAACAACACCTTCATGGTTAAGGGTAGTAAAGGTAAAAGAAATGTGAATGACAAGGCCCACATGTTGTTTAAATTGCAAGTTTTTTTCGCGAATAAGAAAGGGGGATAGGAGTAGTTGGAAAGATAGAGAAGTACTTGTTAACGTTTGACTTAAACTTGCTGATGTTGTACGAAGTGGGGAATACACTTGCCGGAAGCTTATTCCACATACCGACTGTTCGGCTGAAGAACGAAGTGTTTCTGTAATGCGCAGCTCGATCCAACGGCCAGGTAACAGAAAAGGGATGAGTTTCACTTGAAAACCGCGTCGTACGGTTAATTACCCTAACATTTCGTCGATGCTCCAAGGAGGCAACTGTGCTGGATACACTGCTGTCGCCTATCAGCTTCAACGCTCTATTTTGCACCCGGTCTAGAAGCTCCAAGGTGGACGCTGGAGCCCCAGCCCAAATATGAGAGTTGAATTCCATTTTTGGCCGAATATACATGGTGTAGATATTAAGGAGATCGGGTGGGGTGAAAAATCTTTTACACCGCTTTAAAAAGCCCAGGCACTTGAATGCTTCTTTCGACTCGTTGTAAATGTGCTTATTCCAACGAATGTCACATTGTATCTTGATGCACAGAACATCAGGAGCTTCCGATTCACCGACATCTAAACCACCCATTGAAATCATTGGCAGGGTCGAGTCGCCTGTGTGCTTATGCGATATTCTGAATCAATGTGTTTTGCGTGCATTAAATTCGACTCGGTTTTCCCTGCCGCACTCACTAATCAGATGCAAGTCATGATTAAGCGTGTCATTCATTGTTCGTCTCTTTCCTTGCACTACGGAAAGATTGGGTCGACGATCGAACGAATATGAGTGACATAAATTACTATCATCAGCGAAGGAGTAGAAGGGATGTAAGAAATAAGAAAAAGAGAGGGAGAAAGCACAGAGCCTTGAGGTACTCCCGCATTAATTGTATACTCATCGGAAGAGATACCGTCTATTACAACTGGCATGAAACGGTCTCTGAGCAATCTCGAAATAAATCGAGAGAAGTCTCTACCTACCAAAAGCATTAACCTTTGATATGAGTGCCTGTGTGCCAAGATCTATCAAATGCTTTAGAAATATCTAAGGCCACTATTTTGCTCTCACCCAGTTTATGCACGGACCGATTCCACCGTTCAGTGAGTAAAGCCTTCAGGTCGCCAGTTGAACGTTTCCATGGTTACAGAATGCGTGCATCTCTGAGTTAACCACCAGCTCATCTTCACCGCCCACAATGAGCATTTCGAAAATCTTGTTGAAGTTGGCATCGTGACCATAAGAATCGCATGTTATAATAATTTCTCCATTCCAGCTATAACCATTTGGCAGGATCGCATTTATTTATGAAATAGAGCTAATTTAGTATCACGCCTCCTTTAGGGTGTACTGAAAACAGGGTTTTTAGGAATTTGAATCGTGGGGTCTCAAAAGATGCGTAATGAAGAGCTGATTACGGGAACGTTCGATTCCTAGTGTATTTGGGTACAATTGTTTTTGCTAAATATGGCCATCAAACGACGCGTTATGATGAGCATAATTAAAATAAATAAATAAATGAATTCCCGTTACATTCCATGTAGGGATTAGGAAGAGCTTCTCACAACCAGTGAGTTGCGCGCGTTATAGTTTTACACTCCCTGATTGGGATCTACAGTGTTACACCGGTTCCGAACGGTATTTTGAGAAGGGTTTTCATGGCTAAATACTCGATAGTATCGCCGTCACTAAGCGAGGTGACCGCCGTCGAATCAAATGTTAGGTGGCCGAAGCAGGGATCGAATCCACGTACTCATTTACAAGAGTCGCGCACATTACCATTGCACCACTGTTTTTAAATTTAATTAATTACATTTTTTGATCATATCCTTTTTGTAAACGTATGCCTCTAATTTGAATCTTATGAAACATTTGATAATAAATTGTTTCAAAATAATCGTCTAATACGCTTCCTGTAAATATTAGAGTTCAAGTGTAGACGATTTTCCCAATTTGAAAATATGAGATTTTCCACTCTAACTTTTATCAAATTCAAATCAGTGACGAATTAAATCAGTTTCATGAACCATTTTGTTTTCGTTTAGACGACATGTGCGCAACAGACTCCAAGATTTACTCAATATTTACTAAATTCCTTAGCACCTCAAACTGTCGTACATTCATTGTAGAGTATGCAATTAGAATTGTTGTATCTTCATTCAAAATTATACTGGTGACGCGCATAGAGGCGCCAGCTACCATGACAAATAGGGGAAATACATTTGTCGCGTCCAGTCTTGTGATTTAATGCCAGTTCACAAATTATATTACATAATACACTTTGTATTTCATGGAGCGTGTGTGACATTACAATACTAAGCAACTTCAATTCACACATCATTCGTAAACAATTAATTGCTACGACAAACGTTAAAACAAAAACAAAACGCCTTTTTCTCTGTCAAACGTTTTAAGCCGCTACAAGTTGACAAAATTGTCTAAACTCGTACCCGCCGGCACGTCCGGCGATTGGGCTGGTAGTGATAAGAACTGAGTACTTGTAATTAATGCGAGTACAGGCTGAAGTCGATTGTTGCACCTTAGATATATGAACGGAGACGTTTAGTATAGAGTAACGGTAAAAACAATATGTAATTTTGAATATTAAATGTTAAACTAAAGTTCCTTTAAAATATAAATTTGTGCATTACAGAAACCTGGAAAAATAAAATATCGGATAAATAAATCACTGGATTACATAAGTTTGTTGCAGTTCTCTGATAACAGAAGAATCATGGAAACTATTCTAAATGTGTCTGTTAGATCTACACGCTTAACAGTGTGTCTCGTTTTGTTGTTTGAATGCAAATATAACGTGTTTGTAGCTTTCTGCAAATATTGTATACTTGTGTGGAAACACATTGTGTTTGCTATCAATATTACATGTTGGAGATACAATGATAATATGTCATATTATATGTTTTTGTGACCCAAATATGGCTTTGTTTGTTGAAAACTGCTGAAAGCAAACTGCAAAAGAAAACAATGCAGCAGATCTTCAATTCAAGAAAACAATGCTTCCAAATATGCACATTAGGGTGGGTCAATATTTTTGCCGACCAAGAGTATAACAGAAACGTAATCTACCGCAAATTTTATGAAAATGTTCCCAAGAACTCGTGGTTCTAAAATCAAAATCGAGCCCTCGATTTTTCAGTTGAAAATGTCTATACATATTAGCGTGAAAAATCGACCCAAAAGCCATTCGTTTAAAACTTGATACTGTTTGATTTCGATGAAATTTCTCATATATACTATACTCCTTGCTGTCTTTCCAAAGACGTTTATTTTAGGTCGAAACTTCCCACGGTTCATGTTCTATAGCTGTGTAAAGTTGGCCATCTGCAGCATTTTTGTAACCTGTGTTAATGTTAGAATAATTTTTGAATGCGATATTAGATTTGCCATTTGTATTTTGATTCCTAAAGAGAAGGTTAAAACCTCGTTACAATTTGATATCGCATTCAAAAGTTATTCTAACATTACCCAAAAATGCTGCAGATGACCCAATTTATACAGCTATAAAACATGAACCGCTGCGAGTTTCGACCTAAAATAAACGTCATTGTAACGGCAGCAAAGAATAGAATATACGAATATAGATTTCATCGCAATCGAATAGTATCAAATTTCAAAAGTATAGCTTTTGGGTCGATTTTTAATGCTAATATACAAATTTTCAAGTGAAAAATCGCGGGCTCGATTTTGATTTTAGAACCATGGTTTCTTGGGAAAATTTTCTTAGAATTTGCCGTAGATTACGTTTCTGCTATACTCTTTGTCAAGTTTTGTGGTCCTATATAAATTGACCCACCCTAATGCACATGGTTCCTGCAATACAAGGCTGGGACTGATATTTTTCACCGTGTAAGTAGTATATGGATATTCCAAACAGACATATGTATGTATACAAGGTTATTGTTTAATGTTATAGGGGCCGTTTTTGCAGCGTGTAGAAGATTGCAGTCAAGTGCTTGTACATTGTAACCACTTAAACAAAAATATAAAACTGTTGCAATAATAGGGCGTTGCAAAAATCGACCGCATACTGTTCACCTTTCTTTTATATTTATGACCAACTTGTTTGGGCCATTTACCTTCATTGCTTGGCCTATTCATCGGTTGTTCATGCATAAAATTGCATTTTAAACTGTCATATGGGCATTACACTACCAATGACAACAATAGCAACAACACACCACCGAAATGACGTGACTATCAACAATTTACGAATTCAAATGTTGGCAGCCGGCGTCGAATCCAACGTATTATACTCATAAAGTGCTTAGCGTGTTCATAAATATGATACGATACGTTTTGACTTGTGCGCAGTGCATGTAAACAAACACGACAATTTAGTTGTTTTCAGATTTGTTTCGTTCATTCATATTCTTAGATTGTGGTTGCAGAGTGGAACAGACATATAAAGTTCGTCTTTGACATTGTAACATCTTAAAATATTTGAAAAATTAAGCGGTTTCAACTCGAATCAAACTTAAAACCTTTACGGTACAAAAAGGCATGTTCAGACTATCATGTTATATTTTTGATTTTCTTCAAAGAAATCGTGGAATTAAAAAATGAATAAATGGTTTCCCATTACATCCCATGAAGGAATAGGGGAGAGCTTCTCACAATCACTGAGCTGTGCGCTTTCCAGTTTTCACTCACTGATTGGGACCTACAGTTTGACACCGATTCCGAACGGTACTTTGATAAGCTTTTTCATGGCTATATACTCGATAGTGTCGCCGTTACTATGCGAGGTGACCGCCGCCGAAAGAAAATTTTTTTTAAGGTGGTCAGAGCAGAGCAGAGAAACCAAAATTTGTACTGAAAAGTTTTGAAAAATTTTATGTTTTCATTTAACTTGAAACAACAAGATTGTGAAAACCAAATCCATGTTTTTTCAGCTAGAACACGAACAAAAGCTTTCGTTCGAGATTGAGAAACAGGCTGTAAAACGTAAATAAATGGTATTTCATGAGTCAAATGAGGCAATTCTCTTGGAAATTTATTAAAGAAACATATTAAGAATATATCCTTAACAAATAACTCATTCAACCTACATTTTTCATATAATTAACGACTTAATTTTGACCCATTCACTCGATCAAATTCGATTTATGTAAACAGTACTTACAAATGGCCTACAATATTAACCCTTTAGTCTTGGTAGGGTATTACACAGTCGCTGTTTAACAGTCACTACTTGTGATAACATTTGTTTAAACCCTAGACTAATACATACGTAGATACTTTAATTCGCTCAATAAATTAAACGTCATAGGTACGTTGGAAAGTAAACATTGGATGGTGGAAAACATGGGTTCAATAATACCAGATAGAGGCAATAGTAAACAACGTCCAACAAAGGAACAACAACCGAATTTCGTGTTTTTGTGGCAAAAAAGTTGTTTTAAATAAAATACAAATGTATACCAACGATAAAAGTCAACAAAAAAGTGCAAAATACATTTACAACGACAACGACATGAAAAAGTTAAGTGAGCATATTTTTTAACTCCACCATCATTTCCACAAACCTACGACGAAGAGTGTGAAATGAAAAGTCAGATGAGAGAATAAAAGTATCTATGTATGTATTAGTCTATGGTTTAAACAAATCAAATTGCTGTTATTGTTCGTAGTTATGTTATTTGTCGGCAAGTTTTGTATTTAGCTGTGATTATTCATATCTTATCTTATTCGAGCAGCCGCTTTTGTCATTGTCTGCAATTTGAGTAATACGAGAACGATAAAAGAAGATTGTTGCTGTGGGGTATTTCTTTTGCAAGACAAGTGCTTAATATGTATTGGCCAGTAATACAAGAACTGTTTAATTAGCACATGTTTTAATAATAAACTTAATTTAAAATTCACAACAATATCAACTGAAGTTTTTAGTAGAACAATTGACTTTATCAATTTTCGTCTACTTTCCAAAAGCCTAAATGTTCTAACTGTATAGGAAAACTAATCTCTAGATTTCATACCGAAAACTATGTCACTGGATCTACGCTACGCACATCGAATCCTTAAATCGGCATTTTTTTAAGCTTGGTCACTCGTGGGGTCACGGGAGTACAGAAATAATAGCTGTGTTCGAGCCAGTTTCCACTCACAATTTGCACAAAATGTACGCGAACGACTTCCAGTAAAAATTTCTGATGTACGAGGCGGATCAATACGTCTGCGACTTTTTGAATGAAACACAGTTTTTTTGTTTTAAAAAAAATTATTTATCAACATAATCTTCATTTAGCTCAATACACTTAGTCCAACGTTTGTCCAATTTTTGTATCCCTTCCAAAAAATAGGATTTTTCGATGTCCATAAAATAGGCATTTGTTTGATCAATAATTTCATCGTTGGAGCTGAATCTCTTTCCACCGACCCATTTATTTAGGTTTGGAAATAGGAAATAGTCACTGGGGGCTAAATCCGGAGAATATGGGGGATGAGGTACCAATTTGTAGCCCAATTCATGAAATTTTGCCATTGAGACTACACACGTGTGCACCCGTGCATTATCTTGATAAAAAATAACTTTCGTTCGTTTTTTAAAATCCTCGTTAAATCGGTCCAATATTTGGTCTAATATTTGAAGTGTATGGTTCTCCCTTTTGAAGGAAATCCATGTGGATTATCCCGCGTGCATCCCAAAAAGCTGTTGCCATCACCTTAATGGCCGACAAACCCATTGTTTAGACTGCTGCTTGGTCTCCGGAGTGTTGTAATGGATCCACGTCTCATCCCCAGTTACAAAACGCCGCAAAAACTCCTTCGAATTGCGGTTAAACAACTCCAAACAATCCTTTGAAGTTGTCACACGATTACGTTTATGGTCAATTGAGAGCAAACGCGGCACCCATCTTGCAGACAGCTTTCTTAAACCCAACTGATCATTTAAAATCGAAACCCCACTGCCATCTGAAATGCCTATTGCATCAACAATCTCACGCAATTTTGCTTTTCGATCGGCCAACACCATATCTTGGACTTTTCCACATTTTCGGGAGTATTGACCTCAATTGGCCGTCCAGAACGTTCAGCGTTATTTGGACTTGTGCGACCACAACGAAAGTCAGTAAACCACTTTTTTCCATTAAAATCGATGGTGGAGAGTCCCCATAGTATTTATCAAGCTTTTCCTTGGTTTGATTGAGGGTTTTTTTCGCAAAAAATAATGTTCAATGAGCACTTGAAATGCGATTTTTCCATTTCTTTAAAAATGCACGAGGTTGTATGTTTTGAACAGCTGTTAAACGCAAAATTAGTGACAGACCTTGCTCAAAACTTGTCAGTAGTCTATAAACAGGTGGTACTTGATGGGAGCAGTGTTGAATTTCATATAACTACGTGGAAAGTCCGAAAAGTCACAGCCTTAATGTTCGCCCTTAGTTTTATCCTTTGCTACATACATTTTGGCTTGTAGTTACAGTACAGATCTATTGCCAATTATCTGTTTTCCAATGTGCTGAATGCCATTGCCTATTATTTTTTCCACTTTGCTTCTAAATTTCAGTAATATATAAAATAAAATATTTGTACTTATTTCTGCCGTTCTTAATTAATTTTGCACTTTAACTTGTTTAAGTAAAACAGCTGATTTCAAACAGCTGTTCTATCTTACAAATTTATGGTGGCTAAAATTTCTCCAACCAAAATTGACAAGATCTCTAACATCAAACTGTCAACATTTTCGCCTTCTGTCTTTCATTTACTGGGCTTTTGGAGTAAACGAACACGATTCAGTAAAAATTTCCACAAATTTGCACAAATTTTCGAGTAATCGAAAAAAACTAATGTCAAATCCTATTCAATTACAACATTTGTTTGGCCAATTAAATTATTTACTGATTTTGCGCGAGTGAACAAATTGATAATATTAACTAATGAAATTGTAAATTCAAACTTTAGCTCTGATTAAAAACATATTAAAAATTTAGTATATTTACAAAAAAAGTAATTGCCAATATTTAGTTTTAATTAACTATTTGACTAACTGAATTAAAAATATTAATCGAATTTGTATTCGCTGCATTATCAGTTTTTTAATTGATTTAATTAAATTTGTTAATAAACTTCCTACGATGTTCAATTATAGTTTTAATTGAACGAATTAAAATAGTGATAAAAACTTTTGACCCAAATCAATTTACCATTTATTTAACCTATTTTAATTACAGGTATTAAATTCGCATTTCTATTCACTGAGTCACTTTAAAATTTGGACACTTTACTTG
This sequence comes from Phaonia tiefii, assembly GCA_963931995.1. Classification (NCBI taxonomy): domain Eukaryota; kingdom Metazoa; phylum Arthropoda; class Insecta; order Diptera; family Muscidae; genus Phaonia; species Phaonia tiefii. The sequence goes on from OZ008370.1 coordinate 70,438,844, forward strand.
CACGGGAATAGTTTACATAGACTGCACATGTGCAATGGATAAACACCTGCAAAAAATATTTACAAAAAATTATTAAACACACAAACATTTATATTTGTTTCCATATAAAAATAGTGATATAAATAAATTATTATACGTAAATAAGACAACACAAATCACTTACAATGTGTCTCCGTATAAAATGCACAAGGCCCATGAACACGCGACTTACAACCATTGAGCAATACATGTCTAGAGAAAATATCTCGCTCAGCATATTTCTGACATGTGGCCTGGTGTGATATGAACGTTGGATGTTAGAAAGAATTGCGTTAATAATTCCAGATAGAGGCAATCATTCAAAGCAACGAACAAGAAAACAATCACGGAATTTCGGTTTGGTTGATAAAATTATTGTGTTGAATACAAAACAAATGTATAAGAACTATAAAAAGTAGGAACAAAAAGTTAAAAATAAGTTTAAATTTCACAGTTATCAATCAGAACGACGTGACAAATTTAAGTCAACAGTTCTTGCAACTCCACCTGGTGTAAGCCGACCAGCTCCTCGCACACTGACCGCATCACGAAGATTGTGAAAGGAAACGTCACATGAGTCAAATTCTCTATTTAAAGAATTGTTTTCATGCTGAAATCAACTGGAAGTCGGAATTTTCCTTTGATACTCCTCTATTGCTCTCTTCTAAAAGGAGTAGAGAATTTGGTCACGATCTCGCGAACATAAGATTCCTTGGCAGTTGATTAAAATATTTAATTGATTCAAATAAAACATGTTTGGCATTTTTTCCTGTACTACTAAGTAATCGTCTAATGGAAAAATTTTGAGCTGAAATTTTTTCTCTACAGAGAGTGGAGGCGATCCGGTGTTTTCGGCGGCGGATGAACTAATTGTTGATCGGAGACGACAGTCCCGCGGCTAAAATGGGGTCGAAGTTTTATATTGCTTTTTGTTTAACAAACGCTAAAATAGGATGGCCACATTTGTTCAATAACTCGCTTATTTATTGATATATCGAGGGAGAGAATCAATGTTTTTTATAATATTCGGAGGACCAGGAAAACTATGCTCCAGAAAAGATAAGCCCTACGTCCGTCCATGCCATAAGCCATAATATCTAGAAATTGCGCTTCGGCAACGTCAAACATCGTTTTTTCAAATACTATATGATTTAAAAAAATAGTGCGACATAAGGACAGTCTGTCCTTCCGGAAATATAATATACTCGGGCGTTTTCGGAAATGCATCACTGCAGAGCATCTGATGCGCATCACGTTCGAAAATGCAACACTTTGCAACACTGCAAGAGTCGCATGTTCTAAAAGTAATCAACACAGCGTATGATGCGCAAACAAGTCGCAAAATGCGCAGTAGCAAAATGGCTGATGCAATGAATGAGTAAGTACGGAATTTGATATTAATTTATGTTTTGTAATAAAACTTACTATTTCAAATTAAATCACAAATTAAATTTCACAAGTTAATTTATTTCACAAATTAATTAATTTCACAGATTAAATTTATTACAAAAATTTGAAATTGAAATATTTTCGTGTTCGGAATTGCAAATCAAAATATGCAACAATCAAGCATCTGCATCACCTGATTGGCATCAGCAGTGCAAACGCATCACAGTTGCGCATCAGATGCTCTGCAGTGATGCATTTCCGAAAACGCCCCTCACTTTCATTCGCAGTGTGTAATATATTATTACTGCGATTGAACAAAAATTACTACTAGTAGACACTACTCGTGTATATTCGGTTGAGAGTTGAAATTGATTTTGAGTTAATGTTTGTGATAACACTTGAATAGTGTCTCTTCGGTTATCTAAGTCTAGTGTGTTTGTGTTCGGCCATGTTCGTAAATGCATCGCTACTCTGCATCTGATGCGCAGCACGTTCGTAAATGCGAACTCTAGCAACATTGCACGCGTCAATGTTCGTAAATGCAACAATGCATCATCTGATGCGCAAATTCTCTGCAAATTTGCTTCATAAAAATGTCTGATGTACAGAATGACAAGTTCAAGACTAACGGCCTTATTCGTAAAAAGTTGTGAGAGGTTTGAGAGACAGTTTATCATACAAAAAACGTCTCTCAAACCTCTCACAACTGTTTATGCATAAGGCGGTAAGTGTTTAATTTTGTTTATTGTTTAATGGTCAAGGTGATTTTATTTGGTTTTAAGAACTGGCAGACACGAAATTTTCCTGGTAAATTTTATTTCATTGGGTTTGTCCTCCCAAAACCTTATTTAATTCAACACGAAATTGTCCATTGTATCGTTCTTTACTGCAATCAAAATGCGCATCAAAAAAGTATCTGCATCAGCTGATTGACATCAGTGATGCCAGATGCACAGCAGAAGCAGAGAAATTATGAACTTACGAACACGTCATTTGTTCCGACATTTAATCGAAGTACAAAAGTGTTGAGGCGTGAGATTGGGAGACTATTTTACCGCTTGTATTTATTCCATGATACGAGTATTCCGGATACGAGTGTAGAGAAAACTTGCCTGAAAGTTGCAAGAATTATGATTTTTCCACAGTTAGGCCCAAAGGCCCCTACAACAAAGTCTGGTGTTTCGGCAGACTTAGTTGCTATTATTACTAACAAATTATTAGTTTTGGCCAATAAGTAAGAGTGTCTCAGCAAGAACGAATTTTTTAATTTTAAAATACAAACACGTATTTTTGAGATAGTAATTTTTTTTTTTGGACTATAAAGAAGACATGTTCCCATTAAGTACGGAATAAAATATCCGTCGAATGGTCCCCACGGCTCTGTTGACAGGTCATTACTCTTTTCATGCAATTTTCCATGACTTTTTCTCAGAGATGTGGATTTGAATTCAGGAATTGTTTCTGGTTTATTTGCATAAATCCAAGATTTCACAAAACCCCAAAGAAAGAAATCGCACTGCATTAAATGGTGGCCAATTGACATCATAATTTCTTCTGGAAATAGTTGCTGCAATAAATCGATTGTTTAATGCGCGGTGTGGCAGGTGGCACCGTCTGGCTGAAACCATATTTCGTCCAGATCCATGCCGTACAGTTGAGGCCTGTAACGAATGCTGTTTTATAGTCACTGCAATTTCGGCGTCATCTTCAAAAGAGGAAGGCCCAATCACGCCGACTAACCAAAATCCGCACCGGGCAGTTGCTGCATGAGGATTTTCCGAGCCTCAAATTCGACAATTTTGTATATTCACGAGGCCATTCAGATGGAAATGCGCTTCATCGGAGATGATTTTTTTTTGAAAAATTTTGCTCCATTGAACGAATTGGCGGCGCCTTTCATGGTCTGCTGGTTCGAGCTCCTGAGTAAGCCGAATTCTGTGCGCATGAAGGTTGAGGTTTTTTGTCACAATTCGCTGCATAGTGCTTCGTGAAATTTGAGGTTGTTGAGAACGATGCCGAATTGATGTTTTCGGGGTTTTGGCGACATTCTCGTTAATAGCAGCAAGGTTTTAAGAGACCGACCGGTACGTAGATTCACATGAGGCTTGGTGTCCACAACTGAGCCAGGTCTTACTATTTTTTGACCACTCTTCGAATGGTTGACACATCACGTGTACTTTCTCGGCTGAACATTCCTCGAAGTTTGCGAGCGGCCTCAGCATAACTTTCCAAATTTTTGTAATAAGTTTTCTAAGTTTCTTAAGTTGCTTTCGTAAAACGTTCCATTTTTAATAATCGGAATTACTATATATGAGATCAGCCAAATTTCAGGGTTGCCACTTCCACAAAAAAAAATTACACTAAATTTAAAAAGTGCAATCTTACTGAGACACGCTTTACGAAAGTGTGAGCTTTGTCAAAGAAATGTTTCCGAAAGTATTTTAGATTTCTTTCCCTTTTAGGGGGATATTTTCATTTTAAAGGTTATTTGAATCGTGTCTGTTCGGGGTTTTTTCATTGGGAATATGGCATGTCGATGGTGCAATGATAGTGTACATGAGAACGTGAGTTCGATCACCGCTCTGGTCACATTTCATTTGTTTCTACGGCGGTTACCTCGTTTAGTGCCAGGCGACACTATCAACTATTTAGCCGTGAAAAATGTTCTCAAAATTCCGTGCGGAATCGGTGAAAACTCACTGGTTGTGAGAACCTTTCACCAATCCCTTCGTGAGATGTAATGGGATACCAATTTTTTTTCATTGGGAGCAGTGTAATTTTAAGCATTGTGTGTTTTTTCATTATAAAATAAGGCCTAAATTATGCGGCTTTATTTCATTAGGGGTGTTTGATTAAGACCCATTTTATTGCGTGTATTTCGTAGGCTGGCTTCGTGGACAGCATATTTGTCGAAGTTTTAGTAGACTTGGGAGAATATACTCCTACAATTCCAAATTAAAATTCAAACCAGTTAAGTTTCTTCTGAAAGGTGTCAGTGGAAGTTACAAATTCTATTTGAAATTCAAAATTCATCAATTGGAATTTAAAAAGTTTATATGAAATTTATAAAACGTAAATTGGAATTTAAAAAACGACAATTGCAAAAAAAAGCATAGATGGAAGTTTGATAAACGTTAATTGAAATTAAGAACGTGAATTTAAAATTAGTCAACTAAAATTTAAAACACATCAATTGGATTATAAACAACACCAATTGGAATTCAATAGGCTGGAATTGAAATTTAAAATTAGTCACTTGAAATTCAAGAATCATTAATCGATTTTATATGTTAGGTTTTTAATTTCAATTGATGTCTTTTAAATTGTAATTGATATTGATGTTTTTGCAATTTCAATTATATATACGATATATGTCTTATATTTATTTAAACAAAATATAAAAGTAAAAAATTAAATTACAACACAAAGTTTAAATAAAAGATTCAAGGAGAACATAGGGCGTCAACAAATTCTCTGCCTCGAGTTCTGTCTCTGGCAAGTGATTTATTTTGAATCAATTATAGTCGAAGATCTGTACATTCCGTTTCGCACTCCTACGTATTTGGTGGTCTTCCAGGCCCGCGATACCCTTGGACATTCCATTTAAGTACCGCTCTAGCAATATCTGATGTTGGACCCCTAACTATACAGCCGACCCGAACCCAGTTTTGGACGTCTATCTATCCAATTCAATAGGACTGTTACTGCTTCTTGGGCCTTCATCTTCGTCAAGCTCCAAGTAGTACAATCGCTCAACAGTAATGACTTCACACTGCAGTTGAATATTTGCAATTTCTTCCTTTGTTATATCCTCTCATTATGCCATATTTTGTGCAGGCATACGAATAGAACATGGGCCCTATCCATCCAATCATCTATATCCGTCGAGAACCTACCATTTGTGGTTATCTTTCATCCGAAATAAATGATAGATTCCACGAACGATCAAAAGTTGTCGTCGTTCATTTGACTTACATATCCCACATAAAGATTTACAAGACCGACAACTTTCAGTGTTAACAATTTTTTCCTGGTACTGTGTCTTGCCCCTCCGTAGCCGAGATCCTGCCGACGATGCACTTGATGGTACCCACTAAGTGTTGGAGGTCGCTAACAATATCAACACCACGTTTTCTGCACGTCCAGCAGGAAACCCAACGACATCTTGCTAATGAATTAACGGTCAATGTTATTGAAGGTTTGGCCATCAGTTGATGCCCATGTAAACTTGTGCATATTTGTATGGGATAATTTCGTTCCGCCATAAACAGTTTACGGGAGTACAGAAATCTGTTAGTCTCTCACCATTGTCATTCCTCAGAGTTCCAAGCCCATGTTGTTCTGTAACTTCATGTACGTTGTTGTTGCCGTTGCCCACTTTGGGTCTGAAATTTCCAGAGAAATATATTTTAATGTAACCACCTAACAAGGGTTTTGCATCAAAATCTAGTAGACTGCAGATGTCGTCCTTAGCAGTGTCCTCATCCGGCTCACTGTGTGCATGTGCCTATTCCCCAGAAATTCTGCACTATTTCGAATTGGAGCTTGCAATGACGGTATAACTTTGTAGGATATTAGAGCATTTCTAGCCTTAGGTGAAAGAAGAAGGCCGACTTCGTTTATACGTTTCGTTTCATTGCCTTACGCTCCAAATTACTGTTTGTTGTTTGGAAGCAAATAAAACGTGTTTGTAGCTTGTAACAAATATAGTATACTTGGGTCCAAACACATTGCGTTTGCTATTTAATATTACTTATGGAAATATGTTTAATCGGTTTAGAATGTGTTTTTGGAACCTAATGCGGCTTTGTTTGATGAAAACTGCTGAAAACAAAATCGTGACAGACAATAAAGAATTAAAAAAGCAGCAGATCTTCAATTTATGAACTCAATGTTTGCAAATATGTACATGGTTCCTGCAATATGTTTTCAGCGTGCGGAGTATATCAAGTAGTGACCAGATGGTATTTGGGGTTTGCCCCTATTAAGCCACCGTACTTTGCTGAGACCTAGGGTTTCCACATTGTAGGATTCCATAACCCTTTATCATACCAAGTATCAATAATAAACCGGTGTTTAAAGTAATATGTTATTATCCAGGGGGTTGTTTTCTCTTTGCATTTTTTCGTTGTTTCTCTAATGTTTGAAATTTAAAATGGAAATTTTATTAGACCACCGCATCCTATCCTAGTGCTGGGACTGTCAACAATCAGGCATAAAAGTTGAGATTCGGCAACTATATTGGGTGTTGATGTTACCACACTTTAGCTACCACCAGACGCGGATCTGTGGCATTACCAAGGGGATACGTAACATAATTTGGGAAGTAGTGAGCTGCTAGGGAATTTCTCAAAGGAATTGCTACAGACAGCCTTGTACACAACGAGATAGATCCATTCCACAATTGATATGATTCAAATTTAAATTTACGGTTTTTACATTTTAATTGATGTTTATTAAATTTCAACTGATGTCTCTTAAATTTCAATTGATGTGTTTCAAATTACAGTAGATGCTTTTGAAATATCAAATATAATTTTTGAATTTCAACTGATGATTTTTAAGATTCAACTGGAATTTTTAAATTTCATTTGTTTTTGACGTGACAACGTCTTAAATTAGGTTGCGGCTGGGAGTCACTTATGAAAAAGTGTAACTAACGCCCGGTAACGTTACGATGAGTCACCGAACGAGAGAGAGGCCCGCCGAATGCCTTGCGTCTCTCTCCCACTCAATAAATAATTCTGTGTGTGCGGATGTGTGTGTTTACTTGTGTGCCAGAAACGATTTGCTTTGCTGGCTTCTAGTGGCTGTTGGTCGGTGGTGTGAGTGTTTTTGTTTTTTGGCACATCATATATATGACGACTGAGCAAGAATGTATGTGCGTATATATGTGCGTGTGTATGAATATTGATTTAGATCAGTCTGCATTGGATAAGGCAGTGATTCTCAACCTTTTTTTTGTTGCGGCACACTTTTAACGATTTAAAAATTTGGCGGCACACAAAGAAAAAGATAAGTTTAAAAATTATTTACTTACCTATAACACACTGCGTAAAATTGTTTACAATATTAATTTTAAATGTGCGAAATAAAATAATATGAACTACAAAAATAACAGTATGTTTATTAAGGTATTAATTACAAGTTAATGATAAGAATACTTTTAATGTGAAATTTGAGCTTGATGTTTTTTAATAATTTCATTTATATTTGGTCGTAAAAATGGCAATGCTACTCTCAAATCGTCTTCTACATTTAACAATCTTGATATTTTTTTAGTTTTAATGTTGGTTAAAGCTGAAAATCCGAATTCACACAAAAAAGATGTGGAAAATTGTAATAATATATTTCAAGGTTTTTTGGATATCGTTGGAAATTTGCGGAAACAGCATCACTCAACTCGAAAACTACTTTTTTTAAAACTTTCTTCGCTATGAAATTTCTAACTACTAATTTGATCAGCTGTGACATCGAGGCCACCTACTCTCAATCTTGTATCTCTTATTTGTATCAGTCTCTATGTTTAAAATTCTTACGCACTTGAAGTCCATTTGGTGATCTCTTCTCTCTCTCTTGCATGTTGCGCAAACGCTGCAGTTGCCGAAGGAAAAAAATTCTAAAACGGTTGCTATGCTGTCAACTTCAACACACACTGACTGAATGCATAGGTCGCTGAAGCACATGTGTGTGCTTTTGTTTTGCGCATTTGCTTTTTCAGTTTTGCTTGTTTGCATACTATGTTAGTTACAACTAAGCAACGAAAAATGAATTCAAACTAGTCAAGCAATTTTTAACACTGGTTTTAAGTTAATCTATATTTGTTTTTTCCCGAGAAAACATACGGTGGAGAGTATTATTGGATATGTATGCTGTTGTTGTTTTTTCGTCATTTCCGTTTCAATATCTCTTTTCTGTAACTTTTTGTACACTCATGAAAATCATATTATTTAATAATATAAACATAATTGTAAATCTAAAATTTGGCGGCACACTTTTAGAATTTCGCGGCACACTAAAGTGCCGCGGAACAGTGGTTGAGAATTACTGGGATAAGGTATTATTTTTTGTTTTTTTTTGTTTTTTGTTTTTTGGCTTTATGATATGTGTAGTGTATGTTTGTGTGTAGAAATTTTCATATGAATTAGGTAGCCAAAACGAAACAGAGAGCTGCGGTCGGCTTTAAAAACGATATGCGAATATGATGAATTGAAATACTTTTTGGTTAGTAAATTATTTTCTTTTGTTTTTAATAAAAGAAATGTTTATTTTTTATAATAAAAGAAATGTTTATATTTTATAATAAAGGATATGTTTATTGTTTATAATGTCACATTTGATAATGTGTTCATAGAAATCGCACAGGTACCTAGATGGTGTTGAAATTACTTCTATTTTCCTAAACCATAAGTTTCAATAAATGTTAAAACATCGCCCGTGAGTTCTAACACTCATTGGTTTTTTTTTTTATTTTACAAATTTTAATTAATTTCAAATTTATTTAGCAAAAATTTGAACCTTCGATCTGAATAAATGTTTTGATTTTCGAATTGATTCTTTAAAATTACAAATATTAAGAAAAAGTGGCAGATATAAGAAAACTTGATTTAAACTGTGTTGAGCAAGAATTTTAACATCTAATCAATATGAAAATCAAATCAATCTAAACAAAATATATTTCTATAGTTAAAATTTGTGCAATTCTTATTTTCATTCAATTCCTTGTTCCTATTGTGCAATTTAATTATATTCATATCAATAAATATTCTACCGAGAAAAAGACGTTGTCACGTAAAATCTTCGCCCGTAAAACCGACTTTACAGGCAACAATTTTTTTCTTCCTAATATTTGATTGGAAGTGGTTTCGACCTCATTGGCATATATATGTAGCCCATTTAATTCTTCTGCTATATAGTTAACTCAGTTTTCGGAATCGGTTAAATGCAACTGGTCACTTATAATGAGTCCAGATATCAAAGTTATAATATTCGCTTGCTGTTAGAGTTATAAGCTATACTCGACCGCATCATGGAACTTATAACTAAATCGTTTTATTGCGAAATATATTTCATTCACAAGACAAACGGACAGACATGTTTTCCAGGTACAAATTGTTTATCTGAGTGTGAATCGTTACCGTTTATTTTCATGATCACGGAAATACTACTACTCTCTTAGTTTATTGGAATCATGGTAACATATGGAAATCAGGAACAGATAAGATATCTGTGTAATGATATTAAATATGTAGAATCGTAATATAATATGCTATAATTTTGACTGACTGATGTTATTCTTGTTTTTATCTAACAAAGTGGAAAACAAGTATAAACAGCGTTAAGTTCGGCCGGAATAAATCTACCATACACTAAAAAAAGATGTTAAAAATCCACGCAAAAAAGGTTGCTGACACAGCTACATTGCCTGCTAAATAGGGAGCGTGTTTGCTAAAATAGAAAGTATGTTTCTTGTTGAAAACCATGGTGTTGTCTGCTATTTCATATTACAATAACGGCTAAGTCTACAATATATTTGAGATTCTTCCAGGATCCAAGGTTCGAATCCCACCAACGTGGAAATTTGTTTCAAAACTTGTTTGTTAATTTTGCTTTATTTGCAATTTTTTTTAAAAAACTTTTTTTTTAAATTTAAATTTATTTTTTGTGTCATTATTGAGTGAAAGGCGTATATTCGAGCAGTTTTGCACCAGTCATCGTGCATACACGCTGCAAAATAATTTCTCCAGCTACATATAGCAGGAAACATGTACATGTGTGCAAGCATCGTTTTCATAAATTGAATATCTGGTCCTTGCTTGTTTCAATTTTGTCTGCCATATTTTGTTTTAAGTATTTTTCAACAAACAACGCCATTTATCATTGTGTCAACGGCTATTAATCATTGTGTCTCAAACATGTTATATTGAATAGCAAACACAATGTGTTTCGGCACAAGTATAGTATATTTGCGACAAGCTACAAACGCGTTATATTTGCATCCAAGCAACAAAACAGACTGATTTTTCAGCGTGTATAATTAATTGGGAAGAAATTTTAAAGGAAATATATATGCCTGAAAATACCATTCTTTCCTTTTTCTCATAACGCAACCTGGGACTCTAACTCACCCAGGCACTGAGATTGTTAGTCGCCTAACTCTCGGGACGCGTCCAATCGGAGAGTAACCAAATTCGTTCTGGTTTTGTTAAAGTGGAACACACCACATGGTTGAATGCATAAAATATGCTAAAACAAATCTGCACACAGCTCGTTGATATGCCAGTACAATTGCTGTTATAGCAGACACATTTCCCGTTGATGTAGCAAACAGTGCTTGCTGTTAATAGCTAACTTTTTTGTTTGAGCGTAGACTCCAACACGGCATTCATTCATTGGAACCTTAGTAGAGACAACACTCAAACAAAGTGGTTATATTTTAACAGGGAACTTTGTTCTTGTGTGGGAAAATTTGTTTTCTCTGCACAGATTTTCCCGGTTGAAATTCTAGCTACGTGCATCTGCACTGTGGTGCAGATTAAAGTAGGAACTAAACTTAATTTCTTTAATTATAGTATGTCATTATAAAAATAACAAATATTCCCATAATTTATGGCACACGATTTCATTTGCAAATTTTTGCAGTAGCTCATCCCGTCAGTCCAATTTTCCACGACTACTTTGACGGCTTTTGGTTCTATCTCACGAATGGCTAAGACGATATTAGCATCAACTACCATCTGTTGATAAACCGCTGTACAATTTTAAGCAAGCTGAATCATTTAGTGTGTGTTTGACAGCCATTGAAAGCAAACAAGCTAGCGAATTTCGACAAAAAAGGAAAAGATGAATTTTATGTGCTCATCAAGCATTAATTTTTGGGTACAAAAACCATGCCGAAATCCATATAATAATTATAATATATTAATTATAATTCCTCTACGCACTCCATCTTAATTTTAACGCACGTGGTGTTCCTTTTTGTTGTTATTCCGGTCCCTAACAATTATTAAACAAATGTTTTCGTACGAAATAACTTTGGTCACTAACCTTCTAATTGACTTTGCCTACGAAAGTTTCGCAAAGAGTTGAGTACCAAACAAATTAAAAGTTGGCGAGATTTCGGTTTTTGAAATTTTCGGTATGTTTCTTACTCGTACTTCTTATGGCAACAAAAATTTCATAAAAAGAAAACGAAAACGTGATTTGTTTTCCGAAATGACATTTTTTAGCACTTTTTGCTTAATTGGAAGCTTCGCAATCCGTAAAGGAAGACGAGATAAAAATATCATATTGTCAACTTTTTACAGTAACTCTCCATCTACCCCTATTACTCATACAATTTTATTCTGTAGAAACTGAAGTTTAATTTTTAACCTCGTTTTAAACTGGTGTTCATTTTGATGCAACACTGTTAGCTACTATAAAAATGCAACCATAATAAAAACATACACAAAAAATCATCTGTTTGACAGATGGAAAACTTTTTTGAAACTCCCGCCGCCGCCGAAATAAATGGCACGGAGTTGCCAACTGATATGTCAACTTAATCTCAAATTGGTTGGTAAATGGGAAAGATTAGAGTACAAGGTTATCGCTAACTTGTCCGCGATAGAGTCTAAACATAATCAAACACGCTACAGACGACGACGTTTTTTCTACATAGGTTTCTTATGGCAGTGGAAAATCATCACGAAAATCTACTACGGCTGACGACTCGCCGCTAGAACAGAATATTTTCTAATTTCTTGGCGGCGCTCTCACGAAATCTCTCCATTGAGACAATGAAGTTGCCACATGTTCATGAAAACCATACATGTGAATGCAAAAGAAAAGTAAAGGGTTAAAAATAATTTATTGTTAAACACAATACCATAAAAGTCAATACATTTTTAAAAGCAGTAAAAACACTTTAATTCCTATACAACTATAATATTATTTTTCCAAACTTTCAAACAAATTCCAGAAAAGAGCCGAAAATATATACGACGCATAGAGAAAAAAATCAACCGAAGTCGCTAGACGCTCTCTCTCTCTCGTTTCGTTTAGACGCTAGAGATTTTTTCGTCGCCGTCTGAAACGTGTCTGGTTCTGTTTGGACTCATAAACGGCGGTGTAAATACGTTATTAGCCACATATTCTAAATCATCCATTACACTGTAGACCACTTAAACCTTCCTCATCTGGCAACCCTATAACATTTTATTTGTTTTCAGATCGGCTTATGACAGCTTGGATTGGAAGCGTCAGTCCATGGTACAATAATACGTACATTGTAACGTCGTTTGAATAGCTGATTTATGTTTTTTTATTTAGTGCAAAACACTACAAAAACTGATGACAAATGGGGAGAAACGACCACGTTGCGCCATTCGTTCTGATGGAGACTATTTATGGGATATCATATTCCACAAGTTATCAAAGTAGATTTAGTCGGTTCAAAATAAATCAACAATCATTCGACAGTGACGGATTTGTGTTTGTTTCTTTGTACCCTCACTCATATTAGGTACTGTGAAATAACTCCCAAACGAAATAAATCTCTAAAAAAACATGAAATAACTCCCAACAAAAAAACCAAAAATTTCCAGACAAATTTGAAATTGTTTTATTGTGAAATAATTCCCAATGCGTTGGGACTTATTTCACAGTTCTTTATTAGGAGTTATTTCATAACAAAGTAATTCCCAAATGGTATGATTCCCAACAAAATTATGATAGGAGTTATTTAATTTTTTGGAACGAAGTTCCTTTTCGCACGTTGCGGGATGGGGGCTAAATGAAAAAATTTTAAACAACATTTTTTTAACCGTATTATGTTATAACCCAGTATTATTCTGCATACTTTTAGGATTTGGTAATTATTACAAAATTATCATATAGTCAGGGACGTATATGAGGGTTGTGTTTTTTCATGTTGGCTTTGTGATAGTCATGCCATTGTGAAGTTTGCTGGCTTCAACGGAAGGCATTATGACATAATTACGGCTAAGGAAAGCGAACTTCGCTGAACATTTTGGAAGTGTAAGAAATTCGATGTTGACTTTTTTTAGGTTATTGCCTTTTGCGTTATTAATAGTATTACCCCATTCTGTGAGCTTGCAGTTCAAGTCTCCCGCTGGTACATAGTAGTTATTTGAATTTTGAAAATTCATAAAATCAAATAGTTTTTGCCAGTCTGCTCGTATTGAAATTATATTGCCGGCCGGATAGTACGCACATCTAATAACTAAAAAGTTTTTGCAGTCAACGGGTATCTTTATGGCGTATGTCTCTAAAGCATCTAGCGAATATATACTTCTGTTATCGTACCTTTATTATTGTATGTTATTCTTGATTAATATAACAGTTCTCCACCCCTTGTTGCATCAATTCGATATTTGCTTATGATTTTATAATTTTTAAATATTACATTGTGTCTATGGTTTAATTTTGTCTCTTTTAAATACTCTGAAAAATTTACCTATTCTTGAAAAAGGACCAATTCTTACAAAAATTCTTACAAAAATTCCTTTTCTTAAAAGTACCTTTTCTTAAAAATAAAATATTACATTTTTTTCTTGAGAATAAGTAGGCTTTCTGAAAATAAGTAGATTTTGTTAAAAAATAACCTTTCCGTAAAAAGAGTATCACTTCTTTAAAAAGTACCTGTTCTTACAAAAGTACTTCTTTGTAAAAAAAAACATTACCTGTTAAACATCCTCTCTATATACTACATATTCCGGAAAATATAATACATATTCTTACAAAAAGGTGCTAAAAATATAATTTTTTTTTTGAAAATATATATTGGAGAAAAAAAAATTCTTAAAAACAGTTTTTTATTTTACACAAATTACTTTTTCTTAAAGATCCATTTAAATTATCGTACTTTTCCACGGGCGCTTTATACGTGCTGGAACTAATTAGTACATAATATATAACGAAAGAAACTTCGTTCCAACCGGGTGTTCCATGACACCTCATGTGATTGTTTTTCAGTATTTGGAAGTTATTTCATTCCTGTTGGAACTTATTTCAGTTTATAACGCAAAATTATCGTTGGGAGTTATTTCATTTTCGTTGGGAGTTATTTAATTTTACTAAAGAATACGTTTCAATAAATTTTGATATTTTTGTAACGGTTCTTAAAACTATCACAAAATAAAAAGAAGCCAAGTAACAAGTCATATTACATTGAATAATTTAGTTCGTGTTATAACATCAAATAGTGAAGATCAGTGCAAAAAATCAATGTGATAAAAAATGGAAAGTGTTACATATGAACTTATGAGTGGTAAACGGAGAAGTAGCAAACTGTTGACTTTAATAAAGTCAAACCAGGTCTGCAATATTTGACAGCAAAAGTGTTTGCAGCATCTCCGAAGACTCCAACCGAAGTTGGAAATATGTTTAAAAAGGAAAATATTTTTAAAAATTTTTGTCTCACTTTTCATGAGGATCCAGAAAAAACACCGTTTTATAAAGTTTGCCACGAATGTAAGGATTTCGCATACTGCATCTTTGGGTCGGACAAAATTGTCAAACTCATAAATGAAAACATTCCAAACAACAGTAATAAACGAATTTTAATCGATGCTACATTTTCAATTGTACCGCTTGGATGCTTCAAACAACTAGTTTTGGTTCATGTTGAATATTATGAAAAGGTACACAGAAAAAAATATTGGCCTGTAAATTCCAATTAAAAATATAATTGGATTGTTTCAATAAGTTCAATTAAAAAATTAATTGAATCAATTAAATTTTTAATCATATTTACAATTTATTTTTTAAGTTTACAACAGAACTTGGAGTTGGCAAGGCGCAACTCTACGGCGATAAATACGTTTAATTTTTAAGTGCGTTATCGAATTTTTGCTGTGAATCGTTCTAAATTTTTGCTGTGAATCTTTCTAAACCTTAATATAAACAATTTTTGTAACCAAAATTGTTGTGATGAAGTATTTTACAGAAAGTTGAATTTTACAGGGCCGTTGGGAGGCAATATGTGTGGCGGCTGTGTCACCTGCCGTCGTCGTCACGTTTCATACGACTCTAGTCTGTTATTATTTGTTGTTTCATATCATGAAAATAATTTGTGACAACGCGATGGAATTTATTGTTGAATTACATTCCCTTTCTAAATTTTTGCTTTCTTTTAGAAGTTTTTTGTGATGTATTTATTTTGTATTTAAAACAAATCTTTTAAACATTAAAAATTTAAAATATTATTATAGTTTAAGAGAACCGGACATTAGTTCCGATTATGAATCCAAAGTCTAAAAAATTTAATTTTTTTATAGAAATAAGTACATGTGTATCTACGAAACATTGAATGAAATCGCTTTAAAAATAGAACACTTTAGTTTTTTCTAAAGTCGCCGCAGGGGGTGGGGGTTTCATGCTGAAAAAAGCAATATCGATTTTAATTGTTTCAATTCAAAATTTTATCAAAAATCGCGAAAAAATCAATAATTTTTTTAATGAACTTGATTAAATACTTAATCAATATTTTTGAAAAAATTCAATAAAGTTTTAATCAAATTTACAAATTATTTAATTGAAGTTTTTTTTGACAAATTTACAAATACCTTTAATTAATATTATCATTTTCGTGATTACACCAAAATCAATTAAAAAATTAATCAAATAAACAATTATTTTAATTGAAATTGATTTATATGTTTTTCTGTGTATAAAGACCTTGGTGGCAGCGGCAGCGGCGCCGCTTTTCGCGCTTACGCCGAGGTTGAACCCAATATGCTGATGATTCCTTGTAAGCATTTAAGAACGTGCAATGCCTGTGTCCTTAAACTGAAAGCTGAAGTCATTACCAAACGACTCGACAAATTACGTTGCCCTATTTACCGTGCAATAGTAAACGACACTATGCAGGTTTCTTTGTAAATATGCAATTATTTATAAATATATCAATTATTTTTTTGTATTTTTAGTTTGTGTTCACTTATGTAAAATATACATGAAAATAAATAACAAATTATATGTAAACAACAAAATATATGTACATATTTATGTACATACTTATGAAATATTATAAATAAAAAGCGTTTGTCATTTTTTGTTGGGGAGTTTTTCATTTCGGTTGGGTTTTATTTCCTTGAAGTTTATTTGAAAGTCTCGACTTGGGAGTTATTTAATTTTTGTTGGAATTTATTTCATTGGGAGATATTTCTCTATATTTAGGAAAATTTTTTTATTGTGGATTAACTCCCAAATTTTGGGGCTTATTTCGATTTTCTCTTTGGGAGTTATTTAATTTTTAAAAGTTGGAATTGCTTCATTTTTAGTGGGACTTATTTCTTTGGGAGTTATTTCATTGGGAGTTATTTCCTTTGGATGTTATTTCAAGGTACCCCCATAAGGTGGGTGGGCGTATCATTTATGTAACACATAGAAGGAACCATATTACACCCTCAGTATCTTTGGACGAAAATCGTTTTGGGACTTTTTAAGACGGTTAAGCCATATCCGTCTGTCTGTCTGTCTGGCTGGTCAACACGATAACTGCCGTAAATATTTATCGATCACAGCGAAATTTTGTCAGCGACTATTATTTGGCCATGGTTAGTTTGGGTTTGAAAGTGGGTGTATTGGCGAAGCCCCTTCTGGTACCTCCCAAACAAGGCGTACCGCCATTCCGCCCAATAACGAAAATGACATAATCGCCCAAATATGTCAAATCGCCCAAAACCCTAAGTACTAAAATGACATATCGCCCAATATCAATGACATAA
The DNA here is from genome assembly GCA_963931995.1 of Phaonia tiefii. NCBI lineage: Eukaryota > Metazoa > Arthropoda > Insecta > Diptera > Muscidae > Phaonia > Phaonia tiefii. The sequence continues at coordinate 70,455,985 of OZ008370.1, forward strand.
GACCCAAAATAAAAAGATATATCGCCTAAAAACAATGACGTACACATTTTTTGGGCGAAATGTTCTTTACGAACAGAATTACGTTGTACAAATATTACCACAACGGAATAGCAGTAATAGCACCCTACATCATATAATGGTGCTACATGCTGGTTAGTCGTTATGTTTGGAACACCTCAGAGGCCCTGCGCTGTAGGCATGGGCTACTAAACTATGGTGTGAACACGAATGACCAAACAAATGAAGTAGGGTGCTTGTAATTATGCTTTTGTTTGAAGAAGTAACGTTTGGTGCATTCCTGAGTCGTTTTTGCCATTGTCGTGTAGCAGTTGAGCCTCGCCGCTTGGTAGGATGGGTCACGCCCACGGCGGCCGTCCGTTTCGCACCGCGGGCCTGACCCATCCTCCCACGCGTCGAGGCTTAACAGTATTGAGTCAAATAAAATAATTGTCTTTAAATAAAATTTTTTCTGCAGGAATCAAGAAAGTACTCAAAAATTGGTTTAATCTCGGTTACAAAGAACTCGGTTACAAAGCCACTTGCATCACCAACTTTTCCCAAAAACACCTCTGGAAGTTATAGAGGCATTCCAGATAGAACAAGAACGTTTTGTTACTTTTCTACTAACAATATGAAATAAATATGTATTATTTACAAATTACATAGAAAATTTACCTATATTTCTTTTACAAATGTGTCCACATTTTTGGGAATTGTGTAATATTTATTATTTTTGGGGGATGTGTCATGGAGCGTTGTTGGCTTGGGAAAATGTCATATTGCCCAAAAAATCATGTCATAACGCTCAAAATTCCGATTTTTTTTGGACAACAACAACTAAAATTGAAATTTTTTGGGCGATATATCATTTTTGTTATTGGGCGAAATGACATTGGGCGAAATGACGGTACGCCCCCATACAAATCGACACATTTAGAACGAAATCATGTTTCTTCTAAAACCTTTTTCAGTTAGATGTAATTAGCTTCAACTCAAATAGTGGTTAATAGTCTGTAAATGTCTACTTAAGTTGAGAAAATTTGTCGAGGTTGCCACCCCCATTCTGGTACCTCCCATTCAAAAGCTTGGTGGTCGTCCGAGTTGTCCATGCGATAATTCGTGTGAAACACTTCCGATCTTAATGAAATTAGTCATCAAACGCGAGCCACAAAGTAAGACAAGGGTGATTTTGCCACGCCCATGTTAAATTATTCGGCCATACATAAGTTATTCGGCCGGCTGCTTGTTTGGCAAGATAACTGACTCAAAACCGAATCAATCTTTATGAAATTTGGTACTGGCAAAATTTAGTCAAATGCTAGTCTTCTATGGAAAATCAGTCGTTTTGCCACGTCCATTGTGGTACCTCCCATACAAAAGCTTGGTGGTCGTGCAGGAGGTCAATGAAAAAGTCGTGTGAAACATATCCGATGTAATGAAATTAGGTTATCGGCTTCGTATCATCAAACCGCAGTCACCGATTAAGACAAGGGTGATTTTGACACGCCCTACCGAGTTAAGTTGTGCGGCCGGCTGGTTGTTCCGCCAAATAACTCCCACAAGACCGAACCGGTCTTTATGAAGTTTGGTACTACACAACATTTTGTCAAATGCACACAAAAGGTAGGCAGATGACCGGTTGATCGATACGATAACTCTCGCAGACTACAAGCGATCTTAATGAAATTTGCTGCTCGGCAATGTTTTCCTAAAAATGAAAGACTAACCACTATCCACGCCCCTTTTCGTACCTCCCATACAAAAGTTAGGCGGCTTTCCGACTGGCCGACTCGATATCTCCTGTATACCACAACCGATCTTAACAAAATTTGGTGCTGATCAATATTTTGTGCAATACTGTGTAAAAATAGATGAACAACTTCGCCATGCCCATTTTTTTATCTTCCATATAAATATTGGGCGGACAATTGGCGGGTAGTCACGATAACTCCTCATAAGCACTTAGGATCATAATTAGATTGGCCATTGGATAATATTTAGCGCAATGCCACTCTGCTATTGAATATTGTCACATTGGCAAATGGAATGGAACTCGGCCGCAATGGATGTCTTCGGGTGAGGGAATGTTTAAGTCGGTTCACCGGACTGCAATTTTTGTACTGGTTATAATTATTACCACAAACCGTTAAGAAGGTTTAAATGGCCCCCCTATATAAATTTGTATGAAACACAGTATTTCAGGGATAGTACAAGGATATATGGAGCGCCTCGTTTCTTTTTAACTTGGCATGTTGTCCCATTTTGTTGATGTATTATCGGGACGGGACGGGACGTACATATTTACACCGTCTCTTTTAGAAGCTTTTTCATTTTCCCATTACATTTATGACGGTAGTTGGGGACCGCTTCTCAAACTTAGTGACTTGTGCATGTAATGCTTGGCACCTACACTGTTATACCGATCCTGAACAGTTTTTGAGATGCTTTTTCAAGCCAAATTATACAAGAGTACGTCGTCACTAAGCAAGGTCAGCGCCGTAGAAAGAAATGAAGAGTTACTCATGGGGGATTCAGACGTCTTACATTTTTCAAATCTTCCAGTAAAATTGCAATTAAATTATTTATATATGGGGCATTTCAAATGAAGTGGCGCACTTCAGTATTCATTTGATATCTACTTTCAATTGTTTCCAGGTTGAAAGATTCCAATTGATAAATTTCTAATTAAATTGAAATCGTCAATTAATTATTACTCGCGCAGAAAAATTGTAGTGGTAACACATGTTAGAAAACGTGGGTAGAAAAAACCGAGATAAGATTGTATGAATAGGTAAATAATGATTCATGTCCCAGACATTGTGATCATGAAATTCACAATAATTTGTACGTGGAGGATGTTTCAGTACGAAAGTAAGACATTTCATCACTTTTGGGTTGCGCCTAGATTGTTTGAAGTTGTTGTGAATTTTACATCAGATTGTAGTTGTACAGCACGAAGTTGGGAAGTAATTTTTTAACACATTAACCTGTTTAAAATAATGATGTTCTTCTTATTTAATTTAAGAACTTTTGTACAAAATTCAATTCAATTATTTCAGTTTTACCACGCGAACTTTATTTTTAAGATGCATTTTTAAAGTATAACAATAATTTTCAATATTTTTTCGGTTTGGTATAAATCTGGGTCTGTATACTTACTTAGGTATTATTGTTGGGCTATATAATACATTTTTCATCAAATTTTACATATTACTTACCGTGTTAAATTTAAATTTTAGTCTGCCTTATCACAATACCCTTCGCATAAAGATACTTTTAATCATTGTTATCAAATGAAACATACAAACATTAAAATATTCATGACAATCTTAAAAGATTACTATTTTTAAAGCGTGGTAATTTTTGTTACTCATGCATTTCAAGAACCTTCTCCCCGTTTATCTTTCATTCGCCCCACACGGGGTTTAATATTTTAAATCAGATTTTATGATATTGTCTGGTTGTTGATTGTTTGTTTTTAGCACAAGCGACTAAAGTCCATTTACCAGGTCCACAAGGGGTCCACAACTTTATGTTTAGTTAATATGTGAAATTTGATATCACGCAAACGAAAACAAATGAAACGGAATTCATCTTGATGTTAAGGGACAGAGCGCTACGTCAGTCAGAGATTTTTTTTTGCAAATTCTTTTTACGCTCTGAAAAATGTTGTTACCAAGTTGGAGTAAAATCCTTACAACAGTTTGGTTAACAATAGTCGTGTTTTTGATACAAGCAAGCGATTATCGCTTGCTAAGTGGCAAAGAAAACGCCTTTTTAGCGAGAAGTCATTTTATTCAAAAATATGAAAAATGGTTAAAAACGATAAAAGATGTCAAATTGTTTGTTTTAAACTTTGCGAAAATGAATCTCGTCGCTAAGTTCTCGCTACGTCTTCGCTAAGTGCTTCATACAAAACTAGCGAATATATAAGCAAGCGGTGTAACCAAAACACGCTTAATGTATACCCAATGTAGTAATTTTTTTCCCATAAAACAGAAAATCTAACTAAATTGTAAAAAATTGTGATTAATTCAAGGCCATCGCAAATTGTTCACGAACTAGGGTTTATAAATTTCCTAAACCAAGTCTTGAAATCAAGTAATAAATTCCCAATATTTAGTAATTTCTTGCATAACGTTTCTCTTCTTGAGAATGAAAATAATGTAAGAAATTAGGGTATTTACAAAATGTTATATAGAATGTAGTTTTTTTCCTTCATTCATTCAAAAAAACTTTAATTATTCCAACATCCACGAAAAAACGCGTGTTATAAATTTGAGTTCAAAATAGACTTCAACGACTTTAATGTGGAAAAAAGTTTCAAAAATTTGAATAAGCAAAACTATAAAGTCTGAAACAAAATTAGCACCAAAATCGTTAAAACAAAACTACTTCTAATGGGATATGTTTCAATTTTGGAACGACTTTCCTTATCGCACGTTGCCGGATGGGGGCTAAATGAAAAAAATTTAAACAACGTATGTTAGGAAATTGTTTTCTTGGTACCACTTATCGATTTTCCTTTCAATATTTGATTAATTTTGTAGTATATCAATGACTAATTTAATTGACTCCTGAAATATTTCACGTACCATTTTTTTTGTCAAAATTTTAAGGTCGTCTTTTTTCATGTGTATGTTTACATTGCTTAAGAAACAAGTTTTCGATGGTCCGCACTTAAATGAAAGTTTGCTGCGTTTTTCGATTATTTCTAAAATATTTCGAATTTATCACTTTCAAAATAAACAACAGAGTTTTTGTTGATTTCAAAAATACTGTAATTCACAATCAATTACACTGAAAGAAAAACGCTTCGTCACATGGATTATACATTTTCGTTAATGTTTTTACGTTGCTATAGTGAAAATTGTGGTATATCCGACAATTTTGTAGTCACTGCAACGAAAAGTTTCATACATGATTTCTTTGAAAATTTTTCATTTCGTTGCTGCAACAACTTACTTTTTGTTCCTGCAACAATTATATTTAATTTGAATTTTGTAGAAAAATGGGTTAAAAATTAAAAGAAACAGTAAAGGCATAATATTTAAACTACTGATATTGGGTGTATCTCTTACTTTTTATAATTTATTTTTATTATTTATTTATTTTGGGGGTTTGTCAACATTTACAGTTGACGAAACAATTTCGTTATTCCAACGAGACTAATTTTTATGAAGATAAAGGGAGAAAAGCAGTCGAAAAATGAGCGAGTGTAAAAAAGAGGCCAGCAAAAGAAAATGGTGAGCGTGATTGGTGGGTCACGTACACATCTTAAATCAGTTCCTTTGCAATAGCCGAAAGTGGAAGACATATTTCTCCGCCGGAATAATTTATATAACATTTTTCAAAAAGACTATTGGGTTATACTTAGTAATTCTATTTTGTTGTGAAAAATTAAATTGTGTGAATTTATGTGTTTGCTGTAATCGTTTGTGTAAATTGAGCATCTATAAATAAATAAACAGAGTGCATAGAGTAACACGACAGCAAAGAAAGTGACGCATCGATAGCAGAAAAACTACCCCGAAATATGTACCTGAACATTTGTGTGTGTGGATGCGCGGGCCGGTACAAATCGCAACAAAATGTTAGTGTTTTTTTAAATTTAGTTGTTTTTAGATCCTCGTCGTATTTAAAGTTGTAATTTCCTTTTAAGGCTAAGAGATCATATTTTCTCCGGTTAGTGAAAAATATGTAAATGCCGCGGGTGGGATTTTTTGTTTTAACCACAATTCGGTAGCGCTTGTTTCGTTGTATTGGCATTTGGATTTGAAGTCAATGAAAACGAAGAAGTCAAAGTAACAAAGTGTTTCAAATAAGACGAACATAAAAAAATAACAAGTTAGCGTACAATGAAATGAATCCAATCGAAATTTTAAAAGATTTCGTTAAAATAAATAAAAGAGCAGTTGAAGAAAATTCTTACAGAGCGATCACTGGCTTAATGGCGCGGAGATTTGGCGCTATAATTGAATGACAGAACCCTCAGTACAACAACAATTGCATGATTTAAGGAAACAATAATGCGGTTCTATGTTAGATCATAGGGGAGTAGAGCTTATGTTCATGGTAAGTACAGACAGATTTGTAAATATCTTAATTAGAAATCTTACTAATAAATTCCTCATATTTGTTTTTAATTGCAGGACCTGAATTAGACGACCACAATAACAATCAACCCATCGACAACCATAATCTTCTCCAGACGAGAGTTTCAACATAGAATGGATTTAATATATTTATATAATTGACGCCATTTTCGAAAAAAAAATTCAAATTTATTTTATCAAAACACCTGCAATGTAATACTAACAGTGTATTAACGTACAATTGTCAATAAATAATTTCAAACGCACTTCAAACTATTCATTGCTGCAATGAAACAAAATCATTGTAGTAATGAAACAAATTCATTGCAACAATGAAACAAATTCATTGTAGTAATGAAGGAAATTCATTGCTGTAATGAAACAAATTTATTGCAGCAATGAAATAAATTCATTGCGAGAACGATACTTATTCGTTGCAACAATGAAACAAATTCATTGCAGCAATGAAACCAATTCGTTGCAATAATGAAGCAAATTCATTGCAGCAACAACCATACTTTCAACAAAGTAACGAACAATTTGTAGTTGATGAACACATTTTCATAGCGGGAATGAAACTGTACGTTAGCTCACTTTCGATGACAAAAGTTGTTGGGGTGATGAACATTTTCATCCCTGTGACGATGCTTTTCCGTTGAGTGTAGCCTGGTTACCAAACCGATTCATGAATATATATACCATTTCTAATAAAAGTTTTGGTTAAATCAAAAATAAATTATTTTTAGTTTTGACCATTTTGATAAATACGACACGAATATCAAAATAACTTCGGTTAGTGATGCGTTTGTCCAGGCAGTCGGTGGTGTAGCGGGATAGTCGCTACTGAAAATGATGTTTCACAAACATCCAAACTACCTATTGTATTTTATAGAAACCAAATTTTAAAAAATATCTTTATCGATGACAAAACAAATATTGATATACAATTTAGGTTGTAAGTATGTGAATTTCCGCATTTAGAAGCCGCATCGACTAAAAACGACAATATTTTTGATAAACAACGTACAAATATATTCGTAGATAGGTAACATTTTACACCGACTTAAAAATATTATTTCTATGAACAATCTACAAATATTGTAGCTGGTATAATAGGATTTTCAATTAATATTTTGTTTGAATTTTCGAATATTTTAATTGAAACGGAAAATAATTTTTTTGTGTGTATGGATTTCTGTTTTCTATTTTAGCGGAACTTAGGAACACGAAGTTATTATAAAGTTAAATAAGGCCAAGTAGGCCGTCGGTGGTGCAATGGTTAGTGTGCGCGACTCTTGTACATGAGATCCTGGTTTCGAATCCTGCTCTGACCACCTTCAAATTTCTTTCGGCGGCGGTCACCTCGCATAGTGACGGCGACACGGTGTAAAACTGTAGGTCACAATCAGTTGTGAAAACTGGAAAGCGCACAGCTCAGTGATTGTGAGAAGTTCTCCCCGGTCCCTTCATGGGATGTAATGGGAAACCATTTATTTATTTATTTAGTTGCAATTTCTAAAAATTTCTGACTAAAATAAACATTTGTTTATATAAATTAGTGATGAAAAAAAAAAATCAAAACATTGAAGAACATCTCTTTATCCGGGTTTATATCCCACAACCCACAAACACAATTCAATTCAATATGAACTTTTTAAACTTATTCTAACTTCAGATATTCTTTTTTTTATTTTATCGATCTTTGAAAGTTCAAGTTTTTCAATCATTATCCGGTTCAAGATCATTTTCACCATTAAAAATAATTTTTAATAGAGACAGTTTATAAAGGAAGAAGTGGATGGTTGGGAATATAGCCATTTCGATGTTCACCAAGGCTTCTCATCAGCTCCCTTATCCACAAGTATTTATGTATATCATCACAGATTATAGGGATAAGCAATTCTCAAATTAACGAGAATTGTTTCAACAGCGAAAAATCAAAAACAATACTCTACCGAAATCGTCAATATTCACAACTTCTTGTCTATGTAGGCTTACATTGAAAGCCAATGCATAGGATGTTGTTGTTTCAAAATAAAAACAACAATAGAACATAAAAAAATCCCTGTACTAAGTTAGTCTGGGGTCAGACACGGCAAATTAACTTGCTCAAGTTTTTGGCAATTCTCTTTTGAACTTGCTTTATTGTTCACACAGGGAAAGTTTGCTTGAGCAATGTTTTATTTTTTTAGCTTCCACGTTCTTGCTTTTTTGACATTCCATTATATTTCAATTATAAAAAAATTTATTCGGAGGGGAATTTTTTATATTTGTGAATAAAGTTGAAGTGAAAGAAAATAATAAATAATAACAATATTAATTGAATGCATAAGAAAAACTTTTTTTTTCACTACCAGCATACCAGCTGAAGATTATGCTTAACAAACATCGAAACGATCATCCAGCGAATGTCAGTTCGAATCCCACCCACGGCAGTTACATTTTTTTCACTAACCGGAGAAAACATGATCATTTACAGCCTTAAAGGAAATTACAACTTTAAACATAACGAGGATCTAATACAAATAAATTTGAAATATATGGTAGGGCCAAACCAAAACAGAACGAGACAACTACAATTAGAATAGTTCGTTCTATAAATAGAACTTTCAAAACTTCTGCATCAGTGTGTGTAAGTAGGAAAGCTATGTGTAAGTAGCGACAACAATCGCTCTGCACACAGTCGGTAAATGTCTTCGGTTAGGGACTTGTGTAAATACACACCGCACTGGCTTAACGAGCTAGACTAGACGCTCTCTGAAGATGATATCGAAACGATCGTCCAGCGAATGTGAGTTCGAATCCCACCCACGGCATTTACATTTTTTTCACTAACCGGAGAAAACATGATCTCTTACAGCCTTAAAGGAAATTACAACTTAAAACACTTGTACTTTTTTTATTACCCACAATTTTATGAACAATAAAACAAAAATGAAAAGGGATGTCAAATTTTTATCTGCAGCCAACTTCGTTTAAAAAACTTCGAATGGGAAAACAAAACGAAATAAGAGTACGGGCAAGTCTGCACCCCTTTCCATTCTCTTTCCCTCTCTCTCTCCAATAAACTGAAGAATTCCCCAAGTTAAATTGCCTTGTCTTACCCCACACTTATTTAAGCGCAATAACAGCAACATGTATGGAGTTACATTTTAATGGTGCTAAGAAGAGTTCAACGAGCAACCTAATTGTATGAAAATATGATCATTGTTGTCTACTGTCGCTCAGTTCTGAACAAAATAGATTTTTGCTGTAAAAGAAATAACAAAATATAGTCCTTGTTGTCGGCTCATTTCGCAACGAAACAAATACATTTTGGTCAATATTTTTCATGTGACCGATCTTAGTACATACTCGGTTATACTGGCTTTTTGGTGTAAAGAGACAACTTCCAGTAACAGTTTGTCCAAATTGTTGCAGACAGGCCTAAATACAATAAGCGTGTTTCTGTTACACCGCTTGCTTGTTTTGCATGAAGCACTTAGCGAAGACTTAGCGAGAACTTAAATCCCTAAATTGCCGTTTTCTTTGCAACTTAGCAAGCGACAATTGCTTGCTTGTAACCAAAACACGACTAATGTTAGTCAACAAAGTTATATTTGACTAATGCCATGAAAGAATGGTGTGCAACAAACTTCAACTCGCTGAAAAATATTGGCCTCAACAACATATTGCAGGAACCATTACATGTTTGCAAGCACTGTTGTCATGAATTGAAGATCTGCTGCTTTTTTGTTTCTTTGTTGTCTGTCTCGTATTTGTTTTTAGCGGTTTTCAACAAAAAATCAACATTTGGGTCTCAAAAACATGCATTATATACTATTAATCATTGTGTCTCAAACATGTTATATTGAATAACAAACACAATGTGTTTGTGCACAAGTATAGTATATTTGCGACAAGCTACGAAGACGTTATATTTGCATACAAACATCAAAAAAAAGACAGATTTTTTAGCGTGTATAAACAATATTTTGGTAAACAAAGTTCTAACTGGAACAGTTTGAAAGTTGTTTTGGAAGAACACAAGGTTCTATTTGGTTGTTAGAACTATGTTAACCAAATTATTATGGAAAAACATGTAGTTAGAAGTTTATTGCATTGGGAATATTGTAAACGGTAAGAGATATCTTTATGGCGATAGCAGTAGTCGAAAGAGCATAACCGATTTAGTGCGATGCAATATTCAGATCATTTTATCAAAAATTGTCAATTAGAACCTTGTTGTTCTAAGGCCGCGATTTGATAATATGTTGTAGATGGGTTTGTTTGGGGGGCGTGACCTTGATCGAAATATGAGTTTGGTTCCTGACAAGCTGTTTGCAATTTCAATTTGTTTTCCCAAACTCGAATTTCGTTTTTTATATTCGTTTTTAAAACTCGTAACGGGTTCGAAACGGTTCCGGCAATTACGGACTAGTAACGGGTTCGAAACCTATTTGTGCACTTTGGGCAGAAAGTTTCCATAAAGTGCCCGAGCTTTAAATATATTATTTTATGTGAAAACCCATTAAACGTTTGCGGTTCATTTCCTGATCACATTCGCCCTTTGCGTGCGTGTGCATCTCAATTGTAATAAATCATTTCAAGTACATTTAATGAGTTTCACAAAGAATCTCGGTTGTTGAAAGGTAAGTAGTTTTTATCTCGAGAACACAATACAACACAATTTACCAGATAAGAGGTAAGAGGAAGATTCACACTTACACTCACTCACGTGCAAACGTGGATCGACGGGTATTGTATTTGAAACGTAGAAGCGATAATGTGGAACAGAACGGGCGAGCGCAAATGAGAAAATTGTGATATAATTTCACAATATTGCGCCCCTCGAACGTACTCACTCGAATGTCATACACATGTACGTGAATATTCTAATTATTTTGAAAATGTGCAAATGACAAAACACAGAAAAAATATGGCAAATAACAATAATAATAAACACAATGATATTGTTAACAATACAACTTGTGCAAAATGCGCTGAATAGAACCTTAAATCGTAATTATCTTTTGCACGAAATGAAGTGAGAAAAACTTCAAGTTGTTGTTGATGTTACTCTTGCAATCAAGAAGAAGGGGTACGACTCAGTACTTCTTTCTAAGGCCATCAGGCATGATTACTCGTGTTTCGTATGCACTATCCTACGTGGTAATAGGTGTTCCCAATGTGAGATTTGTTAGCACACAATTGTTAGCACCAGTCATAAATTGTATACTGGGCACGTTTCGTAAGGGGGAAATTGATTAAGAAACGGGAATAACATTAGCACTGGTAGTGGTACTGAAGGTGGCCGAACAGTTTACCGATTTCACGGTTCAATGTTACAAGAAGTATTTTGGTATTTGGAAACTGTGGTTTAGGCTAAAGAAAATCAAAGGGCAAGCTTCTGCTTAACTTCTGCAAGGAATCCAACGTCTTTGTCGTTGCACAGTGGCGCCCGTAGATCAAACAAGGTTGCACAAAGTAAAATTTCCATGTGCGGCTACGAAATTTTGAATACATCCACGTTATTGGATATTTTTCAATGATTTGAAATATGCTACCCTAAATAATATCAGATTTTTAGTTTAGAAGATATAAGCGTTTAAATTGACCGATTTTCGGTTTTCAAAAATACATAATTTTTAGGTAATTTGGTCCGATTTTAGGTGTAATATCGCGAAATCTAGGTAACGAATTGTTTTTTTTTTGGTTCTATGGATTGATGTATTATTAAATGCATAATAATAAAAAAAAATTCCTCTTTGTTTGGGCTTCTCCAGGTAAATCACTATTTAAAAACTATCCATTTTCCCACTCTTTTTCAACTTTGACGGAAAATAAAAAAATCTACGTTTTTCTATATTTGCCATATTTTCAAAATATGATCACTGATTATTCTTTTACATAATTCAAAAGGTTTTATCTGCGTCTAGCCGCCACTTTGGCTTCTACAGGCAAAAAGGTAAAAAAAAGATATGGTTCCAGAAATTATTTGGCGTGCACCCAGACGTATGTCCGTGGAATCCCATTGCTACGTTAATGTGTTTTTTAAGGTATATGATTTATATTTTTTATTCTGTAATGTCTTTACGGCCAATTGGTGTGATCTAATAGATTGAAAATTGAATTTTAAGTCGGTAGCTTACCTGAAAGCCTCTGAAAAAGTCTGATCCCAATATTCAGTTACAGACACAGGATGCACAAACACTACTCGTTGAAATTAGCAGGAACGCACCTCGCATAAAAATTACTTTGGCGTACAAATAGTCAAGCATCCATTCACAGAACAATATTGACTTATGGTCCCTACAGGTAGACACAAATCTTATGGTTTTTTTAAACAAGTTGGATGCGTTTTTTAAACAAGCTGGACTAAAAGTAGACTGTCCCAAGTACGGATACGGAAACCCAAACGATGGAAACACTTCTAGGAGATTTTATGAAAATCATGAGGCAATAACTGGAATCACAGGAATTGACAATCAAATCGTGAAAAGATTGGGAACGATCTTGCCTGTTTTAAACTGCAAAGAAATCGTCAATTCTACAAAATATGGCGAATATGCATCGAAAACTTAAGTCCAGTCCATAAGATATTGGCGCGTGGTAAAGATATAATTGAATACCAGTCTTTGCCAATTGGAGAGCTTTCTGAACAAGTCTCTTAACAAATTTGTTTTAAAAATATACTTATAGATTGCAGAACACAATCAAAGCATCAAGGGTGAGGCAGAATGAGGACGTGTTCAACATGTTGGCATCTTCTTCCGCTACACTTATTTCTTCCCTGGGGCATGTGATGGCACGAATAGAGTTAGAAAATAATCATAGTTTAGAAATGATTAGACTTTTAGATATACATTCTCTTACGAATTGTGATGAATATTTTACAGAAAATTTAAAAAAAATTATTTTTTTTTTAATTTGTTGGGTAATAATTTTGAAAAATAAAAACCTGAAGAAAGAACTAAACAAACTCCGGTTCACTTATTTAAAGGCACTAAAAATTCCATATTCAACAGCCTGTATCTTTTGCAATTTATAAACGATTGCAGAATTTTAAAATGGAAATGGAAGCTTCACATCTTCAGATATAAAACAAATCATGACATTAGTGGTTTATTAGCTAGAGAACTTTTTGTGAGCAATTTATAAAAAAAAGTCAAAAAATGTGCTACTTTTTTGGTTCACTTGAATAAAGGCACTTTAATTAATTTTAATGAAAAACAGTTTTTCTTGTTTTTTTAATTTATTTTGCTTTATTTAAAAGCTATTAGTAATGGGTACAACAGCCTTTGTTTTTAATAACTTCAAATATACGGGTTTCCATTGAGAGATATAGAGAATTTATGTAATCCAACGAAATTTGATTTCAAGCATCCTTAAAGGCCTGAATTAGTGACTGCTTGTCATCAAATTGTCTATCTCCTTCATAGACCTTACGAGATAACCAACCCTAGACATTTTCGATAGTATTTAGATCTGGCGAATAGGGTGGCCAGTCAAGAATATTAACATAATGGCTTGCAATGAACTTCTTTACTACTCTGACGTTGTGTATAGTGGCATTATCCTGTTGCAATACCCAAGATATGGAACCAAATAGTTCACTGAACTTCGGAAAAGTCGATTCCAGTAACGTTTTGTAGCTTGCACCGGTCATTTTTGCACTTTGAAATTCAAGATCGTTGTTGCCATAGTACGTAATAGCACTCCACACCATAACGCTGCCCTATCGGCTGTGATGTCGATTCAAAAAACGCTTTTCTTTGCGCAGATCATGGAACTAATAGTTGTAGCCATCAGGCTCATCCAAATTAAACTTCTTCTCATCCGTAAATACAACGGTTCTCCAGTCATTTACATGACCTGGTGGCTGCACATCCCATACCATGTAGTCTCTTGCGAATTGCAGCCTCTTATCCTTACGAGAAGCATTAAGTGGCGGCTTTTTTTGTAATTTCAGGTATTTACAGCTCTTAATTACTCTGCGTACTGATGACTTGCTCGCTTCCACTCCAGCTTGAGCTCTTTTTTTGACATGGATAGAGCAGAATTAGAAGCAATTCTGATGATTTTTCTTTTCTCATACGTAGATAAAGACAATGAAACCCTTCCTTTAAAATTTTCTCCATACCCCTGGGGGTCCTTGATGTAATTGTCGACAACTGTTGGGCTCCGTGGAATTTTTTAAATATTGCGCGGTTAGATTACACTGTGATAGTTTTTGACCCGAAAAAAAATGAACTTTGATGAATCCTTTTCGAACTTTATGGGGGAGTCCCCTGAGTGCGAAAGTACATTTGGAAGTGTCAGATTGGCTCCAGTTTTTGAAAAATCGGTATATATGGATATAGCTAAGTCTGCGCTATTTAAACAAATTTTACCGGCCATAGGCCAATTTTTTTTGGACTAAAAGGGCTTAAAAAGCTTATTAAAATAGAAAAAACAAGTGTTTGCGCTCGGTCCAACTTCTTGAGATATGGGCCTTTATAGCTTGAGTATATAATTGGCCATATCTCACACATTTATAGTCCAATCTGGTTCCGGTGAATATCGTTACAAAGACCATTAAAAACTCTTTAAATCTGCATATAAATATATTACATTTTATTAACCCATTGAGGACAAATTTAAAAAATACGATTTTTAACCTCACTTTTTTGCTAAAAATCTGATTTTCTGAAAAAACAGCCCTAGTAAAACTATTCTTTACCTAGACTCAGGTTGTAGGCAACACTTCAGGCTTTATTTTAAGATATAATACTTCGCATTAACCCTTCTACAATCGGAGATATTTATGTTCAAAGTTTGAAATACAAGAAAAATGAAAGTTTTTTTAGTTTTTTCCAAAATTTTATTTATTTTCCTAGCATAGGCCTCAAGTTAAGCTTCAAAATCAAAATATTGGACTTTTATATATTTTTTTCGTTTTTTTGAGGCCTATGCCAGGAAAATAAATAAAATGTTGGAAAAAAGTAACAATACTTTAATTTTTTCTTGTATTTCAAACTTTGAACATAAATATCTCCGATCTTAGAAGGGTTAATGCGAAGTATTATACCTTAAAACAAAGCCTGAAGTGTTGCCTACAACCTGAGTCTAGGTAGAAAATAGGTTTACTAGGGCTGTTTTTTGAGAAATTCATCGAAGTTCAGAAGTTCAGATTCATCGAAGTTCAGAACGGTAAACATCGATTTTAGGTTTTTCCGATAGATTTAAAACTTTTGGTTTTGCCATTTTGATTCGTAAAATGATTAAGATGTAATAAATTGTAATACACAATCGCTACCTACAAAAAATCATCGCTTGCTTTAAAAATAATAAAAAAAATAATAAAGTGTCTTTATTCAAGTGAACCAAAAATATAGCACATTTTTGGGCTTTTATTTATAAATTTCTCAAAAAAAGTTCTTTTGTTAAGAAACCACTATTGTCATGATTTTTTTATATCTCAAGATGTCTAGCTTCCACTTCCATTTCAAAATTCTGCAATCGGATACAAATTGCAAAAGATACAGGCTGCTGAATGTGGAATTTTTAGTGCCTTTAAATAAATGAACCGGAGTGTAAATCTAAAATTGTTCAAAATAATTTTTTTTAGTTAAAAATAAAAAAAATAAATGGCTTCCCATTTCATCCCATGAAGGGACCGGGGAGAACTTCTGACAATCACTGAGCTGTGCGCTTTCCAGTTTTCACTCACTGATTGGGACCTACAGTTTTACACCGATTCCGAACGGTATTTTGAGAAGCTTTTTCATGGCTATATACTCGATAGTGTCGCCGTCACTATGCGAGGTGACCGCCGTCGAAAATTTTTGAAAGGTGGTCAGAGCAGGGTTCGAACCCAGGATCTTTTGTACAAGAGCCGCGCACACTAACCATTGCACCACCGATGGCCATAAAATTAATTTGACCATAAAATTAATTTTTAATTTTTTGATAAGCCGTCGGTGGTGCAATGGTTAGTGTGCGCGCCTCTGGTATATGAGATCCTGGGTTCGTTCGCTGCTCTGATCGCCTTAAAAAATTTCTTTCGGCGAAGATCACCTCGCATACTGTCGGCGACACAATCGAGTATTTAGCTATGAATATGCTGCTCAAAATACCATTCGGAATCGGTGTAAAACTGTAGGTCCCAACCGGTGAATGTAAAACTATAAAGCGCACAGCTTCCTGACTGTGAGAAGCTCTCCCCTATCAATTCAAGGGATGTAATGGTAAACCATTTTATTTTAGTTATAGCCCGTAATAAGCACATAGAAGTCGTAGCACCCTTTCCAAACACTCATTTCATAGGCTGAACATTTATCTATCATAATTCATTTAAGTTATTCGACTATCTTATTCGGTTCAAAAGATATGAGTTTTGAAACGAAAAAACTCGAATGGCGCCACTGTGCATCGTTTTGATGTTTCCACACAAACAATGCCCAAAGATACGAGGGAATCCTCTGATGGAATCTTCGAAAGTTAAATACATCACTTCTGCATGGGCAGACTATGAACGAATTGCCAGTTCTACATGCGTTTTAAAATGAGAGCCGACACTGGATCCGTTAGAGACTTTCCATGGTTGGTGCTACGGTTAGCTTTACAATTGCATCTGCACTAGTGTTGTGTAGTTCGCGTAGTTCAATTAAACGATTCACTTTTGCGAACTAGATGAACTAGTTCACACTGTTCCGCCCTTTTGTTTCAATAGTTCCCTTTTGCACTCTTTTTCATAATGACTGCAGCGCCAATCACCACATCTGTTCCAAAATATAAAAACATTACAGGAACACCAATATTTCTGAAATGGAATAACCCAACCGTTAAAACGAACTCAGTTTCTATCTCTGCGTAGGTTTATATCAAGTAATGTCGTCAATTATAACGATTTAGTATTAAAATATATCACAGTATCCAAAACACTTTAGAATTCTGCAAAAGGCAGTCAATTTTCGTGATTATTCGCTCCGACTGAAGTAAAACTACAAGATGGACTGAAATGAGCTCTTTAGTTCAGAGTTAATATGAAATGTTACGGTCAAATGATACAATGAACTAAGATTAACTAGTGAACTAAATGAACGAACTAGTTCATTATGTTCAGCTGAACTAAAAATAGCGCTGACTTTAACGAAGTAAAATTCCCAACTCTAATCAGAATGACGGCGAAGCCAACTTAGAACTAAGCAATCATACAACTTGAGAAAACTTTCATCGACTCAAACCAAAGTACACACCAAGAGAAAATGATATATTTGTCGCCAAAAAATACTTTTGACACAAAAACGTTCTACCAATATTCATAAGAGAGTTAAAACGTTCAACCCACATTAGAAAACGTTAATTGAAATTTCCGTTTCTATTGCTGTAAACGATTTGGCATTGACCTTGAAATTGTTGTTTCGCACGTCGCCACGTATCAGGGACAAAGATTCTCTGAGGTTCTCTGAGGTTCTGAGCAGCTCTCATTAAGAAACCCATCACCTCACGTTTGTTTGGACGACAACAGGTCGAGTTGAAACACAACCCTTATATCCCAACAAATAAATAAATAAATGAAATCCTAAGGTCGTTGATTATGGCTTGAAATGCCATTACAAGAGCTCAACTTCTGCAACGTCCTTTTTCGAAAATATGTGTGGCAAAAAAGTGCTAGAAAAAGATGGGAGAGAATTTCCTCACAAACAAAAAAAAAGCCAATGCCAAAACTACAGAGAGTTTATGCATTTCCAAATGCGTCGAAAGTACTATCGTGATTCCGCGTGAACGACAAACTGGATCCAACCATTTGCAGCCTGAGATTCGTCGCAATTACTCTTGTGTCGGGTACATAAACACCTTAAGTATGTTTGCCCTAGTTTTTTGGACACCTATAAGTTTTACTGTAGGCAATAGAGCAAATAAATCCATTGGTAACCCCTATACGCTGAAAAATCTGTCTTTTTTGTGGCTTCGATGCAGATATAACGTGTTAGGGCGATTTTTTTTTCGTCTTTTGTTTTTTTTTCGGTCCCCACCCGAAATTTGGTTGGATATTTTGTAAAAACAATTCCTTGAAAGTTACAGCCCTCAAAATTAATTTCAAGTACTTTCCCTGAGCATGAAAAGATTTTCCATATGTAATACACGTAAAATACGATGTTGTTTCTTTTTTTTTCTATAACCCAGCCGCACTTTATACTATCATATCGTACTTGGTCGCGATTTACTTGAAATCAAACAATCTACAAAAGTCCCCCTTGTGCCGAAAGTGTAACTTTTACTGGTGAGTTGGTACAGGTCACTGAAGGTCACGCAAATGTGCACCAAACAAATCTGTTGTTTTTATGAGAAATATACCGTTATTTTTTTTTGAATTTTTGTTAATTTCTTCTACACACTCTATTCAATACAGTAACAACAAATTTGCATTATATTTAAAACAACAACAACAAGAACGAACGACGCAGTGACCCTAAACACAATCAAATGAATTTTTTACTGGTACCAAATGAATTTTATAATCATATCTAGATGCTGCTATTGTAAATAATTTGTTGTCACTGTAATAAATAATTTTTTGTCACTACTATTTGAATTTTTATTATTTCTTGTATCTGTAATTGTTTATTATATATTGTTATATTAGTCTAAGCAATTAGTTCTATAGGACTGTTTTTTGTAGGAAATTGAATTTCCAACAAATTTGCGAGTTGATTGCAAAACAGCCAAAAATTTCCAATTTTGGGTAAAAGTCAACTTCAGTGACCTGTACCAACTCACTAGTAAAAGTTACACTTTCGGCACAAGGGAGACTTTTGTTGATTGTTTGATTTCAAGTAAATCGCGACCAAGTACGATGTAATAGTATAAAGTGCGACTGGGTTATAGAAAAAAAAGAAAAAACATCGTATTTTACGTGTATTTCATATGGAAAATCTTTGCATGCTCAGGGAAAGTACTTGAAATTAATATTGAGGGCTGTAACTTTCAAGGAGTTGTTTTTACAAAAAATCCAACAAAATTTCGGGTGGGGACCGAAAAAAAACAAAAGTCGAAAAAAAATCTCCCTAATAACGTGTGTTTGCAGCTTGTAGCAAGTATAATATACTTGTGTCCAAATACAACGTGTTTGCAATTTCATATTATATGTTTTAGACACAATGATTAATATGTTCCGATTTACATGTTAATATGTTATGTTATGATTAATATATTATAATATGTTATGTGTTTGTGACCCAAGTATAGCTGTGTTTGGGTTACAAAAACAGCTGTGTTTGTTGCACTATTTACTCTCTATTGATAGAAAGCTAAAAAAGAGGTACAAAGAGAGATTACTCACAGTCAAAATTGTATGTGTGTAGCTGTATTTTTCATTATTTTGCAGTCGGTGATTCATAAAAATTCCTGAATACGCGTGTAAATTGTAGTTGAAGTGAGTATTTTTTACATCTGTAGCATTTGAGTTCCATGTATTCTGTCGTCAATCGGACAAAGGATAGCTAATACGCTTGGTTGATTAAGTAAGCATGTTTGCTATTCAATATTGCATGTTAGAGACACAATGATTAAAATGTTATTGTATATGGGGTTGTGATCCAAATATATCCATGTTTGTGATACAAATACAACAGTGCTTGTTGGACGGTTTCTGCTCTCTCGAGACCAGGAGTATAAAAGAGAGACAATGAGAGATTATTCAGTCTTACTTGAAAGTAGTAACTGTATTTTTCTAGTATTCCTTCAGTCCGTGATTCATAAATATTCCTGAATGTGTGTGTAACTTGCAGATGAAGTGAGTGTTTCTTATTTTGGCTGAAGTATTGCGTGTTAGTTTCTTGCATTCAGTTGTCACTGGTTCACCGGATACAGGATATCAAATGCGCTTGGTCGGCGTATAGTAGAAAATATTTGCGATCAGTAAAAAAGAACAAATATGGGCTCGGACGGTTGAATGGTTATGTTGCTTTGTTTTTTGTATATACGTGTGCTACCAAAGAGATTAGCGATGTTGGGGAAAGAAACTGAAAGAGTAACAACGTGAAGCATTTGCTTTTGTCTACCCGAGCCTTTGCGGCGAAAACCGGAGCGGCGTGCCATTTGTGAGATTTAATAAAACAAAACAGTGCAAGCATACATATGTACTTGCCGGTAAACATTATAATGTTCCTATTTAAATACAACTGAGTTTGGGACTTTCAAACATATGTGTGTTTTGAGAGAGTTCCTGCATAATATGTTTGGGGAATATGTTACAGAGACTGTTTTTTTCAGCGTGTATGAGTAATCAAAGTGGGTCAGAAAGTGGTCTTAGTTCAAAGGAATGCAAGGTATCGATAAACGGGGCGCACGTGGGTAAATATAAGGTCCATACCTTAACTTTGAAAATGTAAAGTTGTTCGCCTTTTAGCTAAAATGGAAACAATTTTTGTTGCCACTATTAGGTCATAGATCGCGAAAATAATCACAAACATTATAGTTAATAAGGCTAATAAAGGCACAATACGACGAGTTTACGTGCCTATTGGTAAAGTTTAATACCATGGACAGAGCAGCTCCATGTAACCAATGTTGTTCCTGCGTATGACAAAATATTATCTCATGCTGAATTGCATTGTGGTCCCCTCTGTAGTTATTGTGCCGACCAAACAACCGTCAACCCAGCCGCCCACCCAAACATTAAAATCTATGTTTACCAGTAAACGATTGATGTAATATAGCTCAATACCAATTTTTTTCAGATTGGCTGTATTTTACGGGAGGTTATCAAGTTGACCATCATACCAGGTAGTTGACATAATCTGCAAATTCAGATCGAAGTGTTGCTTCTGCGTGTGTTACCTAGACTTGTTGTAATACCGTAGGTAGACATGTTATTCATGGTTGGAATTGTAAATTATCATTTACTAAATTGTCTCGTTTTGTGTGTTAAAATGTTTGTGTAAATACACCACAAATACATACTAACAACGAAACATAACAAATGTCCAAAATATGTCTCCATTTCACAGTTTTCAACCCAAAAACACATGACAAATCAAATTTAAGTCAAAAGTTATCATAACTACATCAGGTGTAAGTCAATTTACGTCACATAACTCTCTATCGCAGCGACTTCACCACAAACAGAGTTCGCGTGATTTAATGTGGTTCTCGACGTGAAGTTCTTAACCACAGGTGAGCACCGCCCCACCAAAAACATGTTTGATACGCCCCCCGTGAGATATCCGTGCTACCCCGCATAGAGGGGCAGCCAAGAGATCAGGAATAGGAAGCCTTACACCGTTGGTATACACGATTAGGTGGGAGAACAAACGCCCCGTATTCGCATATTCGCCAGCGCGACTTCTTTCTTCCGTCCACGAGCTACCAATTGAGCAACTCTCTGTACATGAGCTACTCCTCCTTGGTAAAGAGTGAGGTACTACCCAAACCTCTTCCGTGATAAGGGCCACGGATCCCATATTTCGAGGATATGCACCTGCCTAGCATACTTCGTTACAAGTAACTGATATACAAGCAACTACAGCCTCTGCCAGCGATTTTGGTGGCAACCACAGCCAGCACGATACTCCCACAAGGGGGAGTATCCGTGCTACCAGATAGGCACACTCTCTGGCCCGAGTTTCGCAATGAAGCTGCTTCCAGTTTTTACTTTGTACTAAGTAGGGGACTGGTCACCCCCGGCGACAAAAAGCATCAATCGTGAAACAATTATACAAATTCAACATCAACAACAACATCACGCAACATTGCCATTTAAATGCTAAAATTGCAATTAAACGGCCTAATAACTACAGTCAGCACGGCTGCAGCTTTCTCACCGTGGGCTGTTTCCACCTCTTCCGGTCAATAACAGCGACCGGCAGCCAATCTTCAGGCTCCGCCCAATGATGCCCCCGTGGGTCACAAGACACAAACTGAAAGGGCACGAGCTAGAGACCATCCACGCGTCACTCCCAAACAGCACATGGTACCAGAAACAGGCCTCTGGTCAGACCTGGCGGCTAATCCACTTCCATATTCGACTCCGACGAAGTCCGGAAAGTGGCAGTCCCTGTGGTGGCAGGGTACAGCAGTACCGACAACGAAATCCTAAACGGCTGAATTACTAGCTTGAAAAAGCCAGGATCACGAAACAAGTTTAACCACTACAAAAGGGAGACACCGATAGAGACCAGTGAAACCCCAAAGCCACAACAAACCGCGTTGCCACACACAACGCATCCGGAGATAGAAGCATACTACTAACACACCACCTGATCTGATGACACACTTGCCGACTAAGTCCCTAAAAGCCCCGTAAAGGGGACACTCACACAAAACATGGACCCAATCTTTGATTGGCGCTTCGCAATGACACAACTCCCGATCCGCAAGTCTCATTCTGTGCAGGAATGCATTCAAGGACACATGACCTGTCAGTATGAAACCAAGGCTTAGGTTGAAGCTAAACTCAGGGTTCTTCCCGACGAATTCTACATCCGGTATAAATCTATACGTTACTCGACCGTTGGTACTCGAATTCCAACGGCCCTGCCACGCAGATGTGACTAACGCATCTAACCGAGCCCGCCGCTCACTTCTACTCATGCTCTCTGCTCCAACAATGAGCCAATCTGACTCACCCAGTGCGTACCCCCTCTTTATTTTGAAGTCCATGCTACGACGCGTCACCTCTAGATCAAGGGGAGTGGCACCCATCAACACCTGTAGGGCCTCTGTAGACACCGTACGACATACTGGCATACATGCCAATTACATTACTCTCTGAACAGAGAATAATCGACGCTGCCCGAAGACGCTTCTCGCAGGTTCGCACCAAACAGAAGATCCAAATGTTGCCATGGCATCAAAAAGGCCCGTGTACACGGTCCTGACTGCTTGACGTCTCCCTATATGAGGCAAAAAGTTCATCCTTTCTCCCATGGTGACTCCGAGGTACTTCACCTCCGTGGAGTAACGGATTGTTCCACCACCATTCAAACGCACGATTGGAAAATGGGACATGAAGTTACCCTTCAGTAACATGGTCACTGTCTTTTCCACCGATAAACTAACTCTTACACGCTCGCCCCATCAAGTGACAATACTCATCATAGCCGAGGATAGCTGTTCAAACTCGCAACGAGATCTACCCTCGACCATAATAAGCAAGTCATCAGGGTACGCACATATCTTCCATACGGCTTCAAGCTCATGCAAAAGCGAATCCATCATCAGATTCCACACAAACGGTCCACAAATGGAACTCTGTGGACATCCTCGAACCACATCAACACACTCAGAACTATTTGCCCCAACTATCACTGCTTTTCTGTCAGAGAAGTAACTTCTCCAGAGTGCTACTTCCTGACACCCTAGTCCCGCTAGTCTTTCTTCCACGTCAGATGAGTTGACTCCTCTAGGTGTCATTATTACTCTATAGTACTACGAGGCAACACCAATCGAAGCCACAAACCTCTACACATAAAATAATTTAAAAACATAATTTGCCAGCAGTCAAATGAATTCAAAATAATTAAAAGCATTCCGATATTTCATTACAATTGGCATCCCATTCCACAACTTGCATTTGCATTGCCTGAACAAATGTAAATTAAAATTTTTTTACTTACCATTGGAAACAACTGTAATTATTTTCCATTTGCTTTAGAATCTAATGCAAATTAAGGATCCCTACACTGCTGCATGGCAACTTCTTCCGAGGTTGCGGTTCTATCTGATACTTCGTTTCCTGATGGTAAGCACCTTCAAAGAAGAAGGTATGGCCCACCGAAGAGGAACTATATACAGAGTCAATCGCTAAAATGGGCACGGAGTATGGCTGAACAACAGCATACACCGTCCGCTTCCACTTCCAAGGTAAAGCAGTTTGTTAAGAGGCTGCGCTCTACTGATGAACCGCTGGTTCCCAAAACAACCAATATTATCACCGACAACTCACGTCCAAGGTCCTTTGCTGGCGTCGCTAAGGACAACCAGATACTGGCAGTCATCAACAGGGGAAAGGAAGACGGCAACATACATATGGCCAAATAGAGTACCGTGGAAAACGGGCTGTCCACGATGTACTATGATGTTCTCAGGGAGTTGTCGAGTCCATCTCCCGAGTGTGACGACGGAGGCTGGTAACAGAGCCACAAGAAATTAACGCACTTCATCAATGAGCGCCCTGTTGGTTGCTATCGCTGCGCTCTGAAGAAAGTAAGTAAAATCTTGCCGGGTGCGCACTTGATGTTGTCACAAAAGATGACATCCTGTCTCGGTACAGGACTCACGAATGGATTCTGTCAACATCATCCCATGTGGATTTAATAAAAAAGAGGTTATAAGACCCTAATCCCAGTACTCCAACCAAAACCTGGAAGGTTGGTCGATTGGTTGATGTATATGGGGATCGCGGCCATGACGGTTTTATGTTGAATGCCGAATCTCTGTCTCACCATATCAAGTCAGGTGGTCGAGCCTCATACGGATTCTATAGAATCGAACTTAGGGCATATAAGAGCTATAAGGCAGACAATGCGAAAGATATTCCACCTCATAACCCTGGCATAGTATCCTTACGGGAACCTAGCCTATCGTAAGTGTTTGAGATGCATCTTATGTTTCTTCCTTTTCCGATGTACTTGGATGCGTGGAGAAAATCAGCAAATTAACTTCCACCACTCTAGTAAGTACAGATCTGGTCCTAACCCAGGAACGATGGGTGACTGGGGATGTAGGTCTTGGTCTTAGGGACCTGTAATGGAAGACATTGGACATGTATACTTGTCAGGAACCATGTTAATAATTATATTCTTCCCTATTTCAGTACCGAAGATGTAGTAGCAACCAACATGGAGTTAAGTAAGTCCCATTAGAGAATCGCCCCACGTACTACCAGTGCTTCTGGAATTTTTGGGAGAACTAGATTTTGAGGGAGAACTAGATACGTTGAAGTACAAAAATCGGACGCTGCCAGTAAAATTCGTTGGGTTATGAAATCAGTGAACCTGACGATCTCTCAACTGTAGACAAAGTCAGGTTTTCTCTCAAATCTCTATCAAACAGCAAAGCTCTTGGACAATGCAGTATTAAACCGATTATATTGAAAACTATTAGTGGCCATCAGTGGTGCATTGGTTAGTGTGTACGGCTATTGTACACGAGGACGTGGATTCGATACCATCTCTGATACCATACATTTCTGTCGACGACGTTTAGTGGCCGCGACACTACAGATTCCTTATCCATGAAAAAGCTTCTCAAAATTCCATTAGGAATTGGTGTTATTACCCTAAGTTCTAGCCAGAGCGATTGAAATTGCGGTAAAAAGAGCCGTCAACAATTGCGGAGTTTCCCGTGACCGATATCATCATCAACAAGTAATTAAAAAAAAATAAAAAGGTCCAAATAAACATTTGCAATTATGTCGTTTCATTTTAAAGATATAGCAAAACGAGATCGGATATAAGTACACACACACAAAATTATATACATATAAGTATGTACATACATAATTGAATCATAGAGTAAATACATCTAGAGAGGCAATCCGTCTCATGTAACATTTCCTTTCACACTCCCCGTCGAAAGGTAGATGCCACGTGCAGTAACAAGGATAGTTGACTTAAATTTGTCACTTCGATTTGATGGTGAACCTTCACCGCCGTTAGGCCGTATACCGTTTTTTGGACTTTTATTGTTAGTATACATTTGTGTCGTATTAAACACAGCAATATTAAGACAAAAACACAAAATGCCGGTGTTGTTTTCTTGCTGGTTGCTTTGAACTAATGCATATAACGGGTTTTTCAATAAGAGCGCTACAAAACCTTTTTTAAATAAACAAAACCGGTTTTAGATACCAATGAAATTCTTTATTCCTGTGAAAGTACGTTCGATGCCATTATGTATGGAACTCGATTCCTTTTGCCTGGCCACCACGGGCACGCTTGTAGAAGTCCACACGCTAAACCCAATTTTCGACGGTTTTCAAGCACAAATCGGTCGATACTGCTGCAATTTCACGTTCGATATTTGTACGAAGTTCATCAATCGTCGCTGGCTAGTTGGCATAGACCATAGACTTGACGTAGCCCCACAGGAAATAATTTAACGGCGTCAAATCGCACGACCGAAGCGGCCAATCGACTGGGCCATTTCGTGAGATAACGCGTTCATCAAACTTGGTTTCCAATAAATTGATTGTGGCATTCGCTGTGTGGCTTGTGGCGCCGTCCTGATGGAACCACATGTCCTCCAAGTCCATATTATCCAATTGGGCCAAAAATATTCGGTAAATATTGAACGGTAGCGATTCGCATTCACAGTAATGTGCCGGTCTTGATCATCACGGAAGAAGTACGGCCCAATGACGCCGCCGGCCCATAAACCTCACCAAACCGTAATTTTTTCGGGATGCAATGATGACTCATGGATTACGTGTGGATTGCTGTCTGACCAATAATGCATATTTTGCTTATTGACGAAGCCAGTCAGCCAGAAATTATGACGACCATAAATTGGATGTAGCGCTCGTAAAGTGAGGCCACTGGCTCCAAATTTCGGTAGTAAATTTTAATAATTTCGACTCGTTGTTGGCTCGTATATCTTTCCATGATGAAATGGCAAACCTTACTGAAGAGAACTGTCAAAAGAGCGGGAAAAAATATGGCGTCGTTTGCTGTCCCTATCGATTTACTTTTGTAGCTTCTCTGTTGAAAAACCCTTTATCTGGTATTATTAAAGCAATCCACTTCAATATCCAACGTTGATATGTAACCATTGCTAATGTCATAAATTTGCTGCGAGAAGTAGTCCCTCTATGTATCTTTACTCTATGCATTATATGTGGACGCACGTATATCTCAGACTCGTTCCCAGGCGGAAACTGAACAAACATTTGTCTGATTGTGACGTTGTTTCATATTAAGTAAAGAAGACTATTTGTTAATTAATTACATCTCACTTGTGAGTCGAATACTCGATATATTTACATTCATGACATACAACACAGTCCAACAAAATAAAAAAATAAATGCAGTATTTAAAAAAACCAGATTCACGTGATCGCGAGTATGTGAACATTAGGTTTGTTTTATTTTAAGCTGATACGAATAAGATATTAACGTAACCAATAAACCGAAAGCATACAAAACATGCTTATGTACTGCATTTCCTGTGTTTTGTATTTTTGGCGACATTGTTTGGAGGACAGTTAAAACTCCCTTAGCTCTTCATACAAACAGATCGAAAATTAGTTTAAAAAAAAAAAAATATTGTCCCATAGCATCCCATGAAGGGATTGAGGAGAAGGTTCCCACAATCAGTGAGATGTGCGCTTTCTAGATTTTACACTCATTTTACACGCACTGAAATTAGTTTAGCGGGGAATAAATAAACAGAACTAGTGGAGAATAGTTCTAAGATGCAATTGGTATATATAGGTGGCGCTGTTGTAATAATAAACATTTAACGTGGGAACGTGAGTAGTAGGCCGAGACGAAACTACCCTGAGTAGCTTATGGACTTTGGGCAGAAACTAGACCAGGCCTATGTATACCCAATCCGGACTGAGCTGACCCTTTTTACCCGAAGGTATAAAACACCTACCTTGGAACCCCTCACATTAAACGTGTCTGAAATTAAGGTTGCAGAGTGTGCGAAATATATGAGTGTTAATTTGAACAGCAAGAAAGTGGAAAGAGCGAATAAGGCAACGAAATCGCTACACGCCTGCACGAAGGCTTCAGATTGTAAATGAGGACTCTCTGTTCACTGGATCTATACAGCGGCGAAGAGTTCGATAATGCTCTATGGAGTTATCGTTTGGTGTCCGGTACTGGTGAAGGCCATAAATTGCACACTACTGACCAGGGTTCAGAGAATGGCGACGATGTACATCACGGATACACTGAATGTAATATTATATTATAATGCTTCTACGTCTGACATCAGGTCATGGCAACTGCCGCAATTGGGCATGATCGCAGTCGGCCACGGAACAGTGGTGGAAGGTGCTTCCCATACTCCTGAATTTATCAACTGCTCGAAAACAGAATCACTATTCAATTGCTGGATATAAGAATTCCTGGTATTCGGCGATATGTTAATTTCTGCAATGGATGAATCGAAAATGAATGATCAGGTAGGGTGTGGGATGTAGATCTATCTCATAGCCTACATGATAATTGCATCGTATAATACCCAGAAACGTAGGGGAGTATTAACGTGACTGGCTGTCTGAGGTATTGACCAGCAGTTATTGATGTAAGTGTTCTGTGTTAGTCTGTCCACACACAAAGAAGAGATTCGTTGTCACAACTATATTTACAGCGAACTAAAATTTGGCCGTTCCTTGGACTATCACATTAATCAGTTGTGATTACAAATAACTGTGTTCCGTATCATCAAATGTTGTGCATGTCAATTGATTTGTAATTCAGTTTTGGTTGCAAGAGCTGAAATATTTAGTTGAAGCCACAGCAACAGGAAACAAATGTGATCTGTCAATCAAGTTTTAGTTCTAGCAATCAAATTATCCTGTAGCAGTGAATATTCTATTAGTTGGATGAACGAAAAATTTAAAAACTAATTCGGTTGTATCAAATAATACATTGGTATGCTCAACTAATTACTCGAATTTGATGGCTGTCATAAAAAAGTAACAATAATTATTATACCCTCCACTGTAAGTGATAGAGGGTATATATCAGTTTGTCATTCTGATTGTAACATATAGAAATAAGGCTTTGCGACCCCATAAAGTAAATATATTCTTGATCCTTATAACAACCGGAGTCGATATAGCCATGTCCGTCTGTCCGTCTGTTGAAAACTTTTCTCACGACTTCAATCGGCGACAACGCGGTTTGGTTTTTGGCCAGAATGTTCCACGTATTCCTGAGCAGTTTGTTATTGAAAATCAGCGAAATTGGTCCATTGGAAAAAATTTTATGATTGGAAACGTAAAAAAACTCATAAAATTATCACATTAATTTTTGTAGTTTTATACTAAACTACTCCTTTTGCCGTGTGGTGAATTTCCATGTTGAAAATCTTTGTTGTTCTTTATAATAGGTAAGTACTTTAGAATGTTTAGATGTACTTTAATGTGTTCATACATTTATATGAATTTTGTCACACTTCATCTAAGGTCGCTGTGGCCTGATGGGTAAAGGGTGGCGCGTTGGAGTCTGAGGGTTGTTCAACTGTCGTCCCAGCTTGTTTTTTTTTTTTTTAACAGTTCTTCAAAAAATGCTTTTTTATTTTTAAAAAATGCTTTTCTATTTTACTTGTGAACAAGTAACTTATTTTTATTTTTTTTAAAAAAGTACATTTTCTTAAAAAAAAGTACATTTCTGAAGTACATTTCAAAGTACATTAAGTACATTTCAAAGTACATTTCTTAAGTACATTTCATTAAGTACATTTCTTAAGTACATTTCTTAAGAACATTTCTTTCTTAAGTACATTTCTTAAGTACATTTCTTCTTAAGTACATTTCTTAAGTACATTTCTTCTTAGTACATTTCTTCTTAAGTACTTAAGAAATGTACATTTATTAAGTACATTTCTTAAGTACATTTCTTAAGTACATTTCTAAAGTACATTTCAAAGTACATTTCAAAGTACATTAAGTACATTTCAAAGTACATTTTCTTAAGTAAATTTTCAATGTGAGCATTTGAGCATTGTGAGCAATGCATTTGTGAGCATTGTGAGCATTTGTGAACAAGTAATTGCATTTGTGAACAAGTAACTTATTTTTATTTTTTTTAAAAAAGGTCCTTTTTAAAAATTAAAATTTTGCTGGTTAACATTAAGGTGGAGGGTATCCAAGATTCGGCACAGCCGAATTTAACACTTTTACTTGTTTTATATTAAAATTGTGTATTTAATATTTAAATATAAACAAAATTATTATTATTTATAACCAGGGTTCGTATTTCGTGCCCATTTTTTATCGAAAATATGAAAAAATTTCGAAAACGGAGCATACAATCGAAAAAATACAAATTTTTACGGGTTAGGGGTTTCTCACAAAGTGTTCCAATTCGCATGAAATAGCTTTTTCCAGAAAAATCGCGAAAATAAGAAAATCACTAAAGTAAAAAAAGGCTATAACTCGCAAACGGTGCATCCAATCGCAAACATAATGAATTTTTTACCTCTGTGGGAGGCTGTAAGCAATGGATGTTACCTGTTTTTTAAACAAATCGCTAAAACTAAATTTTTTCGAATAAAAAAATCGCTAAACCGCCATTATGTACCGGGCTTTTCAATAAGAGTGCGACAAAAGTTTTTTTAAATAAAACAAAGCCGGTTTTAGATACCAATGAAATTCTTTATTCCTGTGAAAGTACGTTCGATGCTATTATGTATGGAACTCGATTTCTTTTGCATGGCCACCACGGGCACGCTTGCAGAAGTGCAGACGCTGAACCCAATTTTCGACGGTTTTCAAGCATAAATCGGCCGATACTGCTGCAATTTCACGTTCGATATTCGTACGAAGTTCATCAATCGTCGCTGGCTTGTTGGCATAGCCATAGACTTGACGTAGCGCCACAGGAAATAATCTAACGTCGTCAAATCGCACGTCCGTGGCGGCCAATCGACTGGGCCATTTCGTGAGATAACACGTTCACCAAACTTGGTTTCCAATAAATTGATTGCGGCATTCGCTGTGTGGCTTGTGGCGCCGTCCTGTTGGAACCACATGTCCTCCAAGTCCATATTATCCAATTGGGGCCAAAAATATTCGGTTATCATTGAACGGCAGCGATTCGCATTCACAGTAATGTGCCGGGCTTGATCATCACGGAAGAAGTACGGCCCAATGACGCCGCCGGCCCATAAACCGGACCAAACCGCAATTTTTTCGGGATGCAATGACGACTCACGGATTACGCGTGGATTGCTGTCTGACCAATAACGCATATTTTGCTTATTGACGAAGCCATTCAGCCAGAAATGAGCCTCATCGTGAAGATGATTTTCCTATGAATTCCGCTCTTAAAGTTGAGGCCACTGACTCCAAATTTCGGTAGTAAATTTTAATAATTTCGACTCGTTGTTGGCTCGTATATCTTTCCATGATGAAATGGCAAACCTTTCTGGAGAGAAATGTCAAAAGAGCGGGAAAAAATATGGCGTCGTTTGCTGTCCCTAACGATTTACTTCTGTAGCGTCTCTGTTGAAAAACCCGTTATATATTTCGCTATATTTCGGCTTTCTAAGGGTTTTTCATCGCCAAAATAAATAAATCGCTAATATAATAAAATAGCTATAACTCGGAAATGGCGGCGCGTCCAATATTAAATTTTTACCTCCTAATCTCAAAAATAATAACTTTGTTACCTATATAAGAGACTTTAACCAATGGATGCATCTCATACGGCATAATTTAAAATCCGTTAAACTAATATTTTTCAAATAAAAAAAAGTCGCTAAAACACACATATGTATGTGCTAGCGATTTTTTGTAAATAAGTGATGTCGTATTAAAGACATCCATTGGTGAAAGTCTCTTATAGAGGTAACAACGTTATTATTTTTTGCGATTAGACGCAACGTTTCCGAGTTATAACCATTTTTTATTTTAGCGATTTTCATATTTTGATGATTTTTTAACAAAATGTTTTCCATATGATTGGACCTCTTTATGAAAAATACTTAGAAACTCGTAAAAAATAGTTTTGTTTTCGATTGGACGCTCCGTTTCCGAGATATTGCCATAGGGGCGTTTTATCGATTTTTTATTCCATAAATTTTATTTTTAGCGATTTTTTAAAAATAAAAGTGATGCCGTGTTGAAGACATCCATAGGTGAAAGCTTTCTACGGAGATAAAAAATTTAATATTTTTTGCGATTGGGTGCACCGTTGCCGAGATATAAGCATTTTTTTATTTTAGCGATTTTAAAAAAAAATTATTTCATGCGAACAATTTGTGAGACACCCTTAGAAACTCGTAGAAATTTGTTATTTTTTGGATGGTACGCTTCGTTTTCCAGATATACATAGATAGTTTTTCAAAATGTTTCATATTTCCGATCAAAAATGGGGATGGGTTACCCTGGGTGTCATACATATGTTTAAGTTAATTTGTGTCATTCACAATAATAGTTCCTTCAGGCAAGTGTGCACAATTGGTTGCATGTGTTTGTGAGGGCGTCAAAAGTGGCGTCAGATTCAACGATTGTGTTTAAAAGTCTCACTTCACCTCAATTTATGATAATATGTATTCTTCGCTGGCTGATATCTATACACTTTATTGTTTTTTCTCAACTTTGTTTATCACTTTCTGTTTAAAATATTAGTTTTTCTATAAAGTCCTTGTGTAACATTCCAATATACGTAGTTTCTCTTTAACAGCAAAGCCACTTGTGAAAAATCGAATACATAACTTTGTAACAAGTGTTTTTGTGACTGAAACTAGATTATAATGACAGTAACTAATATTTGATCACGAATTCTAATATTGTACTTTTTATTGGTTGTATCTTCCATTTCATATGAATAAGGTTTTTGAAACTACTCAAATTCGTTAATACAACTTAAGTTCGGTAGTAGCAACTTGTATTTAGTAAGACCTATTTTTAAATTCATTATATTAACTTCATCTGTCTGTATGCACGTATGTATGTATGTCGAAAAAACTTTGGATTGATTTTTAACCCTTTTCCCGTAATCCAATCCAAACTAATGGCGACGACAAAACTGAACTGTCAATATATGGGCGGGATTGGACAAAGGGGCGTAGAACCTCCCTTACAAATCACAAATTAAAAATCCATTATTTCTGCTCCTGTTAACGGTATTTGAACAAAATTGGGTATGTTGGTTAGGTGTATATATACTAAGATCTGCTGCAAATATGGTCATATATAAAGAATTCATAGTCATAAACTATTTTTTTCAGGGTTGGTTTTTTTAATCTATCGAGAACATCGACAAATAATTCTGATGTAATGCAATTATGAATTCTAATCAAAATATAGACTTTATAATGGAATTTACAATTCTTGAATTGATTTCCAACGAATTGTCTCCCTGTACCCGGTACTGTAACAAACCCTTAACGGGGAGACCTATTTGTATGACGCTCAGCTCAAAAGACTGTCAGGCCACAGGACATTTTTGTGAACTACAGAGTTAATGAGCTGGCAAGGCTAAGAAGTACCTCACTGAAGGCATGTTCCTGGCGAATTATAAGCATATCGGGAAAAATTCTCATATAAGATTGAGATGAACGAGAGGCTTATATTGCATCCGCAAAAGAAAAATCTAGCCAAGAATGGACAAGAGGCGATCCATCAACCGTCTCTAGGCAATCAATGCTTGCCTCAGATATTATGGGGCTATCACTGATTGTTAGACATGTGGCGAGACTAAAGGTCACGACAAAGCTGTAATGATAGTGCAGAATCCTCTGAGCGTCTCTAAATGTGTCCATCTTTAGCCGGCAAGAGGATGTATATTATAGGATTCTTCTAAGTTAGTCTTTCATCGTTGCTAACTAAATCCTGTATATTCAAATTTCGTTCTGCGTAGTGTTTCGGAACAGGTTTGTAAACCAATTGATTGTAAACCAAGAAAGTGCATAGTTCATTGATTCTTACTATATCCATGGGTAGATTGGGGAAAACTGCTTACAGTCATAGAGCTGTTCTATATTTATACTCGCAGATTGGGACCCATATTTTCAAACCAAGTCCGAACAAGTTTTGGGAAGCATTTTGTGAGGTTGCTGTCAAACTCAGGTCATGGGCAGGTAGTCAAACACGGCAATATTAATTGATATTTCTTATTTGTAATATATGATTTACTCAAGTTTTGAAAAAACTCTTCTGCTCTTGTTGCTGGAAAAATTGACTTTTAGATCAAGTTGGTACTGAGAGATTTTCGTTTGATGATCTACCAATGGCACCAATTCATGCACAATAGGTGGGCATCTGATGATGAACATGTCTTGAAGTTGGAGACTACTCATGAAAGTGAGTGTGCGTCTTTGAATAATCTTGGAAGTTTATGGTATGAACTTCTCAATCATTAACATGTTCGAGATCATGTTGGACGGTGTAATATAAAACATGTCGCATTTTATGTCATTCGTCTATTTACACGTAGTATTTACTAAATTGTTTTACTTGTCACAACTTGAAAATGTTTATAGTATATATATAAATGTACATATGTATTTGTTTGGTGGGGTTCGCTAATTAAAAAGTACAATATTTACCTTGGTAATCATTTGTTCGATTCATTCATTCATTATTGCTCTAATCTTTTTCTTAACGTTTTGGACTACCGGTGGAGCATAGCACATAGTACATTTCCATGCGTGTTTTTACCCTCCCGTTGCTCAGCTGTCATGTTGCTTCCGTTGCAGCACTTGTCTGCAAATTTCTGTTTGTGGTTTCAGTAGATTATGGTCATTCCAGTTCCATCGTCTCTTTTTATTTGCAACTTGTATCGGCATTAGGTCATATTTATTCCATAGTTAACCAGATCTTCAACATTTCACCAAAAATAAGAAGTTGTTGATTTTACTATTCTAAGTTTTTGGATAATATTGTTGTTCTTGCTCAAGGTTAGTTGTGTTTCCAAATTTATTTACTTGATTACACAGTCCGACAAAAGAAAAATACCTGGGAAATTATACTATTTATCTGGTAGGTCTGTTGAGTACAACAAGAATCTGTTTTTGAAATTCCCAAACACCTCCAAAATCTTGATTTACGGGTGGAAAACGGGTTTTCGTACATTTACGGACTAATAGTGTATACACTTTTAAAATCACCTTGAGAAAGCTTTTTTTTTGTATTTTTTCAAATTAGTTGGGCACACATTTGAATTTAGATAAACTTCTGTATCATTTGAATAAATTGTTATTTTCGAAATTCTTTGCGAAAGTGGTTCGTTTTCGGTAACTTTTTGAGACTTCAATTTCTCCACAAAATATTTGTGAACAGGGTGTGGAGTGTGAAGATGATAACACAGTGCAACACGAAAAAATATAACCATATACGAACCCCACTACGTGATAAAATACCAAAAAAAAGACCCCTGTCTCCCAGTTTTGCCCAAAGTCCTCCAGGTTTTTTTTATGGGCCCCCAAAGAAGTGGGCCGTTCGGAATTTTAATTTACTCTCTGAGGCAAAGTTGTAGAACAAAAATTGTAAACATATAAAATCAAAAAAATCTTCATCTTCAAGTTAAAAATCGCGAAAAACTTTGAAAAATGAGCGAAAAATTGCCCAAAAAGCGTTTTTTTATTTTCCGCATTTACGAACAAATTTACTTTATGAAAAATGCGACAATTTTCTTTGGCCTGGTAGGGCTTACAGAGCTGATTGAAATCCGAAAGTTTTTTTTAAGGAGGCCGATCCAACTTCTCGAGATATAGGCCTTTACACTTTGAGTATATAATCGCTCATATCTCATCCACTTCTTATCCGATCTGGTTGCGATGGGTATCATTGAGAAGACCTTTGAAAACGCTATAAAATGTTAATTTTTATTAACTCATTGGGCCAAATTAAAAAAAAAAGATTTTTTAACCTCACTTTTTTTTTATAAAAATCAGGTTTTCCCAAAAAACAGCCCTAGTATTATGTTTATAATGTTGATGGCCCTGGACTTGCAAATCGGACTCTCTTAAGTTGTGGATCCAAATTGTCGTCCGAATAGTCCGAATCTGACTCTGATTCAGAGCTTATGGTGTCCACAGGCGCGTTACTTCCAGACTGCCCTTCATCATCAGCTTTTTATTTTTCAGATACTTCATTAACATCATACAGGGTGATCTTGTGACTCCACCAACATACCTGAAATGAATTAGAAAAGAAATCAAAAAAAGGAATGCAAAACAATGCATCAATAAAATTGATATTACCTCTGCAAGCAATGCGTCGAGTTTTTTGCCTTTGTACCGTTTTTCCATGGGCATTGTGGTTTGGTGAAACCGTTCTCCTTGCTCATCGGATTCGGTAAGGAGTTGTTTGATAAAATCGTCAAAATGAAAATGAAGAAAATGCAGCTTTAATGTCATAGATGTGCCGATTTTCTCAAAATAATACAGCATTTCTTTCACCCATTCTCTTGCTTTCGGTTCCGCGTCTCCATCCCCTCCCAAGACTCTGGTGCATACATGCTGAAGGTAAGTCCATGCCATTGAATGATTATAATCATGAAGCGATGATTCAAAGTTGCTCTTGAATAGCTTTCTAATGTCAGGGCCATTAAGTGCGCCTGTTAAATGAAGTCAAAAAATAAAGACAGAAATGAAAACATTAACAAGGTGAAAATAGTACAATGAGGTGAATTTACTACGTCTTAAATTTACTACAATACCTTTTTTTAATTTTGTCATCGCTACGCTTGGGAAAACGCTTTTCAAATAGTGAATGCGTTTGGGAAATTTACAACGGCCACTTCGATGATTTTTTTAACAATTCCCAATTTTATGTGGAGCGGTGGCAGCAAGATGTCTTGAGTATTGTCTATTAAAGGTGCATTCCTCAGTTTATGTTGTTGCATTTGTTCCTCCACACTTCCTCTTGGTCTCCACGAATTACATTGGTATTGATTCAGAGGTGAGCGCGAATGCCAATTACAAAGAAAACAAAAGAATTTTGGAAAGCCGCCCTTATCGATGATCCCTTGCAAAATGATGATGACCTTCAAATCTTTGATTTTTTCCATTATATTTTCAATGTTTCATAGCTTTCTTTTATGTTAATACCCATTGCTAGTGGAATGGAAGGTTTTCGGTTCGACACATGCAACAACACTGCTTTCAAGCTTGAAACAGAAACAGATCAATAAATAATCTCCACTTACTAGCGATGTAGTTCATTCCCATTTTTACCACCAAAGCTTTTACATCGTTGGAGTAATCGAACGAACTGTCATCATTTAGAGTGTAGAGGC
This sequence comes from Phaonia tiefii, assembly GCA_963931995.1. Lineage (NCBI taxonomy): Eukaryota > Metazoa > Arthropoda > Insecta > Diptera > Muscidae > Phaonia > Phaonia tiefii. The sequence continues at coordinate 70,492,970 of OZ008370.1, forward strand.
TCTGAAATTCAGCTTGCCGTTTGCGGTACGCCGCGCAGTGGCCCAAACAGGCAATCTAGTGGGATTTAAGTCGATAATTGAAAACACTTTTAAAAGCTTATGAAAACTTTTGCATTATCTTTTAGGTGCATTCCTGATCTGGTGCACGCTTTCAAGGTGAACATATATTTAGCACGTGGCTTAAATGATTTGGCAAACTTTTATTGACTTCTGTTGGTTGAGCCAAATTACAAACAAATTATATTTTATTGAGTCAATATCTTTTTTTCTCATTCAGATAAGGTATGTACTAAATAAAAATTATATGTTTGTGACCCGTCTTTTCATGTGTAGCAAAAAAATGTGGTAGAAGTAAGGTATTTTATTATATATGGTTTTAGAGCAAATACTGATATATTTGGACTATAACTAACGTCATTCAATCGTATTCAAGCTAATTATAGCATTTATGTAAAGTGTGAGTCCTTGTGGTGTAAAAATATCCAAAATGATAACCAACTACGACCAACTCTTAACTCTTCTGCGCTTTTTAGGTGAAATGTCAGTCCCCAAGCGCTCACTTTATTCCATTTGGCTTAGCGAAAAAGGCGCCAAAAAGAAAATGTTGGCTTTACAAGAATTTGTATTTGGTACAATTTATAAGAACAAAAAGCTATCTAAAAATGAATTGGAAGAAGTAAACAAAAAATTGACCAATTTCGTAAGCAGGCTTACAGAAAAATGGAAGGCATGCCGTTACAATAGGAATTTCTTTGAAAAAAAAAATCAGAAATGGCTTGATATGCCGCTCTTTCAACAGAATGGATCACACATGGGTCGTCCCAGTAAAGATTTTGGTGACCTCTGCCCAAGACACAGATCCGAAAAGTGTCTAGTCTTGTTTAACAAGCAACATGTGAAGAGTTGATGATGGCAACAAGCTCCACCTTATATAAATCCCGACTGCGAAGCGCATCAAAAATTGTCAGTACATTGAGTAAAGATGAGACAGCCGGACAAAAAATTAAAAGGTCGTTGGCGACACAAGTCAAGCTAATTATTCCTTATTCACCTGAAGAAGCACTTGCTCTGTATATAGATGTCGGCCACACAAAACATACGTACAAACTAACGCGATGTAGTGCCAAGGAAAAAAATGCAGACATATATCCCAGTTATCATAAGCTGCATTCAGCGAAGCTTATGTGCTATCCAAAGGAATTGATCTTTATAGATTATTCCGCTGAAACAACACTGCAGAGCTTAGTAGATCATACTGTTAGCCGAATTATACAAGCACACTCGCAAATTTTTGAAAATGAAATTTCAGTCACCAGCAACAGTATAAGCTTAACTGCAATACATAAATGGGGCTGCGATGGAAGCAGTGGACACGCAACCTATCGCCAAAAGTTTCAAGATGGTGAAACTAGTATGGTCGAGCAGCACCTGTTTGCAGTTTGCCTTGTTCCCTTACAAGTTCAGCTTGGATCGACAATTTTGTGGAAAAACACGCGACCTTCGTCAACTCGCTATTGTCGGCCCATACAACTAATTTGCCAAAAAGAATCGAGTGAATTAATTCGTGCAGAGACTGATAGTGTAAATAGCCAAATACTTTCAATTAAGCCAACAATCTTCAACTCATTAACAATTGACCATGTATTTCTTTGTACCATGCTGGATGGCAAAACATTTAGCGTCCTTGCAGATGTGGAATTTATAGAGCTGTGCCAAAAAATATGAACAATTTAAGTTTGGTGCAAAGTTATCCAGTTGATGTAGATCTTTTTAAATATGGCTTATCAACTCTTCATGCATGGATACGCTGTTTTGAATGTATCTTGCATATATCGTACAGAATTTCAATTAAAAAATGGCAAATTCGCGGGGAAGATAAGCCGGAGGTTGAAGCAAGAAAATCTGAAATTCAACTGCAACTCAGGAAACACATGGGCTTATTGGTGGATATTCCTATGGCTGGTAGTGGTAATACTAACAATGGTAATACTGCCAGACGTTTTTTTTAGCGAACCAGATTTGGCAGCCCGCATTACAGGAGTTTGCGAAACGCTAATATACAAGTTTAGTGTAATTTTACGTGTTTTGGCTAGTGGATATGAAGTCAATACAGATGCATTCCGCTCATATGCCCTGGAAACAGCTGAAATATTTGTCGACAGATATTCTTGGTATTACATGCCGTCTTCTGTGCACAGAATACTAATACATGGTGCAGACATTATATCCCATGTAGCACTACCTATTGGTATGATGTCCGAAGAAGCCCTTGAAGCGAGGAATAAGGAATTCCGGGATTTACGTCAAACCCATTCCCGTAAAGTCAATAGAACTAATACAATGCAAGATGTCGTGAATGGGTTACTTATTTCATCAGATCCGCTTATAACATCTTTATCAAAACCATCTAATATTTCCAGAAAAGACATAATGTTAGATAGTGTCGTAGCTGGGTTGCTCACTAATTTTAAAACATTTCGATTGATTCGGATTCATCAGATTCCGAATAATATCTTAGTTGTTAACACATATATAAATGTTTTTTTTTTTCTTCATATACTTCAAATAAATTACTTATAAATGTAAAAAACTCAAAAATGTGTATTAATCAGTTGTATGGGAGCTATGATATATAGTTGACCTAGAAAACTGAAATTTAGAGAATAAGTGATGAATGCGTTAAAAACCTTAAATTTAAATTTTCATTAAAATATCTCTTCATTTACTCGAGTTATTAATTAAATCCCACTAGATTGCCTGTTTGGGCCACTGTGCGCCGTAGAGTTCACATTCCAATGAGTGAGTTTTCTTTGCTTTAAAAACGCTGTCAAAAATATGGCAAGTCGCTGCGATAGTCCCAATATGGCCACAATGAAATCCATTTCCACTTGCGTTATTAGTTGTGGTCCATCTCTTCCCTGTTGGGGCTCATAATCGGTATCAAATGGATCTTCATAAGTAATACCACTTGCTGTACTCATTGCTGTAAATTCTGTAGTACGATCTGGAGTTGGCGGCCTTGGTGATTCAAATTTTTCAGGTGCAAGCACTGGTAGTGTGGCTGTTACATATAACTATATAACTTTTGTTGCTCTCAGCATATCGATTTAGACCACATGTGTAATTTACGCATGCATAGCAACTGGTTTCATCATGATCACCTGGGAGATTAATCCAGTTTACTGGCTTACAATACTTCATACTATGTTTGCCTCCACTCAACCATGCCAGGAGATTGTTATAACATTGGCGACACACTGTAGTAGCTGTGTAATTTTCACCGGTCAAGTCTTCTTCGTCGAAAAGCAACTTATATGCTTTCTTGAATGCACTAGTTAAAAGATTCTTTTCCTTTTGCAATGTTGTAGAACTATTTTTTCTTATTTGATGACCGCAATCGTAGCAAAATAAATCAATATTTTCGCACTGCATATTGAAATTGTCGGTTGCCAATGTTGTGTTCGAATTATGCTGTAGTACTTTCACTTTTTTTACTTTCACTTTATAACGTCGTGAGCGTCGTGTCGCTTTTATATTGTGTGCTGCGTCCCTTGTGAATTCAATGCAGATGTTTGCTTCCACGTAGTTTTTTGATTGAAGTTTCTTTGATTTTATATGTTCACAATTTCATCTTTATGACAAGAGCTCCAATGTGTTTCCAGGTATTTGTTTTATATTTTGTGTTGTTTTTATGTGAATTCAATGCAGATGTTTGCTTCCAGGTAGTTGTTTTATAGTTTGGGCACGGGAACTCATCCACCAGCTTGAGAATTTACTAGGAGAGAATTGCTAGGGCTGTTTTTGAGAAAACCAGATTTTTATTAAAAAAGTGAGGTTAAAAAATCTTTTTTTTTTTAATTAATAAAAATTAACATATTTATATACAGATTTATAGCGTTTTCAAAGGTCTTCTCAATGATACCCATCTCAACCAGATCGGATAAGAAATGGGTGAGATATAAGCGATTATACACTCAAGCTATAAAGGCCTATATCTCAAGAAGTTGGATCGGCCTCCTTAAAAAAACTTTCGGGTTTTAATCAGCGCTGTAAGCCCTACCAGGCCAAAGAAAATTGGCGCATTTTCCAAAAAGTAAATTTGTTCGTAAAAGCGGAAAATAAAAAAAACGCTTTCTGGCCGATTTTTCGCTCATTTTTTAAAGTTTTTCGCGATTTTTACCTTGAAGATGAAGTTTTTTTTTGATTTTATATGTTTACAATTTTTGTTTTACAACTTTGCCTCAGAGAGTAAATCAAAATTCCGAACGGTTTGCAAGATTTGAGCTTGAGAAAATGATCACTTTTTTTGCAAAAATGACACCGAGGCTCCACTTCGTTGGGGGCCCATAAAAAAAACCTGGAGGACTTTGGGCAAAACTGGGAGACAGGGGTCTTTTTGTTTGGTCTTTAATCACGTAGTGGTGTCCGTATATGGTTATTTTGCCATGACTTAAAAAATTACACACTGTGTAAGGAAAGGCTTAAGGGTAAATATAGGTCTTCCAGTTACATATGAAAGGATATTTATTGTGTTTATTGAAACCATTCCATACATGTTTCCTTAGAATATCGCAATTCACTGGACATTGTTGTCTGACAGGTATATATTTTTGTAACAGCACCATCAACCATAGTCAGAAGGTACTACTGTCTATGCTTTTGGATATTCCAGACATTAACTAAATTATATTTGTCCTTGGCACTATGCAAGGCTTGATCTTTACCTTTACTCCTACAGTTGGTATCACCAAGCTCGTCTCTTATTTTTCGTCTTATTTTTCGATGTCCTTCGACTACCTTTCGCACTGGTTCATCCTACTGGCATCGCCTAGCCAGCGTAAACGCGCATTTTGAAACGCGTAACTACGTCGATGTAGGGATACAGATTATAAAGCTCGTGGTTCATCCGTCGACGAAGCTCGCCGTTTTATATTATAGCAACATATATTTTTCGGAGCATTTTTCAATTGAAGACTCCCAGTGATGTTTCATCAGCATGCGATGAATTGTGATTCTGCGACATAAAGCAAGGCAGGTTGTATGAGAGTCTGATATAGTTGGATCTTTGTTTCCCGAGGGAGCGGTTTATCTCTGAAGTGTTTGTTTATACCGAAATATCACCTGTTTGCCAGCACGATTCTTTGTTTGATTTCTAGGCTCGCTTTATTGCTTCTGTGCACGGCAGATCCTAGGTAAATGAATTTGTCCACTACCCCGAAATGATAACGGATATCAAGATTCACCCTTTCGCCATACGAGTGGATGTTCTGCTCGTCGAAACCATTAATTTTCCCTTGTCCTCGTTTACTGGCAAACCCACTTTCGCTGATTCCTTCTCGTTTCTCGAAAATACTGCAGTAACGTCTCGCATATTTAACTCAATGATGTCTTAATCGTCAGCATCGCCTCGAACTAAATAGTTCGGTGATATCTTTACCAATCATTTCTGAGGATTTTGTGTCGGTCAGTGTCATTCGACAAAGGCGTGTCAGAATAGCAGGAATACTATGCTCCGACATTGGTTGTTATTGTCTCCCCCTTATCGGGTTATCGAAGGTAGCTTTATAATCTACTAGGAGGTGCTAGGAGTCGATTGGCCTTTCGTGGAATTTCTCCACGATTTGTCTTAATGTGAATATCTTGTCGATAGTTGAGACTCCAGGCCTAAAGCTACACTGATAATGTTCGATCAGGTCTGCAACAAACGGCTTTCCCTTATCCATTTCCATTGGCTTGGCTTTGTAGTTTTCGGTAGAATTTACCGACCCCTTTCTTCCTTCTGTAAGATTCAATTTTCCCACTCTCGCGCTTTATCGCGACTCGCGCTGTAAGTGAGTGAAGCGTTGCCATATGTTCACTGTTCTTATAATCACTTGCTCTGTGACACTCTCCGTCTTACCATGGTTTGTCTTTAAGCAGGTTATCAAAACCAAGTACGGTCTCTGCAGCAGTTTTCCTAGAGTGGGAAATGTGCTTCCACTGCGCTTCAGGATCATGAGGCGGGGGTGCGTTCTGCGCCAGTATGTGAGGGAGCTTATCTGCCTAGGCAGTGGCTGTCTCAGGTAGTTGCAGCTTTCCGATATCCAGCATTTTATATGTCTGGTTTCGTAAGACTTTCGCTCTGCTTAACCTTGTGCGAATCTTTCCTGCAACCAGGTAGTGATCCGAATCGATATTAGCTCCTCGGTTCACACATGCGTCCATTGCACTAGTAGGGTGCCTTAATTACTTACCAGGTGATCAATCTAGTGATTCATCTGTTAATCAAGGAATATCCAAGTAGCCTTATGGATGTCTTTATGCTGGAATCCCGTAACCATGCTTTTCGCCGCGGAAAAATCTGACATTCTTATCCCGTTATTGAAAGTGATGGCTTGAAGACTGAAAATACCGATGGTTGGTTCAAAGACATTTTCTCTGCCTACTTTATTATTAAAATTACCTAGAACAATCCTAATGTCATGGTCGTAAGGCGCTCTAGGCGGTCATGAAAAATGTCGTTGGTGTCATCATTTCTTCCGTCGGGGCATATACGCAAATTAGCGATATGTTAAGGCATTTCGGTTTTATGCGAATGACGGCTATACGTTCAGTCACGGTTTTGAACCATGATACCATATATCGCAGTCTTTTGCCAACTACAAAATTGCAACAAAATTCATGATTTTTCTCCGGGCACCTGTGGTATATGCCACATTTTTTCTTCCGCGCCTTATAATTCCATCTCTATAATTCTCGAGGACATCTGCCATTTGGGTAGTGACACCGGATCTGTATACACTGAATGGAAAAGAATCGTCACACGGATAAAAATGCTCATCACCACAACAACTTTTGTCATCGAAAGTGAGCTAACGTAACGTTTCATTCCCGCTATGAAAATGTGTTCATCAACTGCAAATTGTTCGTCACTGCTATGAACGTATGGTTGTTGCTGCAATGAATTTGCTTCACTATTGCAACGAATTTGTTTCGTTGCTGCAATGAATTTGTTTCATTGTTACAATGAATAGGTATCGTTCTTGCAAGGAATTTTCTTCATTGCTGCAACGAATTTATTCATTGCTGCTATGAATTTGTTTCATTGGTGCAACGAATTTGAGTCATTGTTGTAATGAATATGTCTCATTACTACAATTATTTTGTTTCATTGCTGCAATGAATGTTTTGAACTGTGTTTGAAATTATTTATTGACAATTGTACATAAATATATTGTTAGTATTACATTGCAGGTGTTTTGATAACAATTTTTCCAATTTTTGTTTTCGAAAATCTATTTGCTAAATAGCTTATATTCATTCCATGTTGAAACACTCGTCTGGAGAAGATTGTGGTAGTCGAGGGGTTGAGTGTTATTGTGGCATTCATATTCAGGCCGTGCAATTAAAAACATATCCGAGGAATTTATTGTTCAAATTTCTATTTAAGATATGCACATATCTATGTCTGTACTTACCATGAACATAAGCTCTACTCCCTTATGCTCTACTCTTTAACATAGAATCACATAATTGTTTTGTTAAATCATGCAATTGTTGTTGTGTTGAGGGTTTTGATATTCAATTGCAGCGCCAAATCTCCCTGTCATTAAGCAAGTGATCGCTCTGTAAGCATTTTCTTCAACTGCTTTTTTATTTAATTCAACAAAATTTGTTAAAATTTCGATTGGATACATTTGACTGTACGTTGAATTGTTATTGTTTATATTCGTCGTACTTGAAACACTTTGTTTCTTTGACTTCTGCATTTTCATTGACTTCGACTGCCCGCACAAATGTATGTATGTCTTTCGTTTTTTTCTGAATCCAAATACCAACAACGAAACAGGCGCGTCCGAATTATGATTAAAACACAAAAATACGAACTTTTTGTTGCGACTTGTACCGTCACACGCATACACACTCACAAAAGTTCAGTTACATATTTCGGGGTAGTTTGACAAAACTCCAAAACAAATATAAACTATAAAAAGTAAGAGATAACCCAAATGTCAAACCATTTTTCTACAAAATTCAAATTAAATTAAACTGTTGCAGGAACAACAAGTAAGTTGTTGCGACAACGAAATGAAAAATTGTCAAAGAAGTCAAGTATGAAATTTTTCGTAGCAGCGACTACCAAATTGTTGGATATACGACACTTTTCACTATAACAACGTAAAAACTTTAACGAAAATGCTTCATCCATATGACGAAGCGTTTATCTTTCAGTGTAGTGTTTTAACATTCAAAGTGCAGATCCGTAAATCGTTGTTCTTATAACGTTTGCGGAGGTCGTCAACAAATAGTTGGTTTTAGGTTTCTCATTTTCATTTTGAAGTTTAATTGCCAATAGAACGGTGGCGGAAGGCAAGCCCAGCCCACCGTGGTTTTGCATGGACTATCACCGCAACATCACCGGCCCTGACCTTAAAAGTATGTAAATTGTTAATGTCTAAAGTTAAGGGTGGTGCCAAAACTAGCCGACCTAACAAAAAAGACACAAAAAAGTTGGAAACATTTTCTTTATTTTTCAACATAATCTCGTTTTAGCTCAATACACGTTTTCCACCGATATTCAATAGCTTCGATACCTTGTTTATAGTAAGAATTGTCAAGCTCCTTAAAATAGTCAGCAACCGCAGACTCCATATCTTCATTGTTGATAAATCTTTTACCACCGAACCATTTTCCGTGTTTCGGTTTAGGTTAAAATGGAAAATACGTAGTCCGATAGAGCAAAATCTGGAGGATAAGCTGCGTGGTGAAGTAATTCGAACTTTAGTTCATTAATTTTGACCATCGCAATGGTGGATGTGTGAAGTGGAGCATTGTATTGATGAAACAACACTTTCTTTTTCGCCAAATGAGGTCTTTATTCCACAATTTCATCACTCAAACGCTACAACGCTTTCTGAAGATAATCAATAAAAATTATCCCATGCTTATCCCATAGAGTAATACATATATCCCTCTCTTTAAGTTCTCTCGAGTACGGCGGAAAAGTAGGTAATTTCCTCGTGTTCGAGTTGCTGTATGTATGTTTTTTTTTTGGGTCGTCATAATACCGACAGAAGTAAAAAGAAAAAATGTGCATTTGTGTTCGATTCAACCAAAATAAAATATTGTTTAGCTGCCATTAGTATTAATCAAATACTATTTCTACTTAGTTTGCTGCATGGTTTCGTTCTGGTTGGTTATCGCTCTTTCGCCTATCTACTCTGTTTTCTATCAATTTTGTACTTCATCGTCGGGCAGCTGTGTCACGGATACCCCCTTATCCTATCGAATAGTGGCAAAATGCAGGAATGCTGGTAACTCCTTCCACCTGTTCTGTAACCGAATCCGACCATGCCCTACTGTGACAGTTGCATTAAGATGATGGTGGACGTAGAAACAATCTGCCTGCCTATAACATCCACCGACAAAAATATAGAATCACATTCAGTGTATCATTGGAGCACTCGCGATGCACATCGCCGTTATTCTTTGAGTTCAGGCCAGTAGTACATAATAGGTGGGCTAATAAAGCATTTACCATCTCACGATAACTTAATGGTACATTATCAGTCTCACCACATCTATGTATATAAATCCAGTGAACATTTCTCAGTGAAATTACGAAACATCCCTATTTATAACCTGTAGTCCTGTCAAATTCATGTGTAGTTTGTGTTTTTACACGTTTGTTTACTTTTATTGTTGGTATAACTAACGGGTTTTTCAACATAGACGCTACAAAAGTAAATCGATAGTAAACCAATAAGGTTTGCCATTTCAGCATGGAAAGATATACGAGCCAACAACGAGTCGAAATTATTAAAATTTACTACCGAAATTAGGAGTCAGTGGCCTCAACTTTGAGAGGCCAACTTTAAGAGGCCTCAATAATCAGCGATGAGGCTCATTTCTGGCTGAATGGCTTCGACAATAAGCAAAATATGCGTTATTGTTCAGACAGCAATCCACACGTAATCCATGAGTCATCACTGCATCCCGAAAAAATTATGGTTTGGTGCGGTTTATGGGCCGGCGGCGTCATTGGGCCGTACTTCTTCCGTGATGATCAAGCCCGGCACATTACTGTGAATGCGAATCGCTACCGTTCAATGATAACCGAATATTTTTGGCCCCAATTGGATAATATGGACTTGGAGGACATGTGGTTCCAACAGGACCGCGCCACAAGCCACACAGCGAATGCCACAATCAATTTATTGGAAACCAAGTTTGGTGAACGTGTTATCTCACGAAATGGCCCAGTTGATTGGCCGCCTTATTTATTTATTTGCTGTGGGGCTACGTCAAGTCTATGGCTATGCCAACAAGCCAGCGACGATTGATGAACTGTCTGGACTTCTGCAAGCGTGCCCGTGGTGGCCATGCAAAAGAAATCGAGTTCCATACATAATGGCATCGAACGTACTTTCACAGGAATAAAGAATTTCATTGGTATCTAAAACCGGTTTTGTTTTATTTAAAAAAACTTTTGTAGCGTTCTTATTGAAAAACCCTTTATGTGCTGAGTTTGACACAATCTGGGTGTTAAGCAAACACAAAATGCCTGTAGTTGTTGTCTAGTTTGTGTAGATGCAATATTATATATGGGGCATTTCACGTGAAGTGTACAACTAAAAAATTTTTTTTTCTTTAAATTTTTTCAAATTTGCTTTAACTGTAGAAAGTGAATACGCAATATTTCTTTTGTATGCTGTTTATTTCCCAAGATATGAGATTCCAAAGTTTTGCTGTTGTTTAAGTTTGGTTTTAAGTATTTTTTCGAATACAAAAAAGTTACAATAAAAAGTGGCTGTATCATGTTTTAGGTCATCTGAAATTATAACAATACTGCCGTATTTCATTTCAATTCCATCTCTGTTATAAAAAACCGAAGTCAGAAGTGTTGCTTGGTCATTATTCCAACGAAACGATTGGGCAGCATCTTGTACAACAAAACTATAATTTTCTGCAAAATCATGATTTGATCTTCAACAATATTATCCTTGTGAGTTTTAAAATAAAGTGCCTGTGCCTCTGCAATATAAACATGAGGTTTTAAAGTGTCCAAGGCATCACACAAGTTATGTACAAAATCAGCGGATGGCAGTAGTTGAGTAGATATTGCGAATCGGTATGAGAAAAGGTCCGTTTCAAATTGCGCATCTGTCACGTGACTGTCGTCGAATATAAATTTTAAATGATCTCGGATTCCACTTAAGCCAGGACAAGATCTACAGCACTCATTGGGCTGTGTTTTCGCAGTCACTTGTGCATATCCCATTTTGAAACTTCTAGTGCAGTGGTAGGCAAAACCGAACGCACGCACACAAACTTATTATGTGCTTGTGTGCGGTCGCAAACGCTCAGGCATAGACTGATGCTGCGAATCAAGCATAGTTGTTGTGTACAAGTGAGTTGCCGATCGTGTGTGTGAAAAATACGAATATTGCCTGCATTTCGAGGCTATGGGCTGGTACCACTCTTCTAGTGTATTAAATGTATTCATTAAGCTAATTTCGGATTAAACAAAATTTGAAAAAAATTAAGCCAACTAACAAAAATGTTGTTTTGAAATGGTCACTTCCGGTTTTGCACATACACTCAGTGCGACATGCCTGTACATTAAAATATGTATATATCTTTTGAACAATTTTTTATTCGAAAAAATACTTTAAAAAGAAAACAAATTTCAAAAACGGCAAATTTTTTCAATCTCAGATCTTGAAAAATTAACATCATACAAACGAAATATTGCGTGTTCACTTGCGTACCTACTAGAACTACAGATAAGACAAATATGAAGGAATTTCAAGAGAAATTTTTGTTGTTGTCCGCTTCTCGTGAAATGCTCCATATGTTTATATAGTTGTTGAAAAATTCTCAATACAAAAACGTGATAGACAACAAAGAAAAAAAGCAGCAGATCTTCAATTCATGAAATCAATGCTTGCAAACATATATACATACATAGTTTCTGCAATAGGTTGTTGGGACCGTTTTTTTCAGTGTGTGCCTCCGGTAACTGCAACTTTTTGATGCCCGGCACCTTTTTGATGCTATGTGCCTGGTGTCGGATGGTTTTCGGGCTGCTTATTGATGTGAGCCTTTGCTACAACTATGTACTACTAATCAGAATGTATTTTAGCATCTTGAATCACACGTATGCCCATTGTACAAGCGGAGTGCCTACCAGCAATTACACAAGGGAACAAAATCGAAAAAATGTTGATAACATTTAAAACCACCATTTTTCTGATGTAATACGACATCCATGTTAGAAGAGTGGACAAAATTATTTTAAATTCTATGGATAAGTTTTTTTTAAATAATTTTTTAAGTAAAATTGTCCATTTTTGAAAAGCTTGTTCCACGGATTTTAACATAACTCAAGAACTATTCATCCCACTTTACTAGTGAATACACCAAATAATACCTGCAAGTTTTGTTAACATTATGTTTTAGCCTGCACCAGAGTTGCGGAGTTATCTAAAAAGTTGTGGTGAAAAATAATATTTTTCAACCAAAATGTGTACCAATTTTTTTTTAAAAAAATTACAAAAAATCCTAAACGGCAAAAAGTGCTCGGTTTAGCACTTTGATAGTAAAGCCTGACCTGCTATGAATAAAATGAGACATTTCATAACAAAATCGATGGATAAATTTTGATTTTATTCACAATTAGGTAAAGGTACCTCATTTTGTCCAAAATATAGAAATTTTTTTTAATGATTCTGAGAATGAAAAAAAATCACAAAATGCGATTGTAAATTCTGTGAATCGTAACACATTTGTAGTCAACACCTGTGGTCTTGTTACAACCCCTCACAAAAAAGAGTTTTGTAAAAAACTCCCCACAAAAGGCACTTGTTCTACCTGTTTGCTGCAACAAGAAGCTAAATCACACACTCACAAAAAAGAGTTTTGTAAAAAACCCCACACAAAATGCACTTGTACTACCTGTTTACTGCAACAAGAAGCTAAAACACACTTGACAATCACACCCACAAGCAGTATGAATATTCAGCAATTGTACGCAATAGTGAAAAGTCTAATTTACCCAAAAATGAGCAACAAATTCAGAAAGTTTTCGTGCAAAAACGACACGAATTTATTTTGTTACGTGTGCGGTAAACACACCACCTTGAAAAATAAACAAATTTTCTCAGATGTAGTACAAAAAAAATATAAAGTTTGCTATAATATAAATCCGCACAATTTAAACCAGCATTGGCCACCGAGTACTATGTGCATGTCATGTCGATTGAACTTATCTTCTAACGTAAACTAAGTATAGGTTAATAGATTTGGAATATTTTATACTAACATTATTTCTTATCAAAATTTTGAATTCTTCATATTCCTTATTTAAATTTTTTTTCATTTTACAGATGACGCTTGGAAATTTCGAAGCCTATGCTATGGAGAGAAACAGCGAGCCACGAATCTGATTGTTATTTTTGTTTAAGTACAACAAGCGGCTTCGGAAAACATATGCGATGGTCTTACCCCACGAGGTCTGCTGATGGGTATGTGTTATGTGTTACCAATCAGATAGTTCAGATCCAGCACTACCATCTACATCTGCAAATTACGAGTTCATCCCACACAAATATTTCTCGCCGAGACCATGGAATCAAGACCAGCTTAATGATGTAATTAGAGACCTTGGATTGTCGAAAAAATCTTCTGAATTACTTGCGCCCCGAAGGAAAGAAACAGATCTGATAACTGAAGAAACTAAAGTATCGCATTACCGTACTCGGGAAAAAGGCTTACTTCATTATTTTGCTGAAGAGGATGAGTTTGTGTACTGCACAGATATATCTCGTTAGATGACTTCCATGGGCTTACAGAGATATGATTCAAACGAATGGCGTTTATTTATCGACTCATCAAAACGCAGCTTGAAGTGTGTCCTTTTGCATAATGGAAATAAATTTGGCCCCTTGCCGATCGCACATTCAACCAAAGAAAAGAAGAATACTCTGTAATTGCATTAGTCATGAACAAGATAATAAAGTACGATGAACATAAGTGGGCAATTTGTATTGATCTAAAGATGGTCAATTTCCTCTTAGGTCAACAAAGCGGCTTTACCAAATATCCTTGTTTCATATGTTTATGGACAGCAGAGCTAAATCAGAACATTGGACGAGAAAACAATGGCCTACTAGGGAAGACTGGTTCCAGGTATGCCAAATATTATAAACGAAGCTCTAGTGCACCGAGATCGTATCATATTACCCCCTCTTCACATTAAACTTGGTCTGATGAAACAATATGTTAAAGCACTTAACAAAGATAGTGAATGTTTCCAGTATATTTCAAGGAAGTTGCCAATCTGAGCATGGTAAAGCTGAAAGCAGGCATAGTTGACGGCCCACAAATTCGCAAATTGGTGAAGGATACCGATTTTGGCAGTTCAATGTCCGAAATTGAGAAGAATGCATGGGATTCGTTTGTATGGGTTATTAAAAATTTCTTAGGAACTTGGATGCAACATGAGCATCAAAGTACACTACCTGGACAGCCACTTAGATCGTTTTCCTGAAAATCTAGGAGACTTGAGTGAGGAACAGGGCGAACGATTCCACCAAGATATCCGGACAATGGAGGAACTATACCAGGGTGGGTGGGATGCACACATGATGGCTGATGTTTGCTGGAGTATTCAGACTAACACTTCGTCATTCAAGGATAGTAGAAAATCGTATAAAAGAAAATTCCAGAGTTTGTAGTTTAAATTAATTATTTATTTTATTTCTTATTATAAATTCAACTAATAAAATATAAATTTTAATAAAATATAAAATTGTTTTAAGGTTCAATCAACCGAAAGAAGATTATTAGCAACTATGATTGTCAAGTGTGTTTTATCTTCGTGTTGCATTCAAGTAGAACTGGGTTTTTACAACTCCCTCCTTGTGTGTGTTTTTACAAGAGCACAGGCATTAAATACAAATTTGTTGCTGCTCAATGTAACTATTTTCAATCCAAATTAATTTTGTTTCATATCAGAATCATAAAAAAAAAATTAAATTTTTTGCTCATTTTTGTTGAAATTGTAACATTTCAATATTCTTGACGAAATGGGATACCTTTGCCTAATTGTGAATAAAATCAAAATTTATCCATCGATTTTCTTATGAAATGTCTCACTTTATTCATAGCAGGTCAGGCTTTACTATCAAAGTGCTAAACCGAGCACTTTTTGCCGCTTAGGTTTTTTTATAATTTTTTAAAAAAAAAAATTTGTATAAATTTTGGCTGAAAAATATTATTTTTCACCACAACTTTATAGATAACACCGCAACTCTTGTGCAGGCTAAAAAATAATGTTAACAAAACTTGTAGGTATTTTAGTAGCAAATTATTTGGTGTATTCACTACTAAAGTGGGATGAATCGTTCTTGAGTTATGTTAAAATCCGTGGAACAAGCTTTTCAAAAATGGACAATTTTACTTAAAAAATTATTAAAAAAAAACTTATCAATAGAATTTAAAATTTTGTCCACTTTTCCAGAAAAAAATAGTGGTTTTAAATGATATTTTTTCCTGTTGACCTGTGTTCTTTGTGTTGACCTGTGTTCTTTGTGTTTTGAGCAGTTTTGTGAATATCTTTATGTTGGAATGCCGTTCCACTGAAAAATCAAGTAATTTGCAGTGGCGCAATCTATCAGCCACACTCCAGGGTTGGAAGTACTAGCAGGTAGGCAGAATTTACAGTGGGTTGGTTGACATTCATTTTTCCTGCCAATTTGTTCAGTAAAGTCAAATAGAACAATCTTAATATTAAGGCCATGACAGCGATTATAGGTTTGGTCTAGGTGCTGATAGAATATATCTTTGATGTCGGGGCACCTGACCAACTTTACGAAATGTTGAATTGTTTCGGTAATATGCAGATACGTTCAGTTTCCAGTTTGAATCTAGGTAATTTATTTCTCTTCGAGTGGTTTAACCACAATTGACGAGTAATGTTGGTTCATGCGCCTTCTAATGACAAGATAAATATTCTAATAGTTCGATGAGGTTCAATGTACAGACGCATCAGGTTCAGTGTACAGACGCTGGTTACTAATGCTTATTTTGTGGTTCGACCTGGTTTCCTTATTTTTGCCGAAACCGACGTACATATGTGAAGAGCGATCCCTTATCCACTAACCGGGGATGGGTCTACTACGAGGAATTGCAAAATATTCGTGTAAATTATTCCCAATTCGACGTGGATACTCTGATCAAAAAATGTGTAGTGCTATTGTGTTGGCATTCACGTAACGTGAGCCTCGTTAATTCCCAATATTCTAGGAGCTACTTTTTTGTATTTAATAAAATAAGAGAAAACAATCGAACCGCCAGGTTCAAAAATATAAGTAATTAACAAGGCTCACGTTACGCGAAAAAAGTAGACTTTTCTGTGGAAATGCCCATATTCGAAAATATGTCGAAGGTCACCGTAGAATATGTCACCTAAATCCCTCCTGATGTAACTAATTGGACAGAAAATGCAAGGAAAAAAATTAAAACGTTTTGAAAACATAGTATACTCGTATTATTTTTGTTGTTAAAAATTAAAAATGTTACTTATCAGTCACAACGTTATAAATGATTTCCAATTTGAGTGATATGATTTCTAAGTGACGTTTCGGCCATTTGTAGAATGTCATGATCTGCCCTATTTTTTCATTGTATTCAATAATGTTTACAATTTCATCATGGAGCATGGAACAACGTTTAAAATTATTAAATTTTTTTATCAAAGTAATAGTTCTCCAATTGCAACTTTTCGTGCGCTTTTGCCATTTTATGGTCGCAATAATCGTCCACCTGTGCTCGCTATTTGTCGAATTATTGCAAATTACGAGCGTACATTTTCTCGACAAAATGCTCAAGTGCCAATAAGACAAAAACCACTCGAAGTAATGAAAATATTGCTGCCGTTCAAGACGTCGTCAACAATTGGAACCACAACCTGGCGGATTTTAAGAAAGGATTTGGGCTTGCATACGCATAAAACTATTATCACTCAAGAACTGAAACCATTGGACCTTTGCCACTGCCATTGGCGAGAAAACTTTGGAGATTCGATTATTTCAAGAAATTGTGACATTGAATGGCCTCCAAGGAGTTCTGATTTAACACCATTAGACTATTTATTGTTGGATTGTTTGAAGTCGTCGGTTTTTAGCAATAAAATAATTTTTTCTAAATTATTATCCGACACAGTTTTTGAGGACCCATGGCTGTTTTATGAAATATCTGTGCCGATGTTGGACGGATAGTTCTTCATTCTTCATTCGTATTGTAGCGGTGAAGTGGAGGAAGATCCCGAACACATTTTCATTGTTCTTCCGCGATTCCGTAGGGAGTGAGCGGCAGTGGAGTATGTTGTAGGATGTCCGGTGAGTTTAATTGCAATTATTTTATCTACACTGGATAACTGAGAATGCATGTGTAATTATGTTGAAGTGGTTCTTGTAACACTTTGTAGCGATGAGGAGAATCGGCGAGAACGTTGAATAATTTAGTAGTGGTCTCTTCCCACCTTGTTAGGAAATACTTTTGCGGTGGTTCCATAGGGATCGTTGGGTCAATGTATCGAGGTCTTTTAGTGTGTTAAAGTCTTGCATACGATGGTTTCACATCCAAAAAAAAAAAAATTCCTGAACCAACCAACCTGCAGGTTTAAAAAAACTATTTTCAAATATAAAGCGTCCGCCAAATAACATTTTTTTTTTGAAAATGCTAGAAAAAAAACTACTGAATATTTTCTCAAATTTATTTTTTTATTTGAAAGTACAATCCTTCCGGTTAATAATGGAAAATAATTTGATTCAAATGGCTGCCTCGGCTGGCCATGCAATAGCCTACACAATCGGTCCAATTTTTAAGCACATTATGGATTGTGTGCAGTTGTATTTCACCAATGGCTTCACGAATATTGTCCTTTAAAGCGTCAATTGTCTCTGGCTTGTCGACGTAACACTTATCTTTGAGGTCACCCCACAAATAATAGTCCAACGGTGTCAAATCGCAGCTCCGAGGGGGCCAAAAGACATCAGCTTTGCGTCTGATAATGCGATCTTCAAAAACAGGGCGCAAAACATCGAGTGTAGCTTCGGCTGTGTGGCACGTAGCGCCGTTCTGTTGAAACCAAATGTTGCCAATATCCTAATCTTCAATTTTTGTGAACAACAATTCGTTCAACATGGCCCGATAACGATCGTCATTGACTGTAACGGCCACTCCTTGCTCATTTTCGAAGAAAAATAGCCCAAATGGCCAAAATCCGCACCAAACAGTGACTCGTTTTGGATGCATCGGCTTTGGGTGCATCTACTTTATCGCACTATGCGGGATGGAGGCTAAATGAAAACAAATTAAACAACTTTTGTTAACACTATTATTCTACAACCCATTATTATCAAATATATTGGGTACATTTGCTTTGGTTTGTGTCTAGACTAACATATGTAGGGAAATTTCTGGTTTAATGGGAAGTTTTCTAGGTGGAGCATGTAACCAATATTTAGTATATATTGTAGTTTTGAACCTAATACAAAGTAAATTTAGAAAATCCAAAGTGAAAGATGTTTATAAAACATTTTCTTAAACAAGTGCCTTTTCTCAAAATGATGAAATTTTCTCAAAAAAAAATACCTATTCATATTCTTAAACAAAGCCACTTTTCTTAAAAAAATGCAGAAGTAGAGTTTCATACAAAAAGTAAATTTTCTTAAAAAAGGTTTTCTTTTTAAATAAATACCATTTCTTTAAAAAGTTCATATTCTTACAACAAATTGCCGTTCCTTAAAAAACTACATTTTCTTTAAAGAGTACCTCACTGTGAAAGTTTGATTAAGGCAGACGTATGTAATGTCAATTGATCCGCCTAAATATTTGTGTGCAAAGTGTTTCAAGTCTTTGCACTCTGATACATATCTGACGCAAGCTTTGTACTGGCAAATTTTATTTTATTTGCACGGATGTTAGTGAAATTACTGCATTTGATGTTGTTAAACAAAATAAAAACATTGCTTTTAATTGCAACGAATGCATGCTTGGCTCTAGTGACTTAGTTGCCTCTTTTCTGCCCTCTCTCTGGAGGTTAAAGAGCTTAAAACATGCTTTAAGGGTTCATCGGAAAGTCATATGTAAACAACCAGGCGAGCAATAGTGGCACAGAAATGGTAAATACTGGCGCGACTGCTCCTTGCAATTCGAATTCTGTTTCTTTGAATTCTGGCGCTAATATGGAGATAAGTATTTTACAAAATCAAACTGCTGCATCTCATGTAAATTTATCTTCTGCTAAATCAACCGCCAATTTGCCAACACCTATGAACATATCTTGCGTGAATAATGCCGCTGCTTGTGTGCGGTCTACTGCTGCTGCTATAATATCTTATGCTGGTTCTCTTTTATCTGACAATACTGGTACTGCTGCCGTCGCTGATGTGTGTGAAAATGTTGCTGTTGTTGCTGATGTTTTTCGACCATCCGATGTGGTCTCCCAGTTATCTGCAAATGCTCACGCTGCTCTTACTCACTCTGAGAGCACTTGTGATGATTTACCAAATCAAATGCATATCCCAGTCAAAAATTCTGCATGGGTTGATGTTCGAAAGAAGAAAAAGCGTGGTAACGTGGTTGTTGGTCAAATTGTTCACAGCGATCTGGATGTGGTGGTGCAAAAAAAGTGGGTGCATTTATCGTATTTTAAGCCGACTGTTACCGCAGAGTATATTCTTGCATACGTTGCTAAGTATATCGATGTCAGTGCTGATCACATGCATGGTGTGCTTCAGTTTGATAAAAAAGATGATGATGTTACTAAATTGAGAAGTTTAAACCTTAAATTGGGCATTACTGCTTATTTCTATGAAGAGCTTTTTAAACCAACTTTATGGCCATCTCATGTTCGTGTTCGCCCTTTCCATAATTTTCAAAAGGTCCGTCCGGGAATGCAACCGGCCTAGTCTCTAATACATGTTTCAGTTCTCTAAGGGTATACTATTAAAACATGTCAGGTATGCGGACTAAATCTCATGCTGTTTTAATGCAAACGTCACAATGTAGCTATGACATCTTAATTTTTGTTGAAACTTGGCTTACTCCTGCGCTTACGGATGGTGATTTTTTTCCGCAATACTGCCGCAACAGGCGGTTCCCGTGGTGGTGGTGTGTTGATAGCAGTTAAAAACTGTTTAAAATTCCTTTCGCTTCAACTGCCTAACAATGATCCCCTTTTGGATCAACTTTGTGTGCAAATTTATGGCTTGACTGGTTCGCTTTTCGTTTTTGCACCCTACATACCTCCCAACAGTATACCTGATTTGTATGAAGCACATATGGAGAAAATCGTTAAATTGGTTCCAGACTGGTGATTATAACCTAAGTAATTAGTGTTCATTTCCCTTATATTTATGTATGTTAACAATGTGAATTTTGCTTATGAAATTAATTTTATTGATGCAGTATATGTGACGCGCAAAATAGAAAGGGACCTAAGGGTAAAAACCGGTTTTGTTCAGGAGAGCCATTTTAAAGATTTAAATACGTGTATCTTTGGTGTACCATCATATCTATGGGAGCGCATATCTCTGGGAGGGAACACTTTTGGGGCATGGGATCGGTCTCATTCGATGCTCAGATGTTGTCCACATCAAAAAAAAAAGAAGTGAAAATTGATTTTTGTACCCTTAGGTCCCTTTCTCTATGCGCTGTCACATATAGTATGGACTTAGTCCAAATTAATTCTTTCTCTAATGCTTTAAATCAGTGGTAGGCAAAACCGAACGCACGCACACAAACGTATTATATGCGGTCGCAAACGCACAGGCATAGACTGATGCTTCGAATCAAACATATGTAGTTGTTGTGTAAATGTGAGTTGCCGATCGTGTGTGTGTGAAAAATATGATTATTGTCTGCCTCGCGAGGCTCTGGGTTGGTTACCACTGCTTTAAATAGACTTTTAGATTTAGTTTTTATTAGCAAAAAATTAAAAGTTTTCAATGGATAAGTGTAATCATCCAATCAGTACTCCTGATGCTCATCACGTTGCAATTATTCTAAATGTGGAATTTTATTCATTTCGTAAAACAACGCATTTTAATTATGAATTTGATTTAAATCGTTGCGATTATCTTCTGATTAATGAAAAGCTTACAAACAATGATTGGTTGAGTGTTCTTGGAAATAAACCTTTGGATGTATGTTATTCTACTTTTATTGAAAATATTAATAATATATGTAATGTTTATGTACTTCGGTGGAAGCCAAAACTATATAAACTTTCCTGGTATACTCCCGGTTTGAAAAAGCAAAAGAATTTAAGAAACAAGTTTAATACTATTTTCCAATCGACTAATTCTGTAGAGAGCAAAAGGATGTTTGAGCATTATGCTAGTGAATTTTCGATTTAAACAAGTTTTTATACAAGTAATATATTGTGAATTTTGAAGGTAAAATCAAAAACAATCCCAAGTCCTTTTTTCAATTTATTAAATGTAAAAAATCTACTAGTTATTTTCCGTCGGTAATGCGCTATGGTGATAGACAAGGAGTTACCAATAAAGAACAAGTTAATCTTTTTGCGGATTTCTTTAAATCTAATTTTCAGTCTTCTTATCATACTGTCGATTCGGTACTATTGGATAATATTAAATCTGTGACTGACAGGGAAAGCTTAAGGGTATCTGAGGAAGATATTTTGTGTGATATATGTATTTTAAAAGGATCTTGTAAGGAGGATATAGATGGTGTTTCGGCTCACTTCATTGGGAAATGGCGTAATAATTTATGTATTTCATTGGCATATATATTTAACCTTTCTTTAATGCAGGGCATTTTTCTTGATAGATGGAAGATTTCCTTCATTACGCCTATTTTTAAGTCGGGCCATAAAAGTGATATAGGCAATTATAGACCTATTTCGAAACTATCTACCATTACGAAAATTTTTGAATACATTTTTAATCAAAAATTGATTAATTCTATGCGCCCATTTCTCTCAGATGCGCAACACGGCTTTATGAAAAAACGCTCGACTGTAACCAATCTATTATTTTTTTTTTGCAAATTACTGCATTTCGAATTTTGAATTAAGGACGTCAAGTTGATACTATTTACCTCGATTTTTGCAATGCATTTGATAAGGTCTCCCACATTATTCTGTTAATGAAGCTAGAAAAGATGGGAGTTCATTCAGCTTTTCTTTCATGCACAAGTACATATCTTTACAATAGGCATTCATGTGTGACTAACTATAGATGGTTGTTATTCAGATTTCTACATTGCTACTTCAGGCGTACCTCAGGGCAGTATTCTGGGTCCGTTATTCTTTATTCTATTTATGAATGGGATAGACTCGTGCTTCAAATGTGGTAAATTCCTTTTATACGCTGATGATTTAAAACTTTTTTTTCCGCCACAATGAGCCAGCAGGACAGTGTTCTTCTACAGGGAATTATTGATCGCTTGTGTAAGTGCTGCGCATTAAATTACGTGCCCCTTATTATAGCTAAGTGTTTGTATCTCCCGTTTGGTAGACGGGTTAATATGATCAGGACAGACTACCATATCCGAAATCTTAAATTGGATAAGGTTGATAGCGTTATTGATCTTGGGGTTGTTTTTGATGCTAAATTATCTTTCAATCAACACATTGAGTACATAATGCCTAAAACTTGCTTGCTTTTATTAAACGGAATTGTAAGGAGTTTGCGAATCCCTATACTCGGAAGTTGTTATATACAACTTTTTTGAGATCAAAATTTGATTATGCCTCAATTGTTTGGAATCCCTATTACACGGTTAATATAGACCGCGTAGAGAGATTAGAGAAAAAAATAATAAAGTTTGCTCTATTTTCCTTGGACTTTTCTATCCCTTTGCCTTCATACGTATCCAGGTGTAAATTGATGCATTTGGATAATTGCAGATCCAAAAATTCTTTAATATGTTTATATAAACTTGTTTCTGGGAGTATTGATTGTCCTGAAATTCTCAGTCGTATTGGCTTCAACGTTCCCGCTTGAAACCTTCGTTCCAATGAATATTTTAATGTGCCTATGCTCTCTATGAACCTATTTTACGTTCATTAAAAGAATATAATTTAGTCAATACCAAATATGATATAGATTTATCATTTTCTCTAATAAAATTTATATATATTTTAGATTCTTATTATTTTAGTTTAAGCTAGTCTGTAAGGATTGTGTATCCATAGACTGAAATAAATAAATAAAATAACATTTCTTAAGATATGCACTCATTCTTGAAAAAAGTACCAATTCTAAAAAATTTCCATTTCTTAAAAAAAACCTTTTCTAAAAAAAAATACTTTTTCTTATAAAAATAACTTTTCTTACAAACTCCTTTTCTTAAAAGTAAATTTTCCTTAAAATAAAATAATACATTTTCTTGAGATAAGTAGCCTTTCTGAAAATAAATACATTTTCTTGAAAAGATAACCTTTTCCTATAAAGAGTACCACTTCTTTAAAAAGTACCTGTTGTTAAAAAAGTAATTATTTGCAAAAAAAAATCATACTCTTATGGCGTTATATTACAGAATGTACTTCTTCTTAAAAATAGTACATTAAAAAAAACATTATCTTTTAATACAAGAAGTATCTTTCTTTGTAAAATTACCTTTGCGGGGAAATATAATAGGGTAATTCCAAAAAAAATCGACACAAAAACAGTACTTTTGAATCCTGCCCCCTTCGATTTCGATGAAATTTCAAACATATATTCTACTCGTTTTTGTCGTTTCAATGACGTTTGGTTTAGGTCGAAACTCCACAGGGTTCATATTTTATAGCTGCCTAAAGTTGGCTATCTGCAGTGCTTTTGTGGGTGCCGTGTCATAATCCCCACGGACATAATCCCCATTACAATTATGGGGATTATGACCGTTTTTTTGCGGAATGGGGATTATGCCCAAAAAAATCGGTCATAATCCCCAGAAAGTAGCGGACGTAATCCGCATAATAATGGGGGACAAAAATTATGCGCTATTTGTATTTTATCTAAATTTGTAAAGGGTATCATTTTATTTCATTCGTTAGAGTATTCTGAAATATAAATCTTGAGCGCAAATTGTGAATCTTAAGCGTCGCAGGCGAAAATTTTTTATACAAATTGCAGCGATTTGTTTAAAAAAAATTCGTAGTTTTAGTAAATAAAAAGTAGTTCACAATTTTTCTATTTTTTCGATTTTTGTATGAAATTGTCGTCCGAAAATTTTTCGGACATAATCCCCACAGCAAACGGTCATACTCCCCATGGGGATTATGTCCGTTTTGAAAGCGGACATAATCCCCATAATTGCAATGGGGATTATGTCCGTGTGGATTATGTCCGGGCACCGTTTTTGTGAAGAGATAGCTGTGTTCATGTTGGAATAACTTTCGAATGCCACATCAGATTCTAACGATCTTGGTATCACCTAATAGCTTTCGACCTCCTTTTAGGAACAAAAATAGAAATGGCAGGTCCTTGTGTGACAAGGATATCAAAATTTAGAAAATGAATTTTGTCCTTGAATATCCTGGAAACGTATCTTTTAATTTTCTTTATTTTATTTTTAAATAATTGCGCATACTCTTTTCTAAAAGATGTAGAAATTTCAGGATGGGTTCATTAGGGGTTTGGAAAATATTTGCATTTTGTAATGCAATTATCATACTAGACTGACAAAAAATAATATTTTTTTGGGGTTTTCATATATTTTACATGTATTTGTGTATTTTGTAAACAACGTATATGAATTTATATTATATATTATAGATTACCAATTATTTAATCATTTCATATCTATTAAAATTATTGGATTGTGAAAAATATGGTATAGGTTTCAGCTTTGGTATATTCTCGTAGAATAAAATTTTATTACTTTATAATTAGGATGTATCTAGATAAATAATCCAATTACTCCTTATTCCTCATGGGCACTGTGGACTGTTTATTTCCATAATCTGTTTAAAATTTAAGTAAATTGTATATATTTAAGTGTTATTAATTATTTATTTAATGAATCAACTCTGATGATATTGAAAAAACCTGGGTTTTTACTTTTCCGTCACTTAATGTCTGCACATGGTGGATGGACTGTGTTTTTGGAATCGGTTTCAATTTTGCACATAATTTTAAAAGTAATTCTTCAGCTTCTGTATATTCTTCATTTGTTGCTTACACAAAGTTCGTATTTTTTATATTTTCTACTGCCCAGTAATTACATGCCATTTGGTGAATTTCTTACACTCTCTGTGCTTTGGATACTAGCTCGTGAAACTAGTCGTTTGAGTATACCACCAAGTCCATCGGAAACATTTTTCCATGCCATGTACCAATAAAATTCTATTCAGCGCTGATTCCATATTTCTGTTCATGCTTCGTGAGGTTCCAAATATTGGTGTTATTTCTATACTGGCTCCATCCGAGAAGTAATATATTTTGGTGGGTGTTCCTATACGCCCTTTTATAAATTTTATGAATTTATTTATGAACAGGTCAACCAAATAAAATACCACATCATGTATCTTAATTTCACTAATTATTATACAGTTTGAAAACTGTATTTCGTTTTCAATATTATAGTAAAATCCGAATGGATGTACAGTGGCTTGTTCGTTTATCCAGTAGTAGGATTGTACCTTGTCTTTAGTGAGAACAGTGTAATTTTCAGAAAAATCGTGAACAACCAAAACTTCTCCAGGTTTCAATTTGTCCTTTATGTTATTGAAATACTCATTTTGTTGTTTTACAATATAAGAGTGTTTAAGCAATAAAGTCAATAAAGTCATCAACGTTTTCCATTTTTGTTTCTAAATTTAATCTGTGAGTAGGAGTCCACAAATTGTACAGGACAGTCTCTATTTCGTGTCGTGAAATAGCACGATGCTGTTGTATTGCCACATATTTAGATTTTGATAAAATATTTTGATTTATTGTAGTCCTTTTCGCACATTAGCTTCACATTTTGCTGAATAACATAGACACATACGGAATGTGTCCCATTCCTTCCAACAAGTACACACTGCTTTGGCCTTAACGAAGCAAACTTAGAAAATCCAACTTTCAAATCTGGGTTGATTTTTAATAGCATCAGCCTTTTTTGAATATTAATTCGTTTACCCCTGACCTACAGCAAGAGGAGTTTTTTTAATTAAAATAACCTTAATATATAGAAAAAATCAGGTTTACCTTAACAGATTTACAATCTTTTTTCCCAGACATTAGTCGGCTATATTCATCCTTGCAGTAGAAACTAATGACGCTAACATTAGTTTTTTTTGGAATGGGGGTCTTTCTCTTCGGAAATCCCTGCAAAGAATTAGAAGTTGAACAGCTTCTAGCTTTCCGCATGGAATACATCGAAGTCGACGGTATTTAATCCTTTACTCTTCGCATTGCCCAATCTGTTGGTAATATTTGTAAGGACATAGATTGAACACCTTTTTCACTATTGGCACTGTGGACCTTCCTTACTATTTGCGAAATGTCAGAGTCGACAGAATGGGGTTCTACAATATCATCATCGTATCCGAATATCTTCTTTAAAATACACTTTTTAGCTCCGCCCATCATTCCTCGAATATATCCTTTATTACACCTTTGTTTGAATGGGATGGTAGGTTCACTGAGTAAACGTTAATTTAATGACCATAACGCTTCTTCTTTAGGAATAAACTCTTCACATTTGTCAATTTTTACATGTTGTGACGCAATAAATGGGCAAGCATTAACCTATATCAAAGCTGAAACCCATACCATATTTTTCACAATCCGATACTTTTAATACATATGAAATGATCTATAATATATAATATAATACATAATTATATATATTCAATATAATATAATACATATACGTTGTTTACAAAATACACAAATACATGTAAAATATATGAAAGCCCCATAAAAATTATTCTTTTTTGTCAGTCTAGTATGATAATTGCATTACAAAAATGCAAATATTTGCCAAACCCCTAATGGACCCATCCTGAAATTTCTACATTTTTAGAAAGGAGTATGCGCAATTATTTAAAAATACAATAAAGAAAATTAAAAGATACGTTACCAGGATATTCAAGGACAAAAGACATTTTCTAAATTTTGATATCCTTGTCACACAAGGACCTGCCATTTCTATTGTTTTTCCTAAAAAGAGGTCGAAAGCTATCAGGTGATACCAAGATCGTTTCAATCTGATGTGGCATTCGAAAGTTGTTCCAACATGAACACTAGGGTGTTTAATTTTTTCCAAAGATGTATTTTTCATATGACTTTGCTTACGCCCCGAGTCTCGGTAATATAAAATTTATACATACCAAATTTTAAGAAGATTGGACGACATTTAGAGGTTGCACATAATGATCACTTTTATCTCAAAATAAAGAAATTTCTAATATTAAAGTACTTTGTTCGATTTTAAAAAGATTTTTTTTAACATAAGCATGAAGAACGAAAGTTGAGTGTGTCATACTAATGCATGTAATATAATATAATTTGGTGATTTCCCCTTTTCTTTATTGTACCAAGTAGAAGCAACAAAAGACACATATGCAAGACTTATACAATGTTTAGTTTCAAATTGACAGCGACAAGTTAACACGTTTTTTCTTAACTGAACTCTAAAATGGGAACAATGAGAGGAATTTGGCTGTTAGAAAAGGTTCCCACTGGTGAGATTTTAGGAGCTCGTCTGCCCTCAAAAGAACAAGTACTTTTGTTTTTATTTACCACCACAAGGAATTGAAAGAAACACTTTCGCTTGCTGCTAAGGCCACCAGTGCTAAAGTTCAAGATGTGTGGAGGAAGGCAAATATTCCTCTTAAAACAGAAGAGAATATACGTGCTGGTGTACAAAAGTTATATAAAGAATACCAAAATCTGGGGAAAGAGAAATCGAGAAACACAGATAAAGCAGTAGTGAAACGACAAATATGGAAAAATGATCTGGTCGAACTATTTGATATTTCCCGGCAAAATGTAATGGAAATGAGTAGCGGAAATGAGTTACAAGAAGACAAAGACTTTCTTAGATCAGAAAGAGAAGATCGTATGAGTTCATCAATGAATGGGGTAGACAAAGTTTTCGCTTCGAAAATAAGAAACAAATGTACAAAATAAAACAAACGTAACTCATATAAGAATAAACACTACGCATCTATTGCCAAAAGCAATAAGGCAGTTATTCTTGAAGTCTCGTCTGAATCATCATCAGGGCTTAGTGACGAAGAAGTGGAGTTTCTACTTCCAAAAACAAAAAAGTCTCTTTCAAGTCATAGATTGAAACCTCTTGATCAAACAGTCACTTCTACTTGGGACAGAGAATAGCTTTCTAATCGACAAGCAAGTACTTCGTTTATAGCAACTGCAAAGAGCCTTGGCCACGATGTTTCAAAGATATGTGTATCTCCAGCTACTGTTTACCGAGCTCGGGCAAACAATAGGAGTAAAATGGCCAAAAAAAATCAAAGATTCCATTTTTAAAAAGCCTCCCCATTTGGTCTTGCATTGGGATAGTGAGCTGTTGCTTTCAGTTGTCCATGCTAATGTCAAAACTTTGGAAGATAGAGTTACAGTTTTGGTGACTGGAAAAGATTTTGAGCATAAGCTTGGCGTACCTGTTGCCCTAAAAGCCACAAGTGAACAGATGGCGGAAGTAATTCTTCGGGAAGTGGACCGATTTGGGTTACGTGATAATATTATCGGCATATCTTTTTATACTACAGCATCTAATAGAGGGTTGACACGAGGAGCAAGTGCAAGAATTGAAACGGAGTTTGGTCGAAAATTGCTGTGGCTGGCTTGTCGTCATCACACACATGAACTCATATTGAAAGGAGTGTTTGATGAGTGCAACATGTCATCACAAGGTCCAAACATTTCTATTTTTCAAAAGTTCCAAAGCATGTGGACTTCATTAGACAATGCTAGATGACGAAAATATCGTTGAAATCTGTATCGAAGAACAACGTCTGTGTATGGTAAACTACATTCAGGATGTCCTAAGAGAGGGGAATCATCCAAGAGAAGAATAAAAGGAGTTATTGCATCTATCTCTCCAATACCTAGGAGGTTGGTCCACAAACGCCTTTAGTTTCAGGATCCCAGGAGCTCTGCATCACGCAAGATGGATGGCAAAAGCAATATATGCACTTAAGATTGTACTCTTCAGTAAAAAGTTTAATCTTCCCCAACAAGAATTGCTGGGAATGAAACGTGTTGCATATTTTGTAAGCCTTATATATGTTCGTTTTTGGCATGAGGCAACTGTAAGTAGATGGGCTCCAAAGAATGATTTAGATATGCTACAGATTCTAAGCACTTATCCGGATTCCCAAGTAAAAAAAAGAGCCCTCACAGTTGCTAAAAGGCATCTCTGGTATCTGTCGGAAACAAACGTCGGTCTATCTTTTTTTGACGAACGTATTCCTCAATCTGAGAAAGAAATTATGATAAGAAATTTGGAAACAGAACATGGAAATAAAAATGAAACGAAACGTTTAGTGGGTAAAAACGTAGAATTTGAAGGAAAAAGCATGAGCTATTTCATAACCAATAAAACAAAAAACCTTCTTCAACATTTTTTGGATCCACGACACCAAAGAATACTTCAGTGATACTCTTAGGACCCATGTGAATACTCTTAACGTTGTAAATGATACAGTAGAAAGAGGAATTGCTACGATAAAAAAGTTTAACCAATCGGTAAGTCGAACACCACAGAAAAGTCATCACCAAGCGAACAAAAGAAGAGGTGGCGTCGTTTAAAGTTGATTAATACATATGATCATACATATAATAAATTTCTTAAGCCAAACTATTACTATTGATCACATATTTTAATCTTGATATTATTTTAAAATTGTTATTTCTATTACTTTTTTTAATAAAAGTAATTGATATTGAAAAATCGAATTTTTGGTTTATTTCTACAAATATGGTCAAAGTGTGCAACCCCTAAATGTCATCCAATCTTCTTAAAATTTGGTATGTATAACTTTTATTTTACCGTGACTCAGGGCGTAAGCAAAGTCATACGAAAAATACATCTTTGGAAAAAATGAAACACCCTAATGAACACAGCTATCTCGTCACAAAAACACTGCAGATAGCCAAATTTAGGCAGCTATAAAATATGAACCCTGTGGAGTTTCGACCTCCAGGGTAGAATATATGTTTGAAATTTCATCGAAATCGAAGGGGGTCGGGTCAAGGTCTGTGTCGAAAAATTTTGGAATTACCCAATACATATTCTTACAAAAAGGACCTACAAATCGTCACCTGAAATGCAAAAGGCCGTAACTAACATTTTCAAAATTGTTCAGGAGGAGCAAAAAACAAAATAATTTTATTCACATTTGTTCGTAAATCTTTTGAAAATTTCGTTAATAATGTCGGTGTTTTTAGTGGGAGAAGGCTAAAAATTTGCGAGGACGTGTAGTTTGGTCTTATGTAGTAGCAATTTCAATCAAAAAGTTAATTTTGAAAATGTTGTTAGTTACGGCCTTTTGCATTTTAGGTGACGAAATATACTTTTTTAAGAAAAAATACATTCTGAGTATTTAAAAAAAAAAAATCTTAAAAAAGTTTATCATTTTCCAAAAAGTATCTTTTCTTAAAGATCCATTTAAGTTATCGTAAATTCCTTAGGCGTATTGGCACTAACTGGTACATAATATATAGCGACACCCCATGTAATTTTTTATTTTTCCTTTAGTTCTTCTAAAAATGCTCTTTTGCAGGCCTTTCTTTGGAGTCCCCTTAGGAAACTTTCGATTATCTGGCATACTAGATTACCAGGTAGCAGTCCTGACAAGCGAAGAACACTATGTTAATTTGAAGTTACGATTGCATTTGTAGATGGACCTTCTGACTGCCTGTGCATGCATGTAAGTCACTTCTCTTTGCGGCTGGGTAACGTTGTTCCGAGTTCTACGTGGTGTAAGGGAATATACAAAAGTCGGAGAGACTTTTTGCCGGTTTATTTAAAGACATTTTATTTATTAGTTTATTTTTAATACTGTTTGATTGACTCACGTACTGTTTGATGACTCCATTAGCAGATTTGGTATCAAACTTAATTAACCCGTCTATAGATCCAACCTAGTCCTTGTCTTACATGTTTTGAAAACAATTCAGTTGCTTAAAATGATTAATTAGTACAAAATTTTCAATTAATTTAAAAATTTGAATTGTTTACAAAAACAAATCGAAAGTCCCCCGAAACTATGACTATTTCATTGACAGTTTGTAGTGGAGAGGGCGGACATTTGTAATGATTATGATTAATGACTAATGGTTTGCGTTATCACGCGTCGCACACACCCCTTAATGTTATTTTAATTAGACTCAGATGAAAATGTATGTTGAATACAAATTCATGTGTGTTTTCGGTAAATAACTATCAAATAATTTTATCTGAAATTGTGTTGATTAGAAATTTAATACAACAACAATATTAATAGTCTTTTGTTTAGAATCCGTCAATTGTATCATGCTGGTCAATATAACGTACACTTTAGCTAGATCTTTGTGGAAAGTAAGAATTAATATGACAACTTATATTTGATTGACGATGACAGCAAAAGTGGAACAAATCGTTGTTCATAGTGAAGTGAAATCACGTTTGATTTCAAATTTCGAGTGTTTAAAAGAAACACTTTTACCAATGAAAACACTAAATTACATTAAACGAATTTGAAGAGAAAGTTTCATTAATAGGACGTAGTTAATCGTTCGATTTTTATTTTGCCCAATTGAAAAAAAAAATATATTATCTCAAACTCATTATTTAGATTATTATTGGTTTAATTGTGATGTGCATAATGTTTGAAATTGATTGACTATTTTCAATGCATTATTTCTTTGTTGGTGAGAGGTGTGGTGTTGATGGCGGGGTAGACATTCCCGCACGATACGAGAATTTGTGGGGAGTTTTGACGAGTCTCTTTCCCCAATTTCGTATTTCTGCCATTTTGTCACATTTCGAAATGATAATGTGTAATCGATCGGTACAAATATTTGCTTTTTTAATTAATGAATTGAGAATACACCTCTTTTACAATTTTTCCGAAAGTAAGACATCGAATACAACACAGAATTTACTTTTTTGATAAATTTAATTACAATAGACCAATAGGACATGGGACTGTCCTTGGAGGTGGAAAGTTTCTGATAGCCAATCACTTGGGATTGCTTCATTGTGCAGTCCAAGCAGCTCACTACTTCCACGCAGTATGTCCTGGGCAATGGCTTATCGGAAACCTCCGTTAGCTAGCTAAAGTGAGAAGGCGATGCGAATGAGCAACCTGAGTGGTAATGCGATCACTGATACGTCTCAGGATTATTAGGTGGCCCTGTCACTGAAGCTCTTCGAAGTAGTGGACATATTCTTCTGTCCTTTGAAGGCGGATGAGCCAACACCCCTGGTCAACGGCGGATCAAAATTGAAGAAACCAAAATCTAGTCTCGACACACTGCATTCTTGTCAGCGTCTGATCCATAATGGGCGGCTGAAACATAATCATCCTGGCAGTAGGTAAAATGCAAACCACGGTGGACTGGGTTTGCCTCGCGCCACCATTATATTGGCAATGAAAATACACAGAAAATATAATGAACAAACAAACCCCCCAACTTTTGACGACCCTCGCAAACGTTATAAGGACCAGGATTTAAGGATATGTACCTGGAATGTTCGAACGTTATACAGGACTGGTGCCACTTTCCAACTGGCGGATGTCCTTCGAAAATATAAAGCTGACATCACAGCGATCCAGCAAATGCGATGGACAGGATATGGTTGCACCAGAAAGAAAAACTTCGGTATTTACTACAGCTGCCATGAGCGTAAGCACGAATTTGGGTGCGTATTTATAGTAGGCAAGAAACTGCGACACCTAGTTTCAAGGTTCAACCCAGTGAGTGACCGCATAGCCACAATTCGCATCAAAGCGAAATATGTCAACATCTCGTTAATTTGTGTGCACCCACTGACACAGGATAAAGATGATGAGGTCAAGGAAACATTTTATGAGCGTCTCTACGAAGTTGTAACGACGAGTTTTCCTCTTTGCAGCTAGGATACGCTCAGGGGTATCCAGAGTCCGTTACAAACAATCTAGATTCACTAGAGAGAGAGAGAGAAAGATCGGTTGTTCGTGTTTGATGACTATTTTATTTTACTTTCAATTCTTTTGACCTTAAATAATTTAAAATTTTGCGTGCTTAATGCACACTCTGGGATATCTCACTGGGATAATCTTCTGGCTTTGGTAAACCTTGTGTGATGTGGATGGAAACAAGTTTACGACTTCCATCCTCACATAATATGAACGCTGCCCTGACCACGACATTGAGATTCTTCTAGGCTATTTTAATGCCAAATTAGGAAAGGAAAGTGTCTTTCGACCAACCATCGGTAATCACAGTCTACATAATACCACCTCCGATAAGGGAGTAAGACTGATAGACTTCGCCGATGCAAAGAACGTGGTAGTTAGTAGCACACGATTCTAGCATAAGGTCATACATAAGGCGACCTGGATATCTCCTGATCAGCGGACGAAGAACCAGATTGATCACTTGCTAATAGATGGCAGGCACTCTTCTAGTGTAATGGATGTACGTGTGATTCGAGGTGCCAATATCGACTCGGATCATTACCTGGTGGCTGCGAAAGTTCGCTCAAGACTGAGCAGGGCGAAAAACGTACAAAGCCGAACACAGGAAAAAGCTGGATAGTGACAAGCTACAAATATCGGAGATATCAATGTCCTATCTACAGAAGCTCTCTCTCCTGCTAGAGCAGAATACCCCCCTTCCCGAAGAACCAGATGCGCAGTGGAAGAACATCTCCCATTCTTTGGAAACTGCTCCAGGGACCGAACTTGGCTATCGAAAACCGCTGGGGGATAAGCCATGGTACGACGAAGAATGTCGCATTGCAACTGATGAAAAAGACGCTGCACGTATGGCAACGAAAGAGTCAGTTACAACGCGTGCTGCGAGTGAGCAGTACGGGGAGCAGAGAAGGGAGGAAACCCAACTATGTTGGCGGAGAAAATGGCAGTGGGAGCAGAGAGAGAGTGAAAAAACCGAAACGTGCAGGATGAATGGTGAATCCGGAAAGAGTTTCCAGAGGGTAAGAAGATTGAATAACGGACCTAATAATGGGCTGCCCTCCTGCAGGGACGAGAATGGGAATCTGTTGACTGAGAAGCAGTGTGTGCTCAAAATGTGGAGAGACCACTTTCCAGAACTTCTCCACTCGGATTCTTCCACTGAAGATCAGGGGGTAATGATAGTGGAAGATAGTGTAGATTTTATCCATCGCGTGTCAGGTCTTGTCGAGTTTATTATGTGAAAGACTAAAGCCAATTATTGAAAACCTGATTGGACCTTATCAGTGTGGTCTTAGACCAAGCAAGTCCATGACTGACCAAATATTCACGCTACGCCAAATGCTGGAAAAGACAAACGAAAAGCTAATCGATACATACCACCTTTTTGTCGATTACAAAGCTGCTTTCGATAGCCCCATACGGGGAAAACTGGACGAAGCTATGTCTGAACTTGGTATTCCGGAAAAACTGATGCGCCTCTGTAGAATGACGCTGACCAACACCAAATCAGCAGCGAAAGTGGGGAAAGACCTCACTGAACCATTCTATACCAAGCGAGGACTTAGAGAAGGCGACACACTTTCATGCAATCTCGTCAACATCTTAATGGAGATAATAATGAGAAAGGCTGCAGTAAATATAAACAAGACCATTAACACGAAAAGCCATATGTTGCTGGCGTATGCTGACGACGGAGAGAGGTTACTGCAGTATTTTCAAGAATCGAAAAGGAATCAGCGAAGATGGGTCTTGCTGTTAATGAGGGCAAGACAAAATTGATAGTGTCAACGACTACTAGAGAAACGGATGGCGACTAGAGAAACCTCTCGACTTGGGTCGCACTTGAACTAACAACCGATTTAATTTTGAAGTGATAGATGAATTTGCCTACCTTGGATCTGCCGTGAACAAGAACAACAACGTCAGCCTGGAGATAGATAGGAGAATTGTGCTCGCAAATAAATACTACTTTGGGCTCAGCAAGCAGTTTAGGAACAAAGCCCTCTCTCGACGGACAAAAGTCCAGCTATATCAGACTCTCATTTTACCTCTTTTGACATAGGGCTCCGAAACTTGGGTCATATCGCAAGCGGATGAAAAACACCTGGGAGTTTTCGAGAGAAATATTCTCCGTAAAATATATGGTCCTGTTAGGGAAAACTGGCGAGAAAAGGCGAAGGATAGAGACAGTTGGAAGAATATGTTGAAATTTGTTTGTTTAATTAATATGTGTAAGACATCTGACCTCATGAGGTTATAATATAGTCAATAAAAGTAAATTAAGACCACTTTTATAACTTTTTACGATTCTAAGAATGAGGGAGACCAGCGGATTAAACATCAAAACTCCTGGTGTGGTTTCAATCCACAACGCACAATGTAATTAATCGTGATTTACGTAGGCTTTTTAAAAGAGAATAGCGTGATAACTGCAGCCTGACAAGTAGAGATAGGCACGTGAATAAGTTTAGACTCACGCTAACGCACGCTCACGTAAGGAAGACGGTCACTGACGCACGCTCATGCACGAAGATTTTTTCTCTACTGACGTTCACGCACGCTCACGTGAGCCAAATTGGGTCCTATTCACGTTAACGCGTGATTCACGACAATCACACAAAAATTACTCACATAATTAAAAAATTGCTTTGCTATCAAACCAATATTAAAAAATATATCCTAATATATCGTAAATAGTATGAAGTTATTAAGTACGACAATTAGGATCAATTTTAGGTATTAGACACTACTACACTGAAATCCAAATCACTAAATTAAAGTTGAGTGTCGTTTTTAATATATTTAACACACAGGAGCAACACTTTATCACCTTTATCTCAACACAGTTTGCCTCGTATTTCCATTAGTATTCTTCCAGACGCACAGTGGGGCCAATTGCAAAAAACAAAACATCAGAAATTCTGAATTAATTGCCAGATTATTTTAAAATGTACCAGGTATTTGTAAGAGAGGTGTCATGGCTTTCAGAATATTGTATCTAGAGGCATCCTGTTTCAATATAAGTTTTGCAACCGGGTGTCGGGGTGTTGGTGATATTCAAACTTTTAGGCCATGTAACTTCTAAACTTGTAACCAGATTTTTTGTTTTTGAGATTCTACAATCAAAATTCACGTGAAGTCTGACCGTTACCAAGATAGTTGCAATCAACAGATTAAAATGCAAATTGTTGCACTGCCTTTGTTTACTGTTTTGGTAATAACCTGGTCATTTCGAGTCAAAATGGTACATTGGCAGGACATCGAACAATTGTAAGTTTAACAAATTTTTAAATTATTTTAAACCGTTCGGCAATGACAACTTCTTAAAGATAAAATGTTTTTCAACCTGAAAAAAACCGAATTTGTTAAAAAAGGTACCATCATTCTTTCACTTCTTTCTTAAATATTTTGTGAGAAAGATGTGAAAGTGCTTAGGTTGTTTGAAGAACATGCGTTGGCAAAGGTATTAAATGTAATTTAAAATAGTCTTGGACTTTCACCCTACAGCCAGCATTGGCAGAAAATGGTCGATTTTTTATTTTCCGAGTTTAGGAAAAGTTTCGCTTGTTGATTTTTATACTTTTTAATCCAAATTCTAGGCTGAAATTCTTTTAACTACATGAGAAAAAAAATTTTCTTAAGATTTTTTTGGGGTAGAAATTCCACACTTGTGTCATTATTTCTCAACGCATATTAATTGCATTAAATTAGACATATGTTTATTGGGCTATAATATGTGAACAAATAGCGAGAATGCGGTTAAGTAGTTATATAATTCAAATCGAATTTGCATACAATTTAAAAAAAAAATATTTTAATTTTTTTCGTAATTTTTCCAAGAATGCAGTGCTATGAAGTGGTGTATATGCGCCTGGAGTCGGAGTTGACGTTGTACAAATTTGGACGACTCCCCCACAAAGTTTAGCATTCGCATCAAAAGTCAAAATTTTCGATATTTAGCATATCCATCAAAACTCGAAATTTTCGAAAAGAATAATTTGCGTATCTCGCAATACGGCCGATGTATTTTTTTGATATCATTAAAAGCGTTCAAAAGCATTTTACAATAATAAAAATAAAAATCGAAGTTCGGACTTTTTCAATTCTTTATTCTGTAAAGTGGATTTATTTTATATTATTTTGAATGGGGGATCAACTGTTGTTTAATTTATAAAAACATGTCTTCTAAAATAAAGTTAATATTTGTGTGTTGTGCTGCTAACAATGGCATATTATCCGCAAGAATATGTAAGAAATGTTCGAACAATAATTATATCTAAAACGTAGTAGAATAAGACGTATCCTTTCCAACTGTGTATAATATGTCTACCTGCGGTATTACAACAAGTCTAGGTTACACACGCAAAAGCAACATTTCGGCCTGAATTTGCAGATTATGTATCCTACCTGGAATGTTGGTCAATATGATAACCTCCCGTAAAACACTGCCGATCTGAATGAACTTTGTGGTTCTAAGCTATATTATGTCAAACGCTAATCAACTGTTAAATCTCAAAATTTGGAAAAACCCGCATGTATTCAATTTGTTGTTATATAATGTTTTGCCATATGCCAATGCGCAACTTTTGTATGGGATATACCAAAATGGGTGTGGCAAAGTCGTCCATTTTTTCAAGTATACAGTTACGGTTAACAGAATATAGGCCAGTAACCTATTTCATTAATTATTTTGGTAACACTGTATTTTGAAGTATTACACTGTGATAGTCGAAAAAATTAACTTCGATGAATCCTTTCCGAACTATTAGGGGGGAGTCCCCTGAGTGCGAAAGTATATTTGGAAGTCTCAGATTGGCTCCAGTTTTTGAGAAATCGGTATATATGGATATAGCTAAGTCTACGCTATTTAAACAAATTTTACCGGCCATAGGCCAATTTGGCCTAAAAGGGCTTAAAAAGCTTATTAAAATAGAAAAAACAAATGTTTGCGCTCGGTCCAACTTCTTGAGATATGGGCCTTTAAATCTTGAGTATATAATTGGCCATATCTCACATATTTATGGTCCGATTTGGTTCCGGTGAATATCATTACAAAGGTCATTAAAAACACTTTAAATCTGCATATAAATATATTACATTTTATGAACCCATTGGGGACAAATTTATAAACTACGATTTTTTTAACCTCACTTTTTTGCTAAAAAAAACTGATTTTCTCAAAAAACAGCCCTAGTGAACCTATTTTCTACCTAGAGTCAGGTTGTAGGCAACACTTCAGGTTTTGTTTCAATGCTTCGCATTAACCCTTCTGAGACCGGAGATATTTATGTTCAAAGTTTGAAATTCATGAAAAAATGAAATTTTTTTTTACTTTTTTCCAAAATTTTATTTATTTTCCTAGCATAGGCCTCAAGTTAAGCTTCAAAATCAAAATATTGGACTTATATATATTTTTTTCGTTTTTTTTTTGTTTAAAATTTGTTTAATAGCGGTAAAATTTGTTTAAATAGCGCAGACTTAGCTATATCCATATATACCGATTTCTCAAAAACTGGAGCCAATCTGACACTTCCAAATGTACTTTCGCACTCAAGGGACTCCCCCCTAATAGTTCGAAAAGGATTCATCAAAGTTCACTTTTTTCAGGTCAAAAACTATCACAGTGTTATTTGAGAAATAGTGAGAGAAGTATGAGAGTTTTCCAGATTCTTTCACGAATATTCGAATTAATTTTCGAAATTGATCTCTCCTGACCAAGATTAATGCGTCAGATCAGAATTTGTTCGGATGTAGTTAACTATTATAATTTCAAAAAAGTATAAAAATCAAGAAGCGGAAACTCACAAACGAAAATTTTGTTCAAAAATCTTTCATTTTCTGCCAGGGTATGGTGAATACCCAACAAAATTTTAAATTACATTTAATAACTTTGGCAAGGCCTTTGCTTAAAAAAACTACAATGTTTTATTTTTTCCTAACAAAAAATTTAAGAAACCAATGACAGAATGATGGTACATTATCTACCAAATTAAGTTTTTTACAGTTTTAAAATTTTTTAAATTTGAGAAGTTGTCGAAATACTTTGTTTAACAAAGTAGTAAAAAACATCGAAATTAATTGATATCAATAAGTGGGAAATATGCGTGACTCACGCGAAAATTGTGCTCACGCACACTCACTCACGCACAGATTGGACTCACGCACGCTCATCTACGAAGAATTTTTAGCTACTCGCGTTCACGTGAGCAAAACTTGGTCCGCTCACGTTCACGCGTGAATCACACCGATCACGTGACTCGCGCGCATCTCTACTGACAAGGATAATCTAAGTAGGCACTAACAAACATAAATATGCAAGAGGGTAAAAGGGAAAAGAATTAATTTGCTTCATTAACTGCGCTGTGGGGCTCTGCTTACGCAGTCAAGCCAAGCTGTGAATTTTCACATAATTGCTGTTGCTGCATACAGTCAGTTATTGTTTATAAATACTTTGCTTATCGTCTTTAATATGTAGTTTTCGAAGTAGAATTAAAAAGTAATAAATAAGAGTTTTCTCCAGCTGTTTTGCGTTATCTTGCGGTCACCGAGGTAGTTATATCGTCGTCCCGAAGTTATCTTCACGTATATCACAAAATCAAACCAAATGAGATAACACTATTTCCTAGGATACATTTTTTAGATCTATCCATCTGTTTAATCCCCAGGTCCCTATCTCTTATGGTTTCAGAGATATTATGTAGTCATTTTCTTGTATATCCACTTTTGGTAACAATTTAACACGTTACGATATTGTATGAACCATTATTGTGGATATAAAATAAAAAATATATGAAAATTTAGAATTAAAAAAAATTAAGTTATCTTCACGTATGTGAAAAAAATATTTGACAGACGTAAAAAAGATGATATTAACATCCTATTAATACAGTCGAACTTCCATAACTCGAATCACCATTATCCCAAAAAAAACTTCGACTTACGGAGACTTCGAGTTGTAGTAAAAATTTTTTTTGTAAAAAATACTCAATTACAACTTTAAAGTATGAATATTAAATGACGAATATGTATTTATTTTTTGTTTAAAACACACATTACAGAAAACTATAATAAGTTACAGTGAAGTAAAATATTGTGAAATTAGTGATTGAAAATTAATTTTTTTTGTAATTTTCAGTAAAAAATTACTCTAATTTGTTTAAAGCCGTATAGTATTCATCAGATGTTGTGTCATTTGTTTGCAAATATAAACTCAATGTTCGGAAAGCATTTTCTACATCATTTCTGGAAGGCTGGTGAATAGTTTCTTCCACCGATCCATCTCCGTTCCGCTTAAGATTGGATCATCTAATTCAGGGCAGTAATTCTCAACAATATCATCATCTGTAGGAAAGCCGGTTGTGCAAAGGTCATTATCTACTGCAATTTAATCCTGAAGAGTAGCACTGCAAGTTATTTTGTTTGCTTTTAACCCTGCGTCGTAATCAGCTTCAATTACATTTTGATATTCATCAATATTACTCAAAAAACTGAGAGGTATGTCATCTTCCTCTTCCCATTCAGAATATTGACCAAATCCACCTTTTTTGAAGCAATTTGCTATGGTTTGATTTTGACGTCAATATCCCAAGCTTTTGTTACATGATTGATGCAATCCATAAGTGTAATATCTTGTTTTTCGTTTGCCTCTATACGCTTTAGTGCTTCTTTTACCATTCTGCTACGATAAAAAACTTTTAAGTTTTGAATTACTCCCTGATCCAGCGGTTGCAATTTAGAGGTTATATTCGGTGGAAAAAATGAGAATTCAATGGCTTTCAGTTTGCTTTGTACGTCTTTTGGATGTGCTGGGCAATTATCAATAAACAATAAAATTTTTCGTCTTGTACTTTGAAAGCGCTTATCCAAATTTAGAACCCATTCTTCAAAAAATTGGCGAGTCATCCAGGCCTTGGAGTTTGCTTTATAGTCTACTGGTAACCACTTAATACCACGAAAGCACCGCGGTTTGTCACTTTTTCCAATCAATAGAATTTTAAGTTTTTCCGAGCCATCCATATCTGCTGCCAGCATTAACGTAACCCGCTGCTTGCTATTCTTGCCTCCGTGACATTTTTGGTGTCTAAACGTCAATGTTTTGTCTGGCAAACATTTAAAAAACAACCCTGATTCATCCGCATTAAAAACATCCCGTTCACAGAACTTTTTTAATAAATTCGGCAAAACATATTTTTTCCACTTTTCGCAGTCCACTTCACTAACGTCATTGCTTTCACCACACGCTCTTTTATATCCCACAGCATATCTAAAATAAAAAAGCTCTCATATTATTTTATGTATAAATTGAAAGTTTCGCCAATTGAACGTTTTGTTCAATACCTCTGCTTCCATTTATCAAGCCAACCTGTGCTTGCCATAAAGTGATTATCGCCAAAGCGCTTT
The DNA here is from genome assembly GCA_963931995.1 of Phaonia tiefii. Classification (NCBI taxonomy): domain Eukaryota; kingdom Metazoa; phylum Arthropoda; class Insecta; order Diptera; family Muscidae; genus Phaonia; species Phaonia tiefii. The sequence continues at coordinate 70,534,494 of OZ008370.1, forward strand.
GCAAACTCCTTTGCCTTCTCCTTTAATATTCCTCCAGATATAGGCATGTTTTGATGTCTAGCTGCCTTAAACCAATCGAGGACTGCTTTATCGATGTTTGAAATACTGGGGTTTTAATCCTTTTACTACCCAGACGAAGTCCAGATTCAAATGACGTAATAATTGATTCCTTATTCTTAAAAATCGTTGACGCCGTACTGGCTGGGATACCATATTTTTCAGCTGCTTCCTTTTTCTTTAAGCCACCTTCGACTTCTTTCAATAGTTTATACTTTTCTTCAATAGACAAACATTTCAAAACACGTTTAGTTGCCATGATAATTAACAAATACGATATTTTTTCCCTGTGTCATCAAGCGCGACTGACATTTGTGCAGTGAACAGCATACGAAAACAAAAATAAGCATTTTGTGAACAAAGAGGGATTTCCCCGAATAAAAAAACGGTTCAAAACATATGTAGGCATATAACATGTTTCTAGAAAATGTAGAGCGAAAGAGAGAAAAAGTACAATACTGCGAGTTATAGAATGAGAGAAAGGACATTACTTCGAGTTATAGAAGTCATAATTATGTATTTTCGTTCGAGTTATGGAGAACTTCGAGTTATGGAAGTTAAATACTCTCTTAATGCTACTGCCAACCCATTTAGTTCGAGTTACAGAAAATTCGAGTTAAAGAAGTTCGAGTTATGGAAGTTCGACTGTATATGCATTTTGTTTTCGTTCTATATCTCAAAAGTAATTCCGGATAAAGTCTATAAGATTACAAAAGAGCAACAACAAAAAATTGCATACATTGTCGCTGCACCCTAATGTATAGTGCATATACGTGAAGATAATTTCGGACTAAAAATTAATGCTATTTTTCAGCTTATGTTCACGTATGCGCCATAAACCAAAAAAAATATTTCCCAAAAGTGGCGTATACAACCAAATGTGATATTTTTTTGGGGGATAAAAATAGCCATAACTCGGAAAATTTCATCAATGACTGGATATTTTTACTCCAGTCGATGCAAAATTTCAGGCACTACTATCATTAGTAGGTTTGTCTCTTTACTTTACCGCGGGATCCCACGGAACACAAACTTACCCAAACGCGTTTCTTTACTCGCAAATGAGAGCGATTTTTTGTTTCTATTAACGTCAAAATGCATTTCTCTTTTTACCGAACTTTTCTTCGGGTAAGTGTGGGCAAAGTGTCAAACAATCAGCTGTTCGAAACGTCAACATAAAGACACATGTATTATTTGTGAAAAAAATAAAACAAGTGAAAAAATTTATTGAATTTACAATTTTTTTAATTTGAAAAGTGATTGCATTGAGAGTGCCTATTTGAATGAGATGGAAAGTGTGCAAATGAACAGTGAAAATGAACATGATATGCAAGACTTGTTGTCAAGCATATTTTTTGTGTTTTAACATTTGTTTTCGGGATAGAAAAGTGTTTTTTTGCGTTTCTTTACTTTTGGGTAATATTGAGTATTTGAGAGAGAATTTTGCTTTTTCCTGAACTTTACCCAACTGAACTTTAAGTAAAGAAACAAAGCTAGTATCAATCAAACACTATTTGAACTTAGTTTACCTCTTGGCTTGCTTCCAGTTGTGTATCGCTCATTCTAACATTCACAATGTGCTCTATCAAACTCCACTAACATTTCGATCAGCTGTGCCATGCATACCCCATGGTCGAATACAGCATTGGAGCAAAGTTTGCTAAATATGGAAGTGCTCATAAATTTCAAATAAATTTCAAATTGAAAACTGGTTGCACGGAAACAGCATTTGCCATTTGGCGAAAATGGTCAATAACTGAATGAGTTACCTGTGGTATTCCTATCATCTTTGCCGGACGTCCAATCGCGAAAATAACAAAATATTTAGCATTAAGCAATCAAAATTCAAAATTTAGAGAAACCGCTATATGTATCTTGAAAATGAACATTTTTGCAGGTATTGGGTTTTCCAGTTTTGTACAAATTAGGGATGTTTTTGAAGAAACTGAACCTTTAGAATTGGATCAGTGAGTCAAATCAGGCCAGTCGATAAAACCTGCTCACAGTTTAGACAAATATGAGCCAAGTTTATTGGCGGCGGCGTGAACTTCAAAAAGTTTTGGTGGCGGCGACGCGTCGGAAAATTTTCGATCGGCTTCCATCTGTCAAACAGTTGATTTTTTGTGTATGTTTTTATTATGGTTGCAGTTTTTAGTAGATAACAGTGTTGCATCAAAAGTTAAAAAATTAAACTTCAGTTTCTACAGATTACAATTGTATGAGTAATCTTTTTGGTTACCGCGGGTTAACGGAGTTAACCATCGAAATGCGCTAATCTTGGTCGGTGTAAATGCCGTATTACACTCTGTCACGCTACATGGTTGCAAAATCTGGTAATTTGTTAAAAACAAAAGCAAAATTAAATGTCTACAAAGATATAAAACGTGTAGTTAAATTAAAGAAGGTGGTAAAAAAATAAAAAGATATAAACTCTTGCTAATCCGCTAAGTCTGTTGTTCAATTTATCATTTAATTTGGGATATTCACTAAAATCTGATATTTGATTCCTTTTCACAAATCTGGAAGTGTCGTGAACATTTAGATTATACGGGTATCACCAAAGCAGGGTTCGTATTTCGTGTGTAATGAGTTACCCATTATTATTGCCGTGGGGTTTGAGTAGCGATCGTTTACCCATTACCCGCAGGGTATGGGGAAAACAATGGGTAGCTACCCACGAAAATGAGGAATTACCCATCACGATTACCCATTACCCTCAGGGCAATGCGGAAAACAATGGGTAGCTACCCACGAAATGGGGAATTACCCATCACGATTTCCCATTACCCTCAGGGAAATGGGAAAAATAATGGGTAGCTACCCACGACGATGGGCAATGGGTTACAGGGATGAGTTACTCCCCATTTTTGATCGATAATATAAAAAAAAATTGGAAAAAATGTCTATATCTCCGAAACGGAGCGTCCAATTGAAAAAATAACCAATTTTTGCAGGTTTCTAAGAGGTTTTCATAAAGTGGTCCAATTCGAATGGAAGAATTTTTTTTTCCAAAAATCGCCAAAATAAAAAAAATCGCTAAAATAAAAAGTGGCTATAACTCGAAAACGGTGCGTCCAATCGAAAAAATAATACAAAATTTACCTCCAGAGGAGACTTTAACCTATGGGTGTCTTCAACATGGCATTACTTTTTTTTTTTAAATCGCTAAAAATAAAAATTTTCTTACAAAAAATCGCTAAAACGCCATCATGTTCATATCTCGGAAACGGAGTGTCCAATCGAAAAAATAACCAATTTTTGCAGGTTTCTAAGGGGTTTCTAACCGCTAAGTCTGTTGTTCAATTTATCATTTAATTTGGGATATTCACTCAAATCTCATATTTGATTCCTTTTCACAAATCTGGAAGTGTCGTGAACATTTAGATTATACGGGTATCACCAAAGCAGGGTTCGTATTTCGTGTGTAATGAGTTACCCATTAGTATTGCCGTGGGGTTTGAGTAGCGATCGTTTACCCATTACCCGCACGATTACCCATTACCCTCAGGGCAATGCGGAAAACAATGGGTAGCTACCCACGAAATGGGGAATTACCCATCACGATTTCCCATTACCCTCAGGGAAATGGGAAAAATAATGGGTAGCTACCCACGACGATGGGCAATGGGTTATAGGGATGAGTTACTCCCCATTTTTGATCTATAATATAAAAAAAAATTGGAAAAAATGTCTATATCTCCGAAACGGAGCGTCCAATTGAAAAAATAACCAATTTTTGCAGGTTTCTAAGGGGTTTTCATAAAGTGGTCCAATTCGAATGGAAGAATTTTATTTCCAAAAATCGCCAAAATAAAAAAATTACAGCAGACAGTTGTCCGAGGCCTTCGGCCACGGACTGTCCCTGCAGGCTGTGTCAGAGACACGGCCATTAAGTTTAACGTAGAATAAGCCATCCGATAAGACAGAAAACATATATAACAATAAATTCATTTGCTTATATTATTTATCATTTATTGTTATATATGTTTTCTGTCTTATCGGATTCTAAGTTAAACTTAATGTATTCTAAGTTAAACTTAATGGCCGTGTCTTTGACACAGCCTGCAGGGACAGTCCGTGGCCGAAGGCCTCGGACAACTGTCTGCTGTAATTTTTATATTTACCAACGGCATTTGATTCAAGTCCGTTTAAAAAAAAAATATTATGTTCAATTTTTTTAAACTTAATTTAATTTATGTATTTTAATTAATATTTTTATTGAAATAAGTTCTGCGAATGTTGAGAGGGCTGCCCTTATATTAAAAAAGGTTTACCTTATCGAGTCTTCGCATTAGCATTCGAGCGTTGTGTGAAAGCTTTACGCTTTACAATTCAAAATTAATGTTACAACAGCTTTATTGAAGCTTTCGCAAAAAAGCTTTATTACGTTAGCTTACTGTTTGTTTCACTTTTTACTAGATACATGTTGCCAAGCAACATTAGCTTGCTGTTCGTTTCACTTTTTACTAGATACATGTTCCTAAGCAATGTTGAGCAACCAAAAACACTCAACCAAACACCACACATATGTTTGAGTGTATGTGTTTAAACAGTTTTCATTTGAGAAATTAAAATACTAGAAATATATCAACCAATATGAAATGTATATCAAACGAAAGATAACATCTTCATTTACCTTCAAAAAAAATTTTAAAAAAATGCATCTAGCCGTTTCCTCAAATTCAATGAAATAAAGATTACAACAATAAAAACCTGACACGACTCCTCATACCGTAAGGTAAGACGTATTCTACGTCAAAAAATCGCTAAAATAAAAAGTGGCTATAACTCGAAAACGGTGGTGCGTCCAATCGAATAAATAATACAAAATTTACCTCCAGAGGAGACTTTAACCTATGGGTGTCTTCAACATGGCATTACTTTTTTTTTTTTTTAAATCGCTAAATATAAAATTTTTCTTACAAAAAATCGCTAAAACGCCCTCATGTTTATATCTCGGAAACGGAGTGTCCAATCGAAAAAATAACCAATTTTCGCCAAAAATCGCCAAATTAAAAAAAATCGCTAAGATAAAAAGTGGCTATAACTCGAAAACGGTGCGTCCAATCGAAAAAATAATACAAAATTTACGTCCAGTGGAGACTTTAACCTATGGGTGTCTTCAACATGGCATTACTTTTTTTAAATCGCTAAAAATAAAATTTTTCTTACAAAAAATAGCTAAAACGCCCTCATGTTCATATCTCGGAAACGGAGTGTCCAATCGAAAAAATAACCAATTTTTTCAGGTTTCTAAGGGGTTTTCGTAAACTGGTCCAATTTGTATGGAACAATTTTTTTTTCGAAAAATCTCCAAAATAAAAAAATAGCTAAAATAAAAAAGTGGATATAACTCGAAAACGGTGCGTCCAATCGAAAAAATAATACAAATTTTACCTCCAACGGAGGCTTTATTTAACCAATGGGTGTCTCAGATATGGCATCACTTTTTTCGATTTATAGCCACCTTTTTATTTTAGCGATTTTTTTATTTTAAGCGATTTTTGGAAGAAAAATTCTTCCATACGAATTGGACTACTTTACGAAAACCCCTTAGAAACCAACAAAAATTGGTTATTTTATCGATTGGACGCTCCGTTTCCGAGATATAAACATGACGGCGGTTTAGCGATTTTTTGTAT